>CM033732.1:18330518-19530518 GCA_019671005.1 Hibiscus mutabilis
GCGTCTAGGGTTGCCGAGGCGTCTAGGGTTGCCGAGGCAACTAAAATTTGTTCATCCGGGAATGCATCGCATATCTCTAGATCCGCATCCTCCTCCATATTGCGTTCCAAACGTGATAAGTGATCGGCCACTTGATTTTCTGTTCCTTTCCTGTCCTTAATTTCAATATCAAATTCTTGTAAAAGTAATATCCAACGAATCAAACGAGGTTTAGCATCCTTTTTAGCAAATAAGTATTTGATTGCTGAATGGTCCGTATGAACAATTACCTTTGTACCAATTAAATAGGATCGGAACTTGTCAAATGCGAAAACTACAGCTAGTAACTCTTTCTCCGTTGTTGTGTAATTCACTTGAGCACCATTAAGAGTTTTACTAGCGTAGTATATCACATGGAAGGTCTTACCTGTGCGTTGGTCTAGGACTGCTCCTACCGCGAAATCACTTGCATCACACATGAGCTGAAAAGTTAGTGTCCAATCTTGTGGAATGACAATGGGTGCCGAGATAAGCTTTTTCTTTAGGGTTTCGAATGCTTGGGGTGCAAGAATCATCAAAATTGAAGACTTTATCCTGTTCAAGCAGATTACACAAGGGTTTAGTGATTTTAGAAAAATTATGAATGAACCTCCTGTAAAAACCTGCATGTCCGAGAAAACTTCGAATTCCTTTAACCGAACTTGGTAGGGGTAATCTCTCGATCACGTCCACCTTGACTTTGTCTACTTCAATTCCCTTGGATGAAATCTTGTGGCCGAGCACTATTCCTTCATCTACCATAAAATGGCATTTCTCCCAATTGAGGACTAAATCCGTTTCTTCGCATCTTGCTAACACCCTCTCTAAATTGCCGAGACAGCCGTCGAAGTCATTACGAAAAATCAAAAAATCATCCATGAAGATCTCAAGGAAGTCTTCGACCATGTCTGAAAAGAGTGCCATCATGCATCTTTGGAAGGTTGCCTGGGCGTTACACAATCCGAACGGCATCCTTCGGAAGGCATAAGTACCGTATGGGCATGTGAAGGTTATCTTTTCTTGATCTTCTGGTGCTATGGCAATCTGATTGTAACCTGAATAACCATCAAGAAAACAATAAAAGGGTTTACCTGCAAGACGGTCAAGCATTTGATCAATAAAGGGTAATGGGAAGTGATCTTTCCTAGTAGCTTTGTTTAGCTTTCGATAGTCCATACAAACCCTCCAACCGGTCACAGTTCTGGTTGGGATAAGTTCATTATTTTCATTGCTTACCACTGTTATACCTTCCTTTTTCGGTACACATTGTACCAGACTTACCCATGTACTATCGGAGATAAGGTATATAATGCCGGCGTCAAGCCACTTGATGATTTCTTTCATTACAACCCCTTTCATGGCATGATTCAGTCTCCTCTGGGCCTCAATTGAAGGTTTATGATCATCTTCCAACAAGATCTTGTGCATGCACACCGCCGGGCTAATTCCCTTCAAGTCGGCAATTGTCCACCCTATTGCTTTTTTGTGTAGCTTTAACATCTTGATCAACTTCTTTTCCTGCTCAGGCTGTAACTTAGAAGAAATAATTACAGGAAATGTATTATCGGTCCCTAAGTATACATATTTTAGTTGCTCTGGCAATTGTTTCAACTCAAGAATTGGTGGATGTTCAATAGAGGGTTTTTCGAGCTTACCTTCCTTACCTGAGTAATCCAGTGGTTCAAAGTATGTACCTGGTCGATTGACTAGCCAATTTGCCTCTTCTTGTTGTTCTTCATCGACCGGTTCTTCATACTCCTCAGATTCCTCTTGATCGGCAATATAGTTGCCGAGGCAACTAGATTCCTCGTCAAAGTTAAACTCTGTCGTGGCATGAAGAAGTTGGCATTCTTCTGGATCATCGGCATGCCTTAGTGTTTGGAACACATTTAGTTTAACTTGCTGGTCATTCACCCTCATTGTGAGTTCTCCCTTTTCAACATCGATCAAGGTTCTCCCTGTTGCTAGGAATGGTCTCCCGAGAATGATGGGTGCATGCTCATCTGCTTCACAATCCAAAACAATAAAGTCAGCGGGAAAAATAAATTTATCAACTTTTACCAGCATGTCCTCGATTTTTCCCTCTGGATGCACATAGGATCTGTCGGCTAGCTGTAGCATAACTGTTGTAGGTCTTGCCTTCCCGATTCCTAGTTTCTAGAAAACCGATTTAGGCATCAAGTTTATGCTAGCCCCAAGGTCGCATAATGCTTTCCCAACATAGTGATTTCCAATGGAACATGGTATTGTGAAACTTCCGGGATCCTTCAACTTGGGTGACATACGATTGTGCAACATTGCCATGCATCCCTCTGTTGCAGCAATTGTTTCAAACTCTCCTAGCCTTGTTCTCTTGGACACAATGTCTTTAAGAAACTTGGCATAGTTTGGCATTTGTTCAATTGCTTCCACCAATGGCAAGTTGATGTGGACTTGCTTTAGGATATCAAGAAACTTCTTGAATTGGTATTCTTGCTTTTGTCGCTTCAACCTTTGTGGGAATGGTGGTGGAAGTCAGATATCTTCGATCCTTTCATTGGTTTGAAACCTGATTGACGACATTGCTGGGACAACTGGAGTTGCCGAGGCATTATCAACTGGGGTTGCCGAGGCATGCTTATCGCAAGTTGCCGAGGCATCTTTATTGTCGGTTGCTGAGGCATGCTTATTGTCTTATCGCAAGTTGCTGAGGCATCTTTATTGTCGGTTGCCGAGGCATGCTTATCGCAAGTTGCCGAGGCATCTTTATTGTCGGTTGCCGAGGCATGCTTATTGCCGGTTGTCGCGGCAATTCCTGGTTCAGCATCTGAGGCTTTGCCGCTAGGTTCGTCCTGATCTTTTTGTGGAGTTTTGTTTGACGAGCGGGTTTGAACCTCTCTAAGTTGTTAGCCACTTCTAGTGGTGATCGCCTTACATTGCTCATGGCCAGTTCCTCTTGCGACTTCAGTATCCCTAGGTAAACCTCCTTGTGGTCTAGTATTCAAATTTTGAGCAAACTGTCCGACTTGATTTTCCAATGATTTGATTGCCGCCTCTTGGTTTTGCAATCTCATCTCGGTCCTGTTAATAAAAGCATCAGTTCTTTTTATGAAATTACTATTCTCAGCCATATAAGATTCAGTTTTCATCATAAAAGCATTTAGAGAATTTTCCAAAGAACTAGATGTTGTCGGTTGCTGCTGCGACATTTGTTGCCGTGGCATATTCTGCTGGAATCCCGATGCTTGTGCATTCTGATTATTCTGGTTTAGAGCATTGTTGGGATTACTCCATGAAAAATTCGGGTGCTTCTTCCAAGCTGGATCGTATGTATTGGACATCACATTGTTGTTCCGATTGTAATTCCCACATAGAATTTGGATTCCGGATTCTCGCATACATTCGAAGAATTATGGTTATCACCACATAACTCACAAAAAGAATCCATTACCTTGACTTCATGTGTGTTGTTTGGTTTTTGCATGTTACGGACCATCTTGGTTAAAGCGGCCAATTGTGCGAAATTGAATCGATGATCCTAGTTCATGTATTGTGGCTTGGCGTCTAACTCCTCCTCTTCTAGTAGATGGGAATTGATAATCATTCTTGGCCAGCCTGTTTAAAATTTGCATTGCTTCTTCCGGCGACTTATCTAGGAGTATGCCGTTTGCCGAGGCATCTAGCATCATCCTTGTTGGTGTATTCACGGCGTTGTAAAACATTGTTACTTGAGTCCACACGGGAATCCGTGTAGGGGCATTTGTGTAGAAGTTCTCTATATCGTTCCCAAGCCTCGTACATGGATTTCATCATCCGCCTGCCGAAAAGAAGTAATGTCGTTTCTGCTTATCGATTAAATTTGTAGGATTAAATCTAGCAAGGAAATCACGACAAAGATCAGTCCAAGATGCTATGGATCCGGCAGGAATGCTATTCAACCATACTTTCGCCCTATCCCTCAGCGAATAGGGGAATAATCTTAATCGTAAGACATCGGGGTGACTCGTGTATCTTGAACGAGTTGCAAATCTCGAGGAAAGATTTCAGATGTTGCCGTGCATCTTGATTCTTTGAGCCGCCAAATTGACCTATTGTGTTGATCATATTAAACATTACGGTTTCAACTCAAAGTGGTCGGCTTCAATTTCAGGTGCGACAACCATCGGGTTAAGTCCATCAAGATCATCTTCAAGATAGTCTCGAATAGTTCTATTTCGTGCAAGAATCACTCCTCCTCCTGTTCGAACATCTTGATTCATATTGCCGTCTTGATTTGCCATTGCTTCTCTTATCCTTCGTCTAAGTCTTTGTAAGGTTCGTTCGATTTCTGGATCAAAGGGATATTCTGGTGAAGTCGGTCTCCCCCTGGTCATATACCAATGCAAAACCAAAGTTTGTTAGCCCTTTGAATTTTAAACAAGAAAAATAAAAAGAAAGTGCAAGAAAATAAAAACAAAGTCGCTATTGCCAATCCCTGGCAACGGCGCCAAAAACTTGTTGCGCGTAATAAGTGCTACGCAAATGTGCAAGTATACACGTCGCAAGTTATAGTATAAAAGATATCGTCTCCACAGGGATTGGTGCCACTTCAAGGATCTAGTCTCTTGCACTCTAAAAAGTAAAAACACAAGTAAAGGATTATAGGAGTTTAACTAATGACTAATCTAGAAAGCAATAAAGTAAAAGAAAAGATGAATTCAAATGAGAGAGAGATAGGACAGGTTATCATGAGTTGAGGTGTGATAGCCGATTGGATTGTTTTGGTAAAAGAGTGCACGAGCAACTCAGTTGCCGTGGCAACTTGCACAACGGGGTTGCCTTGGCAACTAATCGATGGTTGCCTGGGCAACTAGTTGGGCAACTACTTGGGCTTCTGGGCAGCAACCTTCAAGGTTCGGCAGAGCGTTCTTCAATGGTTTCTTCTTATCCCTAAGTCAAAACTCTAGCTACTTGTGCATGCCTTGATAATACATCCATGCGTGAATCAAGGGTGAACAACAACCAATCTTTCGCTCCTCTTAGCCGTTGAAATCCTTAACTTATTCCTAAGCCAGATTAATCTTCACCATCAATAGATTGCATAAAGATCATATTCATTCGTTTCTTGAACCTAATTCTCCCGATATTAGATAAATAGATGAAATCACGAGATCCTCTCCCAATTCACTCGCAAACAATAATAAAAACCAAGAATGAATAAACCTTGAAATAGAAAAGTGCAAACTCTTATTACCTAAACAAAAACCAATAGTTTCTCACAACCACAAAACACAATAACCATAGCCAAGTAGATTTAGTTCATGGCTAGGTTCCAAAGAAACACAAGATAAACAATCCCTAGCATGAACCCAATCGAACAAGAAAGAAAAGGATGAAGGAGGAGGCTTGTCGAAATCCTCCTTGCCCTTGATGCTTGTCGAAAATTCTCTCCTCTTGCCCTACTTGGACTTGTCAAAATTTCCCTCTTGCTCTCTCTCTTGGATTGTCGAAATCTCCTTGCTATTTATAGGGCTAGGCCAAAGTCTTTCTTTGAGGAGGAGTTTAAGTTGGAATTAAATTATCTTTAAAGAATATAATTCTTTATTATAATTGTATTCCTACTAGAACTTCTCATATCTTCTTGGAATTTAATTCTTCTTTAATCTCTGCATGGAAATCAAATTCCTTTGGGTTTGGGCTTTGCTCCACGTCATCTTGGGCTTGTTTAGTCATCAATTTCGACTACCATATCACCTTTGCTCTTGTCCACAATTGCCATGGCAACTGGCTCGGCGTCTCTTTCATGCATTGCCCTGGCAACTAGCTCGGTGTCTCCTTCATGCATTGCCCTGGCAACTAGCTCGACATTGCTTTGGCAAGTGATCCTGCACATACACACACAAAGCACACCAAAACATCATCTTTTCCACAAAAAACTACCAAGTTATGTAATCAAGCTCAACGATGGAAGGAAACATGGATTAATGCATGAATGGCTAACTATGCAACTAATATGAGCCTAAGTCTAACAATAATATGAGTAAAAAGGGTAAGAAAAATAGTACTTTTGAACACTTATCATTAACCAATCGTTGAAAAGTGGCTTCGTCATTCTTCATTCTGAAAGGTATCATCTTATAACAGAAAAGTATATCCCCTGTGATGAATGATGTCTATTCATAGTCCTCAGGGTTCATACGAATTTGATTGTATCCCGAGAAAGCATCCATAAAGCTCATGTATTTGTGTCCCGTAGTGGAGTTGAACCGTCTGTCGATGGATGAGAGTGGAAAATTATCCTTGGTACAGGCCTTGTTGAGGTCTATAAAGTCTATGCATACTCTTCAGCTTCCGTTTACGTTATTTACTATAACTACGTTGGAAACCCATTCTGGGTAGGTCTCCTCTTGGAGGAATCTTGCGACTAGCAGTTTGCCTGTCCTTGGATTTTGTCCACTGCTAGCTTTCGTTTCTTCTAATGTAAAAACTTTATGATGAGGTTAACGTACAACGAATGCATTATGATGAGGTATCTATCTCGGGCATATCTGCTATGAACCACGTGAAAATGTCAAAGTGGCTCTTAGAGCTATTAGCAACCACCGTCTTTCTTGTTTGGGTATGGTAGTGGCTATCTAAGTGGTCCTACTCTCGTCTCTTTGGAAGAGTGAAAAGGTCTTCGTTTGTTCAGCGGACCTGCCCTCTTAGAGTCTAGGTCCCAATTGCATCTAAGTTTTCCAAGTCGAGTCCTATTATTTTTATTATATTGACCCTCAGGTTGACTTATGAGGGCTTGAGGGCACTTTTAAAGTGCCCGGTAGAGGAGTGTGTCAAAATTTGTATGGACCTAACATGACATTCCCAGGTCGTCTGCTAATTTGGCTTCATGTTCCCTTTCCCTCCTGGTGTGGAGAATTTGATTGTTAAACTAAAAGTCACTGGGATTAGCCTGGCCTTTCTCATTAACGGTCTCCCAAATATGGCATTATATGCAGAGGCTAGCCTATCACAATAAACTCTATTTCCATGGTGACGATGTTTCTCCTGCCTCCTAGGACGACGGAGAGGTTGACCGACCCTTTTACACATATAGAATGGTTGGAGAATCCTTAGATAAGGCCGCATGACTTTAACTTGTCGAGAGATCCTCCTATTTGTTGAAATGCGCTCCATTACAACACCTCTATGATGCTCCCACTATCTATCAGTACTCTTTTGATAGTATAGTCATCGATCTACGCCGATACTACCAAAGGGTCATCCATCATCTCGTCCAATACTTGCACTGAGTCTACATCCCCGAAGTTGATTTTCCAATCTTTTATTTCCTGAGACCTTTTTACTGCAGTTCCTATAAAAATGATACTTCTAAGATTGGGTCTATCTCTTTAGGACGAATGCGGGATATCGAGAGGGTGCGACCATCTGACTATCACGTTAATTACTCTGTAGACCGATTAGTGTTTATAGACCTCTTCCGATCTTTCGTCTTAACGTTGGAGCTGTTAGACGTACTGGTCTAACAGGCCTTTCTTGTCTGCTTGCTCTATGGCGTCTTTAAGGTGTATACATCGAGAAGTATTATGTTCCATATGTTTGTAGAATGCACAGTAAAAGGAACTTTATCGGTGAATTCCCAATTTTATTGGTGGGGGACTTCAAGATTCCTTATTCTTTGACCCGATAGAGAATGTTAGGAGTGGATGCGTTTATCGGGGTATAGTTAGTATAAGATCTATACGGGGCTCCATGGTGCTGTTTGTCAAGGCTATCTCTTATTGTATTACGATCCTGCCTTGACAAGCCTGTTCGGGACCGAGCAAAGGCGAACCGAGCAATGATATGAGCAATCCTTGAAGAGCTGCCTTGGTGTAAGTGACCTTCTCCTAGGGCCACGTGGGGTCTAGGTGTGCAGGCATTGGATCCAAGCGGATGGTACAATGTCTCTCTAGGAGGACCTACGGGATACGATATTCGACGCGCATGTTGCCTGATGGATCATGAGACGACACTTCCGAGTTAAGTCATTGGATAAAGGGCTTGTTGAAGGCTGACTTGTCTGGGTTGAGTCCCTTTTCAAGTGCCGCACGGCTTGCCGACCCGGGCCTAGACAACATGGTCGTGACAGTTGGTATCAGAGCAGGTTTGGTTGTGTACTTCTGCATAGATGGTGTCCCCGAGCGGTTAACTCCACACCAAGCGCCCTCGTAATAGGAGTGGGTTGGGTGAGTCAACAATGTTAAACAAATTGAGGGTTGGTTAGTGCACAGAGGTGCCTGACTATTGTTTCGGGCACGGAGGTGCTTGCTTATTATCTCCGCGCAGTGGCGCTCATTCATTTTAGCATAGTGGTGCTTGGTTATGAATTTGTGGCACAGAGGTGCATGTGAGTTTTATAGTGGAGCCAGCGCACAGAGGTGCCTGTCGGTAACCACTATAGCGATCAAAGCATACGCGGTGCTCGATCTTTATATTGCACAGAGGTGCTAACGAGTTGGACCTGGTAGGATCAGTACATAAGAGGTGACTGACGTTAACCACTATGGTTGTTTCAGTGCAAGAGGCACTTATTTCTTATTGCACAAAGATGCTAACGAGTTGAACCTAGTGGGATCAGTACACAAGAGGTGACTGACGTTAACCACTATGGTTGTTTTAGTGCAAGAGGCACTTATTTCTCTTTGCACAAGAGGTGCCAACGAGTGAACCTAGTGGAATCAGTAAACAAAAGGTGAACTGACGCTAACCACTATGGTTGTTTCAGTGCGGAGGCACTTATCATTTATCGCACAGAGGTGCAAACAAGTTCAAACATAGTGTCATCGGTTCACGGAGGTGACTGACGTTACGCACTATGGTTATTTTGGTGCAGAGGCATTCAATATGTCTTGAAATCTTAGCTGGGTTGTCATAGTGAAATCAGTCACAAGAGGTGTCTGACGTTAATCACTATGGTTACCTTAGTATTGAGAAGCTGACTACTTGTAAATCGATGATGCATGCCTGGTAATCATATTGAAGATAGTGCACAGAGGTGCTTGTGTTAATCAAAATGATTATCCTAGCATGATGTTGCGCGGGAAGTAACCAACTATGGTGCTCATTTACGTTCAGCGTAGAGGCGCTTGTTGTGTTGTGTTGAAAAGAAGAATGTTGTTGGTTTTGTAACACAATAGTGACTAACTTGATCAATGGGAAGTTAGTCTTTGCAAGTTACAATGGTGCCTCTAATGAGCGAAAGAATTCTTTTTGTTCAGTCGACGAGGACGTCGACAAGATGGTGCAGAGAGAAGCGAGACAAGTTATACGTTACGTTGGATAACATTAAAGCGGGTTGGCTTGTGGAAAAACATGTTTTAAATTGCTGGGAAACAATATGCATGAATTATCGAGCAAGGTTGTTCGAGTAGACGTTGGTGTACGTTCACCCGGTAAATGGTGAATGGGAAGGCAATGTGTGCCAACCAAGTATCGTTCGAGACTTGTGTGAATATGTTATTACTGATGTATTCGCTTGTATGTCTTGTAGCACAGGTAATACAAGGAAAGGCAAAGAGGCAAAGTACATTTTTTTTGTATCACGATGGCAACTAGAGACCATTTTACGACATCAAGCAACTAAGTGCAATACGAGCATACACTTAGGCGCTTGAATAGATAAGGTGATGGTGATATTGTGACACATTATTTGCTTTGAAGGTCTCACTATATGGGGGGACACAGATGGCGAATGGGCTTAGTGCCAAAGAGCAAGCCATTGTGTGGCGAGTCATAGTTCTTTTGCATATGGGCAGGTATGCTATTTTGTTTTGTAGGTCGATGGCTAGACCGTGAGACTCAAAGACACTACAAGGCACACGTTAGTTGAGTCAGTGATTTGCTACTTTTGTTTCGCTCGAGCCACAATCAGAGTAAAAGTGTGGGAGCAAAACTGGGTCATAATGAGTTCATGATCGATGTAGATGGCCACGCATGTGCAACATGGTCATAAGGGAATCAAAAGAACACAGGATCGAGGCTTGAGTTATTTGCTTGAATGTTCAGATGATGGGACTAGAGAAGCATATTAAGTCAAGCACAAATCAAAGAGGAACTACCTTCGATGTCCATATCGACTCATCAAGTGATGAAGAATGAGTGTCAGTATCGATGAGGACACCGATAAGAGGAAGTGTGGGAGAATGTCAAGGCTGTTTCTTATTGTATTACGATCCTGCCTTGACAAGCCTATTCGGGACTGAGCAAAGGCGGACAAAGCGATGATATAAGCAATCCCTAAAGAGTTACCAAGTCAAGGATGCAAGTTAGGATGCTTTGGAAAGGCGATGAAGGCCCTATTCAGAAAGTGTCCTCGTTTGGGATGAAGCAACGTCTACTCGCGTCATACTTGGTAAGTTTATTTAGCTCTTTAGAGGGAAGTGGTCTAGTGTTGGGTGTCCACCATCCTCCTTGCGAAGTGCTAGCAGCTAAGCTGCCTTGGTGTAAGTGACCTTCTCCTAGGGCCACGTGGGGCCTAGGTGTGCAGGCATTGGAGCCAAGCGGATGGCACAATGTCTCTCTAGGAGGACCTCCTAGGGACGGTTTGGGGCCAGAGGACCCCATATCACGCTCGTTACAAGAGTCAGGGGTTGGCAGCTAGCATTCGCTAGGCCCTGCGGGATACGATATTCGACGCGCATGTTGCATGATGGATCATGAGACGACGCTTCCGAGTTAAGTCCTTGGATAAAGGGCTTGTTGAAGGCTGACTTGTCTGGGTTGAGTTCCTTTTCAAGTGCCGCACGGCGTGCCAAACCGGGCCTAGATGGCATGGCTGTGACACTGTTCTACTACAAGGAATTGACGGTGAAAGTCCATCTTACCTTTGTCATCTTCTCTACCTCTAGAGGAGAAAAAGCTCTTGGATGCACGATTCATTCTTATGGAATTGTGGAATTTTGGTTTAGGCTGGTATCCTTGGCGAGCTTGTTGGTTTTGGGAATAATGTTATCTCGGGGAAGAGCTCTAGGCTGTGCTAATCACTGGTCCCATTTCTTCAGCTTCCGCATATCTTCTGACTGTTGTCACTGATTTTTTTACTCAAAAATGCAAAAATAAGGAAAAAAGCTGGACCGAATCAAGTAAAAAGGGAACTACATTATTCTAGGAGGATGAAACTGAAAAGGAAAGAAGAACATGAGGGGCTGATTTGAATATGAATAAATCAATCCTAAATATTTTCAGATTTGAATCAAAAAAGGGAAAATGGCATAGTCAAGCAAGAATCAATTGAAGAAAGAAAGTTGCAATCAAATCAAGCTTTTTAGGCATAATTTCACCCGATTTTTTGGGATTTTAGGATTGAATTTCCATGTATTATTGGGGTGAAAATCCTATATAAACCCCATTCCCTTTCACTTGTAAACATACCACCACAATTCACAATTCATTCGCAATCCCTTTCTCGTTCTTGTAATTCATCACACCATTCTTACTTTGTATCCAAAAATCCTTAGAAGATCCTAAGTTGTATTGAAGTTCCGGTGGAAATACAAGAAGCGAATTTCTTCATATTGATATTTTGTTCTTGCTTTCTTTATATTTTATGTTATATTTTTTATTTCGAATTCAATATAAAAGAGGGAAATCTTACTTTTCATTTGAGTTTTAAAAGCTTTATAATCAAACATTTTGGAGGGTTTCAATCGAGTAAAAAAGAAAGTTTTTTTGGTGTACCACTGCCGAAGATGGCGGCCGGCGCCGGTGGAGGGCGATCGGCGCGGTGGTTCACCACCCTTGCTCTTAATCTTTTATTTTACATGAACACTTGAAAGAATTTTTTTTAAAGTGGGATGTTTCGATCCATTTTTTAAAGAGTGAATTTTAAAAAGTAATTTTTGGCTTGTACCCATGTCCTAAAGTAAAGTGGGCCATTTTAATTTAAATCCACACTTGTTTTATTTCATAAAACTCTTTTTATTTTTTTTTTAAATTTGATCCATAATTTTCTCACCAACCATTTTTCAAATCTTGAATTCTAAACTATTAAGTCTGTTTTTATCACATATTTTCTTAAATAATAATAAAATTTTAATTATTTTTTTTCTAAAATTGGTCTAAATATGGTGTTGACTCATTTTAGAGAAGGATACACCTTTTTCGAAATTTATTAAATTCCCTCCTTTTTTGTTATTTTATCTAATTTTGTAAAATGAACTAATATTAATTTTCTTTTGTAATCTCGCTAATTTATCTTGTTAAATTGCTTGCCCTTATTTATTTTCTTAGCTTAAATAAAACCCCTAGGTTTAGGTTCTCTAGTGTTAGAGACTTAGTTAATTTAGAGCCTCTGAAGTTGAAATAAAAATTCTCTTCACACCAACACTTAATTATATTTTAACCCTAATAGGTAAAATTCACTTAGACAAATTCTTAGGGTTAATAATTACCAGCTTAGAAAAATAAAAGGTTTCAACACACTAATTGCTTTTGTGACTGCTTTGTTTAAAAAATGAAATCTAATCAATACGGTGTCCTATCAAAATGAGGTAACAGATTAGCGCCAGAAATGTTGACGGTGATTAGAGTTCATTCTCCGGATGGTGGGGCCATTAAAATGAAATCATATCCATAAATGAATAGTAAATTAAATTTTATAGGAACTTGCAAATTCTGACATCAAAACATTTTGTAATCGGATATGTACCAATTTTTGGGCTCTGTGGGTTGCTAACCATTCCCCACGCGTAACCGACTCCCGAACCCTTTTTTGTGTTTTCGCAGACCAAAATCGTTGTTTTAATAAAATAAAACTATTTTATTAAAATGACCAATTTTTAGGTGATCTAATCACACCTTTTAAAAGATTGGTGGCGACTCCGTTGTTTTTGGCTTTTATAAAAAAACCATCGGGACCCTTAAAAAGGTTGCGACAGCTTGGCGACTATGCTGGGAAATTTTTTGTTTTTATAAAAAAGAGAGTCAGGCCACAAGTCGATTACACTTTGCTTTAATGTCGAAATTTGCTAAGTTCATATAAAATTTATTTTAACTGTCCATTTATGAATATGATCTCATTTTAAGCATTTAAAGCTTGATTATAAGCTCTACACCCGAGCTTTGTCCCGATCGTTTAAGTGAGGGAAAACACTTTGCTCATGTGAGAATATTAATTCTCCGTATGAGCCTAGCAAGTACCTTCGGGACTCATATGCCATATGTCTTCGTAAGGATACTGATTCTTCGTGAAGACATAGGAAAATGGGTCCTCCTGAGTTGAACTTGGTTCGTTTGAAGCCTATAATGGGTGAGAATCAAGGGCCATGCTACCCTTAGTAGGGGACTACAAGGACAACTCAGGCACCTTTCTAGAACCAAGCCTTTGTGTGTGAATCTAGAAGCCCACTCATTAGAGCCATGTGATGAACCATAGAAGTAGAATTTGGCTAAGATTTTTTTCGTAAGAATAGTATGAGGAAGAGCGTATCCAGAAATGTTGGAATGTGCTTCCTAGTTACTATTCCTATAATGAAATTATTTTGGACCTTTTTAGGGTTTTTATTTGTTTTATCTAGTTTTGCATGCATATCATATCTAGAAGGGGTCGAGTCTGGAGAACATTCCTCAGAGTGGAACACAGTTTTTCACAATGGATGAAAGACTCCTTAGAAAGAGAAAGATAATACGAGTATACATCTCTAGTACGAGGTCAACCAACGAGCATTTGTGAATGAGGAAAAGAAGGACAAACAAGCAAGAAGAATAAACGGTTTTTGAAAAAAAGAAAAAAAAGAGCATAGCCATATGGAAAAGAAACGTCTATGACAATAAGGTCTGTTTGTACGAATTACGGTATATATGTGACTCAACCAATGAGAAGCTGAGACAGAGCCAAGCCTTCGTTGCTGAGTTGTAGACCCAGGTGGGAAGTGAGAATAAAACATTAAAGGAGCAAGTGAATGCCATAGAGGATATGGTCTTGGTACTCGAGGATATTAACAAAGGGGGCAATAACTACTGGTTCACTCATCTTAGAAATAACGCCATGAGATTCTAGGAGTGTAACAAGTTTGGCAAGAGTATCATAGCCCAAGTTCCGGATATAGCTGGGAATAGGATGATAACCAAGAAAGCCGTAGCTTTGCGCTGGTATGAGAAGTAGGACTAAGACTCTTATGAATGATTGAGGAGATAAAATACCTGGAACTCGGGCTGAGATGTAGTCGTATTATAAATCGAAATATTTCGTAATAAGGAACTTTTACATCCAATGAAGAACTACTTCTAGAGCGATACCTTAATGGAATCGATGGCTCTTCGCCTGCATTCATGCATTTGCATTTTGTTTGTTTGCATTGGCTTATGTTTTTTACATTATTGCATACATTTATACATAATAAAAGAATTAATTATGGTAAAATTTGAAAAATCTAAAAAAGAAAGTTTTGCATAAGCACGATACCCAAACAATGGTCATTGAAGATAGGTCGTCAGCTTCAGAATTGAACTGCAAGAATATGCAAGCTTGTTGGGACGTTGTTACCCAGATAGCAGTCATGTTAGGGTTTTGGGACCCATATAAAGAGAAAGCAACTTATGGCATCAAAGCCTTGCCAGGAATTGCCTACGCTAACTCTGGGAATCAAGAAAAGAAATATGACGAGTACCCTGTAGTATGAACAACTTCAGTAGTAGAATCTTGTCAGGAAGTAGACTGGTTGAGCTTTGCTGGAATTCACCCATGCTTTTCCCGAAATATTGATCAATGATTTTCCTGGAAAATGGTGGAGTCATACCTAGAACCAACCCTTTTGCTTTTGCCCGCGAGCATTAGGGATCTTTTGTAAGGGTCTCTATGTTATTCTACTTGTGTAAAAGATGCACTCCCTTTAATTTTCTCAAGTGGCAAACATTTCATTTTGTCTATGCATTTCATCTTCATCTATTTCCCTTCCAAAATGCATCCCATAGGCAGATCCTTATTATTGATTTTATGAATGTTTCTTGGATTTAATCTCGAGATAGAAGGGCAATAAAGTATGTTCAGGATTAATTGGAAATCCCATAAACAGATTTTGAGTGAATTTTCCTCTCAGACATTGTTGTTAAGGTCCTTGAATAAAGTGATAACTCTAAAACATCTACCAACTGAAGACTGCTTCTCTTCGATGATATTTGTGTGCGAAATGAAATTTGGCATTCCTTCATTTCCCGTCACGAATAAGAAAAATCCTTTGTGGTCCCCTTTTGATCCGAATATTTTTTCTTGTGATTAAACCCTAACCGAGGATCACTCCCCACACTAGGGGTAAAAAGGATGAAAAGTTGTTCGTAAGCAAGAAAGAAAACATATCAGATCAAGTTGAGTGTCCTAAATTCAAAATAAAAGGGCAAAAATCAAAAGGAAAACAAAAAAAAAAAAGAAAAAAATGAAAAGAAAAAGAAAGGTAAAAAATGAAAGCTGGAATACGAAGAAAAATTTGAAACAAGAGAAAAACATGTGCAGAATCCCTTAGATGAGACATGTGCCAGAAAAAGAAATAAACTCTAGAGTGAAAACCCAAAATGGTCAGTCTAGAGTGATCCAAAGAATAAAAGAACAAAGATTTCATCAAGAAAGATTGATCCTTGGTTTAATTACCCTTAAGCATGTATTTGAGCCTATATATCTTTTTTGTAACCCGAGCCTAGCCTACATTACAAGCCTTTAAAGACGATTTGGATCATACATGAATATCTGAGAAAAGAAGTTTGTTTAAAAACACATTCTGCCTTATTGAGTTAACCTTTCTTCAGGGACCTCAAAACTTCTAATGTCTGATTGAGGTTAGAAAAGAGGAAAATTGAAATTTGGGGAGTGGGTGAGTTAAAGAGGGCCACTTAAAAGTGGGACACTATCCGGTTGATGGATTCATGAATCATTCATCCTATGAATTTTGGGCATCTGACTTTGCTCATTTCTATGTTTGCCATGACTTTTTCCTTTGAACCCTCATTTCTAGCCTTTATTTTTCTTTAAATCCTCATTGCTAACCCTTTTCTTGCGTCTTACAAGTAAAGTGACATAAATTCAGGAAACAAACAAAGGTTTCTTGGAATTGATTCCGAACCCAGGAGCAATTGTTTACTATCGCATCAAGAAATAACAGGGGCAACACCGCTTTCATTACTTTATGGGATAAAAGGTTGAGTTGGCAATCAAGGTTGAAATTCTATCTCTCCGTGTCTTGATGAAAGCAAAAATAGAAGAAATAGAGTGGGTCCAAGCAAGATATGACCAGTTGAGTTATCCAATGAAGAAAGGGTTGAAAGTCACCGGCCATGGTCAGGTGAATCAGAGAAGAATGACATGAGCTCACGACAAGAAAGTTCATCTGATAAAGAGATTTCATATTAGATTTTTTTGCCAAATTAAAGAGATTATCAGGGAAAATGAACGACTAACTGGAAGAAGGCCTTCTAAAAAAACAGTAATCTTGGTCGAGATGGATAGAGATGAGCTTCATAATTCAATGAATTCAGAAGTTTTATGCCAGAAAAAAAGATGAAGAAAAAAAGAAAAAAGATAATTATCTAATGGTGAAAACCCACAAAGGGCGCCTTATGTACAAAAAAGAAAAAAAAGAAAAAAAAAGGGGTTCAAGATGAAAACCCGCAAAGGGCATCTTGAAACCAAATGATGATCCAAGTAGAAAACCCGCAAAGGGAGGCTCGGATAGTTTATGGATTAGGCAAACAGTTAAGGAATCTCTCCAAAACTTGGCATCTTGGAAGGAATTTCGTGTCCTCATACCTCGTTGACTTGGCAAAGGCAACACAAGGCAATTTCTGGTGTTCTTACTTGGGAAGTTTTTGCTAGTGACATCTGAATTTTAAATGGGGCATTGTAACACCCCCTTCCCGTAACCGTACACCGAACACAAGTAAAAAATGTCACATGTTTTTTAAAAAATATCTTTTAATAAAAAATTAGGGTAATTTAAAATTTTTAATCTACCTTACCCTTATCTAGATTGAAACGTAAACATTATTTTAATATAAACATATCATATCATATAATAATAAACAATAAGTTTGTATATATCCACAGCCTATAACAAGTCTATAAACTATTACATAACCATTTAAAATATTATGAAAAAATAGTCAAGTTTATATATATAGTACATGGCACAATACATATACAAAATATGGATTCCATAAGTACTGAAATTAACCTGCCGATTTTGTACTTCCAAAAGAGAAAGTGATGCAAAAGTCGTCCATTCCTAATTCTATTTACCTACGTGTATAACAAAAATACACGCTGAGTATAACTCAGTGAGGCAAAAGATGAGAACATATATAAAATACTTTGTAATGCATGATACTTTCAAAAGCACGATAATCATTAAATCATATAATCTGTAATGCAAGAATATCTATGAAAGAAATCGTACTGTGATTATTCTATACTATAAAATCATAAAGTTATACTGTGAAAATCATATAGTTGTACTGTGAAATCATGTAGCCCAAGGTAAATATCAAGTGACTAATAAATGAGTCGCATACTTTAAAAGTACTATCTTTTTCTGTAAACTGTGGACACATTTAAGTGTCAGATAACTGTAGGACGCAATGAAGTGTCTGAAACTGTAAGATACAATGAAGTGTCAGATAACTCTAAGACTCTAATGGTATACCAAAATATTGTCCAACTTAATATTATACTACCAAGGGCAAACTTAAAACAATTCCTGCAAAATGGCAAGCAACCCAATAACAATTTATATCATGTAAAACATATTCATACTGGAGCAGTTCATACTCCAATATGTTCTATATAATCCATGGTATACATGCCATTTAAAAACTATATAAAGTATCTTGTCATATATATCATGCTATAAACCATTTGTAAGCATAAAGATATGCCATAATCTTTAAATCAATAAAATAATGTATCATGCAAAACATGTTATGCTATATAAAAATCTTTACCTTTTAGGTTGACTTATCACAAGTCTTCCTATAATATGTATGTTAATAAACATACTTTTAAATACATGTATGCACACACCTTAGCCTTGATAATATTAACTTTTCTACTTGATTTTAATCCCGATCCTTTTCTTTTCTTTTTCTGCTGGAACGACCTCAATTTTTATCAGAATCTACATTAAAAAAATAACATATACCATTCCAAGTATATGTTAGTACATATTCATCCTATATATAATAATGAAAAGTAAATAAAATAACTATCCATTATACACAAAATTGATCTGATAAGACTTTCTATATTCGAATCACATTTTCTCACATTTTTTTTCTTCAAATCTTCAACTTTTACCAAAACACCTATTTTAGTCCCTAAGGGCTATTTTAAGCTTCCAACCATAAACTTCAAGTCTAGTTCTTACAGTTTTCATCCTTTGCACTTTAGGACCCAAACTTTAAAAACCTTTCACTTTGGTCCCTAAAGTAGCCGAATGGTCCTATTGATCCCAAATATTGATTTGAGCTGCAAAATCAATATTCGAATCACTTGAATTAATTCTCCAATATAATATTCCTCAAATACAAACTCAACAATCAAATCCCTAAACTTTACAAAGTTTACATTTTAATCCCTAATACAATCTAATTAGGGATTGTCATCACTTTAAGCATAAAAACAACATCTCAACCTCATTTCCAACATGAACAACCCTTAAAACATAAGATTCCAACATGTCCTTCACCCACCCTAATCATCAATATCAACTTAGGAGCATGGAAACCAAGTAAAACTTATACCAAATGATAGAGAATTCAATGAAGAACAATTTCTTATTCCATATCTAAACCTCAAATCTAATTCAATAAGCTTAAAAATTGAAATGAAACTTTCTTACCCTTTTCTTGAAACCCCACGGCTAAGAGAGAAAGATGAGAGAATTTTCCAAACTTTTCTATTTCTTTATTTTATGCCAAGTGGCATATTAATCCACCTTATTTAAAATAAAAATTCTTTTGATAGTCAAAAGACTATTTTGCCCTTGAATTATAACCAATAGTATGTTGCCACATGTGCAATCTTATTTTCCATAATCAAATATATTCAAAAAGTATAGGTAAAATGACTATTTTGCCATCAATGAAACAGCTTATCTTCAAAATTGCCATTTCCATCTACTACACCAAATACTGCATAGAATCGAATTTAAATCGAATAAAAATGATTCAAAAACCATAATATCATATTCTTCAAGTCTTCCTAAGACTTTTAGAAAATTTTCATAATTTTCTGAATTCAAATAATCATCCGAACTAATTATCGAAACCTATTCCTTTTATAACTTTTCACATAAATCTCGTACCAAAATTTCGATTCTCACCAAAATTCTTATACCGGGATAAACTATTCATTTATGGAGTACAAGAAATATTTGGGAAAATTACCATTTTTTGTCCCTGAACTTTTCTCAATTTTTCACTTTAGCAATCCAACTTTAAAAATTTACGTTTTAGTCATTGAACTAAAGCCACCAATCTTTAACTCTTTACGTTTTAGTCACTAAGCAAATATTTGGGTATTACAGGCATGCCCAAAGTGGGGCAATTTGCATTGGCCAAGGATTTAAGGCCATCAACGTTAATAGGCGTAAGAGAAGATAAGAAAATGCCAGTATCATTTGAAGAGATTCAAGGTAGAAATAAGCTTCGCTGCAAGGATTTACATGCAAGCGCTTCAAAGAGCCCTGCAGGGGTGAGCATCTAAGAACTCACAAGAAGCTTTGAGGATACTTGATATTATTTTAAGGCAGCATGATTGCTAAACCTTCTCCCACAATGAGAATAATTTTACAGATCTTGGAGAAGATGTCCAGTGATGTTAAAGCTTTCATTCAAGCTTCTGGGAGGATGTAAGAGACTATGCTGTCTCAACCAGGCAAAGGCTAAAAGAGTGTTAAAGAATATGAGGATAAAAAGTCAGTCCTCCCAACCAGGAATACAAGATTGAGTGAGCAAATGTGCAAAACTCAGATGTTTTCTCGAAAGCAAAGAGATACAAAGAATAAATAGTAGCATGGTTGTCTATATGGGTTGAACAAGCAAATGCGCATGGAAGTGAAGAGGAAAAACCCTGAAAGAAAAAGAAAAAGATGAACAAGTGAAAAGTTTAAAAACAAAAAAGAAAATGAAAGAGAAAGAGAAAATGACATGCATTCATGTGTTAGGCATCTCTAGGAGCATGCTCATCATAATCACAGTATTTGTTAAATTTCAACAAGTATAGAACCTGCCTATCCGTTCAGGCATGAGGAGAATAGAACCCACCTAACCGTTCAGGCATGAGGAGAATATGACCTGCTTATCTATTCGAGCATAAGGAGAATAGAACCAGCTTGTCTGTTCAGGCATGAGGAGAATAGAACCTGCTTATCTATTCGAGCATGAGGAGAATAGAACCCGCCCATCTATTCAGGTATGAGAAGAATATAACTCGTCTATCTGTTCAGGTATGATGAGAATGGAACCTTCTTATCTGTTCGAGCATGAGAAGAATAGAAATCGTCTATTCGTTCAGGCATAAGGTGAATAGAACTCGCCTATTCGTTCAGGCATGAGGAGAATGAAAACTGCTTATCTATTCGAGTATGAGAAGAATAGAACCCGCCTACCCGTTCAGGCATAAGGAGAATAAAACACGCCTATCCGTTTAGGCGCGAGGAGAATGAAACCTTTATTTTTAGCACAACGCCTATCCGTTCTGGAGCGAGGAGAATGGAACCCTTATTTTTTAGCAACCGCCTATCCGTTCAGGCGTGAAGAGAATGGAACGTTACTTTGATGACCATCAACCAATTTGCAGTGTGATTGGCTAAAATCAGTGCCTTTTGTTCTTTGCTCTATTCCTGTTTCACCGAAATGAGCAAAGTGGGGTAACCATTGTCATTGATTTTTTTAACTCAAAAATGTAAAAAAAAGGAAAGAAAGCTAGATCGAATCAAGTAAAAGGGGAACTGCATTATTCTAGGAGAATGGAACTGAAAAAGAAAGAAGAACATGGGGGCTGATTTGAATGGGAATAAATTAGTCCCAAATATTTTTAGATTAGAATAAAAAAAGGAAAAATGGCATAGTCAAGCAAGAATCAATTGAAGAAGGAAAGTTGGAATCAAATCAAGATTTTTAGGCATAATTTCACCCAATTTTTTTGGAATTTTAGGATTGAATTTCCATATACTATTGGGGTGAAAATCCTATATAAACCCCCTTCCCTTTCACTTGTAAACACACCACCACAATTCACAATTCATTCACCATCCCTTTTTCATTCTTGTAATTCATCACACCATTCTTACTTTGTATCCAAAAATCCTTAGAAGTTCCTAAGTTGTATTGAAGTTCCGGTGGAAATACAAGTAGCGAATTTTATCATATTAGTATTTTGTTCTTGCTTTCTTTATATTTTATGTTATCTTTTTTATTTCGAATTCAATATAAAAAGAGGGAAATCTTACTTTTCATTTGAGTTTTAAAAGCTTTATAATCAAACATTTTTGGAGGGTTCCAATCGAGTAAAAAAAGGTTTTTTTGGTGTACCACCGCCAGTGGTTCACCACCCTTGTTCTTCATCTTTTACTTTACATGAACACTTGAAAGAATTTTTTTAAAGTGGGATGTTTCGATCCATTTTTTAAAGAATGAATTTTAAAAAGTGTTTTTGGACTTGTACCCATGTCCTAAAGCAAAGCGGGCCATTTTAATTTAAATCCACACTCGTTTTATTTCATAAAACTCTTTTTAAATTTTCTTTAAATTTGATACATATTTTTCTCACCAACCATTTTTCAAATCTTGAATTCTAAACTATTAAGTATGCTTTTATCACATATTTTCTTAAATAATAATAAAATTTAATTAATTTTTATAAAATTGGTCTAAATATGGTGTTGACTCATTTTATAGAAGGATACACGCTTTTCGAAATTTATTAAATTCCTTTATTTTTTTGTTATTTTATCTAATTCTGTAAAATGAACTAATATTATTTTCCTTTTGTTATCTCGCTAATTTATCTTGTTAAATTGCTTGCCCTTATTTATTTTCTTAGCTTAAATAAAACCCCTAGGTATAGGTTCTTTAGTGTTAGAGACTTAGTTAATTTAGAGCCTTTGAAGTTGAAATAAAAATTCTCTTCACACCAGCGCTTAATTATACTTTTACCCTAATAGGTAAAATTCACTTAGACAAATTCTTAGGGTTAATAATTACCAGCTTAGAAAAATAAAAGGTTTCAACACACTAATTACTTTTGTGACTGCTTGTTTAAAAAGTGAAACCTAATCAATGTAGTGTCTTATCAAAAGAAGGTGACGGGTTACTGCCAGAAATGTTGGCGGTGATTAGAGTTCATTCTCCAGATGGTGGGGCCATTAAAATGAAATCATATTCATAAATGAACAGTAAATTAAATTTTATACGAACTTGCAAATTCTAACATCAAAACATTTTGTAATCGGCTAGGTACCAATTTTTGGGCGCTGTGGGGGTGCTAACCCTTCCCCATGTGTAACCGACTCCTAAACCCATTTTTTGTGTTTTCATAGACCAAATCCGTTGTTTTAATAAAATGAAACTATTTTATTAAAATGACCCATTTTAGGTGATCCAATCACACCTTTTAAAAAATTGGTGGCGACTATGTTATTTTTGGCTTTTATAAAAAAACCATCGGGACCCTTAAAAAAGGTTGCAACATTGGCTACTTCGTA
Organism: Hibiscus mutabilis; assembly: GCA_019671005.1. Lineage (NCBI taxonomy): Eukaryota > Viridiplantae > Streptophyta > Magnoliopsida > Malvales > Malvaceae > Hibiscus > Hibiscus mutabilis. The sequence continues at coordinate 18,353,219 of CM033732.1, forward strand.
CAACTGGTTTACCTTGGTGGGTTTATTGTCTACTAGGGCATACTTCAAAGGGTCGTGGGCAAGCCCGAAGATATAGGTATCAATAGTCCAAACATCTAACAAGTCTCAAATATCATGAGCAGCTCTCAAATTTTTTCTAGAATACTCTTTTAAAGTTCTATAAGTCTTCTATCGCATGCTAAGGAGGTGTAACACCTAAAAATTGGTCTAGTCAGAATTAGATTCCGATAATCAGAAATTCAACATTAGAATGTTAAATTATTGCGTTAACCTTTGACCAAATGGTCAATTGTTCAAGTATTGAACCTTAATTAAGCATTATTATTGATTAAGGACCATATTGAAAACATTGAAATATAACTTAGTTACCAAATTGTGAAAATTGAAACTATTGAGACAAAAGTGTAAAGTATGAAAAGTTGAGAGACTAACCTTGAGATTAGCCCATCTCCTAGCTTAATCACCACTTACGTGGGTTGTTTGGGTTAGCTTCCTTCAAATGAAAAAAAATCCTAGCTATCAAAAGGGAATTAAAATAGGACAAAGGAATGAAAGGATGAAACTTACCAGTTGTGAAAAAAGAGTAAGCACCTTAGTCATCATCTTTTTCCTCTAGCTTTTGGCAAGCAAATACCTCAATTGGATAGTGATCCAAGCTTTGTTTTTCTTAAGTTTCTTAATCCTAATTTATAGTTATCGATCCGGTAAGCCATAACCCTTATTGGTTCATCGATTCCATAAATTAATCTATGTTTAATTTCACGTTTAAGAAGCAAGAACCCTAGAAATTCTCTAGGGATATCAAGGCTTGAACCTTATTGATTTTCATAGCTAAAGATTTGCTATGAATTTGTTATGATTATTGAAATTATTGTGATTTTGATTCTTTGTAGCTCAAATCAATTTAGGTGAAGAATCATCAAATTCGCTGGATTCTAGCAAGTCAAGAAATAAGGGAATAGTCATCTGGGAGTCCTAAAAGATTTGAGAGTACCAATGAGTTTAGTTAGAGTCTTAGGAATGGCTAGGTTTTTTCCCAGTTTGATTGTTCATTGATTATTGCATTTTCATTATTCCTACAAGGTATGGTTATATCGAAACCTCGTGAAAAGCTATATGGGTAAGCTTTGGTAAGCTTATTGCATCGAAACATTGATTATTGAGTCATAGTATTGATATTGTCACCATTGAAATACATATTTACCATTGATATTGACATTGACCTCATTGATATATGATTGAGATTCATGGACATGCATATTGATTATTGACCATAGCATTGACAAGATCATTGTATTGATAAGAATATTGCATTGGCAAGATCATCGTATTAATAAAATCATTGTATTGACTAGGACCTATATGGTCATCATTGAACAAGGCAAGCATTGATCATTGTTATTGTTATTGAACATTATACTGATATTGAATATTGTCATTGTTATTGGCCTAATTACCGAACCTTGGATTCGAATGAACATTGGATACAAATGGCATGGCATAGAATTCATGAGCTCATTGGTACGAAGTGGACTATGGTCCTTGAGCTAAGGCTCTATTGGCGATGTTGGTGGGATATGTGTGATATTGGTCCTTTGGCGATGTTGGCAAGATTTTGAGTACTCATTGATTTGACGATGTTGGTTGGGAATTTGTGTATCCATTATATCATATCGATCCAAGGGTTAAAGTTGTTGAAATCATTGTTAAGCATGATTTGAGATGTTATATATATTGAAATACTATCATTAATATTGTTGGCAGTCATTGTATTGTTCATATCATTGTTAATGACTACCTCACTAGGATAAATAAGGCTGATGCACCTCATTTTCATGCATTCCAGGTTAAAGAATATAACCTGCAATGATCGGGAAATGAGCAAGTTTTGCAAGTTACTCTACAAGACTATGTAATGTTCCTCTCATCTATAAACTCCTAGAATGGTGGCATAGGGTCGAAGTATGCATAAATAACCCATTTTGATATGTATAAATGATGGTTATGTGTATGCATAAGTTTAAGATGAAATGGACCTATGAGTTTGTTGAAAGTTAGTAAAATATGCTTATTTGGCTCTAAAAGGTGAAAACATAGTAAATAGATTCGTTTAGCCTTGAAATTTGACAGGCTATTAGATTTAGACTGAACAAACTTGTTGGTAAAGTTTTATTGGTTTTAGACACCATTAGATGGTTAAAATGAAATAAAACTAGATAAAATTTGACATTATATACCCAGCCGTACTGATATAGGTGATGGCGTATCGGTACGGGCATGCATTTTGGGACACAGACTATAGGGCATAAGGATATGGCTATTGGCGAATCGGTACTTATTTTTGAATTTGTAAAATTACTGTAGCTTGGTACCGATATGGTATCGATATGCTCTTTCAACCTCAGATTTAGAATTATTATGTCATCCTCGCGTATCGATACCCCATTTCAGTATGTGCTTAATGAACTTAACCATTTTAATGGTCATGAAAGGCATATCGATACGGCTTGGGATGTATCGATATGTCCAAAATTTACTGGAAACCTCTTAGTTTATATCGACCACTACGTATCGGTACGATGTAACACGTATCAGTACGACCTCTCTACATTGTAACGAATTTAACGAACTATACAAAGGCAGATCGATATGGCCTTTGTATGTATCGATACCCCTACCGTTAAATATGTTAAAAAGGACCTTTAATTTATCAAAATTACATATTAGTCCCTAAAACTTATAAAGATTTAAAATTGGTCTAGTATTGATAATTCCTGTATTGTATTGAATTACCGACCTTATTGTACTGATTACCGTATTGCATTGAATACTGGATCCCTTATCGAATCACCAAATATTGAATAAAATATCGTATGAATGTTATACAGTTCCTCGATAACATATTTCGACCTGAGTTTCTACCATGCCGAGAATGAGGTGTTACATTTTAGTATCAGAGCTAGTGTTTTGTCAATTCTAGGACTAAATCGGAGCCTATTGTTTTGTCATTGCATTGCATATGCCACCTAAGAGTTTATTATTGTGTATACTATGACTTGCAGCTAATTCGATCATTTTCTTTATATAGTAACTATGTCTAAGTTAAACGAAGCTTATTAGAATGTTGAGCGTTCCACTGGTTCGTCAACTCATGGCGAGGAGATAAGGGGAGATCCTCCTAATCCTCAAAAACCTCAATAGGAGGTATCAAATTATAAATTATCTGCTCAGACTGCTCAGTTCGAGTGCTATCAGAACATGACTGAGATGCTCAAGCAATTTGCGACCACTCTAAGTACTAAGCATGCAATACAATCTTTTGTGGCTGCTTCCTCAATGTTTCGAGCTCCTATTGACAAGCTTGCTCAGTATTGAGCTTATACATTTACTGGCAAGGAAAGAATGACCCAGAATTTGTTGAATACTGGCTCGATAAAATGTTAAGGATATTGAATAAGCAATTACAGTGTTCTGACGAACACAAGTTGGAGTGTGCTCTTTCACTGATTGCTGATGAAGCCTTACATTGGTGGAAAACAACCACTCTCACCGTCTCAAAGGAAGCTGTCACCTGGGAATTCTTCCTAAAGGAGTTTCGTAAGAAATACATTAGAGATTTTTATCTAGCCAAAAGGCGAGAGATCTTCCTATATCTTAGACAAGGTGGAAGACCAGTGGAGCAGAACATCTACGACTTCTACAAATACTGTAAGTATGGAGCTGAGTACATTAAGAAAGAAACATAGAAGTACAGGATGTTCATCGCAGGGCTTAGTGATGAACTTCACCCTTTGTTTATTGTTCTGGGTATCACTAATTTCCAAGAGCTCGTAAACTGAGCCATTGCTACTGAAGCTAATCAGAGAACTCAGAAGACTGGTGGGTCATTTCACTTTGATAAGAGGCCCCAAGATGATTCTCGTCATCCCTTACCATACAAGAAGAGAAGGTCACATGGACCTAAGCAGCAATACTATCAAGAACCTTCTCGTTCTGGCAATATTTTAAGGCCACTGATTATATCGCAGTCCATTGCTAGAACAATATCCATTGAAAGTACTGGAGGTTCAGGTTGAGAATCTCAATATCCTACATGTACCTATTATTAGAAAAGGCATCCAGGCCGTAAACAAACTGAAACTTGTTTTTATTGTGGTGAGCAAGGTTATTTTATCAAGGATTATCCTATGAACACTTCTAAGGCCACCACACCAGTTACTTTGGTTTCACCTGCATAATCTTTTAAGAGTAAGAGGCAGAAGCAAACTACATCAGGAGCTACAGAGAGACCCAGTGACTCTAAAAGGACCCCGAACTGACAATAATCCACGACTTCTACTCAAGTGTACCATGTGAGGAGCAGAGAGGATGATGATGATCCATATATCATTATAGGTACCATTAAAATACATTCTTATCCTGTTTATGCATTGATAGATCCTGGATCTACTCATTCCTTTATAAGTATCGTATTGATAAAGAAGTTTAAGCTATGATATGAACCTATAGCTACTAAGATTACAGTAACAAATCCATTAGTTGATAGTGTTGTAATTAGTTTAGTATACAAGAACTGTCCCCTAATAATTCAAGGGATTCCTTTCCCGGCCAACCTTATGGCCCTCTATATCCATGAATTTGATGTTATATTAGGGCTTGATTGGCTTAGTGAGCACCAAGCTTGGGTGGATTATAGTAAGAAAAAGTTGTATCTCTGAGGTCTTAGTAAGGAGAGTATAGCTCTCATGAACTCTGGAGGTAGTCATCCATTGTTGTATGCCATTGAAGGAAATAACAAAGAAAAACCACCGTTGCAAGACATCGACACTGTACAAGAATATCCTAATGTGTTTCCCGATGAACTTCCGAGTTTGCCACCCATTTGTGAAGTTGAGTTTGGAATTGAGGTGCAACCTGGAACTACCCTGGTTTCTATTGCACCCTACAAAATGGATCTGATAGAACTCAAAGAGCTCAAGGCCTAAATTGAAGACTTGTCGAACAAGGGTTTCATTTGACCAAGTTCCTTACCTTAAGGAGCTTCGGTCTTCTTTGTTAAGAAGAAAGATAGATCTGTGCGCCTTTGCATTGACTATCGACAATTAAATAAGCTGACTATCAAGAATAAGTATCCTCTCCCGAGGATCGATGATCTTTTTTACCTACTTAAAGATGCCACCATCTTTTCCAAGATTGATTTAAGGTCTGGGTATTATCAGATGAAGGTCAAAGAATGTGATGTACCCAAGACTATTTTTTGTACAAGGTATGGCCACTACGAATTCTTGGTGATACCATTCGGGTTAACCAATGCACCGACTACTTTCATGGATCTCATAAACTTGGTTTTCAGACCCTATCTTGTAAATTCATAATGGTGTTTACCGATGACATATTGACCTATTCCAAGACTCGAGCTGAGCATCAAGATCACCTCTATATTGTACTTCAAACCCTTCTGGAAAAGCAACTTTATGCCAAATTTAGTAAGTGTGAGTTCTGGCTCACTGAAGTCTCTTTTTTGTGACACATTGTCTGTAGCGGGTATTCAAGTAGACCAAAAAAGATTCAAGCTATCATTAAATGTAGACCACCGAAGAATGTTAGGGAAATTCAAAGTTTCCTTAGTCTTGATGGCTACTATAAGAGGTTTGTTATCGGATTCTCTATATTGGCAGCATCATTCACAAAGCTTCTTCGAAAGGATATTCCTTTTTAATGAACCGAGAAGTAGCAACACAACTTTGACCAGCTCAAGCAAGTATTAACTTATACACTGGTCCTAACCCAACCTGAGTCCAGCAAGGATTATACAGTATACAATGATACTTCACATTCGGGTTAGGATGTGTATTGATGCAAGAAGGCAAGGTTATTGCGTATGCTTCAATACAACTAAAGACACATGAAATGAATTATCCTACTCATGACCTTAAATTGGCTGCAGTTGTGTTTGCATTGAAATCTGAAGGCATCATCTCTACGGAGAAAAATGCTACATCTTCACCAATCATAAGAGTCTCAAGTAACTATTAATATAGAAAGAGCTAAACCTTCGACAGAGGAGGTGGATGGAATACGATATTGTCATTGATTACCACTCAGGCAAGGCCAATGTTGTTGCTGACGTGCTCAGTTGTAAGCTTGTGCCTGCCCCTCGAGCTATTAATGTAATATCCCAATTTTTGGCTAGTGACCAAAATGTAAATTTTAAAAGTTTTGTGGATAAAGTATAAACTTAGGAAAAATTCAAGGACTAAATTGTGATTTTCAAAAGTTATGTATTTTAGCCCCGTAAATGAATAGTTTACCCCCAAGAATGATGTTTTCGTGTTACCCAATTTTTCGTACGGAGTTTGTATTAATGGCTATAAAGCAATAAAGTTCATAAATATATTTGGATAATCGGATCGAATTGAATATGTAGGATATTTTGAAGGATGATAAGCCAAGATTGATTATGTCATTTTACATGTCTAAGATATTTTCTTTGTGTTGGAAGAATATGAGCCCTTGGATTTAAGTTGATTTTCCATGTTAAATATGAGCCGTTGGATGAAAATGGCAAGATCATAATTTTGGAAAATTATAAGGGCAAAGTTTGTAACTACTAACTCAAGATTAAATCTAGGCCATTGGATGAAGGATGATGACATGAGGTACATTATGGAAATATAGAATTTTCGAAATAGATCCAATAGCTCGGTAAAGGTAAAATCGTAGTAGAAATATTTAGTGAATATCGGGAAATTGAATTGAATTGAAATTTCAGAGACTGTTCCATAAGCCATGGAAAATCATAAAATGATATTTATGGAATAGTGGCCAGTTGAGAAGGAACTAATTTAGTTAGATTATAATGGAATGGCAATTTTGAAACAAACTAGTAAATAAAGACTAGTTAGAGGGCAAATTGGTCATTTGGCAAGGATGGCAATTTTGAAATATTTTTGAAATTTTGAGGACGTTTTTGGAAGATGAAATATACATGGATTTAATGATTTTGGATGAGATTAAATTAGCCATTGGATTTAAAGGCTAAATTGGTAATTTCACTATTTAAATGAATTTAAAATTCATTTAATAGTTACAAGTGTAATTTAATAGTGAAAAGATGAAAAATGTTAATCTTTTACAGCCATAAACCATGGAGAAAGAGGAGAAAGGAGAGGGAAATTTCCAAGCTCGATTTAAGCCCCGAATCTCATATTTAGGTAATCTTTTGAACTACAAAGTTGTTCTACTCTTCAAGCTCTATCTTTTGATGTAAATAATTTATAGAATATTTGCTTGGTTAATGAGATTTGATATGTGGAAGAAATTAGGGTTTATGCATAAATTGGGGCTTTTATGATTTTATGAATCCATGGTTGATTTTAAGTTAGAATCATGCTTGTATGATGTTGGAATCATGTTATTGAGTTGGGATTTAAACCCTACATATTTCGGTTTGTATAGAGAAGATTAGGGTTTATGGATTCAAGTCTAACTTAGGGTTTGTGATGTAGGATTAATGATCTAGTAAGCTTGATTTGTTGTTTGGAAGCAAAACCCTAAGTTAAATACATAGGGACCATTTTGACAAGCTTCAAAATTAAGGGACCAGATCTGATTTTTATGAATTTGATGTATATTTATATTATTAATAATTTTAGATACATGAAAATGAAGTTAGAATGCTAAATCGGCGATTAATCACATTAGTGACCATCTGATTTTTAGTTAAAACGATGGAATTAAGGTAGTAATGTTGATTTGAGGACTAATTTGTAAAGTTAAGAAGCTTGAATCCTTATATTGGAAATTTGGTGACCATTTTGACAAATCAAGATAAATTAGAGAAGTAAAGGTTTAAGCCTATTTTGATGAAGGATGTAAAGAGAACTTATGAATACAAGCTTCATTTGTTCATTTGGAGTAAAATGATGGGACTAAATTGACAAGTAGAGAAATAAGGAGAAGTTGGTGTAAATTAGAAGTTATTTATGGAAAGTTATGTTGGAATTTAAATTGTGACAGTAAGTTTAGAAATTCACCATAAATTCTATAAAAAATAGTTATATGGTGAATTTTATATCGATATAAAGCTATGCCAGTCTAGTTTCGTTTCCAACAAACAGAAACTGATTTTGAGTACCGTGTTAAAAGAAAAGAATTTTTATTTGAATGAAGGTCAGAAAAATTATAGAGCAGTTTTCTGCCTGGATAATCTGTGACGTGAATTCAGTGATTTTTCATAATTTTTGTAGATTCTATTAATTTACGTGGCCTATACTGTTAGAACCATTATCGAATCTAGTTTCTCCATTATAAAGGAAATTAAATCTAGTATGTATTCTACCCTGTATAAATAAATCTTTGAAGGTAGCGCAAGCTATCGAAAAATGGAATTTGAAACATTTTGCATTTAAATGTTAGTTAGCAAGCTCGGAAGAATTAAGGGAAGTTCAAATTTGTCATTAAGGACTATAATGAGTTTCTGAACTGTACAAAGAAGAAAGGAAAAATATTTGGAAATTTTATATTCTAATGATTATATTAGACAACATGTTTAAGGTATTGTTAGATGTGAATCTAACAAATATTTTATTTTATTCATGTGATTAATGAAGTCAAGTCCGAATCAAAGAAGGTTCAAGGTTCTATGAAAGAAAGGATCGAACTAGGACTTAGTGAGGCATTGTGTTAAGTGGCCAAGGTGAGTGCAATGCATACATAATATGATACATGGAGCATATGATTGGCATATTTTAAATATGTCAAAGGTTGAATATAAATGCATAGATCACTAGTTTATATGATGTTATATTATGAATGTTATTTCGGTTAAGAACTACCCAATGTTAAATTATGTTTTTATACATTGCCATGGATGAAATAAATATGAAAAATATGCCCAAGTAAGTCATTGAGGGATAGGGTATAGTTGGCATGCCATAGAGTCCAGCAGCACGCTGCATACTCGGTTTAGCACTATAGTGTATATAAAGGACACTTAGTGCATATGGTAGGCACGAACTTATGTGTATTAGCACTATAGTGTATATAAAGGACACTTAGCGCATATGGTTAGCACGGCCTTACGTGCGGATGGTGAGAACGACCTTATGTGTATTAGCATTTCGGTGCATATTTGACTCGCGTACCCAGGGTCCTCAAGGTTTATTTTGGGCTATAAATTAATGAATAATAAATGGTAAACAAGCTAGCGAGTATATGAACTCTTGGAGTAAATGGCAAGTATATTGGTAAGAAGTTTATATCCGGTTTATATTATGTTGATATATGATTAATATGATGGTATACTTATCTAGTGATCATGATACATTTATGCATATAAGTCATATTATGACAAATGGACAAGCATGAAAATCTGATGACATTGGCATATTGTAACACCCTTAACGTATACTCGTAGGCTGAATATACATTAAAGATGTTACAAAATTGTTGGAAAAGATCTTGACTTGTAACTTTTTTTTACCAAAATTCAGCTTTTAGTTTAACCCTTCCTCGGTTTTAAATTAAAATCTATGTCTTCTAGATGCAGCTAGTTTTAACCCTGAATTGGTTTACAAAACTTCTAATTGATTTATTCAAATAAAAATACAACTCCGGGTGAAAACTATGTGTGTTTCCTAGACCCTTTCTTGATTTTAAAACTTCTACACGATTAGGGTTAAACTATGTTTAATTGTACCAAAATTTATTACTACTATTAACAAACTATATTTCTAAACTTATTCATCACAAAATCATATCTTTAACTAGTAAATGTATACTTTAAAATAGTTTAACTATAAAATATTTATATGCCCACTAGATATCAATTTACGATAAGGATGTACTTATTGTGACTTACTGTAGTAACTTGATTTTTCCAAACATTCAGCTCCTCTTCGCTAGGTAATTCCGGAGAACCTACGTGTGACATAAGACACACGCTAAGTACGAACTTAGTGAGGCAGTTAAACTTATTTATTTCAGGAACATGAAATAATGTAATACAATATGACATATATAAAAGTGCATTTCGTTTTCTCCATAACATGGTAAGTATATCACAATGTACATATGTCATGTATCATAACTATCATATAAATCATGTTAATATTGCATAATATATTCTCTATCATGGACATGCTTTCAACATGTAATCATTTATATATCGTGTACTTTATCATGGTCATACTTCATTATGCCATCATTTGCATAACATGTATTCTATCATATAGCATGTAATATTTCTATCATGTATCATGTAACATTTCTATCATATATCAATAACATTTCTATCTCGTATGTCATCTACTTCTCAGTCATGTAACATATAACTTCTTTATCATGTATCATGAAAACATGTAACATCTTTTTCATGTATCATGTAATCATGTAACATCTCTGTATCATGTATCATTTCTGTCATATGAATCATGTATCGTCATGCAGTCATTTGCATGCTCATGATCTACCATGTAATCATCTTGTTATTATTATCATTGTGTCTGGCTAGAGGCCCATAGAAACCCCATAGCCTATCTGCACTATAGTGCCATGTAGAGTATGTACTCGGGAGGACGTTATTTGCTCCTTATATTAAAACACCTCGCTAGTGCCATTTGCACCCCAGGGTGTAACTTGTTTCATTTTAATCTTATCGTTATCCATATTTCATGTATGCATAATGCATCATCATTTATGCATACAATAATTCGTACCTGGTACTCCTTCAAGCTTGTCATGTCGAGCAATGTATCATATCATGTATTATCGAGAAACGCAATGCCATTTTCAATGAAATGCAAACATTTAGAAATGCACTCACCTGGGCCATGTAATTGTATGCCTCACTAAGCTTACTCGAGGTTCTTATCTTTCTTTTTATCATTGGTTCTCCTTCGATCTCTTTTAGAACTGTACAAGACCATTTGAACATTTTCATCATTTCTCTTGCGTTAAACTTAAATATAACATTGCTAACTTGATTCTTAAACATAACTATTCCAATATAAAATTTTCTAAAAATTTCCCCAATATTCTTCAAAGTTGCCGAATTGGTCCCTAGGTCCTTAGTGACCATTTTGAACATTAAACAATTGTTCAAGCCTAATTTGAACAATTTCCAAAATCATTTACTAATTTTGGACTATTACCTTTTTATCCTCAAACTTTATAAAAGTGACATTTTAGTCACTACTTCACTTTTTTACATAAATTCATGTACAAATAAACCATTCATCTATTTTCTAACATTCTTGAAATTTTCATTCAACTTTCAAATTTATTCAACTTGGTCCTTCACTAAATTCTTTATTTTTGAAAAGGTCCTTAAATTTTTCCTTTTCTTGTCATTTCAATCCTTCAACTTTCATGACATGCTTGAATCTTCAATTCTAGCTTATTTTCATCTATGCCACTATCAAAACAATAAATTTCCAAAATAATCCTCTATTTTCCACTTCTTGCCAAAATGGTCCTTTTTCATTATTTCAAGCCAATTTGATCACATTTTCAATATACTCTTTAATCCCTCCTTAATATAATATTTTCAAAATCCCCCTTTTAACTTTTTGAAGTTGCTGAATAGGTCACCAAAATTTTCCAAATCTACAATTTTGGTCGTAAATTGTCAATTTAGGCTTAAAATATTATTTTCTACCCATTTCCAGCATCAAATAAATTTTTAACAATTAAGTCCCTAATTTCTTCAAAATGTTGAAATGGTCCTCTAACTTTTCAAAATTTTCATTTTGGTCCCTAATAACCAATTCAAGCTACTTTCACCATAATTCAATAATTAAAATGCTAAAATAAATTTCCCCTAATTTTTCTCAATCTTTTCAAAATGGTCCCTATAATTTCAATTGGGGAAATTATTTAATCTAGCATCAAATTCAAGCTCTCAACATCATAATCTATTCAATTTCATCCTTAATTTAACTCCCCAACCAAAATCCCCAATTCTTAGGGTTAGGGTTTATAACCTTGGACATGGAATTAATCCAAATTCAAGCTTGATTCTATGTTTACAACATCAATTATACTAAATACAACTTTAATTTCCATCATAGACTTCAAATTCCATAATCATCTTCATCAATAACATGAACTAAAATTAACCTTTATCATTCAATATTACTATCAAAATGAAGAGAATCAAGTGGAGAATAATTTACCTAAATTAATTTTGCTTGAAACTTGTCTTGATTCTTCAATTTTGGACTTGAAAATTGAAAATTTTCCTTTCTCCTCCTTTCTTTCTTGTTTCGAACAGCCCCTTGGCTGATGAAGATGATTTTTTATTCATCTTTTATTCTATTTAATCCATGTGTAAAGTTTAAATGAATTTTAAATTTATTTAACTAGTGAATTTACTAATTTGCCATCTTAATCCAATGGCCAAGATTCAATCTCATCAAAAATCAATGTCTAGGATTAAATCCATGTGTATTTGACATTTCCAAATTGCCCTCAAAGTTTCAAAACATTTCAAAAATGCATTTGTGGCAAATGACCAATTTGCCCTCCAACTAGACTTTATTTACTTACATGACTTAAAATTGCCATTCCATAAAAATTGAACCAAATTGGTTCCGTTCTAACCAGCCTCCTTCCCAAAATATCATAAATTTTAATTTATGATATTTATTAGATCCAAGTATTCGAATTTCATTTAATACGATTTCTAAATTTTCTTTCTTTGAGCTTTATAACCACTCCATCATATTCTAACTAAATCTAGTTAGAATCCTTCCAACATTAATAAAATATTCATAAAATAATATTTTATGAATTTTCTATAATCTTTGGAATTGTCTTTAAAATTTCAATTCGATCTGATATGCCGATATCCATAAAATACTTCTACTGCGATTTTACCTTCTCCGAGCTATTGGATTTATTCCAAAAATTCTATATTTCCATATTTGGGTATTATCCTATAAAAGCTTCATTTTCCAAGGGCTTAGACTGAATTTTCCTAACTCAGTCTATTATTCCTAATAATTATAAAAAATCTCCATAGAATAAAATTTCTCTTAGAATTCCTTTATCGATAATCCATACAATTTTTTCTCTCTTCTTTTGAGTTCAAAATATCAACCAGAAACACTTTTATGGGACCTTCCCGGAGGTCACCCATCCTAAAATTTCCTTGGCCTGAGCATGCTTAACAATTTTATTCCATCCAAATTCGAATAATATAAGCCTTGTATGAAAAATCTGGGTAACACGGAAATACCACTCTTGGGGTTGAACTATTCATTTACGGGGTTAAATTACATAACTTTTTAAAATTACACTTTGGTCCCTAAACTTTTCCAAACTTTACACTTTAACCCCTAAACTTTCAAAAATTACATTTTAGTCACTAAGAAAAAATTGGGATATTACAATTCCCCCCTTTAAGAAAATTCATCCTCGAATTTTCAACGTTTACCCGTTTCAAATAACTTCGTATATTGCTTATTCATTCTCTCTTCAGTTTCCCAAATGATTTTCTCTACTTTATGATTTCTCCAGAGAATCTTAACCATTGAAATTTCCTTGTTCTTTAATTCTTTGACTCCATATGCTAAGATTTTCACTGCTTCTTTTTCATACATCAAATCTGGTCGCCATTCAATTTCTTCAGAAGTAAATACATGTGAAGGATCCGACTGATAACTCCGAAGCATGAATACGTAAAACATATCATGAATCTTACTCATATCTAGAGGTAAAATCAATTATACAAGTTCTTAGCATGTCCTATAAAATCCGTATAATCCTTTCAAAATGCCCATCTGTTTGCATATGAAAAGCTATACTAAGATTTAGTTTAGTATCTAAAGCTTCAAATAACGTACCTCAATACATTGAAGTAAACTTTAGGTCTCTGTCTAACACTATCGATACTGAGCACCATGCAGTATTATTATTTTTCGAACATAGAGTTATGCATATTTATCTAGCGAATAATCTATTCAAACTGGAATTAAGTGATCAAACTTCTCAAACAATCCATAATGACTCATATTAAATTCTTTTTACTTGATGTAGCTGACAATCACGTTATAAAATCCATAGTTACTCGTTCCCACTTCCATTAGGGAATAGAGGCTAAAGTTATCCAGACGGTACCGGGTGTTCAGCTTTTACTTGTTGACATATTAAACACTTTACCACAAATTCCGTGATTGTTCTTTCCATTCCTGATCACAATTTCAAGTTTTCAAATCTTGATACATCTTAATACTCCTTGGGTGCATAGTCAACGGACTATAATGGGTCTCTGATAATATCTCTTTCTTTAGGTTATCATTATCAGGAATATAAACAACCATTTGGCTTAATTTCATAGTCTTATACTTTCCTAGTTTCAACTCGTCTCTTCTTTTCAATACATCATTCATCCATAGATTACAAATATTTGAATTAATCCAATAAAGTTGGATTTATCTAAAATTCTACAGTTAAGGAACCATCTAGTTCCAATGACAACTGTGCATTTATCATACGCAAAGTAGAAAATGCCTCCCGACTAAGAGCATCTGCGATTACATTAGCCTTTCTAGGATGGTAATCAATAACCACATCATAATCCTTTAAAATTTCAACCACCTTCGTTGTCGTAGATTCAGATCCTTTTGCGTCATCAGATACTTTAAATTCTTATGATCCGTGTAAATGTGACACTTTTCACCATGCAAATAATGTCGCCAGATTTTCAAAGAAAAAATCACAGCTGCCATTTCCAAATCATGCGTTGGATAGTTTTTTTAATGAGTTTTGAAGCGCCTTGATGCATAGGCTACTACTCGACCTTCTTGCATTAGCACATAACCCAAACCGCAATGAAATACATCATTGTTCAAAATATATTCTTTTTCGGCAACTAGAACTTACATTTAGAAAACTTGGCATAAAGCTATTAATCTCTTAAAGTTTCTGATTATCACACGAAGATGGTAATCTTGCTTAGCTTCGGTCTTCGAATAAACCAAAATATCATCTATGAAGACCTCAACAATCCAAATAGGGTTGAAATACCCTATTCATCAAATCCATGAATACAAAAAAGGCATTTGTAAGCCCAAATAGCATTACCAGAAACTCGTAATATCCATAACGTGTTCTGAATCCTGCCTCCGATATATTTTTTTCCTTGACCTTGAGCTGATAATAATCATGATCGAAGATCTATCTTTAAAAATACTATTGCATCTTTAAATTGATCAAATAAATCCTCAATCCTTGGTAGGGGATACTTATTCTTAATGGTTACTTTATTCCATTATCAATAATCTATACATGATCATAGAGAACCATCTTTCTTCTTTACAATTAATACCGGAGCATTCCATGGTAATTCATTTGGTCAAATGTAACCCCGTTCTAGCAATTCTTGTAATTGAGCTTTTAGTTTCCTTACTTCAGTTGATGTCATCCTATATAGTATCATTGATACCAGTTCTGTTCCCGGATAGACATCAATCTCAAATTGTATTTCCCTATCCGGATGTAACCATGGTAACTCATCCGAAATTATATCAGGAAATTCCTTTTTAGGTGACCTTTGAGTATCTACCACATAAATTAAACATGCTTCACATCCATTGCATAATGACCTTTGAGCTGTCATTGCGAGACTACTAACTCTAAACAGTTAGTTCTTTTCCCCATAAGGATTACTTCATAACCATCAGGTCCTTGAAGTACCAACCTTTTCTTCTTACACTTCATATCTGTATCATATGCAAATAACCAATCCATTCCAAGAATGACTTCAAACTCATGGAATGGAAGTTCCATTAAATCTGCCGGGAACTTAATTCCTTGAATTTCTAATAATCCTTTCTTGCATACTCTAGTTACTTGTGCACTATATCCAAGGAGAATTACGGACAATTACATTATTATATATATTTTCCATAGAAATCTTTCTTTGGGCTACTATCTTAGTACCAATATATTAATCGAACCCAAATAAATTAAAGTAAGTACATGTTCTCTCCATAGCTTTTGCTTTATTCACAACATTCTAGTAAACCGGTAAATTTATACTTAAAAGCAATTCTTTAAGCCCCGATTGAAACCTCTTGATAAATCATTCTCATGGGGACTTCTTAGTCAAAATCAAATCAGCTGTATATTGACTTAATCTATTAAAATTCAGTTCGTACTCATAAATAGTACGAGTACCTTATTCAAACTTAGGACTGCTACACATTTCTCTTTTAACTAGTTGCCAACATACTTGGCTTTAAACATTATTCTTTCTTCATTCAATTTCCATAATTAAACATTTATCATAGTCCATCAATCCTTAGCATAATCTGTTTCTACTGAAACTTATTCATGTTATTGAGGAGCATAATCAAGTTACACAATAGTACATCAATAACATGACATCCTAGGGGCATGTACTTAACATTAAATCACATTAAACTCGATTTAGCCTCCAAAATCGGCTAAACCTATAGCTCTGATACCAATAAATATAACACCCTTAACGTATAATCGTAGGCCGAATATACATTAATGATGTTACAAAATTGTTGGAAAAGATCTTGACTTGTAATTTTTTTTACCAAAATTTAGCTTTTAGTTTAACCCTTCCTCGGTTTTAAATTAAAAACTATGTCGTCTAGATGCAGCTAG
Organism: Hibiscus mutabilis; assembly: GCA_019671005.1. Taxonomy (NCBI): domain Eukaryota; kingdom Viridiplantae; phylum Streptophyta; class Magnoliopsida; order Malvales; family Malvaceae; genus Hibiscus; species Hibiscus mutabilis. The sequence continues at coordinate 18,369,860 of CM033732.1, forward strand.
TTTTAACCCTGAATTGGTTTACAAAACTTATAATTGAGTTATTGAAATAAAAATATAACTCAAGGTGAAAACTATGTGTGTTGCCTAGACCGTTTCTTGATTTTAAAACTTCTACACGATTAGAGTTAAACTATGTTTAATTGTACCAAAATTTATTGCTACTATTAAAAACTATATTTCTAAACTTATTCATCAAAAAACATGTCTTTAACTAGTAAATGTATACTTTAAAACAATTTAACAATAAAATATTTATATACCCACTAGATATCAATTTACGATAAGGATGATGTACTTACTGTAGTAACTTGATTTTTCCAAACATTCAGCTCATCTTCGCTAGGCAATTCAAGAACCTACGTGTGACATAAGACACACGCTAAGTACGAACTTAGTGAGGCGGTTAAACTTATTTATTTCAGAATATGAAATAATGCAATACAATATGGCATATATAAAAGTGCATTTCGTTTTCTCTATAACATGGTAATTATATCACAATGTACATATGTCATGTATCATAACTATCATATAAATCATGTTATTATTGCATAATATATTCTCTATCATGGACATGCTTTCAACATGTAATCATTTACATATCGTGTACTTTATCATGGTCATACTTCATTATGCCATCATTTGCATAACATGTATTCTATCATATAGCATGTAATATTTCTATCATGTATTATGTAACATTTCTATCATATATCAATAACATTTCTATCTCGTATGTCATGTACTTCTCAGTCATGTAACATATAACTTCTTTATCATGTATCATGAAATAATGTAACATCTTTTTCATGTATCATGTAATTATGTAACATCTTTGTATCATGTATCATTTCTGTCATATGAATCATGTATCGTCATGCAGTCATTTGCATGTTCATGATCTACCATGTAATCATCTTGTTATTATTATCATCGTGTCTGGCTATAGGCCCAAGAAACCCTATAGCCTATCTCGCACTATAGTGCCATGTGCCACGTATTCGGAGAGGATGCTCTTTGCTCGGGAGGACGTTATTTGCTCCTTATATTAAAACACCTCGCTAGTGCCATTTGCACCCTGTGGTGTATCTTGTTTCATTTTAATCTTATCATTATTCATATTTCATGTATGCATAATGCATCATCATTTATGCATACAATAATTCGTACTTGGTATTCCTTCAAGCTTGTCATGTCAAGCAATGTATCATATCATGTATTATAGAGAAATGCAATGCCATTTTCAATGAAATGCAAACATTTAGAAATGCACTCACCTGGGCCATGTAATTGTATGTCTCACTAAGCTTACTCGAGGTTCTTATATTTCTTTTTATCATTGGTTCTCCTTCGATCTCTTTTAGAACAGAAAGACCATTTGAACATTTTCATCATTTCTCTTGCGTTAAACTTAAATCTAACATTGCTAACTTGATTCTTAAACATAACTATTCCAATATAAAATTTTCTAAAAATTTCCCCAATATTCTTCAAAGTTGTCGAATTGGTCCCTAGGTCCTTAGTGACCATTTTGAACATTAAACAATTGACTAATTTGAACAATTTCCAAAATCATTTACTAATTTTCTATTACTTTTATTCAAACTTTATAAAAGTGACATTTTAGTCACTACTTCACTTTTTTACATAAATTCATGTACAAATAAACCATTCATCTATTTTCTAACATTCTTGAAATTTTCATTCAACTTTCAAATTTATTCAACTTGGTCCTTCACTAAATTCTTTATTTTTGAAAAGGTCCTTAAATTTTTCCTTTTCTTGTCATTTCAATCCTTCAACTTTCATGACATGCTTGAATCTTCAATTCTAGCTTATTTTCATCTATGCCACTATCAAAACAATAAATTTCCAAAATAATCCTCTATTTTCCACTTCTTGCCAAAATGGTCCTTTTTCATTATTTCAAGCCAATTTGATCACATTTTCAATATACTCTTTAATCCCTCCTTAATATAATATTTTCAAAATCCCCCTTTTAACTTTTTGAAGTTGCTGAATAGGTCACCAAAATTTTCCAAATCTACAATTTTGGTCGTAAATTGTCAATTTAGGCTTAAAATATTATTTTCTACCCATTTCCAACATCAAATAAATTTTTAACAATTAAGTCCCTAATTTCTTCAAAATGTTGAAATGGTCCTCTAACTTTTCAAAATTTTCATTTTGGTCCCTAATAACCAATTCAAGCTACTTTCACCATAATTCAATAATTAAAATGCTAAAATAAATTTTCCCTAATTTTTTTTCTAAATCTTTTCAAAATGGTCCCTATAATTTCAATTGGGAAATTATTTAATCTAACATCAAATTCAAGCTCTCAACATCATAATCTATTAATTTCATCCTTAATTTAACTCCCCAACCAAAATCCCCAATTCTTAGGGTTAGGGTTTATAACCTTGGACATGGAATTAATCCAAATTCAAGCTTGATTCTATGTTTACAACATCAATTATACTAAATACAACTTTAATTTCCATCATAGACTTCAAATTCCATAATCATCTTCATCAATAACATGAACTAAAATTAACCTTTATCATTCAATATTACTATCAAAATGAAGAGAATCAAGTGGAGAATAATTTACCTAAATTAATTTTGCTTGAAACTTGTCTTGATTCTTCAATTTTGGACTTGAAAATTGAAAATTTTCCTTTCTCCTCCTTTCTTTCTTGTTTCGAACAGCCCCTTGGCTGATGAAGATGATTTTTTATTCATCTTTTATTCTATTTAATCCATGTGTAAAGTTTAAATGAATTTTAAATTTATTTAACTAGTGAATTTACTAATTTGCCATCTTAATCCAATGGCCAAGATTCAATCTCATCAAAAATCAATGTCTAGGATTAAATCCATGTGTATTTGACATTTCCAAATTGCCCTCAAAGTTTCAAAACATTTCAAAAATGCATTTGTGGCAAATGACCAATTTGCCCTCCAACTAGACTTTATTTACTTACATGACTTAAAATTGCCATTCCATAAAAATTGAACCAAATTGGTTCCGTTCTAACCAGCCTTCTTCCCAAAATATCATAAATTTTAATTTATGATATTTATTAGATTTATTCAATTTCATTTAATACGATTTCTAAATTTTCTTTCTTTGAGCTTTATAACCACTCCATCATATTCTAACTAAATCTAGTTAGAATCCTTCCAACATTAATAAAATATTCATAAAATAATATTTTATGAATTTTCTATAATCTTTGGAATTGTCTTTAAAATTTCAATTCGATCTGATATGCCGATATCCATAAAATACTTCTACTGCGATTTTACCTTCTCCGAGCTATTGGATTTATTCCAAAAATTCTATATTTCCATATTTGGGTATTATCCTATAAAAGCTTCATTTTCCAAGGGCTTAGACTGAATTTTCCTAACTCAGTCTATTATTCCTAATAATTATAAAAAATCTCCATAGAATAAAATTTCTCTTAGAATTCCTTTATCGATAATCCATACGAATTTTCTCTACTCTTACTGAGTTCAAAATATCAACCAGAAACACTTTTATGGGACCTTCCCGGAGGTCACCCATCCTAAAATTTCCTTGGCCTGAGCATGCTTAACAATTTTATTCCATCCAAATTCGAATAATATAAGCCTTGTATGAAAAATCTGGGTAACACGGAAATACCACTCTTGGGGTTGAACTATTCATTTACGGGGTTAAATTACATAACTTTTTAAAATTACACTTTGGTCCCTAAACTTTTCCAAACTTTACACTTTAACCCCTAAACTTTCAAAAATTACATTTTAGTCACTAAGAAAAAATTGGGATATTACAATTCCCCCCTTTAAGAAAATTCATCCTCGAATTTTCAACGTTTACCCGTTTCAAATAACTTCGTATATTGCTTATTCATTCTCTCTTCAGTTTCCCAAATGATTTTCTCTACTTTATGATTTCTCCAGAGAATCTTAACCATTGAAATTTCCTTGTTCTTTAATTCTTTGACTCCATATGCTAAGATTTTCACTGCTTCTTTTTCATACATCAAATCTGGTCGCCATTCAATTTCTTCAGAAGTAAATACATGTGAAGGATCCGACTGATAACTCCGAAGCATGAATACGTAAAACATATCATGAATCTTACTCATATCTAGAGGTAAAATCAATTATACAAGTTCTTAGCATGTCCTATAAAATCCGTATAATCCTTTCAAAATGCCCATCTGTTTGCATATGAAAAGCTATACTAAGATTTAGTTTAGTATCTAAAGCTTCAAATAACGTACCTCAATACATTGAAGTAAACTTTAGGTCTCTGTCTAACACTATCGATACTGAGCACCATGCAGTATTATTATATTTTTCGAACATAGAGTTATGCATATTTATCTAGCGAATAATCTATTCAAACTGGAATTAAGTGATCAAACTTCTCAAACAATCCATAATGACTCATATTAAATTCTTTTTACTTGATGTAGCTGACAATCACGTTATAAAATCCATAGTTACTCGTTCCCACTTCCATTAGGGAATAGAGGCTAAAGTTATCCAGACTGTACCGGGTGTTCAGCTTTTACTTGTTGACATATTAAACACTTTACCACAAATTCCGTGATTGTTCTTTCCATTCCTGATCACAATTTCAAGTTTTCAAATCTTGATACATCTTAATACTCCTTGGGTGCATAGTCAACGGACTATAATGGGTCTCTGATAATATCTCTTTCTTTAGGTTATCATTATCAGGAATATAAACAACCATTTGGCTTAATTTCATAGTCTTATACTTTCCTAGTTTCAACTCGTCTCTTCTTTTCAATACATCATTCATCCATAGATTACAAATATTTGAATTAATCCAATAAAGTTGGATTTATCTAAAATTCTACAGTTAAGGAACCATCTAGTTCCAATGACAACTGTGCATTTATCATACGCAAAGTAGAAAATGCCTCCCGACTAAGAGCATCTGCGATTACATTAGCCTTTCTAGGATGGTAATCAATAACCACATCATAATCCTTTAAAATTTCAACCACCTTCGTTGTCGTAGATTCAGATCCTTTTGCGTCATCAGATACTTTAAATTCTTATGATCCGTGTAAATGTGACACTTTTCACCATGCAAATAATGTCGCCAGATTTTCAAAGAAAAAATCACAGCTGCCATTTCCAAATCATGCGTTGGATAGTTTTTTTAATGAGTTTTTGAACTGCCTTGATGCATAGGCTACTACTCGACCTTCTTGCATTAGCACGCAACCCAAACCGCAATGAAATACATCATTGTTCAAAATATATTCTTTTCCTGGCAACTAGAACTTACATTTAGAAAACTTGGCATAAAGCTATTAATCTCTTAAAGTTTACAGTATCACACGAAGATGGTAATCTTGCTTAGCTTCGGTCTTCGAATAAACCAAAATATCATCTATGAAGACCTCAACAATCCAAATAGGGTTGAAATACCCTATTCATCAAATCCATGAATACAAAAAAGGCATTTGTAAGCCCAAATAGCATTACCAGAAACTCGTAATATCCATAACGTGTTCTGAATCCTGCCTCCGATATATTTTTTTCCTTGACCTTGAGCTGATAATAATCATGATCGAAGATCTATCTTTAAAAATACTATTGCATCTTTAAATTGATCAAATAAATCCTCAATCCTTGGTAGGGGATACTTATTCTTAATGGTTACTTTATTCCATTATCAATAATCTATACATGATCATAGAGAACCATCTTTCTTCTTTACAATTAATACCGGAGCATTCCATGGTAATTCATTTGGTCAAATGTAACCCCGTTCTAGCAATTCTTGTAATTGAGCTTTTAGTTTCCTTACTTCAGTTGATGTCATCCTATATAGTATCATTGATACCAGTTCTGTTCCCGGATAGACATCAATCTCAAATTGTATTTCCCTATCCGGATGTAACCATGGTAACTCATCCGAAATTATATCAGGAAATTCCTTTTTAGGTGACCTTTGAGTATCTACCACATAAATTAAACATGCTTCACATCCATTGCATAACAGCCTTTGAGCTGTCATTGCAGAGACTACTAACTCTAAACAGTTAGTTCTTTTCCCCATAAGGATTACTTCATAACCATCAGGTCCTTGAAGTACCAACCTTTTCTTCTTACACTTCATATCTGTATCATATGCAAATAACCAATCCATTCCAAGAATGACTTCAAACTCATGGAATGGAAGTTCCATTAAATCTGCCGGGAACTTAATTCCTTGAATTTCTAATAATCCTTTCTTGCATACTCTAGTTACTTGTGCACTATATCCAAGGAGAATTACGGACAATTACATTATTATATATATTTTCCATAGAAATCTTTCTTTGGGCTACTATCTTAGTACCAATATATTAATCGAACCCAAATAAATTAAAGTAAGTACATGTTCTCTCCATAGCTTTTGCTTTATTCACAACATTCTAGTAAACCGGTAAATTTATACTTAAAAGCAATTCTTTAAGCCCCGATTGAAACCTCTTGATAAATCATTCTCATGGGGACTTCTTAGTCAAAATCAAATCAGCTGTATATTGACTTAATCTATTAAAATTCAGTTCGTACTCATAAATAGTACGAGTACCTTATTCAAACTTAGGACTGCTACTACATTTCTCTTTTAACTAGTTGCCAACATACTTGGCTTTAAACATTATTCTTTCTTCATTCAATTTCCATAATTAAACATTTATCATAGTCCATCAATCCTTAGCATAATCTGTTTCTACTGAAACTTATTCATGTTATTGAGGAGCATAATCAAGTTACACAATAGTACATCAATAACATGACATCCTAGGGCATGTACTTAACATTAAATCACATTAAACTCGATTTAGCCTCCAAAATCGGCTAAACCTATAGCTCTGATACCAATAAATATAACACCCTTAACGTATAATCGTAGGCCGAATATACATTAATGATGTTACAAAATTGTTGGAAAAGATCTTGACTTGTAATTTTTTTTACCAAAATTTAGCTTTTAGTTTAACCCTTCCTCGGTTTTAAATTAAAAACTATGTCGTCTAGATGCAGCTAGTTTTAACCCTGAATTGGTTTACAAAACTTATAATTGAGTTATTGAAATAAAAATATAACTCAAGGTGAAAACTATGTGTGTTGCCTAGACCGTTTCTTGATTTTAAAACTTCTACACGATTAGAGTTAAACTATGTTTAATTGTACCAAAATTTATTGCTACTATTAAAAACTATATTTCTAAACTTATTCATCAAAAAAACATGTCTTTAACTAGTAAATGTATACTTTAAAACAATTTAACAATAAAATATTTACATACCCACTAGATATCAATTTACGATAAGGATGTACTTACTGTAGTAACTTGATTTTTCCAAACGTTCAGCTCATCTTCGCTAGGCAATTCCGAAGAACCTACGTGTGACATAAGACACGCGCTAAGTACGAACTTAGTGAGGCAGTTAAACTTATTTATTTCAGGAATATGAAATAATGCAATACAATGTGGCATATATAAAAGTGCATTTCGTTTTCTCTATAACATGGTAATTATATCACAATGTACATATGTCATGTATCATAACTATCATATAAATCATGTTATTATTGCATAATATATTCTCTATCATGGACATGCTTTCAACATGTAATCATTTACATATCGTGTACTTTATCATGGTCATACTTCATTATGCCATCATTTGCATAACATGTATTCTATCATATAGCATGTAATATTTCTATCATGTATTATGTAACATTTCTATCATATATCAATAACATTTCTATCTCGTATGTCATGTACTTCTCAGTCATGTAACATATAACTTCTTTATCATGTATCATGAAATAATGTAACATCTTTTTCATGTATCATGTAATTATGTAACATCTTTGTATCATGTATCATTTCTGTCATATGAATCATGTATCGTCATGCAGTCATTTGCATGTTCATGATCTACCATGTAATCATCTTGTTATTATTATCATCGTGTCTGGCTATAGGCCCAAGGAAACCCTATAGCCTATCTGCACTGTAGTGCCATGTAGAGTACGTATTCGGGAGGACGCTCTTTGCTCCACATATAAGGACGCTCTTTGCTCCTTATATTAAAACACCTCGCTAGTGCCATTTGCACCCCAGGGTGTATCTTGTTTCATTTTAATCTTATCATTATTCATATTTCATGTATGCATAATGCATCATCATTTATGCACACAATAATTCGTACTTGGTATTCCTTCAAGCTTGCCATGTCAAGCAATGTATCATATCATGTATTATAGAGAAATGCAATGCCATTTTCAATGAAATGCAAACATTTAGAAATGCACTCACCTGGGCCATGTAATAGTATGTCTCACTAAGCTTACTCGAGGTTCTTATATTTCTTTTTATCACTGGTTCTCCTTCGATCTCTTTTAGAACATTTTCATCATTTCTCTTGCGTTAAACTTAAATCTAACATTGCTAACTTGATTCTTAAACATAACTATTCCAATATAAAATTTTCTGAAAATTTCCCCAACATTCTTCAAAGTTGTCGAATTGGTCCCTAGGTCCTTAGTGACCTTTTTATCCTCAAACTTTATAAAAGTGACATTTTAGTCACTACTTCACTTTTGTACTTAAATTCATGTACAAATAAACCATTCATCTATTTTCTAACATTCTTGAAATTTTCCTTAAACTTTCAACTTTATTCAACTTGGTCCTTCACTAAATTCTTTATTTTCGAAAAGGTCCTTATATTTTTCCTTTTATTGTCATTTCAATCCTTCAACTTTCATAACATGCTTGAATATTCAATTCTAGCTCATTTTCATCTAAGCCACTATCAAAACAATAAATTTCCAAAATAATCCTCTATTTTCCCCCTCTTGCCAAAATGGTACTTTTTCATAATTTCAAGCCAATTTGATCACATTTTCAATATACTCTTTAATCCCTCCTTAGTCTAATATTTTCAAAGTCCCCCTTTTAACTTTTTGAAGTTGCCGAATAGGTCACCAAAACTTTCCAAATGTACAATTTTGGTCCTAAATTGTCAATTTAGGCTTAAAATATTATTTTATACCCATTTCCAACATCAAATAAATTTTTTACAATTTAGTCCCTAATTTCTTCAAAATGCTGAAATGGTCCTCTAACTTTTCAAAATTTTTCATTTTGTTCCTTAATCACCAATTCAAGCTACTTTCACCATAATTCAATAATTCCAAATGCTAAAATAAATTTTCTAATAATTTCCCCTAATTTTTCTAAATCTTTTTGAAATGGTCCCTATAATTTCAATTGGGGAAATTATTTAATCTAACATCAAATTCAAGCTCTCAACATCATAATCTATTAATTTCATCCTCAATTTAACTCCATGACCAAAATCCCCAATTCTTAGCGTTAGGGTTTATAACCTTGGACATGGAATTAATCCAAATTCAAGGTTGATTCTATGTTTACAACATCAATTCTACTAAATACAACTCCAATTTCCATCATAGACTTCAAATTCCATAATCATCTTCATCAATAACATGAACTAAAATGAACTTTTATCATGCAATATTACTGTCAAAATGAAGAGAATAAAGTGTAGAACAATTTACCTAAATTAATTTTGCTTGAAACTTGTCTCGATTCTTCAATTTTGGACTTGAAAATTGAAAATTTTCCTTTCCCCCCTTTCTTTCTTGTTTCGAACAGCCCCTTGGCTAATGAAGATGATTTTTTATCCATCTTTTATTCTATTTAATCCATGTGTAAAGTTTAAATGAATTTTAAATTCATTTAACTGGTGAATTTACTAATTTGCCCTTTTAATCAAATGGCCAAGATTCAATCTCATCAAAAATCAATGGCTAGGATTAAATCCATGTGTATTTGACCTTTCAAAATTGCCCTCAAAGTTTCAAAATATTTCAAAAGTGTCATCCATGGCAAATGACCAATTTGCCCTCCAACTAGACTTTATTTACTTACATGACTTAAAATTGACATTCCATAAAAATTGACCCAGATTGGTTCTATTCTAACCAGCCTTCTTCCCAAAATATCATAAATTTTAATTTATGATATTTATTCGAATTTCATTCAATACGATTTCTAAATTTTCTTTCTTTGAGCTTTATAACCACTCCATCATACCTCTAAAATTAATAAAATATTCATAAAATAATATTTTATGAATTTTCCATAATCTTTGGAACTGCCTTTAAAATTTCAATTTGATCCGATATAGCGATATCCATAAAATACTTCTACTGCGATTTTACCTTCTCTGGGCTATTGGATTTATTCCAAAAATTCTATATTTCCATATTCGTGAAATAAACTCTATTATCCCATAAAAACTTCATTTTCCAAGGGCTTAGATTGAATTTTCCTAACCCAGTCTATTATTTCCGATAATTATCGAAAATCTTCATAGAATAAAATTTCTCTTAGAATTACTTTATCGATAATCCATACAAATTTTCTCTACTCTTACTGAGTCCAAAATATCAATCAGAAACACTTTTATGGGACCTTGCCGGAGGTCACCCATCCTAATATTTCTCTAGCCTACGCACGCTTAACAATTTTATTCGATCCAAATTCGAATAATATAAGCCTTATATGAAAAATTCGGGTAACACGAAAATACCACTCTTGGGGGTGAACTATTCATATACGGGGTTAAATTACATAACTTTTTAAAATTACACTTTGTTCCCTAAACTTTTCTAAACTTTACACTTTAACCCATAAACTTTCAAAAATTACATTTTAGTCACTAAGCAAAATTGGGATATTACACATATAGTAAATAATTACTATTGCAATGTGAAAGTTGATGCATTGGCATATATCATGCTATATAAATGTAGCCATGAAGTTCAATAAAGTTTAAATTATTGTTATTAACTTCCTTTACTGCCTCACTAAGTTCGTACTTGGCGTGTGTTTGATTGTACACACGTAGGTAAATCAAAACGATAGTGAGAAGAGCATTTCATCAATATTGGAAAGCTCAACAGGTAATCACAGTAATTACATCCTAATTAAGGTTTGATTATTATAGTGACATGTATACTTGCTAAACATATTTGAGTTGTGATTGGTCTTTAAAGTTCATTATGGTTTCAAGATATTTGGCGTTTCTGGAAAGATTCAAGGTTAAGAATAACCTTAGGTGATGAGTTGCATGATAATATAATTGATTTATGATTGGAACTCGAATAAATAATTTATGTCGATTTTAAATAAAGTTAAGCGTGCTTGGGCTAGAGAAATTTGAGGATGGGTGACCATTGAGAAGTTTTTCTAAAAATTTTAAATTACCCTAATTTTTACTAAAGAATTCATAACATTTCTGATTCGTACCCGGTGTACGAATACGGGAAAGGGGTATTACATTTATTGGTATCAGAGCTACAAGTTTAGCCGGTTTTGGAGTTAAACGAAGTATGGTAAAAGTCAAAAGTGTATACATGCCACTAGGATGTCAGAATTACTGATGATTTTACTTGTTTGAATGGATGCAATTGCTCACTTCATTATGATAATAATGTGTGAGGGTAAAAGAATCGTGTCAGGTGTTTAGGCGAGTGAATCAATAAGAGATTCACGAGCATGATAAGGTTAATGATAATATTCTACCCTCAGCTTAGCATGGTGCAGAGCCACCAGAGTAGCATGATATGCATGTTCTGGATTAAGAGCTTTTCTTCCAGACATTAGATGCGATCATAACTCAGCCTACTTAGGTACCGATAACAAAAGAATTGAGAGTTCTGGCATACTAGATTTTCAGAGTCATATTAATGGAGATCCTATGATTGTTAATTTATGGTTTAATGATATAAAGTTATGTTGAAGGAACTCTGTATTGATGATCAGAGGAGACTAAAAAGAAATGGTATTATCTCATCTGAAAGGATTAGACCCGTATTTTATAAAGTAATGTTATGGTACATACTCAAAAGTCTATTAACTAGAAGTTCTTTCTTTGAGAGTTCCATAACAAAGTTTATCCTAGAGATGCGATGGAGTTTCTTGCATCTTAATTAGGGCAATTGGATTATTTATGGGTATGAGTGCAAGTTTAATAAACTGAGCTGATTTGCTTCTAAACTGATTCCTATAGACAGAAAAAGAGCCAGTTATGACAGCTCATAGAGGGCTAGAGGTTAGGTGCAAAGAAGTACTGAGTATCCTATGTATTTTAAAATTTCATGAAGTAGTAAATTATGGCAAATGCAATGCAAAGGGTTCAGAACGAGAAAATATCTAAACAGAGGTCATAGCTCGTAAAGATGAATGGTGAATCATTTTGTATTTCACCACTTCTAAAAAGTGGTGAGGATTCCCATCAAAGATATCAAGCTGAATTTATTACATAGTTCTGCTAAGAGATCATGACAAGGAAAATTAAGAACTCTTTGACATTTATAATTAATGTTGGAGATTCAAGAAAACCATAAAACTAATAATGTGTGTGTTGTAATAATTGGCATGCATGATCATGCAGAGTTTTTATTGGAATTTATTACCAATGTGAAGATTATTTAACTTATGCTATGGGTACCGAGCATCAAGGGTAAGCTGGGAGAGTATTCCTATTGTTTGTGAGGTTTAAATGGGTTGCCCAAGAGGAGCTGTCAGGCTTGACGCTTAACGAGAGGCTAAGTTTAGGATTGGATTTAATCCAATATTGGACCTATATTGATTACATCCTACATAATGGCTCTTACTAGATTGAGAAAGCTAAAGGCCTAGTTGTAAGAATCATTAGATTGAGGTTTTATACGACCCAGTATATCACCTTAAGAAGCTCCAGTGATGTTAGTTAAAGAAGTAGTAATATTCCTCTAAGGTTAAATTACGATTATATTATTATCAGTAGAAGAAGATTTGATAGTAGCACTAGTATTAGTGCAGTATGAATCTAGTAAGGATTCTACCTTATTCAATAATACGTCCCATAATAGGTTGGGATGTGTAGTGATGTAATAAGGCTAAAGTAGTAGTTGATGTATTTAGCCAAAAGTTATTCTTTGGCTTATAGCATTAAATGCCCAATTATCTTTGGAGGAAAATAGTGTATTGATTACACAACTTCAGCTCAAGCCTACTTTGACAAATCGGGTCAAAGATTTATAGATTAAAGATAAGATATACCTGGAAAGAATTCAGTAAGGTGAAAAGGGGAAATTAAAGGTATCAATGTTTAGTCTAAAAAATGTTCATATTATCAAAGGGTAATTTATATCCCCAATGATAATGAGTTAAAAAGAGAACTAAGACGTGATTGAATCTGATTTGATTTAGTTCAGGATACGGAGAATAAAGTAAGAATAGTTCGAAGCAATCTAGAATTGCTTTAGAATGATGGATATTATCTATTGATCTTGAAAGAAAAAATATTTAATATGAAGTTATGGATAAAGTATTTCTTAAAAGTTTCACCTTGGAAGAAGGTGTTATGGTGTGGACAAAAAGGGAAGCTGAGTCCGAGAATTAGTGGACCATATAAGATTATGAAAAAAGTTGGTCCGGTGGCTTATTAGCTAGCCTTACCTCTGGAAATGGACAAGATTCATAATATATCTCATGTATCGATGCTCAAGAAGTATCAGCCAGATCCTATACATATCATTACCAAAAGGAATAGAGATTCAACCGGATTTGATTTACAAGGAAGAATTGATAAAGATTCTGGCACATGGAGTCAAAGAACTAAGGAATAAGATGATCTCTCTTGTTAAAGTTCTTTGGCGAAATCATGAAGTCGAAAAAGCGACTTAGGAAAGAGAAAAAGATATGAGAAAGAGTTTCCTCACCTTTTTGAACCAAGTACGTATTGAAAATTTGAGGACGAATTTTCTTAAGGGGAGAATTGTAATACCCCAATTTTTTGCTAGTGACCAAAATGTAAAATTTGAAAGTTTTGTGGATAAAGTATAAACTTAGGAAAAGTTCAGAGACTAAATTGTGATTTCAAAAGTTATGTATTTTAGTCCCGTAAATGAATAGTTTACCCCAAGAATGATGTTTTCGTGTTACTCGAATTTTTTTACGGAGTTTGTATTAATGACTATAAAGCGATAAAGTTCAGGAAAATATTCGGATAATCGGATCGAATCGAATATCTAGGATATTTTGAAGGATGACAAGCCAATGTTTATTATGTCATTTTACATGTCTAAGATATTTTCTTTGTGTTGGAAGAATATGAACCCTTGGATTTAAGTTGATTTTCCATGTTAAATATGAGCCGTTGGATGAAAAATGGCAAGATCATAATTTTAGAAAATTATAAGGGCAAAGTTTGTAACTACTAACTCAAGATTAAATCTAGGACATTGGCTGAAGGATGATGACATGAGGTACATTATGTAAATATAGAATTTTCGGGATAGACCCGATAGCTCGGTAAAGGTAAAATCGTAGTAGAAATATTTAGTGAATATCGGGAAATCGGATTGAATTGAAATTTCAGAGACTGTTCCATAAGCCATGGAAAATCATAAAATGTTATTTATGGAATAGTGGCCGGTTGAGAAGGAACTAATTTAGTTAGATTATAATGGAATGGCAATTTTGAAACAAACTAGTAAATAAAGACTAGTTGGAGGGCAAATTGGTTATTTAGCAAGGATGGCAATTTTAAAATATTTTTGAAATTTTGAGGACGTTTTTGGAAGATGAAATATACATGGATTTAATCTTGGCCCTTGATTTTGGATGAGATTAAATTAGCCATTGGATTTAAAGGCTAAATTGGTAATTTTACTATTTAAATTAATTTAAAATTCATTTAATAGTTACAAGTGTAATTTAATAGTGAAAAGATGAAAAAATGTTCATATTTTCCAGCCATAAACCATGGAGAAAGAGGAGAAAGGAGATGGAAATTTCCAAGCTCGATTTAAGCCCCAAATCTCAGTTTTTAGGTAATCTTTCAAACTACAAAGTTGTTCTACTTTTCGAGCTCTATCTTTTGATGAAAATAATTTATAGAATACTTGCTTGGTTGATGAGATTTGATATGTGGAAGAAATTAGGGTTTATGCACAAAGGGGCTTTTATGATTTTATGAATCCATGGTTGATTTTAAGTTAGAATCATGCTTGTATGCTGTTGGAATCATGTTATTGAGTTGGGATTTAAATCGTACATATTTTGGTTTGTATAGAGAAGATTAGGGTTTATGGATTCAAGTCTAACTTAGGTTTTGTGATGTTGGATTAATGATCTAGTAAGCTTGATTTGTTGTTTGGAAGCAAAACCCTAAGTTAAATACATAGGGAACATTTCGGCAAGCTTCAAAACTAAGGGACCAGATCTGATTTCTATGAATTTGATGTGTATTTATATTATTGATAATGTTAGAGACATGAAAATGAAGTTAGAATGCTAAACCGACGATTAATCACATTAGTGACCATTTTGACAAATTGTCAAACTTGAATGGTCTATTCGGCAAAGAGGATATGTAGAAGGAGTAAATCTGATTTTTAGTTAAAATGATGGAATTAAGGTAGTAATGTTGATTTGAGGACCAATTTGTAAAGTTAAGAAGCTTGAATCCTTATATTGGAAATTTGGTGACCATTTTGACAAATCAAGAGAAATTAGAGAAGTAAATGTTTAAGCCTATTTTGATGAAGGATGTAAAGAGAACTTATGAATACAAGCTTCATTTATTCATTTGGAGTAAAGTGATGGGACTAAATTGACAAGTAGAGAAATAAGGAGAAGTTGGTGTAAATTAGAAGTTATTTATGGAAAGTCATGTTGGAATATAATTATTGCAGTAAGTTTAGAAATTCACCATAAATTCTATAAAAAGGGTTAGATGGTGAATTTTATATCGATATAAAGGTATGTCAGTCTAGTTTTGTTTCCAGCAAACGGAAACTGATTCCGAGTACCGTGTTAAAAGATATGAATTTTTATTTGAATGAAGGTCAAAAAAATTATAGAGCAGTTTTCTGCTTGGACAATCTGTGACTTGAATCCAATGATTTTTTTATAATTTTTGTAGATTTTATTAATTTATGTGCCTTATACCGTTAGAACCGTTATCGAATCTAGTTTCTCCAGTATAAAGGAAATTAAGATCCAATATGCATTCTGTACTGTGTAAATAAATCTTTGAAGGTAGCACAAGCTATCATAAAATGGAATTTGAAACATTTTGTATTTAAATGCTAGCCAGCAAGGTCGGAAGAATTAAGGGAAGTTCAAATTGGCCACTAAGGACGATAATGAGTTTCTAAACAGTACAAGGAAGAAAGGAAAAATATTTGGAAATTTTATATTCGAATGATTATATTAGACAACATGTTTAAGATATTGTTAGATTTGAATCTAACAATTATTTTATTTTATTCATGTGATTAATGAAGTCAAGTCCGAATCAAAGAAGGTTTGAGGTTCTATGATAGAAAGGATCGAACTAGGACTTATTGAGGCATTGTGTTAAGTGGCCAAGGTGAGTGCATGCATACATAATATGATACATGGATGTTTTATACATCATTGGGATGGCTTGCGATGAGCCTACCCAAATTTTATTGTCATTATATTTATGTTATGGAGAATATGATTGACATATTTTAAATATGTCAAAGGTTGAATATAAATGCATAGATCACTAGTTTATATGAAGTTATATTATGAATGTTATTTCGGTTAAGAACTGCCCAATGTTAAATTATGTTGATATACATTTCCATGGATGAAATAAATCTGAAAAATATGCCCAAGTAAGTCATTGAGGGACAGGGTATAGTTGGCATGCAATAGAGTCTAGCAGCACGCTGCATACTCGGTTTAGCACTATAGTGTATATAAAGGACACTTAGTGCATATGGTGGGCATGACCTTATGTGTATTAGCACTATAGTGCATATAAAGGACACTTAGTGCATATGGTTAGCACGGCCTTACGTGCGGATGGTGGGCACGACCTTATGTGTATTAGCACTTCGGTGCATATTTGACTCGCGTACCCAGGGTCCTCAAGGTTTATTTTGGGCTATAAATTAATGGATAATAAATGGTAAATAGGTTAGGGAGTATATGAACTCTCGGAGTAAATGGGAAATATATCGGTAAGAAATTTATATCCGATTTATACTATGTTGATACATGATTAATATGATGGTATACTTATCTAGTGATCATGATGTATTTATGCATATAAGGCATATTATGACAAATGGACGAGCATGAAAATCTTATGACATTGGCATATAGTAAATAATTACTAATGCAATGTGAAAGTTGATGCATTGGCATATATCATGCTATATAAATGTAGATGTCACATTTGGGCCCTAAGCCCGAAATCTGTGCCGATAAAAATTTTCCTTTCTCAATCCCACAAGAATAAGTCCAATAAAACACAAGTCCATACATTGAAAACATAGTTAAAATCCAGATGTTTAAAATAGTAAACACGGAGCTCCACTTACAAATATTAAAAACATTTGACTTGGACCGAATATTTCAAAATAAGAGTTACAAATACAAATAGGGTCCTACGAAATACATAGCCCATTACATATAGTATATGTACTCAACCACTATAGTCGATGCTGAAATCCAACATTGATGGTGCTCCTTCAAGCCTCACGGTAACCTACTAACCTACGAACGGAAACAACGATTCCGAACGCTGAGCTAACAAGCTCAGTGGATACACCGCCACTCAACCATGCTTCATGCAAATCATAAATAAAGCAATGCAGCAGAAATGATGTCATGGCAATATAGTAATGGCGCTACCATAACCGCCTAAATACATGGCATTATGAATGTATGATCACGCACACAGCTCATATAAGTACCGCATATATTTACATGACTCCACATAGATAACACCAATGACAACTAAGTGAGGTCCGCGTCCACAAAGCATCGGAATCCTACACTTGAGTGAGGCCCGCATCCACGTAGCATCGGGATCCTATACTTAGGGGATGAGGCTCGCGTCCATATAGCATCGGGATCCTGCATCCATGCTCGAGATCTACCATCAAGCATCTTCGAATGAGGCCTGCGACCACATAGCATCAGGTTCCTACATTCAAAAATCTTCAAGGTGTTGCAACACACTTAGAGTATCCAATCCCAACAACAAGGGATGACTCGTTTATCTAGGCATCCCTCAGCACACAGCAAGGACCCTAATTTACCACACAGCCTCGATTGATCCACCTAGGATCCCTATGGGTTACTACCTCACACGATTTACCCAATATTACCAAGTCATTAGCCAATTAATTCTCATACGGGGTTAAAATCTCAGTTTCTCAGTTTTGGTATTCATTTTACACCTTAAGAGACCCTCATGGCCCTTTGCCTCGAATTATAGAATCCCCGAACGTAAAGTCAAATTCTTGGACAGAATGTCCAGTGAGTACCGATACTCATATATGGGTATCGGTACTCCCCTCAGCGTATCGATACTCAACCATGTGTACCGATACTCATTTTAGGTTCGAAAGAACTGAATTCATAAGTCGTACCGATACGCTTCGTACCGTACCGATACGCTTCGTACCGTACCGATACGCACCATTGGTACTAGGATCACCTCGTACCGATCCACACCCATACCGGTACTCTCCCATATGCGTACCGGTACGCTAAGCCCTTCCTAGGCAATGTAACAGTGCGTAACGATACGCGAAATCGTTACTGGAATTTCTGACTTGCAAGAGGTACCGATACACAGGGATGCGTACCGGTACCCCCCTCATAATTTCTTCCCCTGATTCACTAAGGTGTACCGATACGCTAAGCCCCGTACCGGTACGCGAGCCCAAATTTTGAACTTCAGGTGCAGGTTTTACACAAACCCTATTTAACCCCCATGGTTAAACCCCAAACCTCTCCTACAAATTATTGTGATAGCATTAAGTGGATTTTTACTGATTTTAGGCCATTACAACAACACTACCAAGATTCACCATTAACAACCACCCAAGCCAAAATCAAGCTAAACACATCAATATATGCCTCAAAGCCTAATTTTATGATTTTCAGGAAACTATAGGAATTAGTAGTGTACTAACCTTTGTTTAGCTGATAATACAAGACCTTTCTCCAAAGCTTCAAGCTTTCCTCCCTTCTTAAGCCTTTGATGAGCTCTCAACCTCTTTCACTACAAGTGATGTTACCAAATCTGTCACTACTTTGAAGGGAGAATTAAGGGAGTTACAACTCAAACCTTTACAAGAATAAAGCTCCTAAACACCCATTCTCATTCTCCCTTTTCAACCTTCACCAAAACACATTCTTCCGCCAAAACTAGCCATCCTCACCTTGAAATGCAGATCCTTACAAGCTGGTAAAACTTCATTCAACAAGCCAAACGGGATTCTTACTCCTAACTCTCAAAATTCTACCTTTAGATGGTGTGTGATGGGAGAGAGAGCAAATAGAAAGAAGAAGATAAAGACTTTAAGACATGTTGATCTCATTTTTTGCACTTGTGCAGAAAATAACCTTACTTCCCCCTCACTCTTCTATTTAGGTATTTACCATGATACCCTTCCTTATCTCTTCATAACCCAACAACCACTTGGGACCAACAAGGACATGCTAGCCCAAGAGGCTTCTAAAAGCCCAAAACACGATCCAAATACGAGGTCTATGCCTCGATCAAACTTGACCCTCGGATCTTGAAATCTGGGTCGTTACAATTCTCTTATCCTTAAAGAAAATTTCGTCTTCGAAATTTACCTGATGGGAACAAATGTGGATAGAGAACTCTCATGTCGTCATCGACCTCTCACGTTGCCTCTTCAACACCATGGTTCTTCCATAGCATTTTCACCAAAGGGATGCATTTGTTGTGGAGCTCTTTAACTCCTGTGTCAAGGACCCCAACTGAAACCTCATCATACGTCAAGTCAGTATTTATCTCAATTTCTTAAAGCGGAATAACATGTGAAGGATCCGAACGATAACGCCTCAAGTATCTCATAAGGTCTGATGTACCTTAGGCTTAAATTTCCCTTGCATCCAAAACGAATAATTTCTTTCCACGGAGATACCTTAAGAAACACTTTTTTGCCGATATCATAATCGATAGGTTTGGGTTTCTGATCTGCATAGGCCTTTTAACGGTCAAAAGCCGTTTGCAATCTTTCCTTGATGATCTGAACTTCCTCCTCAGTTTGGCTAACCATATCGGATCCCACGATCTTTCTCTCATTGTGCTCAATCCAACACAAGGGTGTCCTACACTTACGCCCATATAACGCCTCAAAAGGGGCCATTTTTATGCTCGACTGGTAATTGTTATTGTAAGCAAACTCTACAAGTGGTAACTGGTCCTCCCAACTCTTTGTAAAATCCACAATGCAACACTGGAGCATATCTTTGAGAATCTGAATGGCACGCTCAGACTGGCCATCGTTATGAGGGTGAAAAACTGTACTGAAATGTAGCTTGTTATCCAAGGCTTTATGGATCTTCTTCCATAACCTAGCTGTGAAATGCGGGTCTCTATCCAAAATGATTGAAGATGGTACACCATGCAACCTTACTATCTCCTTTATATACAATTGAGCCAATATTTCCAAGGTAAAATCCATCTGTACTGGCAAGAAATGAGCAGACTTGGTCAAATGATCCACAATAACCCAAATGGCATCGTGCTTCTTTTGGGTCATTGGTAACCCGGTGACAAAATCCATGGTAATCCGATCCCACTTCCATTGTGGAATTTGAATTGGCTGAAGCAAACCTGATGGAACCTGATGTTCCACTTTCACTTGCTGACAAGCTAAGCACATTATCACGAATTCAGAAACATCTCTTTTCATATTTGGCCACCAATAAAAGGACGAAATCTTGATATATTTTGTTGTTTCTCGGATGGACCATGAAAAGACTACGGTGTGCCTCTCTTAAGATGCGATCCCTCAAATCTTCCAAGGCCGGAACACACAGCCGCCCCTTGAAGTACAAGTACCCACCATCAAGTACCCACCATCTCGTACCTCAAAGTCTGAAGCTTCACCCTTCTAGATCGCTTCAATTTGTGCTACTAATTCTTCATCCAAAGCTTGAGTCCTCTTTATCTCATGTATTAACGTAGGTTTAATCGAAGTTCGACTAAAAGACACCCATATTCAATCATCCTCAAACGGGCAAAAATAGCTCTCAAGTCCGACATAGATTTCCAACTTAAGGCGTCAGCCACAACATTTGCCTTGCCAGGGTGATATTCTATGATGAAATCATAGTCCTTCAACAATTTAATCCACCATCGTTGCCTCAAGTTCAACTCCTTTTGTTTAAGCAGGTACTTCAAACTCTTATGATCTGTGTAAATTTAACATTTCTCCCCACAGAGATAGTGCCTCCAAATCTTTAATGCAAAGATGACTGTAGCGAGCTACAAATCATGGGTAAGGTAATTCTGTTCGTGCGGTTTAAGTTATCTCGAAGTATAAGCTACCACCTTACCTTCTTGCATAAGGACACAACCAAGCCCATTCAAAGACGCGTCACTAAACACAACATACTTCTTTCTGGGCTCAGGTTGGGTTAAAACCGGAGCCTCAGTGAGATAAGCCTTTAGTTGCTCAAAACTTTGTTATCTTTTCTCATTCCATTCAAAAGGGACCCCTTTCTGCAACAGCTTGGTCAATGGTGCGACTATAATGGAGAAACTTTTAACAAACCTCATATAATATCTGGCAAGCCCTAGAAAACTATGGACTTCCGAAACATTCTGTGGAGGTTTCCACTCTACCATAGCCTGAATCTTCTGAGGGTCCACGTGGATCCCGTCTGCAGTAACTATATGACCAAGGAATGCCACTTCCGAAAGCCAAAATTTACACTTACTGAATTTGGCAAAAAGATGTCTATCTAGGAGAATTTGCAAAACTACACGCAAATGGTAGTCGTGATCTTCTTCTGAACGCAAATACACCAAGATGTCATCAATAAAAACCACAACAAACTGATCTAGGTACGATTGGAAAATCTGATTCATCAGGTCCATAAAAGCTGCAGGTGCGTTGGTAAGCCCAAACGGCATTACCAAAAACTCGTAATGTTCATACCTTGTCTTGGAAGCGGTTTTCTAGATATCTTCACCCACCACATTCAACTGGTAGTACCCTGACCTCAAGTCTATCTTAAAAAACACACGAGCAACTCTAATTGGTCGAACAAATTATCAATCATTGGAATGGGATAACGATTCTTTATCGTTACCTTATTAAGCTGCCGATAATCAATACACATCCTTACAGACCCATCTTTCTTCTTGACAAACAAGATCGGTGCTCCCCAAGGTGAGACACTTGGTCGGATAAAGCCTCTCTCTAGCAGCTCTTGAATTTGCTTCTTGAACTCTTTCATTTCTGCAGATGCCATCTAATACGATACGACGGACACCGGTGCCGTACCTGGTATTACATCAATCTGAAACTCTAATTCACGATCAGGAGGTTGCTCGGGTAACTCATCTGGAAACACATCGATGAACTCATTAACTGTCCAAAGATTTTCAAGCGCTGGACTTTCAACCCTTGCATCCACCAGATGGGCCAAAAATGCTTTACAACCCTGTTGCAATAACCTCTAAGCTGACAAAACCGATACCACACTAGATAGACACGAGTTTCCCTCACCTCGCACAATTAGCTTGGAACCATCCGAAACACGAATCTTTAAACTCTTTGCTCTACACCCTAGGCTAGCATCATGCTCGAAGAGCCAATCCATCCCCAAGATGGCATCGAACTCTTGAAACGGTAAAACCATTAAATCTATTGGAAACAACGACCTCTAAACCTCAATCGGGCATCTTTGATACACCTTGTCCACTAACACCTCATGTCCCAAGGGGCTAGTCACACGAACTCCTACCTCTAGATTCTTGGTAGGAATACCCCACTGCTGAGATACCCCACTACGAATGTAGGAGTGGGTAGACCCCGAATCCACAAGAGCAATAATAGGGACCGAAAATAAGGTGAACGTACCTGAGATAACATTTATAGCTGTGTAATCTTCCCGAGCCATGACTGTATACTGCCTAGCTGGTGCTCTTGCGGTAGACTAGAAGATGCCTCCCGTTATATGGCTTGCTCCTCCCCGAGCAAAGCCTCGACCCCTCTGGGCCAGATATGCAGTCCTCTGAACTTGATCTGAAGAGGTCACAACAGCCGCTCGACAGTCATTCACAAAGTGATCCGGTGATCCACACTGGTAACAAACTCTTACTGCTCCCCAACACTCGCCTCTGTGTTTGCGTACACACTGATTGCAAATTGGTGCGCCCGCACTCATCTGTGAACCCTCCGGGCTCATCATGGATGAAGAAGAGGATGGCCTTCTATGGCCAGCTGACTCGGACCTTCAGTCGGGCCTTGAACTTTGATTCGATGATCCTCTATTGTGGTTCCACCTGTTTCTTCTTCTCCCCGAGAAAGCTTGCGAGTTGTTGTTGGAGGGGTTCTGGGTCCTCCCACCTGAACTCCCTTGCCCACCAGACGGGCCATAAGTTAAGCCTTGCACCTGCTCAAGAGACTTGGCATTCGAAGTCAACTCTGAAAACACATTCCGTGGTCCAACAGTCAGGTAAGTCTGAATTTCCTTCTTCAAGCCCTCAAGAACCTCTTGCATCTCATCTTTTTGGTGGCAACCAATTTAGGAGCATACCTACTCAACTAAATGAACTCTTGCTCATACTCGAAAACTGACTGATTCCCTTGCACCAAATGACTGAACCGATCTCTTAGGGTGTCGATGTGAGCCTTGCACACATACTTCTTCTCGAACTCCTCAAGGAAATCATCCCAAGATGGTCGATTAGGGTGCCACCCAAGCTCTACGATTTCCCACCATTCCCTAGCGTTGCCCTTCAATGGAGACAAGATACATGACAGCTTGTCTTCTGACCCCAACCTCATCTGCCTCATAATCCAGTGTGTATCTTGCAACCACTACTCCGCCTGTACCGGGTTATCTCGCCCCGATCCATGGAAATCCGTAGCACCTTACCTCCTCACCCTTTCAACAGCTGCCTTACGAGGGGTAGCAAATACCCTCGGTATCGCCCTCACAATCCGGTGCAACGCCTGGTTTAGATGTAAGAAGTAGTTAACTCTCCAGTCAACTGTATCCTCCGACATGTCCTCTGTGCCAGGCACATATTCCTCATCGTAACTCCCTTCTCTTGAGCCAAAACTTTCCTCATCGATTATTGTTCTCCTTGACATGATTCTATTCTGTACAACAACAAACAAGGTCACACCATTGAATTTTAGCTTTAAAACAAGTCCAACTTCGACTCCTGGGCATGTATTCGTTAGACACCTATACACTCCTCTAGACTCCCCCGGGGACGTCCTAGAACCGACTAAACCTAAGCTCTAATACCACTAAATGTAACACCCTTGACTCGGATGTCACATTTGGGCCCTATGCCCGAAATTTGTACCGATAAAATTTTTCCTTTTTCAAGCCCATAAGAATAAGTACAATAAAACATAAGTCCATACATTGAAAACATAGTTAAATCCAGATGTTTAAAAATAGTAAACACGGAGCTCCACTTTCAAATATTAAAAATATTCGACTTGGACCGAATCATACAAAATAAGAGTTACAAATACAAATAGGGTCCTACGAAATACATAGCCCATTACATCTAGTATCTATACTCAATCACTATAGTCGATGCTGAAATCCAACCTTGATGGTGCTCCTTCAAGCCTCACGGTAACCTACTAACCTGCGAACTGAAACAACGATTCCGAATGTTGAGCTAACAAGCTCAGTGGATACACAACCACTCAACCATGCTTCATGCAAATCATAAATAAAGCAATACAGTAGAAATGATGTCATGGCAATATAACAATGACGCTACCATAACCGCCTAATCACATGGCATTATGAATGTATGATCACGCACACAGCTCATATAAGTATCTCATACATTTGCACGACTCCACATAGATAACACCAATGACAACTAAGTAAGGTCCGCGTCCACAAAGCATCAGAATCCTACACTTGAGTGAGGCATGCGTCCATATAGCATCGAGATCCTACACTACGAGTAAGGTCCATGTCCACATAGCATCGGGATCCTATATTCAGAGGATGAGGCTCGCGTCCAAATAGCATCAGGATCCTGTATTCATGCTCATGATCTCTCATCAAGCATCTTTGAATGAGGCCCGCGACCACATAGCATCGGGTTCTTACATTCGAAAATCTTCAAGGTGTTGCCACACACTTAGAGTATCCAATCCCAACAACAAGGGATGACTCATTTACCTAGGCCCCCTCAGCACACAGTAAGGACCCTAATTTGCCACACAACCTTGATTTATCCACCTAGGATCCATATAGGTTACTACCTCACACGGTTTACCCAATATTACCTAGTAATTAGCCAATTAACTCTCATACGGAGTTAAAATCTTAGTTTATCGGTTTTAGTATTCATTTTAAACCTTAAGGGACCCTCATGGCCCTTTGCCTTGAATTATAGAACCCCCAAATGTAAGGTCAAATTTCTTGGGCAGAATGCCTAGTGAGTACCGATACTCCTATATGGGTATCGATACTGCCCTCTGCGTATCGATACTCAACCATGTGTACCGATACTCATTTTAGGCTCGAAAAAACTAAATTCATAAGCCGTACCGATATGCTTCGTACCATACCGATACGCACCATCGGTATTACGATCGCCCCGTACCGATCGACACCTATACCGGTACTCTCCCATATGCGCACCGGTACGCTAAGGTCTTCCTAGGCATTGTAACAGTGCATACTGAAATGCCCTATGCGCACCGATACGTAAAATTGTTACTGGAATTTTTGACTTACAAGGGGTACCGATACACGGAGAGGCGTACCTGTACTCCCCTCACAATTTCTTCCCCTGTTTCACTAAGACGTACTGATACGCTAAGCCCCGTAATGGTACTCGAGCCCAATTTTTGAACTCCAGGTGTGGGTTTCGCCCAAAAACCCTATTTAACCCCTATGGTTAAACCCCAAACCTCTTATACAAATTATTGTGATAGCATTAAGTAGATTTTTACTTATTTTAGGCCATTACAACAACACTACCAAGATTCACCATTAACAACCACCAAAGCCAAAATCAAGCCAAACACATCAATATATGCCTCAAAGCCTAATTTTATGATTTCCAGGAAACTATAGGAGTTAGTAGTGTACTAACCTTTGCTTAGCTGATGACACAAGACCTTCCTCCAAAGCTTCAAGCTTTCCGCCCTTCTTGAGCCTTGGATGAGCTCCCAACCTCTTTCACTACAAGAGATGTTACCAAATGTGTCGCTACTTTGGAGGGAGAATTAGGGGAGTTAAAACTCAAACATTTACAAGAATAAAGCTCCTAAACACCTATTCTTGTTCTCCCTTTTCAACCCTCACCAAAATACACTCTTCCACCAAAACTAGCCATCCTTACCTTGAAATATAGATCCTTACAAGCTGGTAAAACTTCCCTCAACAAGCCAAACGGGATTCTTACTCCTAACTTTCAAAATCCTACCTTTAGATGGTGTGTTGTGGGGGAGAGAGCATATGGAAAGAAGAAGATGAAGACTTTAAGACATGATGATCTCATTTTCTGCACTTGTGCAGAAAATAACCTTACTTCCCCCCTCACTCTTCCATTTAGGTATGTACCATGATACCATTCCTTTTCTCTTCATAACCCAACCACCACTTGGGCCCAACAATGACATGGTAGCCCAAGATACTCCTAAAATCCCAAAACACGATCCAAATACGAGGTCCATACCTCGATCAAACCCGACCCTCAGATCCTGAAATCCAGGTCGTTATAGATGAGTTGCATGCTAAGATAATTGATTTATGATTAGAACTCGAATAAATAATTTATGTTGGTTTTAAATAAAGTTAAGCGTGCTTGGGCTAGAGAAATTTGAGGATGGATAACCATTGAGAAGTTTTTCTAAAAATTTTAAATTACCCTAATTTTTATTAAAGAAGTCGTAACATTTCTGACTCGTTCCTGTTGTACGGATACGGGAAAGGGGTGTTATAATTAATGCTTATTTCAAGCTCAGAAAGCCTCAACCTATGGTAGCTGAACTTTAGATTCAGTCTACTATTATATCGAGGATTAAGTCATTACAAGATCAAGATCCTGGATTATAGGCTATTATTTCTAAACTTCAGAATAATCCTAATTATGAGTTCAAGGTCAATATAGAAGGACTTCTAAGCTTTCATAATCAGATTTGTGTACCTAATGACAAGTCACTTTAGGATGACATCCTCAGGAATGCTTATTGTAGCCTTTTTCTATTCATTCGGGATCTATAAAGATATACAAGAATCTTCGAGAACTTTACTATGACCAAGCATGAAGCAAGCTATTACGAAATATGTGTCTAAGGCCGACCATCGTGCCCCATTGGATTATTGCAACCTATTGAACCACCTCAATGGAAATAGGAAAGAGTCACTATGGACTTCGTTAGTGGGCTACCATTAACACCAGCCATGCATGATGCTATTTGGGTCATTGTTGACCGTTTCACCAAGTTAGCTCATTTTTTACTCGTCAAAATGGATTATGGTCTCCCTAAACTAGCTGATTTGTACATCAAAAAAGTTGTCAGGCTCCACAAATCACCCAAGTCTATCATCTCAGATCGGGGCCCCCAGTTTGCTTCTCGATTCTAGAGATCATTGCAAGAAGCTCTGGGCTCCGGAGTTAATCTCAATACTGCCTTTCAACCTTAATCTGATGGTCAGTCAGAAAGGTAATTCAGATTTTAGAAGACATGCTTCGAGTATATATTATTGATTTTAAATGAACCTGGGAGAAGTCTCTACCTCTCATTGAGTTTGCCTACAAAAATAGCTACCAAGAATCCATCAAAATGGCACTGTGTGAAGTATTGTATGGTAAGAAATGCAGAACACCGTTATGTTGGTTTAAACTTGGTGAAGGAAAAATGTTGGGCCCTGACTTACTTCAGGAAACTGAAGAATGGGTCCACATCATCTATGACCTTTTAAAGGTTGTCTTTGACAGACAAAAGGCCTATATCAATCTTAAGAGATAGGGCATACAGTATTCTGTGGGAGAAAATGATTTTCTTAAAGTGTCCTCATGGAAGAAAATTCTTCGTTTTGGCAAAAAAGGAAAGTTGAGCCCCCGATTTATTGGTCCCTTTGAGGTTATTGAAAGAGTTGGTCCCTAGCCTACTTGTAATGCCCTGGTTTTGGGTCTAGATGTTTTGAGGTTTGTTTTGAGGGTCCAGTGGACCATTGTTAGATATTCGAGTCAGTTTCATGATTAAATCGGATTAAATATTTTTGAAAGTGATAAAAATATGGGAAAATGTTATAAAATCATTATTTAATATGTTAATGATTTTGGTGGAATCAATTTTGGAAAATGAGTTTTAGAAATAGGACATTTTGGACTAGTGACCAAAATGTAAACTTTGAAAATTGTTTTTAGTGATTGTTTTGTAAAAGGGTCAAAACTTTGAATCTTTAAGGAGCTAATTGCCCGAAAGTCTAATCTCAGACTTCATCCCTTAATTGGCTATTTTTTAAAAGTGTTTTGGAAAATATAAATAGGTTGGGGAGAATTAATTTGATAATTAATTCTTTAAAACAAAAGTTACGTAACTAACTTTTTCTCAAAATCTCTCCAGCCAAACACCATTATCTTCTTTTAAATCTTCATGTAAATCCTTATTTTCTTAAATATTTTGATTTCAAATGGATTCTCAATGGTTTCCAAATAAAACCTTATTGTTTTAACTTTGTTTTCTCGTGTAAATTCATCCAATTAGGGGAGCAAACATCCATTAGAGGTAATGTCCGTTCTTCTCCTCTAATGAATGGTTCTTTACTGAAATTCCCAAGTTATTGATCCTTCACAATTGTTTTCTAATGTGTTTTGTTAGATTAATTATGTAAAATTGATTTAATTGTGATTTGAAGGTGGAATAGATAAATTTGCGAATTGGATCTATTTTTCTGGGTTTTTGATCAGATTAGATCATGATTTTAATGTTTAATAATGTCGACGGCTTGGTTTTATCAATATAATCCCGAAACTAGTTGGATCTCTAATGTTAAAGGTTGTTAGTTAAGGGTTTTTGTGGTGTTAATGGAGTTTAATCATTGCTGGAAGTAAAATGATGTTGTTAAAGTGTTTTTAGATGTTAATTGATGAGGTTTGATGTATCGAATCGTTATATTGTGGCTGAGATAAGATTGTAAGGTGTTTGAGATTGATTTCGATAAGTTTCGAATGGGTTTTTGAGTGGGCAACTTGTGAGTTGCATGTAATTGCTTTGAGGCAGTGGTTAAGATGCATTTTGATTCATGTTTCCTCTGGTTTTGTGTGGCCAAAATAGGGGATAATCAAGGCGAAGTAGCTTGAAGTGGATCGTGGCTTGCCGGAAGCTTGATTTACATTGGCGAGCAAGGCGAGGTAAAATCGATGAGTGGAAACTGGTTTTAAATGCCTTTAAAGGGTTTACAAATGATTTTGGGACTTTAGGATAAGCTTGAAGCACTTACCTAAGCTCGGAAGTAAGTTTCCCTCATTTTGCTCTTGAATATCGGATTGGATATGAGCATGGTTGATTACATGTTTTGGTTTTAAACATGGTTTGATTTACTTACTATAAATGCATGGTTTTGAATACATATGCAATGGTTTTAAAGTATATGAAATGCTAGTGAGCATTGATTTTCATTCCGGTCGAGAATGTGGTATTTCTTTGGCAATATGGTTTGCATATGTGGTGATTTTGTATAATGCATTGTAAAACAATGAGTAAATGGTTTTGGAAATGATATATTGGCTATGTGACAAGGGAAAAAATCAGATATAGTTGGCTAGCCATAGGATAAAGTGCACTATAATATATACTAAAAATCGATCGTGGCATGGGTACTTAAGGAATAGCAGTTTAACTAGGCTACTCGACTATGGGGTTATCACTTGGGGCATGCGGTTTAACTAGGCAAACCATGTTGATGGTGATCTTGTGGTTTAACTAGGCAAGGTCGACAAATCTTGTGGTTTAACTAGGCAAGGTTTGTTATATCATGCGGTTTAAATAGGCATGGTATGAGTTTTGTTATATCATGCGGTTTAAATAGGCAAGGTTTGTTATATCATGCAGTTGGCCATCATAAGAAATCCGTGTACTCGGTATGTAAGGTTAATGGTCGGTTAACCAATGATTAGCGGACGACTAATCAAGGATAGTGGTCGACTATCTGGGGTCACTATAATTGCCAATATATGAAAGTTTATGTGTTGAGCCTATTTTATAATGCTTTGAGATTTAAGCATGGTAATATGATTTAATGCTTTGGGATTTAAGCATGGTGATATGATTTAATGCTTTGGAATTTAAGCATGGTAATTTGATTTAATGCTTTAGGATTTAAGCATGTAATTTGTAAATGATTTTGCATATGGTCGATATGCATGTTTGGATTTCGAATAAATGAAAATGCTTAAATCGTTAAGAATGGGATTTATATATGATGTTGCATAAGGATCGTTATGCATGTTTCGGTCAGAAACAATGAAAATGCTTTGGTCGTTAAGCATGTTTTGAGAACAAGTGGTTTTGGTTTTTAAATAGTTTTAAATGCATCATTGTTTTTATGAGCATCCTCACTAAGCATTTGTGCTTACGCTCTCTTTACTAAATGATGCAAAGCACTAGAGTTTGGGGCAGCATTGGCAAGGCAAAAAGGCAATCCAAGATCTATACTATCTTTGAGTATGAAACTCGATTTTACTTTCGGTTAATAAGGCATTGTGTTTGCCATATTTTGGGGGATTTGCAATTCTGTTTCCCCTTGGTTTTTGAGCATGATTATTGCTGTGTTTTGGGGCTTGATTGATGTTGGTAAACATGTTGATGATCCTTGCTTATGATTGAGGCTAAGTAATTGCTTAGGTATGCATCTAGTTAGCCTTGATAGATTATCATGTTTTGATGACTCTAGTATGTTGGACTTGATGCTATTGAGGTGTTAGTAGGTATCATATGCTGGAAAGTGTTCAAATGAGTGTTTTGGTACAATTGGAAATATGGTTTTAGGAAGTATGCCTATAAGTTTACCTTTAAAGCTAATTGCCATGAGTTGAGGATGGTTTTGTGATTTTATGGTTAGGTTCGATCCTTGGTAATGTTGTATGAATGTTAGAAGCATGTTTAAGTGGTTTGGAGTCCATTAATGCAAGTTAAACCAGCAAAAGTGGACGTTTCAGGTCCAGGCATATCAGAATGCGTATTTCTGTACTGGTACGGATAAGCCATATCAGGCATGGTGTTTCGGTACGCAGAATATCTATTTCAATATGGGTAAGCCATTCTAGGCATAGCATTTTGGTATGCGGGGTAGTGTTTCGGTACGGATAAAAGCAAAATGGCAAGATGTACCATTATGCGTACCGGTACGGTTTTGAGCTACTGGAATTTGAGTTTTATAAAGTGGCCAAGGCGTACCGATACACTTGTTCGTGTACCGATACGGGCAGTTGTTATTTCAGTTATGTGGAAGTTGGAAAGTTTTTGATTTATTCATTTTGGTCTCTGATTGTTGTTAATGCAATTGTTTGAGTTTGGATGGTCGGATTGAGCTGAGAATTAACATGCAAGCATTTAATCTGACTAATTGAGGATTGGTAACCCTAATTTCAGTAATGGTCCTTTATCTTACCAGTTTTACGTTTTAGTCCCTAAAATGTTTTGTATACAATTGGTTGCCTTTCTAAGGTATGTTTCCTTTGTAACTCCATCCGCTGCAAGCATGATCACTTAGGATTAATAATATGTATCTAGACAAGATAAAAGGAAAAAAATGGACCAGTTTTTATAATCTTTCTTCGGTTTGCTTCGGTAAACCTAATGTAGCCCGCTTGGTTCTGTCGGGCGTCTAGGCTGGGTTGAGGAGGTTATATTTGGTGGTATCAGATCCAGGCTACAAATGGTTGGGATGTTGTTGATTGATTAATCGCTGTTGTTTGTTATGCACGGTGATTGTTTTATATCATGTTGGAGTATGAATTGGGAACATATTGCCTATTACTGAGGTTTTAAAATGTTTTATAAGGTTGTCTTGGATCCTTTGCCTAATGCTAGCCAGACTTTAATGTGTTTTGATGCTTTTGTTAGCATGGTTCGACGTGAGATTCGTTCGACAGCTGGTAATGATAGGTTTGGGCAAAATAGTGACGTTGGAGGGAATCCTCGTAATACCTTACCTCTTCCTGCTCCGTTAGTTCCTCCTCTTGGCGTTGGGGCAGGTGATGTATCTCAGGCTCTGCAAGGGCCAAATTTTGGGGATTTGATCCTTTAATCCAAGTGATGAAGAGAGCTTTTCATGCATCAATGGCTGGAGTGCGAGTACAAGTGCAAGCACCGACACCTGTCGTGGTGGTTAATCAAGGTTTACCCTTGGAGCATTTTTGTAGTTTGGGAGGTGAAGAATTCAGGGGTTTAAACCTTGAGGCAGCCGAGAGATGGCTGGAGAAGACAATCTGTATCTTGAATCATGTGGATTGCAACAATGTGTGCAAGTTGGGTGGCACCGTGTCCTTGTTGCAAGGTGATGCTTATCACTGGTGGGTGACCACGATTGCGGATGTCCTAGAGGCGGATGTGACTTAGGAGTTCTTTAGTAGAGATTTCAAGAGAAAGTACTTGATCTTCGGTATTTGGATACGAGGAAGCGCGATTCTATATCGTTATCGCAGGGTGGCATGTCAGTGGCCAAGCATGAGGTGAAGTTAGTTCACTTGAGAGTCCTTACCTGAGGCTCTAGCGTGGTTAGCGCTAGTTGGGTTTTAGACCGTTGGCTGATATGGTTATTTGTGAAAGATTTGAATATGCTAGTGATATTCGAGATGATGACGTGTTGGGTATTCTCTAAATACCTAGTTTTGGGTAGTGGCTGAAGTGGTGGTGTTCTCGTGTACTTTGGTACCGAGAATGAGTTCTGATCAACAATTGAGGGTTGCTAGAGTGTTTTCGACGTGTTGGAGGGAATTTTTGTACTAGGAATATTATAAGCAAGTGTAGATGTTGAACATGCCCAGTGATAAAACACTTATATGTATATATTTAAATATGTCAGTACATGCATACATCTTTGGGCATGACATTAGAGGTTTTTCATCCATATGCATAGACATCTAGGATGACATATAAGGAATCATGCATACATATATCCACACTTACGGATAATTTCTCGGAGGCCGACGAAGTGTTAGTGACTAGTTCCTTTGGTGAAATGGTTACAGTTAGAAAGTTGTTTAGGAGATGTCCTTAGGTAGTACAAGGTCATGAGTTTTCCACGGATCTGATGGAATTGCCATTCCATAGTTTTGACGTTATATTGGGTATGGATTGGTTGAGTGAGCACAAGGCGGTTGTGGATTGTAAATCCAAAAGGAATTCTTTGAGGTTAGCCAATGATTATGAAGTTGTGGTGGTTGTCGAGAATGTGAAATTCTTGTCCAATGTTGTTTCGGCTACTCAAGCGGAAAAGATGATGCGAGGAGGTTGTCAAGCTTGTTTGGCTATCGTGATGAATCTGAAAGTTAAGGGTGTTCAGGTTCTAGATATTCGGACTATTCATGATTTTTCAAAAGTGTTTTCTGAAGAGTTACCAGGTTTACCTTTGGACATAGAGGTAGAATTCCGTATTGAGACGTACACAGGTACGACCCTGATGTCCATTGCTCCTTATTGGATGGCACCGAAAGAATTGAAAGAGTTGAGGACACAGCTTCAGGAGTTGTTGGATCATGGATTCATACGACCGGGTGTTTCGCCTTGGGGTGCTTTGGTTCTCTTTGTGAAAAAGAAGGATGGTACAATGCGTATGTGTATTGACCACCGACAGTTGAATAAGTTAACGGTGAAGAATAAGTATCCTTTATCGAGGATTGATGATTTATTTGATCAGTTTCACGGGGAAGTAGTGTTTTTGAAGATTGATTTAAGATCAGGGTATTATCAGTTGAAGCTTAAGATGTGGATGTGCATAAGACTACTTTTCATACAAGGTACGGACATTATGAGTTCTTGGTGATGTCGTTTGGTTTGACAAATGCCCCGGCTATATTCATGGATATGATGAATATGGTGTTCTATGAGTACCTTGATCAGTTTGTGGTGGTGTTTATTGATGATATTCTTGTGTACTCTCGTGCCAAGGAAGAACATGATCGACATTTGCGGATTGTATTACAAGTTTTGAAGGATAATCAGTTGTACGACAAGTTGAGTAAGTGTGAGTTTTGACTAAAGAAAGTGATGTTCCTTAGTCATGTGGTTTCCGCGGAGGGTATTCGTGTTGATTCACAGAAAATTGAGGCTTTTCTCAATTGGAAGTAACCTAAGTCAATATTGGAGGTTCGTAGTTCCTCAATTTGGCTGGGTATTATCATCATTTTGGAGATGGGTTTTCTAGTATTGCGCCACTGTTGACGAAGTTGTTGCAAAATAATATTCCTTATGTGTGGACGGAGAAGCAACAAAATAGTTTTGAGAAGTTGAAGGAAGTTTTGAAACATGCTCTTGTGTTGATCCAACCTGAGTCAGAGAAGGAGTTTGTGGTTTATAGTGATGCGTCTTGTGTTGGTTTGGGTTGTGTGCTGATACAAGATGATAAGGTTGCGGTTGAGCTTAGGGCGATGTTTGCGAGGTTGAGCGTGATACGGGGAAGGTGGTTTGTTGGTTGAGTTGCAAGTTAAGCCTACGTTGTCACAAATGATTAAATCTAAACAACCGTATAGGGATTTTTTGGTTCCTCATGTTAAGGATGTATCGGATGGTAATTCGACGAAGTTTTATTTTGATGATGATGGGGTTTTGTGTTTTAAGGGTCGAATAGTAGTACCGGATGATTCGGAGTTGAGGCACACTATTTTGATGGAGGCACACCCTAGTCCTTTTGCTATGCATCGCGGTAGTACCAAAATGTATCGTGATTTAAAGGAAGTGTACTATTGGGTTCATTTGAAAAAGGATGTGGCGGAATTTGTTTCTAAGTGCATGGTGTGTCAGTGGGTTAAGGCTGAACATCAGTTTCCATCTGGGTTGTTGTAACCGTTGAGAATTTTAGAATGGAAATGGGAGAGAATCACCATAGATTTTGTGTTAGGGTTGCCTTTAACACTGGCTAAAAAGGATTCCATTTGAGTGATTGTTGATCGGTTTACGAAGTGTGCGCATTTTCTGCCAGTGCATACGACGTATACCTTAGACAAGTTGGCAAACTTATATACCGCTGAGATTATGCATTTGCGCGGGGTACCTAAGTCCATTGTTTCAGATAGAGATCCAAGGTTTACAACAAGATTTTTGGGAGTGTTTGCATCGAGCTTTAGGTACGAGATTGAGATTCAGTACCGCGTATCATCCTCAGACGGATGGACAGTCAGGGCGTGTTATCCAGGTTTTGGAGGATATGTTGAGGTGTTGCATTATTGAGTTCTAAGGAACCTGGGAGAAGCATTTACCTTTGGTTGAGTTTGCTTATAACAATAGTTATCAAGCGAGTATACAGATGACACCGTATGAGGTTTTGTATGGCCGGAGGTGTCGTACGCATTTGTGTTGGGCTGAGGTTGAGGAAAAGTATGTTTCCTTCCCAGTTGTGTTGAAAGAAACTGATGAGAAGGTAAAGCTTGTGCGATCGCTTGAAAGTGTCTATGGATCGGAAAAATCTTACGCGGATTTGAAGCGTAAAGAGATTGAATATACGGTGGGTGATCGTGTGTTCTTGAAAGTGTGACTGTGGAAAAAGGGTGATACGGTTCAGACGTAAGGGTAAGCTTAGTCCGAGGTTTATTGGACCATATGAGGTTGTGGAGCGTATTGGTCCTATGGCTTATCGGTTGAGGTTGCCTCCCGAGCTAGAGAAAATACATGATGTGTTTCATGTATCTATGTTGCAGTAGTATTGGTCGGATCCCTTACATGTTATGCCGGTGGAGCATATTGAGTTGAGGCCGAATTTATCCTATGATAAGGAGCCGGTGGAAATCTTTGATTCCAGCAGCAAAGTTCTTCGTGGTAAGTCGATTGAGCTTGTTAAGGATTTGTGGTGACATCATGGTATCGAGGAAGCCACTTGGGAAAGCAAGGCGGACATGTTGGAACAATTTCTGCATTAATTTCCTCCAGGTAAATTTCGAGGACGAAACTTCT
The DNA here is from genome assembly GCA_019671005.1 of Hibiscus mutabilis. Taxonomy (NCBI): domain Eukaryota; kingdom Viridiplantae; phylum Streptophyta; class Magnoliopsida; order Malvales; family Malvaceae; genus Hibiscus; species Hibiscus mutabilis. The sequence goes on from CM033732.1 coordinate 18,406,142, forward strand.
TAAGTGGGGAAAAGTTGTAACGCCCTGGTTTTGGGTCTAGATGTTTTGAGGTTTGTTTTGAGGGTCCAGTGGACCGGTGTTAGAGATTCGAGTCAGTTTTGGGATTAAATATTTTTTAAGGTGACAAAAATATGGAAAAATGTTCTAAAATCATTAATTAATCTGCTAATGATTTTGGAGTAAATGAGTTTTGGAAATCGGACATTTTGGATTAGTGACCAAAATGTAAACTTTGAAAACAGTTTTTAGTGACTGTTTTGTAAAAGGGTCAAAACTTTGAATCTTTAACGAGCTAATTGCCCGAAAGTCTAATCTCAGAATTTATCCCTTAATTGGCTATTTTCAAAAGTATTTTAGAAAATATAAATAGGTTAGGGAGAATTAATTTGATAATTAATTCTTTAAAACAAAAGTTACGTAACTAACTTTCTCTCAAAATCTCTCCAGCCAAACACCATTCTTTTCTTCTAAATCTTCATGTAAATCTTTATTTTCTTAAATCTTTTGATATCAAATGGATTCTCAATGGTTTCCAAACAAAACCTTGTTGTTTTAACTTTGTTTTCTCATGTAAATTCATCCAATTAAGGGATAAAGCATCCATTAGAGGTAATGTTCGTTCTTCTCCTCTAATGAAAGGTTATTTAATGAAATTCCCAAGTTATTGATCCTTCACAATTGTTTTCTAATGTGCTTTGATAGATTAATTATGGAAAATTGATTTAATTGTGATTTGAAGGTGGAATAGATAAATTTGCGAACTGGATCTATTTTGCTGGGTTTTTGATCATATTAGATCATGATTTTAATGTTTAATAATGTTGAAGGCTTGGCTTTATCAATATAATCTAAAAACTAGTTGAATCTCTAATGTTAAAGGTTGTTAGTTAAGGGTTTTTGAGATGTTAAAGGGGTTTAATCACTGCTGGAAGTAAAAGGATGTTGTTAAAGTGTTTTTAGATGTTAATTGATGAGGTTTGATGTATCGAATCGTTATATTGTGGCTGGGATAAGATTGGAAGGTGTTTGAGGTTAATTTCGATAAGCTTCAGATGATTTTTGAATGGGCAACTTGTGAGTTGCAGGTAATTGCTTTGAGGTAGTGGTTAGGATGCATTTTGATGCACGTTCCCTTTGGTTTTGTGTGGCCAAAATAGGGGATAATCAAGGAGAAGTAGCTTGAAGTGGATCATGGCTTGTCGGAAGCTCGATTTGCATTGGAGATCAAGGCGAGGTGTAATCGGTGAGTAGAAACTGGTTTTAAATGCCTTTAAAGGGTTTGCAAATGATGTTGGGAGTTTAGGATAAGCTTGAAACACTTACCTAAGCTCGGAAGTAAGTTTCCCTCATTTTGCTCATGAATATTAGATTGAATATGAGCATGGTTGATTACATGTTTTGGTTTTAAACATGGTTTGATTTACTTACTATAAATGTATGGTTTTGAATACATATGGAATGGTTTTAAAGTATATGAAATGCTAGTGAGTATTGGTTTTCAATCCGGTCGAGAATGTGGTATTGCTTTGGCAATGTGGTTTGCATATGTGGTGATTTTGTATAATGCGTTGTCAAACAATGAGTAAATGGTTTTGGAAATGATATATTGGCTATGTGACAAGGGGAAAAGCAATCAGAAATAGTTGGCTAGCCATAGGATAAAGTGCACAATAATAGATACTAAAAATCGATCGTGCCATGGGTCCTTGAGGAATAGCGGTTTAACTAGGCTACTCAGACTATGGGGTTATCACTTAGGGCATGCGGTTTAACTAGGAAACCCAAGCTGATGGTGATCTTGCGGTTTAACTAGGAAAGGTAGACAAATTCGTGTATTTGATATGTAAGGTTAACGGTCGGTTAACCAATGATTAGCGGTCAGCTAACCAAGGATAGTGATCGACTGTTCGGGGCCACTATAATTGGCAATATATGAAAGTTCATGTGTTGAACCTATTTTATAATGATTTGGGATTTAAGCATGGTAATATGATTCAATGCTTTGGGATTTAAGCATGGTGATATGATTTAATGCTTTGGGATTTAAGCATAGTGATATGATTTAATGCTTTCGGATTTAAGCATGTGATTTGTAAATGATTTTGCATATGGTAGATATGCATGTTTGGATTTGGAATTAATGATAATGCTTCGGTCGTTAAGCATGGGATTTGTATATGATGTTGCATAGAGATCGTTATGCATGTTTCGGTCAGGAACAATGAAAATGCATTGGTCGTTAAGCATGTTTTGAAAACAAGTGGTTTTGGTTTTCAAATGGTTTTAAATACATCATTGTTTTTATGAGCATCCTCACTAAGCATTTGTGCTTACACTCTCTTTACTAAATGATGCAGAACACTAGAGTTTGGGGCAGCATTGGCAAGGCAAAAAGGCGATCCAAGATCTATACTATCTTTGAGTAAGAAACTTGGTTTTACTTTCAGTTAATAAGGCAATATGTTCGCCATATTTTGGGGGATTTGTAATTCTATTTTCCCTGATTTTTTAGCATGATTATTGCTGTGTTTTGGGTATTGATTGATGTTGATAAACATGTTGATTATCCTTGCTTATGATTGAGGCTAAGTAATTGCTTAGGTATGCATCTAGTTAGCCTTGATGGATTGTCATGTTTTGATGACTTAGTATGTTGGATTTGATGTTGTTGAGGTGTTAGCATGTATCATATGATGAAAAGTGTTCAAATGAGTGTTTTGGTATAATTGGAAACGTGGTTTTAGGAAGCATGCCTATAGTTTACCTTTAAAGCATGATTACCATGAGTTGATAATGGTTCTGTGATTTTATGGTTAGGATCGATCCTTGGTAATGTTGTATGAATGTTAGAAGCATGTTTAAGTGGTTTGAAGTCCATTAATGTAAGTTAAACCAGAAAAAGTGGACGTTTCAAGTCCAGGCGTATCGGAACGCGTATTCCCATACCAGTACGGATAAGTCATATCAGGCATGGTGTTTCAGTATACGGGATATCCGTTTCAATACGGGTAAGCCATTCTAGGCATAGCATTTCGGTACGCGGGGTAGCGTAGCTGTATCGGTACAGTTTTGAGCTACTGGAATCTGAGTTTTATAAAGTGGCCAAGGTGTATCTATACACTTGCTCGTGTACTGATACTGGCAACTGTTATTTTAGTTATGTGGGTGTTGGAAAGTTTCTAATTTATTCATTTTGGTCCCTGATTGTTATGAATGCAATTGCTTGAGTTTGGATGGTCGGATTGAGCTGAGAATTGACATGCAAGCATGTAATCTAACTAATTGAGGATTGGTAACCCTAATTTCAGTAATGGTCCTTTATATTACCAGTTTTACGTTTTAGTCCCTAAAATATTTTGTATGCAATTGGTTGCCTTTCTGAGGTTTGTTTCCTTTGTAACTTCATCCGCTGCAAGCATGATCACTTAGGATTAATAATATGCATCTATACAAGAAAAAAAGGAAAAAATGGACTGGTTTTCGTAAACTTTCTCTGGTTTGCTTCGACAAACCTAATGTAGCTCGCTTGGTTCGGTCGGGCATGTAGGCCGGGTCGATGGGGTTACACTACCAACTAGCATTGCCTCAAAAATTAAGCAAGATCCATGATATCTTTCATGTATTAATGTTTTATCAATATTGTTCTGATCCATCGCATATCATTGAACCAAAAACTGTTGAGATTCAACCAAATCTAACCTATGAGGAAGAACCAATACAGATATTGGCAAGGGAAGTCAAAAGATTTCGTAACAAGAACATTCCTCTAGTCAAAGTACTTTGGAGGAGTCACAAGGTTGATGAAGCTATAATTTAACTCGAAAAGACCATAAGAATCAATATCCTCATCTTTTCAGTTCAGGTAAAATTTGAGCATGAATTTTCCTTAAGAGGGAGAGTTGTAACACCCTAAAAATTGGTCTAGTCAAATTGGATTCTGATGATCAGAAATTCAACATCAAAAAGTCAAATCATTTCATTAACCTTTGACCAATTGGTCAATTGTTCAAGTATTGAACCTTAATTAAGCATTGTTATTGATTAAGGACCATATTGAAACATAGCTTAGTGACCAAATTGTGAAAATTGAATCTATGGGGAAACAGTGTAAAATATGAAAAATTGAGGGACTAACCTTGAGATTAGCCCCTCTCCTAGCTTAATCACCACTTACATGGTTTGTTTGGGTTAGCTTCCTTCAAATGAAGGAAAGCCTAGCTATCAAAAGGGAATTAAAATAGGAAAAAAGAATGAAATGATGAAACTTACCGGTTGTTGAAAAAGAGTAAGCACCTTAGTCATCATCTTTTTTCTCTAGCTTTTGGCAAGCAAGCACCTCCATTAGAGAGTGATCCAAGCTTTGTTTTTCTTAAGTTTTTTATTCCTAATTTATAGCTATCGATCGGGTAAGCCATAACCCTTATTGGTTTTTGGATTCCATAATTTAATTTATGTTTAATTTCATGTTCAAGAAACAAAAACCCTAGAAATTCTCTAGGGATATCAAGGCTTGACCCTTATTGATTTTCATAGCTAAAGATTTGCTATGAATTTGTTATCGTTGTTGAAATTATTGTAATTTTGATTATTTGTAGCTCAAATCAATCAAGGTGAAGAATCACCGAATCCACCAGATTCCAACAAGTCAAAAAATAAGGGAATATTCATCTGAGAGTCTTAAAAGATTTAGGAGTACCGATGAGTATAGTCGGTGTAACACCCTCTATCCGGTTTGAAAGAAAACCGGAATAGAAGATGTCATCATAACATAATACATAAATTAAAAGTAGACTTCTATGAACGAAAGAGAAACTTCAACTAGATAAAGAGGCTTAAAAAAATTTCTCAGACAATTTAAGAATTTAAACATAATTCATAAGAATTACATTCTATTTTCTCCTTTCAACATTAATTAATTTAAGCTTATTCAATTCTTGATAGTGTTCAATTAGGCATACGGATAAAATCATTCAAACAGATCTCATCCTTATAGACATTATGACAAAACATATATCTCCTCTCAAGAGATGATTCAAGAATCAAGTAGGCACATTTACTTATTTAACTTAGTCTTAAAAACCGAGCAATCTTATACATGTAGATTTCAAAAAATGATTTTATAGGATTACAACTATGTGATATTACACAATTAGCATTACCAAATATCAAGATTGAACAATAAACAAGGGTGATCTCACAACAAAGGTCAAGAAGGATTAAGGTCACTCATACAATTTATAACACCTAGGTTAATGTTTTCATGCCGACTTAAACTTAGATTAACAAGGTTTTATTTATTGAAAGCCTAACCAGAGTTTCTATTCTTCTAAGCTTAATCGACTTTTCAAAGCTTATAACTGAGTTCTTTCAAATTTCTTATCGAACTTGTCAGAATTCATAACATGTCTTTTTAGTGGCTTATCAAGACTTATCAAAGTTCTTATCAAAGCCTATCAGAGATTATAACAGAGCTTATATGAATCCATAACATTACTTTTCAGAATTTCTTTTCAAAGCTTAGTATCTGAGCTCAAATCTTTTAAGTCATTTGCCTTGGATCACAATTGGACATGGGTAACACTGGTCTGAGTTTGACCGTATTGGTCCGTGTCACACATAGCCCAAAGCAAATTGTTAAGTGTCTAAAAGTGCTATTTTATTCACCCATTTTATCCATATTATTGCTAGACTTAGGCTCATATTAGTTGCATTATTAGCTATTCATGCATGTTTGCATTGTTTCCTTGGTGGACAAGCTTGATTTCATATTTTGCTTATTTTTTTGGAAAAAGATACTACTTTGGTGTGTTTTTGTGTGTGTGAAGAATCACTTGCCAAAGCAAGGCTGGAACCAGTTGCCAGGGCAATGCATGAAGGAGATGCCAAGCTAGTTGCCAGGGCAATGCATGAAGGAGATGCCGAGCTAGTTGCTAGGGCAATTTTCGATAAGGGATAAGATGATATGGTAGTCGAAATTGATGACTAGATAAGCCCAAGATGACGTAGAGCAAAGTTAAATCCCAGAGGAGTTTGATTTCCATGAAAAGGTCAAAGAGAAATTAAATCCCAAAAAGATGGAGAAGATCTAGAAGGAATGTAAATACAATAAAGAATTATATTCTTTTAAAGTATTTAATTCCAACTTAACTTCCTCCTCAAGAAGGATTTTGACCTAGCCATCTCCTATTTAAAGGAGACTAAGCCGTTAAACTAAGGGAAGAGCAAGGGGAGAAATTTCGACAAGAGCAAGGAGAGATCGACAAGGCTTCAACCATTCTTCATCTTTTTCTTCTTTGTTCGATTAGGTTTATGTTAGGAATTATTTGTTTTGTGTTTCTTTGGAACCTCGCCATGAACTAAATCTATTTGGATAAGGTTATTGTGTTTTGTGGTTGTGAGAAACAATTGGATTTTGTTTAGGTAATCAGAGTTTGCACTTTCAATTCAAGGTTTACTCATTCTTGGTTTTTATTCTTGTTTGCGAGTGAATTGGCAGAGGATCTCGTAACTTCATCTATTTATCTAATATCATGAGAGTTAGATTCAACAAACGAATGAGTATGGTCTTTATTCAATCTATTGATGGTGAAGATTAATTTGGCTTAGGAATAAGTTAAGGATTTCAATGGCTAAGAGGAGCACAAGATTGGTTGTTGTTCACCCTTGATTCACGCAGGGATGTATTATCAAGGCATGCACAAATAGCTAGAGTTTCGACTTAGGGATAAGAAGAAACCATTGAAGAACGCTCTGCCGAACCTTGAAGTTGCTGCCCAGCCGCCCAGCTAGTTGCCCAGGCAACCGTCGATTAGTTTCCAAGGCAACCCCGCTGCGCAAGTTGCCATGGCAACTGAGTTGCCTTTGCACTCTTTTGCCAAGACGATCCAATCGGCTATCATTCCTCAACTCACGATAACCTGGCCTATTCTCTCTCATTTGATTACATCTTCTTTTACTTTATTGCTTTCTAGTTTAGTTGTTAGTTAAACTCCTATAATCTTCTACTTGTGTTCTTTTACTTTTTACAGTGCAAGAGAGAAGATTCTTGAAGTGGCACCAATCCCTGTGGAGACGATATCTTTTATACTATAACTTGCGATGTGTACACTTGCACCGTTTGTGTAGCACTCAATACGCGCAACAAGTTTTTGGCGCCATTGCCGGGGATTGGCAATAACAACTTTGTTTTTATTTTCTTGCACTTTTTATTTTTCTTGTTTAAGATTCAAAGGGTTAACAAACTTTGATTTTGCATTGGTATATGACCAGGGAGAGACCGATTACACTAGAATATCCCTTTGATCCAAAAATCGAACGAACCTTGCAAAGACTCAGACAAAGGTTAAGAGTAGCAATGGCTAATAATGACGGAAATATGAATCAGGATGTTTCAGCAAGAGGAGTGATTCTTGCACGAAACAAAGCTATTTGAGACTATCTTGAAGGACTTAATCCAGGAGTTGTCACATCTAAAATTGAAGCCGACCACTTTGAGTTGAAACCGGTGATGTTCAATATGATCAACACAATTGGTCAATTTGGCGGCTCCGCACCTGAAGATGCACGACAACATCTTAATTTTTTCCTCGAGATTTGCAATTCATTCAAAATACAAGGAGTCACCCCCGATGCTTTACGACTAAGATTATTTCCATATTCACTGAGGGATAGGACGAAAGCATGGTTGAATAGTATTCCTGCCGGATCAATAGGATATTGGACCGATCTTTGTCGTGATTTCCTTGCTCGATTTAATCCTACAAATTTGACTGATAAGTTTTGTAACGAAGTTACTTCTTTTTGGCAGGCAGATAATGAATCCATGTACGAGGCTTGGGAGCGATATAGAGAACTTCTACACAAATGCCCCTACACGGATTCCCAGTGTGGACACAAGTAACAGTGTTTTACAACGCTGTGAATACACCAACAAAGATGATGCTAGATGCCTCGACAAATGACATGCTCCTAGATAAGTCGCCAGAGGAAGCAATGCAAATTCTAAATAGGCTTGCCAAGAATGATTATCAATTCCCCTCTGCTAGAAGAGGAGTTAGACGCCAAGCCACAATACATGAACTGGATTATCAGACTCAGTTTCGGCATAATTGGTCGCTCTAACCAAGATGGTCTAGAACATGCAGAAACCAAACAACACACAGGAAGTCAAGGTAATGGATTCCTTTTGTGAGTTATGTAGTGGTAACCATGATTATTCTGAATGTATGCAGAATCTGAAATCTAGCTTTTATGTGGGGAATTACAACCGGAACAACAATGTGATGTCCAATACATACAATCCAGCTTGGAAGAAGCACCCAAATTTTTATGGAGTAATCCCAACAATGCTCTAAACCATAACAATCAGAATACACAAGCTTCGGGATTCTAGCAGAATATGTCACGGCAACAGTTGCCGCAGCAACAACCGACAACATCTAGTTCTTTGGAAAATTCTCTCAATGCTTTTATGTTGAAAACTGAATCTTATATGGCTGAGAATAGTAACTTCATAAAAAGAATTGATGCTTTTATTAACAGGACCGAGATGATATTGCAAAACCAAGAGGCAACAATCAAATCATTGGAAAATCACCGCAAGGAGGTTTACCTAGCGATACTGAAGTCGCGAGAGGAACTGGCCATGAGCAATGTAAGGCGATCACCACTAGAAGTGCCAACAACTTAAAGAGGCTCAAGCTCGCTCATCAAACAAAACTCTACAGAAAGAACAAGATGAACTCAGCGGCAAAGCCGCAGATGCTGAACCAGGATTTGTCACGGCAAGCAGCGATAAGCATGCCTCAGCAACCAACGATAAGGATGCCGCGGCAACCAACGATAGGCACGCCACGACAACCCCAGTTGATAATGCCTCGGCAACTCTAGTTGCCTCAGCAATGCCGTCAATCAGGTTCCAAACCAATGAAAGGATCGAAGAAATCTGACTTCCACCACCATTCCCATAAAGGTTGAAGCGACAAAAGCAAGAATATCAATTCAAGAAGTTTCTTGATATCCTTAAGCAAGTCCACATCAACTTGCTATTGGTTGAAGCAATTGAACAAATGTTGAACTATGTCAAGTTTCTTAAAGACATTGTGTCCAAGAGAACAAGGCTAGGAGAGTTTGAAACAGTTGCCACAACAAAGGGATACATGGCCATGTTGCACAATCGCATGCCACCCAAGTTGAAGGATCCTGGAAGTTTCACAATACCTTGTTCCATTGGAAACCACTATGTCGGGAAAGCATTATGTGACCTTGGAGCAAGCATAAACTTGATGCCTAAATCGGTTTTCCAGAAACTAGGAATCGGGAAGGCAAAACCTACAACAGTTATTCTACAGCTAGCCGACAGATCCTATGTGCATCCAAAGGGAAAAATCGAAGACATACTGGTAAAAGTTGATAAATTTATTTTTCCCGCTGACTTTATTATTTTGGATTGTGAAGCGGATGAGCATGCACCTATCATTCTCGGGAGACCCTTCCTAGCAACAGGGAGAACCTTGATCGATGTTGAAAATGGAGAACTCATAATGAGGGTGAATGACCAGCAAGTTAAACTAAATGTGTTCCAAACACTAAGGCATGCCGATGATCTGGAAGAATGCCAACTTCTTCATGCCACGGAAGAGTTTAACTTCGACGAGGAATTTAGTTGCCTCGGCAACTACATTGCCGATTAAGAGGAACCTGAGGAGTATGAAGAACCGATCGATGAGGAACAACAAGAAGAGGCAAATTGGTTAGTCAATCGACCAGGTACATACTTTGAACCACTGGATTACTCAGGTAAGGAAGGTAAACTCGAAAAGCCCTCTATTGAACAACCACCGATTCTTGAGTTGAAACAGTTGTTAGGGCAACTAAAATATGCTTACTTGGGAACTGATAATACATTGCCTGTAATTATTTCCTCTAATTTATAGCCTGAGCAGGAAAAGAAGCTGATCAAAATATTGATGCTACACAAGAAGGCAATATGGTGGACAATTGCCGACTTGAAGGGAATTAGCCCAGCAGTGTGCATGCACAAGATTTTGTTGGAATATGATCACAAACCTTCGATTGAGGCCCAGAAAAGGCTGAATCATGCCATGAAAGGGGTTGTAATGAAAGAAATCATCAAGTGGCTTGACGCCGGCATCAACCCTATCTCTGATAGTACATGGGTAAGTCTGGTACAATGTGTACCGAAAAACGGAGGTATAATGGTCGTAAGTAATGAAAACAATGAACTCATTCCAATCAGAACTGTGACCGGTTGGAGGGTTTGTATGGACTATCGAAAGCTAAACAAAGCCACTAGGAAAGATCACTTCCCATTACCCTTTATTGATCAAATGCTTGATCGTCTTGCAGGTAAACCCTTTTTAGTGTTTTTTATGGTTATTCAGGTTACAATCAAATTGCCATAGCACCAGAAGATCAAGAAAAGACAACATTCACATGCCCATATGGTACTTATGCTTTCTGAAGGATGTCGTTCGAATTGTGTAATGCCCCGGCAACCTTCCAAAGATGCATGATGGCACTTTTTTTAGACATGGTCGAAGACTTCCTTGAGATCTTCATGGATGATTTTTCCATTTTTGGTAATTATTTTGACAGTTGCCTCGGTAATTTAGAGAAGGTGTTGGCAAGATGTGAAGAAACCGATTTAGTCCTTAATTGGGAGAAGTGTCATTTTATGGTAGATGAAGGAATAGTGCTCGGCCACAAGATTTCATCCAAGGGAATTGAAGTAGACAAAGCCAAGGTGGACGTGATCGAGAGATTACCCCCACTAAGTTCGGTTAAAGGAATCCAAAGCTTTCTTGGACATGCAGGTTTTTATAGGAGGTTCATTCATAATTTTTCTAAAATTACTAAACCCTTGTGCAATTTGCTTGAACAGGATAAAGTCTTCAATTTTGATGATTCTTGCGCCCAAGCATTCGAAACCCTAAAGGAAAAGCTTGCCTCGACACCCATTGTCGTTCCACCTGATTGGACGCTACATTTTGAGCTCATGTGTGATGCAAATGATTTCGCGGTAGGAGTAGTCTTAGGCCAACGCACAGGTAAGACCTTTCATGTGATATACTACGCTAGTAAAACTCTTAATAGTGCTCAAGTGAATTACACAACAATGGAGAAAGAGTTACTAGCCGTAGTTTTCGCATTTGACAAGTTTCAATCCTATTTGATTGGTACAAAGGCAATTGTTTATACGGACCATTCGGCAATTAAGTATCTATTTGCTAAAAAGGATGTCAAACCTCGTTTGATTCGTTGGATATTGCTTTTACAAGAGTTTGAAATTGATATTAAGGACAGGAAAGAAACAGAAAATCAAGTGGTTGATCACTTATCACACTTAGAATGTAATAGGGAGGAGGAAGCATATTTAGAGATATGCGATGCAATCCTGGATGAACAACTATTAGTTGCCTCGGCAACCATGGATGTGCATGCCTCGGCAACCCTTGACGTGCACGCCTCGACAACTCTAGACGCGTATGCCTCGGTAACCCTTGACACACATACCGCGGCAACTCTAGACGCGCACGCCTTGGCAACCATGGAAGCAGTTGCCACGGCAACACATGCCTTGGCAATACCCTGGTACGCAGATTTAGTTAATTTCCTTGTTTGTGGTAGTTTACCTTATGGCCTTACTCACCAAGGGAAGAAGCGGTTCCACCATGATGCTAAGCATTACTTTTGGGATGAGCCTCTTTTGTTTAAACAATGTGCAGATCAGGTTATACGCCAACGTGTCCCTGAAGAGGAGCAGTAGAATGTACTCCGGCAATGCCATTCTTCACCCTATGGAGGACATTTTGGAGGAACACGTAACGCGGCCAAAGTTTTACAATCTATTTTGTATTGGCCAACACTGTACAAAGATGCCCAAGAGTTTTACAAGCAATGTGATCGTTGCCAGAGGACAGGCAATATCTCTAGACGACATGAGATGCCGCTCCAAAACATCATTGAGGTGGAATTGTTCGATGTATGGGGGATCAATTTTATGGGACATTTCCCATCTTCATTCGGCAACCTCTACATTCTACTTGTCGTTGACTACATGTCTAAATGGGTTGAGGCAGCTGCAGTTCCCACCAACAATTACAAGACCGTGCAACGATTCTTGCAGAAAAATATATTTACACGGTTTGGGATACCGAGAGCAATTATTAGTGATGAAGGCAAGCACAAACTCATTGCCAAGATGTTACAACGCTTTGGTGTATCTCACAAGATTGCCACGGCATATCACCCACAAATCAATGGGCAAGCAGAAATTTCCAACCAGGAATTGAAGGGTATACTCAAGAAAGTTGTAAATCCCTCTAGGAAGGATTTGTCAGTAAGACTAGATGATGCACTTTGGGCATATCGCACTGCATTCAAAACACCCTTAGGTATGTCTCCCTTCCGACTTGTCTATGGCAAAAACATGCCATCTACCGGTGGAAATCGAACATAAGGCATATTGGACAATCAAGACCATGAATATGGATTGGGAAAGTGTCGGGCAAAAGCGTTTGTTGGACCTCAACGAGATAGAAGAATTTCGTGCACTCGCCTATAACAATGCACGAATCTACAAGGAGAAAACAAAGCAATGGCATGACAAGAAACTATTGTCACAGCAATTCACGCCAGGGCAACTAGTTCTCTTATTCAATTCTTGGCTGAAACTTTTCCCAAGAAATCTGAAATCAAGATGGTCGGGACCATTTGAAGTTGCCAAACCGTTCTCCCATGGTGTCGTGATAATCAAGTCCATCACTAACGAACATGAATTCAAAGTCAACGGACAAAGATTGAAGCACTACAACGGTGCCCATGTGGAACGTAACAAAGAAGTGGTCACCTTAGGAGATGCATGAGCATGCTCTCTTTTCGATATTTTCTTTTTCTTTTTATTTTTTTCAAACTATTTAATATTTTTATTTATTAATTTCGGTTCTTTTTAGGATAGATTATTTATTTTCTTTAAGATTAAGACTACATCTTTCTTTCATATTTATCTAATTGTTTTTAAATTTTAAGTTTAAGAATTTCTTTGCACATCTTTATTTATTTCTTTTATTAGTTTATCTTTAATTTTAATCCTTATTTTATTTGTGTTTGAATTGTAGGAAAAGAGTTCAAGATAAAGAGGAATTTGATTCAATGAGGAAACTTCTTCAACAAGGAAATTAATGGGCAAAAACTAAGGCTTATATTAAGCCTCCAATTTACCCTAAATAAACCCTACATAGCCAGCCAAACCCTTCTCCTTCCCCAAATACCCTAGCCGTCCTCTACCCCTAAATCAAAACACTTGTTTTCTTTCCTTCCAATTAATCCCACCCACCATATTTACTACCTATCTTTTCTATTTAACCCATCACCCTTAACTTCCAAGAAACTTATTCCTACTTTTCATCTTGCAACTCTTTAGTTTCTTTTGCTTTCTTTTCTTTGTTTCTACAAAACTCACAACCAAGATCATCCATGGCATCCAAAATCGAATTTCTGGTTCATCCAAGTTCCTCCAAAGAACCAAGATACAAGAAGTTTGCTACACCGGTGGTTCAAGAAAGATTTCACTCCAAGTTTGAAAGTCGGAAGATTTGCGAAGATCAAGGCTTTGAATACTCCAACTCTCATCCAGATTTCGGCCTTGAACCATTCATCTTCGAAAGGATTGCACATCAAAAGTGGCAAATCTTTTGCCATCAATCGGAGTTGGGTAACATCTCATGGATAAAAGAATTCTATGCTCACTCACCTAACCCGAATAATCCTTATGTTTTTGTTCGTGACAAGGCTATACTCATAAGCCCTAAAAATATCAACACCTTTTACGGGCTCTACATTGAGAAGGACGAGCATCAAGCCTTTGTTGATCAACTCACACCTAAGCAACTCAACAAGGTGCTTCAAGAACTCACTCTACCAGGAACTCATTGGAACGACGGTAAATACAAGGGCACGGTAAATCACTTTCGGCTTAAACCCGAGGCAAAATTATGGAATAAGTTTGTTAAAACTTCTTTAATGCCCACAACACATAATACCACCGTTGATACACCTCGTCTTTTGCTCATACATTCTTTCTTGCATAATCGCATCATTAACATTGGAAATTTATTTGTGATGAGATTTTTGTATGTAGCACAAAAGACAAGGGTTCTCTTTTCTTCCCTTGCTTAATTTCTGATCTTTGCAAGGAGATGCATGTCCCAAGTGAGTCCACTGATGAAAAGGCCCTACCAAAGTCTGGTTGGAATCGAGCATAAATCCAAAAGCTAATGGGAGAGGCACCGGTAAAATCCACAACGCCTTCAATTACCGCGGCAACTCCTGCCTCCTCGGAAACTCCTAACGCTCAAACAACTGATGCTTGGGCAACTCAGATAGCAACCTTGAGACAACTTGAAGCACTCTTACAACTGTTGGCAAACCGCCTTAGGCAAATTGAAGACTGGCAATTAATGTTCATTCGGTACATGAAGGATCACAACAATGCCATCACGCAAGTCATCCTGGAAAAGTACCCAGACAGCCGCGTGTCGTTCCTCATCTTTCCTGCCGAAATCCTTGCCACGGCAACCGCAACAGATGATGCCGCGACAACCTACATTGTGCCTGCCCAAGCAGTTGCCACGGCAACCAACATTAAAGATGTCACGACAACCAAAGCTGAAGATGCCCCGGTAACCACTACAAAAGCCAAAGGTAAAGCACCTATGCCTGAATCAACTCGTACTGAATCATTGTCTGATTTTTCAGATTCGGACGAGTCCTCCATTGCACCAACAAAGACCGCACCAATCGAATCCTCCAAGCCCAAGCGAAAAGCCAATGACATTGATGAAGAAGACGATGAGGACATCCCCGTACGAGGATTGATTCCACCATCGGCAACAAGGAAGCAACCACCGCATTCAAGCAAAAGAATCAAGACACTGACCAAAAGGAAACTAATCATCCACGACGACGAACTCTTGGAGTAAGTCCTCGTTTGCATTTTACTTTTCTTTATTTTTATTTTTCTTTCTTACATGCATTGAGGACAATGCCTCACTCGAGTTGGGGGGATTGTTATTAGTTAGTTACCATATTTAGTTGCATTCATCTTAAGTATTGCATTTAGGATACATAAATTGCTTGCCATGCCTTTAGTTGGAACAAGAATTGCCTAGATTTCATGAATATCCAATGATGACTTTGCTAATATACTTAATTGATAGAACTTTTTATTCTAGGATAAACATGGAAACACTTAGAATCGTACTATGATGCTAAACTTGATGAAACACTGTGTGGCTTGATTGATTTAAGGAATTCTAGCGAACTTAGGTTGATAGTTAAAAAAATGGGGGATTAGAATAAAAATTGGATGAATACTAGAGGTGCCCGAAATTGGCTCTAGTATGTGCTAAAAATTGATCGCTAGAGGTGCCCGAAATTAGCTCTAGTATGTGCTAAAAATTGATCGCTAGAGGTGCCTGAAATTGGCTCTAGTCGAATAAATTAATTAACTTAAGAAAACTAAAAACATACCACTAGAGGTGCCCGAAACCGGCTCTAGTTAAAACATGTTAAAAGAACCCAATCAAGTAATTTGAAAACCTCTTGTTTGCATAGAATCCAGAAAAATCAACTTGCACACAACTCCGCACACACTCACAAGCATTATAGTTTGATTCCAAGTAACTCCTAAGTTTTCTAAAAAATGAAAAGCCAATCATACTTTGTGCCACGGTTCTGAAAATTGAAATCAAGTTCAAAGATAAGTTTGTGAAAATTGAAGTCTTGGTGGGTAATTATTAGTTTGCATTGCTTGAGGACAAGCAATATTTTGAGTTTGGGGGTGTGTTAAGTGTCTAAAAGTACTAGTTTAATCACCCTTTTTATTCATATTATTGCTAGACTTAGGCTCATATTAGTTGCATTATTAGCCATTCATGCATGTTTGCATTGTTTCCTTGGTGGACAAGCTTGATTTCATATTTTGCTTAATTTTGTGGAAAAAGATACTGCTTTGGTGTGTTTTTGTGTGTGTGCAGAATCACTTGCCAAAGCAAGGCTGGAACCAGTTGCCAGGGCAATGCATGAAGGAGATGCCAAGCTAGTTGCCAGGGCAATGCATGAAGGAGATGTCGAGCTAGTTTCCAGGGCAATTTTTGATAAGGGATAAGATGATATGGTAGTCGAAATTGATGACTAGATAAGCCCAAGATGACGTGGAGCAAAGTTAAATCCCAAAGGAGTTTGATTTCCATGAAAAGGTCAAAGGGAAATTAAATCCCAAAAAGTTAGGAGAAGATCTAGAAGGAATTTATATATAATAAAGAATTATATTCTTTTAAAGTATTTAATTCCAACTTAACTTCCTCCTCAAGAAGGATTTTGACCTAGCCATCTCCTATTTAAAGGAGACTAAGCCGTCAAACTAAGGGAAGAGCAAGGGGAGAAATTGTGACAAGAGCAAGGAGAGATTTCGACAAGGCTTCAACCATTTTTCATATTTTTCTTCTTTGTTCTATTAGGTTTATGTTAGGAATTATTTGTTTTGTGTTTCTTTGGAACCTAGCCATGAACTAAATCTATTTGGCTAAGGTTATTGTGTTATTTGGTTGTAAGAAACAATTGGATTTTGTTTAGATAATAAGAGTTTGCACTTTCAATTCAAGGTTTACTCATTCTTGGTTTTTATTCATGTTTGCGAGTGAATTGGGAGAGGATCTCGTAACTTCATCTATTTATCTAATATCGGGAGAGTTAGATTCAAGAAATGAATGAGTATGGTCTTTATTCAATCTATTGATGGTGAAGATTAATCCAGCTTAGGAATAAGTTAAGGATTTTAACGGCTAAGAGGAGCACAAGATTGGTTGTTGTTCACCCTTGATTCACGCAGGGATGTATTATCAAGGCATGCACAAATAGCTAGAGTTTCGACTTAGGGATAAGAAGAAACCATTGAAGAACGCTCTGCCGAACCTTGAAGTTGCTGCCTAGCCGCCCAAGTAGTTGCCCAGCCAACCGTCGATTAGTTGCCAAGGCAACCCCGCTGCGCAAGTTACCACGGCAACTGAGTTGCCCTTGCACTCCTTTACCAAAACGATCCAATCGGCTATCACTCCTCAACTCACGATAACTTGGCCTATTCTCTCTCATTTGATTACATCTTCTTTTACTTTATTTCTTTCTAGTTTAGTTGTTAGTTAAACTCCTATAATCTTCTACTTGTGTTCTTTTCCTTTTTACAGTGCAAGAGAGTAGATTCTTGAAGTGGCACCAATCCCTGTGGAGACGATATCTTTTATACTATAACTTGCGACGTGTACACTTGCACCGTTTGCGTAGCACTCAATGCGCGCAACACACATAGCAATGACTAGTTTCAGAACATAACAACCTAACTTCGCATCTATCCAACCAACTGTCACCAATCTCCTTATCAACTCTCCTGTTACCTCCTACTGTCGCCAATATATCACATATTTAGGGTCGTCACCCTTGAGCCGTAGCTCATGGACCGTAGTCCCAAATATATATACTTTTGCACCATGCCAAAGTGTCTAAGGACTTCCATTGTTTAGGCAACTTAAATATTTTAACTTTGAGAATTAGGAGTGTATTTTATAACAAAAGTAACTTATTTATTAGAATCTTATGACATTATAGATCGGAAGTTAGCTTCAAGCTTTATAACAAAGTATACATGTACATAAATACATCCAATTTAGTCCACATTTTCAATGTACAATCATGTATTCAAAACAGTCATCATGCTTTTTACGCACTCACAACAGTCTTTGTATGCTTATACAAAGAACAAAATAGTCCAGGATACTTATACATACATGTGCATACTCAAAACAATCTATGTATACACAATTCATTTTCAAAACAGTCCACCATTGTTCATATTTATGCAAAACAATCCCCTTTTCATGTAGATATAAATTCATATACAAAACAGTCCAACAATGTTCAAATTTATGCAAAACAATCCCTTTTTCATGTAGGTATATATTAAACCTCAATACCTCTTCAAATCATGTAAATAATTACTATGCACGAGGCAAAGCCAAAATATATATTTGGCTAAACATATCCAGAAGATATGTGAATTGTTTTCACAAGATAAGATGGAAGCTATCTTGTGTGGAGATAATACAAAATTTATATCTCAATCGAAAGGTGGATACATCAAATGTGACAAAACGAAGCATATTTCTTCAAAGTTTCGTCCCTCATGATCTTCAGAAGAATAGTATTCGATGAATCCTTTCAAACAGTAGTTTGGAAGATCTATTCACTAGTTCATAGTCTACTTCAACATTTGAAGATTATATTCAAGATTGATTTATGAAGATTCAAAGATCTTATGTGATATTTTCATGAGGGGGAATAAATACGCGTTGCACTCTTTTTCCCTTAACCGAGGATTTGTCCCAATGGGTTTTCCTGGTAAGGTTTTAAATGAGGCAACATGTTATGCGTATCAAAGATGTGTTTACTCTTTTTCCTTCACTAAGAAAATTTTTCCCTACAGGGTTTTTATCTTAGTAAGGTTTTAACGAGGCAAATTATTTTTATGGATATCCAAGGGGGAGTGTTATGAATATCTTTATTTACAGTGGATATCCATATATTAAATGAGACTTTAATGTACTTTATTATTAGGGTTTAATACACATTGGAATTAGGGTTTCCATCTTATGCCTATAAATATAGAGTTTTGAGAAAGCATTGTATGCAACCCTATATTGAGAATATAATACAAGTCTTTCTCATTGTCTCTTATCTTTGTTCTTGTTCATCTCTCTTTTTCTTATTTTATTTTATTCACAACAAACAAGAAATTTATCTAATATAGCTTATATATATAATTTTTAATTTAAAAAATATAATAACTAAAAACAATATGATTACAACCTACAAGTTTTTGGTGCGTTGGTAAGGCATATTACACTTTCAAGGAGAGGACATGAGTTCAAACTTTGGAGACGAATTTGTTGGGAGGGGCAACCTCGCACCCTAAACATGGACTGTAAGATACACATGCATATTATAAAAAATGATTACATGTTGCGAAAAATACACTATTAAAAACATAACATCTTCATAAATTAAGATGAGCTTTAATTCTTTTCATATAACCAAAATCATCTATGATCAAATTAATAGTAAATTTTCAACAATTTCTTTTTCAATGTATACAATTAAGTAATCTGAAATAAAGTCACATTTCATCTTATTTCGTAGACTAGTTTTGATCATTTTTGTAACACCACAAAACCGGGCTTAGTCGGAATCCAATTTCGGCAACCGAAAATTTTGCATCTAAAAATCAAATTATAATGTTGACCATTAACTAAGTAGTCAATTATTGGATTATTAAACCCTAATTAAATATTGTTATTGATTAAGGACCTGATTGTGAACTTTAAAAATTGTTTTAGTGACTAAATTAAGAAAATTTAAGGTTTGGGGGCAAAAGTATATGAAGTGAAGAGTTGAGGGACTAACCTTGCAATTAGCCCCTCATCAAGCCTAATCACCACATATGTGGGATTAGTAGAATGAGTTCCTTCATTGGAAGGAAAGCTAAAACAATAAGATAGGAAAGAAAGAAAGAAGTAAGGAACTTACTCGGTTAATGTTGTAAGCACACACCACTCTTCATCATCTTCTTCATTTCTCTAACCTAAGCAAGAACCTCCATTGGAGGATACCTCAAGCTTGAATTTTCTCAAGTTTCCTAGCTCTAAACTATTGCTAGCAATCGGCTCAAGAGAATCAAGGTGAAGAATCACCAAATCCATCAAATTACAATAAGTTAAAGAACAAGAGAATTGGCATCTGGGTGCTCTAAAAGCTTCAGGAGTACTAGTGAGTGTAGTCGGAGTTTCAGGATTGGCTAGGTGCCATTCCCAATTTCATAGTATTGGTTTATTGCATTTCCATCATTGAAATCAAGGTATGGATACATGAAAACCTTGTTCAAGGTATCATTGGTAAGCTTTGGTAAGCTTATTGCATTGTTATATTGATTATTGAGTCATGGAATTGTCGTTGATAACTTTGAATAATTGTGAAAGGCCATATTGATCATGATATACCATTATTGGTGAGTTAATATTGTTATTGATATTGCTATTGTTATTGGCCTAATTATTGAATCTTTGGTTACGAATAGACATGGGATACAATTAGCATGCCATAGAATTCATGAGCTCATTGGTACGGAGTGAACTACGGTCCTTGAGCTAAGGCTCTATTTGGCGATATTGGTGGGATGTGTTGGCTTTGGTCTTATTGGCGATGTTGGAGGATATTGACCACTTATTGTTGGCGATGTTGGTTGGGAATTTGCGTATCCGCGTTCACATTTCGATCCAAGAATTAAGTTATTAAAATTATTCTTAAAACATGAATTGAGATGCATTTACATTGATATACATGCTATTGATGTTATTGGCATTTATGCTATTATTGTTGACTACCTCACTAGGCTATATAAACCTAATGCATCTTATTTCCATGCATTTTCAGGTTAAAAAGGTGTCGGATCAAGGATCGGAGCTAGGAGAATTTTGAAGCAAGTCACACAAGCTATAAGTAATGTAAACATATCCTTTGAACTCGTAGTATGGTGGCATAGGGTCTAGACATGTTAGTTTAGCCCCATTTTGTGTGTATATATTGCTCACAATGTTGAAAAGACTAAAATATTAAATATAGTATGTTAGTGTCTTGGTAGAATTGGAAAAATTGCCTAAAATGCTCTAATAAGTGAAAACATAGTAAATAGATTCGTTTTGGTATGAAATGTGGCATGCATCTAGATTTGATGTTTATGAACTTACTGTGAAATTTGGTAATCATTGGACAAGGTTAAGGTCCCTAATTTGATTAAAAACTAGACTAAATATGTCATTACAGGTCTGTCCATACCGATACGGGTGATAGCGTATTGGTACGGGTGTGCAATTTTGGACGTAAGTATAAGGGCGTACCGATATGGCTACTGAGGTATCGATACGGGTAATTGAATATGGAAAATTATTGTAGCACCATATTGACACCGGACTGATCCCTAGAGTTGAGCGATTTCGTGTTGACTGTGCGTACCGATACACAGTATCGGTACGAGTTTAAGAAATTTAACCTTATTAATGGTCATGTTAGGCGTATCGATACGGCCGAAAGTGTATCGGTACGGCCAGTCGACTCTGGAAGTTGAGTTTAATTAGATCAGTTGAGCGTACCGATACGGGTGTATCAGTGTCGTTATGACCCTTATTGTTTGTAATTGCCTTAATAACCATGACATAGGCGTACTGATACGGCCACTTCGAGTATCGGTACCGAGGTAGGTAAGTTGGTTAAAAGATGATTAAAAAGGTTTCAAAATGTTGTAATTTGGTCACTGAATTTTTATAAGACTTGATTGATGATACAAATGAACTCTAGTTGTATTGAAAATTTGTATGCAAGATATTCAAGCATTGAATTTCACATAGGTAACAAAATTTTTGATAAGGTCATGTAATTTATTAAAATTACAATCTAGTCCCTAAATTTGCGTAAATTACCAAATAATCCTTAATTATAGTTTTTTTAATTAAGTATAAGACGATCTTGTAAATCATAGCACCGTATTAGTAGAATTGACTCACCGTTCATTGTATAAGTTATTGTAAATAATAATCTAATCACCGTATTGTTCACCGATAATGCTTTTTGACCTGAATTTCTACCAGATCGGGAATGAGGTGTTACAATTATGGTATCAGAGCCAGAGTTTAGTCAATTCTATGACTAAAATAAAGTTTATTGTATTAATATTGCATTGTATGTGCCACATAGGAGTTATTGTTGTGTATAATGTGACTTGCGATTAATCCAATCTTTTTTCCTTTTATAGTATATGATGTCTGACTTCAAAAAATCTTACGAAAAAGTTGAGCATACTACCGGCTTCTCGACGCATGGTGAGAAGAGAAGGAGGAAAGACCCTCCAAATCCACAAGTTTCTCAACAAGAACCATCGAACCCCGAATCTGTACTATAGACTGCTCAATTTGAATGTTATAGGAACATGACTGAGATGTTCAAACAATTCATGGCTACCCTTAAGTCTGAGCAATCTGCACAGTCTTCTATAACTGCTACTTCTATGAGCTGAGCCCTATTGATAAGCTGGCACAACATCGAGCTACAACCTTTACAGGCAGGGCTGGTGATGACCTTGAAGCGACAGAATATTGGTTGGACAGCATGATAAGAATATTGACTAAGCAGTTACAGTGTTTGGATGAACATAAATTAGAGTGTTCTTGTAACGCCCCGATTTTAGGCCTACGAGTTTTGGGGATTGGTTTGGTCGGTCCAGTAGACTGAAATTAGAGGTTCGAGTCAGATTCAGGATTTAAATTGGATTAAATATTTTTATTGAAGATAAAAATATGAAAAAATAGTCTAAAATCATTATTAAATATATAAATGATTTTTGCTAAAAACAATTTTGGAAAATGGAATTCAGAAATGGGACATTTTGGGTTAGTGACCAAAATGCAAAGTTTGCAAAACAGTTTTTAGTGATTGTTTTCAAAATGGGTCAAAACTTTGAATTTTTAAGGAGCTATTAATCCAAAAGGGTTTCATTAGATTTCTCCCTTTAATTAACTATTTTAATTAAGTTTTTAAGATGTATGAATAGGGAGAGAATTAATTAAACACAATTAAGGCTTTTAAAAGAATTTCACGTAACTAACTTTGCAACTTCTTTTCTCCCAAATTCTCTCCAGCCAAACACATTTTCCAGCTTCAATTTCTTCAGGTAAGTAGGGATTTTCAAAGAGTTTTTGATTTCTAATGGATTTCTAAAGATTTTACATCAAATGTTTATTGATTCTACTTTGATTTTCATGGTTTTCAAGCAATTAATGGGAGGAATCAGAATTAGAGGTAAGGATTCATTCGTCTCCTCTAATGAAAGGTTCTTTATTGAAATTCCTAAGTTCTTGATCCATTTTATATGATTTCCATTGGGTTTTGATTAATTAAACTCAGATTTATGGTTTAATTAGTGATTTATGATAGAAAATGAGGAAATTCATAGTTGATCTATTTTTGCTGAGTTATGGGTTGATTTATAACTTGATTTTGATGTTCAATATGTTAATGAAGTGGGTTTTGATGATAGAATCCCGAAATCTAGAGAATCTCTAATTTGTTGGGTTGATAGTTAAGAAATTTTGGAGATATTGTGGTTTAATATTGTTGTTGAGGTAAGAGGTTGGGTTGAGTTGTTGATTTGATGTTATTTAATGTAATTTGAAGTTTGAGATTCGTAGTTAATGGCTGGGTTGAGGTTAGAGATGAATCGATGATGTTTTCGATTGTTAGGATAAGGTGTTGTTAAGGATTATAGTTGGATAAATGTTAATTGTTGGTTACTAGGAGTTTGGATGCATTATAATGTATTGATCCTCTGTTGTAATGTGTTTAAAACAAGGGAAGATAATCTGGAAGTGAACCTTGGTGTTGAGGAGTCACCGGAAGCCTAATTTGACATCAGCAAGGGAGGCGTTGCTTTCTCGGTGAGTGAAACAGATAAGAATGGATTTTCAAAGATTTGAAAAGGGTTAATGGGAGTCTAGACTAGGCTTGATACGCTGGTCTAAGACTCGGAAGTAAGTAAAGTGGATTTCTCTCTCGATTTCTGTTGGCAAATGATTTATGAATACACTTGTTAAATGATTGTTTACCTTCTGTTTTATGCATGAAATGAGCATGATTTAATGCTGGGAATTGATATGAAATGATGTTAGATGCATTTGGAAAGTAATGCATGATTTTAAAGAATGTTTATGAACATGGCTTATGCATGGTTTAATGCACAATAAAATGATTTAAATAATGCATATGAAAATAGTGAGGTATGTTTATAAAAATGGATTATGTTGGCAAGTGATGAATTGGAAATGTTATCGGATATAATTGGTCGCCCATAGGATTTAAAGTGAACTATAATAAGTCGCATGTGGTTGTAGAGGTAGTATGAGAGGTACTTACTCTGATCATGTGAACCCCAATGTTGTTAAGGTAACACTTAGATGGCTTTTACTCCAGCCATGAGCTGTAGAGGTTGATGCGTCGAATGTGTATACTCCAAGTTGGAGGATTAGCCTTGATAGTGTAGAGGTGGTGCATGTGTTTCAAAACTCCATGCCATTGAGCTTAAGAGATTGCGAGATCTCTTGGAAATCCGTGTATCCGATGTTAATAATGATTTATGGAAAGGATGAATATTGAAATGGATCACTTGAAAGCCATTATAATGTTTTAAAGTGTATCATGTTGATGGATTGGTTTGAATGACGTGATTTATACGTGTTATACTCCTTAAGTTTTGCATATGGGATATTATGCTTGGGAAAGCTTAAGTAGAGGGAATTACATATGGGATTATGCTGTGGAATCCATGATACATGTTGCATATAATTTAATATGCTGATTTTATAAAGATTAAGTGCATGTTTTGAAAGAATGACATGATGGTTTGAAATGGTTCTAAATTGCATTGGATGATGTTTTATATTCTCGAGCGCTCCTCACTAAGCAATGATTGCTTACGCTCTTTTTTATCATCAATGCAGATTGATTGAGTGCAAGTGGCCTAACAAGCAAGGAGAAATTCCAAGACTTGAATTACCAAAGTATGTTGAGTTTTAAGTAGTAATAAAGGCAATGCGGTTTAAATGTTGTTGGTAAGGTTTGAGTGGTTACTTCTCTGTTTGAGCAAGTTTATATTGTTGCTTTGGACTTGTGATAAGCTTGGTTTGTTGGATTTTGCATATGGTTCATGCTTTGGTTGCTTGAGTATTAGGAAGCATGCCTATAGTTTACCTTTGAAGCATGATGGTTGTTTCTTGATGTTTGGTTTATGGTAGTTAATGGTAAATGACCAATTATGATGTTATTTGATTGTTAGAAGCATGCTTAAGTGTTAGAATTCCAAAACGAGGCTAAAAACAACAAATTTTGACATTACAGGTCAGTACGTATTGATACGCCTATACCCGTATCAATACAGGTAAGTGTTTCCAGGCACAGCCTATCGATACACGGGTGACCATATCGATACGGACAAGCACATCTCAGGCTTAGTGTATCGGTACACGGGTGACTGTATCGATATAGGTCTACAATTTTAAGCATAACGTATCGATACGATTTTGAGCTACTAGAATCTGGAGTTTTTGTGAATGCTCAGGCGTATTGATACACTTGATCACATATCGATACGGTCAGTGGTTAAGTTAGTTAAAAGTATGTTTTAAGGTTTCTATTTTCTCCCGTTTTAGTCCATGATTGATATACTTGCAATTAAATGAGTTTGAATGATCATTTTGACCTGAAATTTCACTAGTACGCATGTAATTGGTTTAATTGAGGATTGGTAATATTAATTACGAATATGGCTCTTTGAAATAGTAGAATTTACATTTTGGTCCCTGGTGTTATACATGCATTTGTATGAGTTTGGATACTCGTTTTAAGTTGAATTTTGGCATGTGTGCTTGTAACCTGACTAATTGAATATTGGTAAAGCAAATTTTAAGTAATCCCTTATAGATTTGTGGATTTACATTTTGGTCCCTATTTTGGCAAACGTGGTCAATTGGATATCAATTCGATGCCCGATTGAATTGGGTTTTCTTCCGTGGTATGTATGTACATGTAGGGTAATAACCAGCATCTAGATAAGATAAAAGGAAAAAATGGTCGCATTTCCAGAGTTTTCTTCACAGTTTACTTCGGTAAACCTAATGTAGCTCGTTCGATTCGGTCTCGCAACTAGGCCGGGTCAAGGGGGTTACATTTGGTGGTATCAGAGCCCAGTTATGATTGTTGGGAGTGGGTTATGGTTGGTTTATTCATGTTGGGAAGTGTTTGACATGTATGAGGATTGAATTGAGTTGATTGCTATACACGGTGATTGATTGTGTGTTAAATGCCATGTTGGGGTATGATTTGGACACATTGCCTTATTACTACTAATGTAAAATATTTTTGATTTGAAATGGAAGTCTTGGACCCTTGCTTGAAGATGGCCTAATCATTTTTGTTTTGGTGTATTACATGCCATAGATTCTTTGTTTATGATGCCACTAAGGAGAAAATTACGTTTTAATGCGAATGTGGGGAACCATGAGGATGAGGATAACGTTATACCTATTGAGGGGTTGCCACCTCTTCCGCCGAATCCACCTGCAGGTGTGGAACAAGTACCACCTGTGCCAGCCGGGCCAACGTTGGGTGATATGACGCCTTTGATACAGGCAATGACATAAGCATTTCAAGCAACGATGGCTAGGGTGCATGTGCCTGCACCAGCACCGGTTATCGCCATTAATCTAGGACTACCATTAGAGCATTTACGTGGACTAGGAGGGGTCGAGTTTAGAGGGTTGATGCCTGAGGCTTCCGATGAGTGGTTTGCCAGCACAAAACGTATCTTAGACCAGATAGGTTATTTTGATGAGCGTAAGCTTGGGTATGTTGTATCTCTGTTGTAGGAAGATGTGTATAGCTGGTGGACTACAGTGATTACGGGTATGGAGGCCGACAATGTGACATGGAAAACCTTCCAATCTGCCTTTAGGAAGAAGTACCTCGAAGCTAGATACCAAGATGAGAAGAAACGCGAGTTCATGACATTGGTGCAATGTGATATGTCAGTATTTGAGTATGAGATACAGTTCGTGAGGCTGTGTCAGTATGCTTCTGAGTTGGTGCCTAATGAGAGGAGTCGTTGCGACCGTTTCCATTATGGATTGACTTAGGAGGTTAAGACATATACGTTGGCTACTGAATATGTTGATTTTGATGTGTTGGTTTTGAGAGCCAAGGATGTTGAGTAGAGTTTGGGCTTAACATCCCATGCTGGAGGATTTGGCCATGGTAAGAGAGCCACTAATTCTAATATTAGTGGTGGTGGTCGGTATAAGAGGCACCGTGATCGAAGATATCGACCCGAGCTTAGGCGGAGAGGTTAATTAGGGCAGAGTTCTAGAGGTGGGATACCTGAGTGTGCTCAATATGGGAATAGACATTTTGGGCTTTGCTGGAGGTCAGATAAGGTTTGCTAGGGTTGTGGATCTCGAGACCATGTTAGACGCGATTGTCCTCAGATAGGACGAGTTGGTCCAATTCCTGCACCGATTGTAGCTAGTGCTTGTTGGAGCTGTGGGTCGACTGATCATGTGAGGCGTGATTGCCCTATGTTAGCTAGAGGTGCGCAGGCTTCTACACTTGCTATGGTCACCCTGAGAGGTCAAGGGCGTGGCGAAGACATTTCCAGTCGAGAGATGGTGGGTGTAGGACTGTGGCACACACTGTAGCTGTCCAGCCAGAGGGGGAAGTCCCGCGAGGGTGTATACGCATCGCGAGGGACGCAATGATACCGACGTGATTGCAGGTACCTTTACTTTGTAATCTTTTCCGCTATTTTTATTGGTTGATTTTGGTTCCACCCATTCATATATTCTGAGTGAGCATGCACAATTGCTTGATATACCTGTTGAGATTTTGAATATTGGTGTTTGAGTAACTAGTTCTTTGGGCGAGACAGTTGTGGTTAGAAAGTTATACCGTAGGTGTCCTTTGACAGTGCAAGATCATGTGTTTGTCATTGATTTGATGGAGTTGTCATTCCATGGTTTTGATGTAATTTTGGGGATGGACTGGTTGTCCGAGCATAGAGCGGTGGTGGATTTTAAAACCAAACAGATATCTTTGCGTCTTGCCGGTGATTATGAAGTTGTAGTGGTTGGCGAGAATATAAAATTTCTGTCCAATGTGGTTTCGACTATTAGAGTAAAGAAGATGATGTTTGATGGCTGCCAAGCTTATCTGGATATTTTTATGAATTTGGAAGTCAAGGGTGTTCGAGTGCAGGACATTCGAACTGTGTATGACTTTTCTGAGGTTTTTCCTAAAGAGTTGTCGGGTTTACCGCCGGATAGGGAGGCAGAGTTTCGTATTGAGACATATGAGGGTACAACACCGGTGTTCATTGCTCCTTATAGGATAGCACTGAAGGAATTAAAAGAGTTAAAGTCACAGTTTCAGGAGTTGTTGGACCATGGGTTCATTCGACTGAGTATTTCTCTGTAGGGCACTCATGTACTCTTCGTAAAAAAGAAATATGGTATGATGCGTATGTGCATTGATTATCGTCAGTTGAATAAGTTGATGGTGAAGAACAAGTATCCGTTGTCGCGGATTGATGACTTGTTTGATCAGTTTCATAGATCGTTGGTGTTTTCCAAGATAGATTTAAGATCGGGGCATTATCAGTTGAAGGTTAAGGATGTGGATATGCATAAGACCGCGTTTCGTACGAGGTATGGGCATTATGAGTTTCTAGTCATGCCTTTTGGTTTGACAAATGCCTCGACTGCGTTTATAGACATGATGAATAGAGTGTTCCATGAATACCTTGATCAGTTTTTGGTGGTGTTCATAGATGATATTCTCGTGTACTCCCATACCGAGGAGGAGCATGATCGGTATTTGTGGATAGTGTTGCAAATACTGAAGGATAATCAGTTATATGCTAAGTTGAGCAAGTGCGAGTTTTGGCTTAAGGAGGTGATGTTCCTTGGTCATGTGGTTTCCGCGGAAGGTATTCACGTTGATCTACAGAAAATCGAGGCTATTCTCAATTGGAAGCAACCTAAGTCTGTATCGGAGTTGCGTAGTTTTCTTGGGTTGGCTGGTTATTACTGCCGTTTCGTTGAGGGGTTCTTGAGTATTGCAACACCATTGACCAAGTTGTTGCAAAAGAATGTTCCTTTTGTATGGATGGAGAAGCAGCAGTAGGGTTTTGAAAAGTTGAAAGAGGTTTTGACACACACTCTTTTGTTGATTCAACCCGAATTTGGGAATAAGTTTGTGGTTTATAGTGATGCATCATATGTTGGCTTAGGTTGTATGCTGATGCAGGGTGGGAAGGTTGTGGCCTATGCATCGAGGCAGTTGAAAGTTCATGAGCGCAATTATCCAACTCATGATTTGGAGCTTGCGGCTGTGGTGTTCGCTTTGAAAATTTGGCGACATTACCTCTATGGAGAGAAGTGTGTGGTTTATACGGATCATAAGAACCTGAAATATTTGATGTCGAAGAAGGAATTGAACATTAGGCAGCAAAAATGGTTGGAGATGTTTATGGATTACGATTTGACCATTGAGTACTATTTGGGTAAAGCAAATGTAGTGGCAGATGCTTTGAGTAGAAAGGCTGTGGTTGAGTTGAGAGCCATGTTCGCTCAGTTGAGTGTAACTCGTGATGGGGGCTTGTTAGCCGAGTTGCAAGTTAAGCCTACGTTATCACAGTTGATAAAGGAGAAGCAACCGTATGATGATGAGTTGGTACCTCATGTTAAGGATATCTTGGATGGAAAACCATCGGAGTTCCATTTTAATAATGATGGAGTGTTGTGCTCTAAGGATCGATTAGTGGTGCCTTGTGATGAGGAGTTGAGACATAACATTTTGACTGAGGCTCAATCGAGTTCTTTTGCTATGCATCCTGGTAGTGTTAAGATGTATCATGATTTGAAGGAGGCATACTACTAGGTTGGGCTGAAAAAGGATATGGTTGAGTTTGTTTCCAAGTGCATGGTGTGCCAGCAGGTCAAGGCTGAGCATCAATTTCCATCCGGGTTGTTGCAACCGCTAAAAATTCTAGAGTGGAAATGGGAGAGAATTGCCATGGACTTTGTAATAGGTTTGCCGTTGACACTGACTAAAAAGGATTTTGTTTGGGTGATTGTTGACCGGTTCACAAAGTGTGCACATTTCCTGCTAGTGCATACAATGTATACCTTGGACAAGCTGGCGGATTTGTATATAGCTGAGATTTTGCGCTTGCATGGTGTACCTAAGTCCCATTGTTTCGGATAGGGATCCGAGGTTTACGACAAGGTTTTGGAGATGTTTGCACCAAGCTTTGGGTTCGAGGTTGAGTTTTAGCACAACGTATCATCCTCAGTCAGATGGGCAGTCTGAGCGGGTTATCCAAGTTTTGGAGGATATGTTGAGATGTTGCATTATTGAGTTCCAAGGAACCTGGGAGAAGCAATTGCCTTTACTTGAGTTTGCTTACAACAACATTTATCAGGCGAGTATACAGATGGCACCTTATGAGGCGTTATATGGCCGGAGGTGTTGTAATACCTTATGTTGGGCTGAGGTAGGGGAAAAGCATGTTTCCCTGTCGGATGTATTGAAAAATACAGATGAAAAGGTTAAGCTTGTATACGATCGGTTGAAAGCGGCTGCGGATCGACAAAAATATTATGCGGATCTAAAGTGTAAGGAGGTTGAATATGCGGTGGGTGATCGCGTATTCTTGAAAGTGTCACCATGGAAAAAGGTGACGAGATTCGGACGTAAGGGTAAGCTTAGTCCGAGGTTCATTGGACCATACGAGGTTATTGAACGTGTGGGTCCTATATTATATCGGTTGAGGTTGCCTCATGAGTTGGAGAAAATTCATAATGTGTTCCATGTTTCGATGTTAAGGAGATATCGATCTGATCCATCGCACGTTATGCCGGTAGAGGATGTTGAGTTGAGGTTGGATTTGTCTCATGATGAGGAACCGGTAGAAATCCTTGATACCAACTGTAAAGTTCTACGTGGGAAGAGGATAGAGCTTGTTAAGGTGTTGTGGCGGCATCGAGGAGTTGAGGAGGCCATATGGGAAAATAAGTCGGACATGAAAGAGCAATTTCCGTATCTTTTTCCTCCAGGTAAATTTCGAGGACGAAATTTCTTAAGTGGGGAGAGTTGTAACGCCCCAATTTTGGGCCTACGAGTTTTGGGGAATGGTTTGGTCTGTCCAGTAGACCGAAATTAGAGGTTCGAGTCGGATTCGGGATTTAAATTGGATTAAATATTTTTATTGTAGATAAAAATATGGAAAAATAGTCTAAAATCATTATTAAATATATAAATGATTTTGGTAAAAACAGTTTTTGAAAATGGAATTCGGAAATTGGACATTTTGGGTTAGTAACCAAAATGCAAAGTTTGCAAAACTATTTTTAGTGACTATTTTCAAAATGGGTCAAAACTTTGAATCTTTAAGGAGCTATTAATCCAAAATGGTTTCATCAGATTTCTCCCTTTAATTAACTATTTTTAATTAAGTTTTTAAGAAGTATAAATATGGAGAGAATTAATTAAACACAATTAAGGCTTTTAAAAGAATTTCACGTAACTAACTTTGCAACTTCTTTTCTCCCAAATTCTCTCCAGCCAAACACATTTTCCAGCTTCAATTTCTTCAATTAGGTTAGGATTTTCAAAGATTTTTTGATTTCTAATGGATTTCTAAAGCTTTTACATCAAATGTTTATTGATTCTACTTTGATTTTCATGGTTTTCAAGCAATTAAAGGGAGGAATCAGAATTAAAGCTAAGGATTTGTTATTCTCCTCTAATGAAAGGTTCTTTATTGAAATTCCTAAGTTCTTGATCCATTTTATATGATTTTCATTGGGTTTGGATTAATTAAACTCGGATTTATGGTTTAATTGGTGATTTATGATAGAAAATGAGGAAATTCGTAGTTGAACTCCTTTTGCTGAGTTATAGATTGATTTATAACTTGATTTTGATGTTCAAAATGTTAATGAAGTGAGTTTTGATGATAGAATCCCGAAATCTAGAGAATCTCTTATTTGTTGGGTTGATAGTTAAGAAATTTTGGAGATGTTGTGGTTGAATATTGTTGCTGGAGGTAAGAGGTTGGGTTGAGTTGTTGATTTGATGTTATTTAATGTAATTTGAAGTTTGAGATTCGTAGTTAATGGCTGGGTTGAGGTTAGAGATGAATCAATGATGTTTTCGGTTCTTAGGATAGGTGTTGTGAGGATTATAGTTGGATAAATGTTAATTGTTTGTTGCTGGGAGTTTGGATGCATTATAATGCATTGGATCCTCTGTTGTGATGTGTTTGAAATAGGGGAAGATAATCTGGAAGTGAACCTTGGTGTTAAGGAGTCGTCGGAAGCCTAATTTGACATCAGCAAGGGAGGCGTTGCTTTGTCGGTGAGTGAAACGGATAAGAATGGCTTTTCAAAGATTTGAAAAGGGTTAATGAAAGTCTAGACTAGGCTTGATACGCTGGTCTAAGACTCGGAAGTAAGTAAAGTGGATTTCTCTCTCGATTTCGGTTGGCAGATGATTTATGAATGCACTTGTTAAATGATTGTTTACCTCCAATTTTATGCATGAAATGAGTATGGTTTAATGCTGGGAATTGATATGAAATGATGTTAGATGCATTTGGAAAGTAATGCATGATTTTAAAGAATGTTTATGAACATGGCTTATGCATGGCTTAATGCACAATGAAATGATTTGAATAATGCATATGAAAATAGTGAGGTATGTTTATAAAAGTGGATTATGTTGGCAAGTGATGAATTGGAAATGTTACTGGATTTAAAATGCATTATAATAAGTCGTCCGTGGTTGTAGAGGTAGTACGAGAGGTACTTACTCAGATCATGTGAACCCCAATGTTGTTGAGGTAACACTTAGATGGCTTTTACTCCAGCCATGAGCTGTAAAGGTTGATGCGTCGAGTGTGTGTACTCCAAGTTGGAGGATTAGCCTTGGTAGTGTAGAGGTGGTGCATGTGTTGCACAACTCCATGCCATTGAGCTGAAGAGATTGCGAGATCTCTTGGAAATCCATGTATCCGATGTTAATAATGATTTATGGAAAGGATGAATATTAAAATGGATCACTTGAAAGCCATTGTAATGTTTTAAATTGTATCATGTTGATGGATTGGTTTGAATGACGTGATTTGTACGTGTTATACTTCTTAAGCTTTGCATATGGGATGTTATGCTTGGGAAAACTTAAGTATAGAGAATTGCATATGGGATTATGCTGTGGAATCCATGATACATTTTGCATATAGTTTAATATGCCGATTTTATAAAGATTAAGCGCATGTTTTGAAAGAATGGCATGATGGTTTGAAATGGTTCTAAATTGCATTGAATAATGTTTTATATTCTCAAGCGCTCCTCACTAAGCAATGATTGCTTACGCTCTCTTTTGTCATCAATGCAGATTGATTGAGTGCAAGTGGCCTAGCAAGCAAGGAGGGAATTCCAAGACTTGGATTACCAAAGTATGTTGAGTTTTAAGTAGTAATAAAGGCAATGCGGCTTAAATGTTGTTGGGAAGGTTTGAGTGGTTACTTCTCTGTTTGAGCAAGTTTAAATTGTTGCTTTGGACTTGTGATAAGCTTGGTTTGTTGGATTTTGCATATGGTTCATGCTTTGGTTGCTTGAGTATTAGGAAGCATGTCTATAGTTTACCTTTGAAGGGTGATGATTGTTTCTTGAAGTTTGGTTTATGGTAGTTAATGGTAAATGACCAATTATGATGTTATTTGATTGTTAGAAGCATGCTTAAGTGTTAGAATTCCAAAACGAGGCTAAATACTAGCAAATTTTGACATTACAGGTCAGTGTGTATCAATACGCTTATGCCCGTATCAATACAGGTAAGTGTTTCCAGGCATAGTGTATCGATACACCGATGACCGTATCGATACGGACATGTACATCTTAGGCTTAGCGTATCGGTACACGGGTGACTGTATCGATACAGGTCTATAGTTTTAAGCATAGCGTATCGATACGGTTTGAGCTACTAGAATCTGGAGTTTTTGTGAATGTTCAGGCGTATTGATACACATGATCGCATATCGATACGGTCAGTGGTTAAGTTAGTTAAAAGTATGTTTTAAGGTTTCTATTTTCTCCCGTTTTAGTCCCTGATTGATATTGCAATTAAATGAGTTTCAATGATCATTTTGACCTAAAATTTCACCAATATGCATGTAATTGATGTAATTGAGGATTGGTAACATTAATTGCGAAATTGGCCCTTTTAAATAGTGGAATTTACATTTTGGTCCCAGGGTGTTATACATGTATTTGGATGAGTTCGGATACTCGTTTTAAGTTGGATTTTGGCATGTGTGCTTGTAACCTGATTAATTGAATATTGGTAAAGAAAATTTTAATTAAGCCTTTATAGATTTGGGGATTTACGTTTTAGTCTCTATTTTGGCAAACGTGGTTAATTAGATATCAATTCGATGCCCGATTGAGTTGGGTTTTCTTCCGTGGTATGTATATACATGTAGGGTAATAACAAACATCTAGATAAGATAAAAGGAAAAAAAATGGTCGTGTTTCCAGAGTTTTGTTCACGATTTACTTCGGTAAACCTAATGTAGCTCGTTTGGTTCGGTCTTGCGACTAGGCTGGGTTGAGGGGGTTACAATTCCCTAGCCTTGTTGGAAGAGGAAGTTATGCATTGCTGGGAAACCACTATACTTATTGCTCCCGAGGAAGCAGTAACCTGAGAGTTCTTTCTGCGTGAGTTCAGGAATAAATATATTAGTGAATATTACTTGGCTAAAAGATAGGATATCTTCCTATATCTTAAGCAAGGCAGAACACTGATGGAGCAGTATATCCACAACTTTTGCAAGTATTGCAAGTATGGAGCTGAGTATATAAAGAAGGAAGAAGAGAAGTGCAAATGTTTGTTGTAGGTTTGTGTGATGAGCTTCGACCTTTGTTCACTGCATTAGGGATCACATATTTTCAAGAGCT
Source organism: Hibiscus mutabilis (assembly GCA_019671005.1). NCBI lineage: Eukaryota > Viridiplantae > Streptophyta > Magnoliopsida > Malvales > Malvaceae > Hibiscus > Hibiscus mutabilis. The sequence goes on from CM033732.1 coordinate 18,440,881, forward strand.
CATGAATTGAATTATCTCTATCGAAGCTGCTCAAATGTTACAGAGGATTAGTGGGCTAACCCGATCTGACAAGAGGCCCACCCTGAGATGATTCTCGCCCACTTTTTTCGTATTAGAAGGGTAAACAACAAGGGTTTAAGCAACAATTTTACTAGCAGTCCTCCCGATCAGGCAATTTTGCCAAGCCACAAACCATGTCCCAATCTATTGCAAGAAAAACCTCCATTGAGAGAACCGGAGGTTCAGGTTGAGAATCTCAATATCTCATCTGTAATTTCTTTCAGAGAAGACATCTTATGGGGTAATGTCGTAGATAGTCTGGGGCTTGTTTCTTCTATGGGGAATAAGGTTATTGCATCAAAGATTGTCCAATGAACACATCTAAGTTTACTGCACCGACAAACACAATGTCCTCTGCTCAGTCTTTCAAGGGTAAATGACAATAACAAAATGTAGTGGGAGCTTTCAAGAGACCTGGTGGCTCTACAAGAACTCCAAGTCGATAAGAGTCCAAGGCTTCAACTCAAGTTTACCAAGTGATGAGCAAGAAGGATGAGGAAGATCCAGATATTATAGCAAGTACTATTGAATTGTATACTCACCCTCATAGTACAGGGGATACCTTTTTTCGGCCAATCTCATGGCCTTCCCTATTCATGAGTTTGATGTTCTATTAGGGCTTGACTGGCTCAAAGGGCATCAAGCTTGGGTCATTATTCCAAAAAGAAATTTTATCTTTGAGTCCTTGGCAAGGAGAGCGTGACCCTTATGGATTCTAAGAGTAAGATATCACGGTTATATGTTATTTCAAGTAGGAAAGAACCTCAGTTGCAAGATATAGATACTATGTAAGAATTTTCTGATGTGTTTACCGATGAACTTCCAGGTTTACCACCCACCGTTGAATTTGAGTTTGGGATTGAAGTACAACCTGGAAATACCCAGTTTCTATTGCGCCTTACCGAATGACACCAGTTAAACTTACTAAGCTTAAGGTACAGATTCAAGACTTATTGAATAAAGGTTTCATTCGACCAAGTTTCTCACCCTAAAGAGCTATGGTTCTCTTTGTTAAGAAGAAAGATAGATCTATGCGCCTTTACATTGACTACCAATAGTTAAACAAGCTCACCATCAAGAATAAGTATCTCTTAATGAGAATTGATGACTTGTTTGATCAGCTTAAGGATTCAACCATCTTTTCTAAGATTGACTTAAGGTCTGGGTACTATCAAATGAGAGTTAAAGAATGTGATATGCCCAAGACAACTTTTCGTACAAGGTATGGCCATTATGAATTTTTTGGTTATGCCCTTCGGATTAACCAATGCACTGGCTGCCTTTATGGATCTCATGAATTGGGTTTTTAGACCCTATCTTGATAAGTTTGTAGTAGTGTTCATAGATGACATATTGATTTACTCCAAGAATCAAGCTGAGCATCGCGACCATCTTCATTTTGTGCTTCAAAACCCTTTAGGAGAAGCAGTTGTATGCCAAGTTCAGTAAGTGTGAGTTTTGGCTCACCGAAGTTTCATTTCTAGGACATATGGTTTCTGCAGAGGGTATCCAAGTGGATTCAAAAAGATTCAAGCTATAGCTAAATGGAGGCCACGTAAGAATGTAGGCAAGGTTCGTAGTTCCTTGGGTCTAGCTGGTTATTATAGGAGATTTGTTAAAGGATTCTCTGTAATAGCAGCTCCTTTGACCAAATTATTGAGGAAAGAAACTCCATTTGTTTAAACCGATGAGCAACAGAGAAGCTTTGATCATTTGAAACAAGTTTTAACTCATACCCCGGTCCTAATCCAACCCGAGTCTGAAAAAGACTACACAGTTTACAATGATGCTTCACATCTCAGGTTAGGATGTATTCTGATGCAAGAAGGCAAGGTCATTGCTTACATATCAAGACAGCTCAAGCCACATGAGATGAATTACCCCACCCACGATTTAGAGTTGGATGTCGTTGTCTTTGCATTGAAAATCTGGAGACATTATCTCTACAGAGAAAAATGTTATCTTTTTACTGGCCATAAAAGCCTAAAATATCTTTTGACCCAAAAAGAGTTGAATCTTCGACAAATAAGGTGGATAGAACTCCTCAAGGATTATGTCCTTATAATTAATTATCACCCGGGCAAGGCCAACATTGTAACTGATGCACTCAGTCGCAAACCTTTGCCTGGTAAGTATGTTATTGAATACTGAACCTCGATTATTAAATTGAACTCATAGTATAGTAATCGCATTATAACTCCTCCATCTATCAATGCTCATTTCAAGTTACAAAGACATCGACCTTTAATAGATGAACTTTAAGTTCGGTCTACTATTGTGTTGAGAATCAAATCATTGTAGGATCAAGACCCTAAATTAGAAGCCATCATTTCCAAACTCTAGAGTAATCTTGATCCTGGCTTCAAAGTTAACTATGAAGGACTCTTGTGTTTCTGTGATAGAATTTGTATACCAAATTACAAATCCCTTCATGATGATATCCTCAAGAAAGCTCGTTGTAGTCCTTTCTCGATTTGAAAATGTATAAAGACTTTCGAGAACTGTACTGGTGGCATGGTATGAAGAAAGCTATTAGAAAATTTGTATTCAAGTGCTTAACGTGCCAACGAGTCAAAGTGGAACACCGTGTCCCTACTGGATTATTACAACCCATTGAACTTCCTAAATATAAGTGGGAGAGAATAACCATGGACTTTGTCAGTGGATTACCGTTAAATCCAGCTAAGTATGATGCTATTTGGGTCATCGTTGACCGTTTTACCAAGTCAGCTCATTTCTTACATGTTAGAATAGACAATGGTCTTCCCAAGTTAGCTAACTTGCATATCAAGAAAGTGGCCAGGCTCTACAGAGTACCCAAGTTAATTATCTCTGATCAAGATCTACATTTTGCTTCACAATTATGGAAAACACTGCAAGAAGCTCTAGGCACTCGAGTCAATCTCAGTACAGCTTTTCACCCTCAACCTGATGGCCAGTCAGAAAGGGTGATTCAAATATTAGAAGTCATGCTTTGTGCATGTGTCATTAACTTTGAAGGAACTTGGGAGAGGTCCTTACTTGCTTACAATAATAGTCATTAATCACCTATTGGAAGACACCTTATGAAGTATTGTATGGCAGAAAATGTAGAACATCGTTATCTTGTTCTGTACTCGGTGAAGGCAAGGTGTTGGGCCCTGACTTACTTCGGGAAACTAAAGAACGAGTTACCATTATTCGTGATCGTTTAAAGGTTGCCTTCGACCAACAAAAGGCCTATGCTTTTTCAATAGAAGGGATATACAGTATGAGGATGGTGATAAAGTTTTCTTGAAAGTCTATCCATGAAAGAAGATTCTTTTTTTTGGTAAAAGGGGAAAACTAAGTCCTCGATTTATTGGACCCTTCTAGGTGATTGAAAGAGTTGGTCCCGTGGCTTACCGACTAGCTTTGCCTTAGGAGCTAAACAAGATTCACGAGGTATTCTATATGTCGATACTCTACAAGTATAGATCTGATCAATCTTATGTTTTTGAGCCTGAATCAGTAGAACTCCAACCTAATCTGATATATGAGGAAGAACCAGTACAGATATTGGCAAGGGAAGTCAAGAGACTTCGAAACAAGAACATTCCTTTAGTCTAGGTGCTTTGGAGGAGCCACAAGATCGAAGAAGCTACATGGGAACCGAAAAAGACCATGAGAAATTAATATCCGCATCTCTTTGGTTCAGGTAAAATTCAAGGATTAATTTTCTTACAAGATGGAGAGTTGTAACACCCCAAAACTGGGCTTAGTCAGAATCCAATCCCAGCAACCAAAAATTTTGCATTGGAAAGTCAAATTATAATGTTGACCATTGACTAAGTAGTCAATTATTGGATTATTGAACCCTAATTAAGTATTGTTATTGATCAAGGACCTAATTTTGAACTTTGAAAATTGTTTTAGTGACTAAATTAAGAAAATTAAAGGTTTGGGGGTAAAAGTATAAGAAGTGAAGAGTTGATGGACTAACCTTGCAATTAACCCCTCCTCAAGCCTAATCACCACATACGTGGGATTAGTAGAATGAGTTCCTACATTGGAAGGAAAGCTAAAACAATAAGATAGGAAAGAAAGAAAGAAAGAGCAAGGAACTTACCCAGTTAATGTTGTAAGCACACACCACTCTTCATCATCTTCTTCCTTTCCCTAACCTAAGCAAGCACCTGCATTGGAGGATACCTCAAGCTTGAATTTTCTTAAGTTTCCTACCTATAAACTATTGCTAGCATTTGGCTCAAGAGAATCAAGGTGAAAAATCACCAAATTCATTAAATTCCAACAAGTTAAAGAACAAGGGAATTGTCATTTGGAGCCCTAAAAGCTTTGGGAGTATCAGTTAGTGTAGTCGAAGTCTCGAGATTGGCTAGGTGCTATTTACGATTTCATAGTATTGGTTTATTGCATTTCTATCATTGAAATCAAGGTATAGATACATGAAAACCTTGTTGAAGGTATAATTGGTAAGCTTTGGTAAGCTTATTGCATTGTTATATTGATTATTGAGTCATGGTATTGTCGTTGATAACTTTGAATTGTTGTGAAAGGCCATATTGATCATGATATACCATTATTGATGAGTTAATATTGTTATTGTTATTGATATTGCTATTGTTATTGTTATTGGCCTAAGTATTGAATCCTTGGATACGAATAGACATGGGATACAATTGGCATGGCATAGAATTCATGAGCTCTTTGGTACGGAGTAGAATACGGTCCTTGAGCTAAGACTCTATCTGGCGATATTGGCGGGATATGTTGGTTTTGGTCTTATTGGCGATGTTGGAGGATATTGACCACTTATTGTTGGCGATGTTGGTTGGGAATTCGCGTATCTGCATTCACATTTTGATCCAAGGAATTAAGTTATTGAAAATATTCTTAAAACATGAATTGATATGCATTTACATTGATATACATGCTATTGATGTTATTGGCATTTATGTTATTATTGTTGACTACCTCACTAGTATATAAGTCTAATGCATCTCATTTCCGTGCATTTTTAGTTTAAAAATGTGTCAGATCAAGGATCGGAGCTAGGAGAATTTTGAAGCAAGTCACATAAGCTATAAGTAATGTAAACCTAGCATTTGAATTCCTAGTATTGTGGCATAAGGTCTAGATATGTTAGTTTAGCCCCATTTTGTGTGTATATATTGCTCACCATGTTGAAAAGACTAAAATATTAAATATAGCATGTTAGTGTCTTGGTAGAATTAGTAAAATGTCCTAAAATGCTCTAATAAGTGAAAATATAGTAAATGGATTCGTTTTGGTATGAAATTTGGCATGCATCTAGATTTGATGTTTCTGAACTTGCTGGTAAAATTTGGTAATCATTGGACAAGATTAAGGTCCCTAATTTGATTAAAAACTAGACTAAATCTGTCATTACAAGTCTGTCCGTGCCAATACGGGTGATGGCGTATAGGTACGAGTGTGCAATTTTGAACATAAGTATAAGGGCGTACCGATACGGCTACTGAGGTATCGATACGGGTAATTGAATATGGAAAATTATTGTAGCACCATATCAACACCGTACCGATCCCTAGAGTTGACCAATTTGGTGTTGACTACGTGTACCTATACCCAATATCGATACGAGTTTAAAGAATTTAACCATTTTAACGGTCATGTTAGGCGTAACGATACGGCCTAAAGCGTATCGGTATGGCCAGTCGACTTTGGAAGTTAAGTTTAATTAGATCAATATAGCGTACATATATGGGTGTATCCGTACCGGTACGACCCCTATTGTCTATAATTGCCTTAATAACCATGAAATAGGCGTACCGATATGGCCTCTTCGAGTATCAGTACTGAGGTAGGTAAGTTGGTTAAAAGATGATTAAAAAGGTTTCAAAATGTTGAAATTTGGTCACTGAATTTTTATAAGACTTGATTGAGGATACAAATGAACTTTGATTGTACTAAAAATTTGTATGCAAGATATTCAAGCATTGAATTTCACATTGGTAACCAAAATTTTGATAAGGTCGTGTAATTTATTAAAGTTACAATCTAGTCCTTAAATTTGCATAAATTACCAAATAATCCTTACTTATAGTTCTTTTAATTAAGTATAAAATGATCTTGTAAATCAAAGCACCGTATTAGTAGAATTTGTTGGCCTCGATGAATCAACCGAAATATATCGCCAAGTGGTAGAGAAGTTGTTATTGGGTGAATTTTGTGGGAAGCAAAAAGATAGAAAAATAACACAAGAATTTTAGAGTAGTTCGGCTTTCTAACCAAAGCCTACATCCACTACCTTAGCTTCTCAACTAAGGATTTCCCAAATCCACTAAGAATTTCTTCCCCTTTTAACAGGCTTAGGAGGCAACCTTTACAACCTAGACTCAATTACCAAGCCTAGTATCCAAAGCTTACAACCCAAGCTTTGGGAATCCTCTCTAACAAGAGAAAAACAAAGCAAAAATAAATCATTCTACAAGGTATGTGTTTGCACTCTTGCTCTCACCCAAAATCCTAATACACTTGAGCATACATAAACATTTTGGCTCACAAGTGTAGTATATACAAAGAATAGGAATTAAAGTACAAAAGACTTAATTACAATCATAGACATGTTGGCATGTTGATTATTAGTTGTTCCAGGTGCTTGAAGGGTCATTTTATACTCCCAAATGAGTTCTTAGCCGTTGGAGACTGTTGGGGATAATTTGGAGCCGCTGGAGACTTTATTTCTCGCAATAAATATAGTTATGGAGACAGCCGTATCGATACACGGGTAGCCGTATCGATACTCGTGCTTCAGAAACTAGCCGTTATGCTCGCCACAGCCTTAGTGTATCGATACGCCTTTTGGAGCATATCGGTACGGTGTATCGGTACTCTACAGTCTGTATCGATACAGTGGATCGATACGCTGCAGGGAAATAGTCGTTGGGGGTTTTGAACTAGCTGTTGAGGATTTGAAAAGCAAGGATCGGTATGCCTATAGTCATATCGGTACGACCCCTATCTGTATCGGTACACGTAAGCCTATACCGGTACGAGTTTTCGATTTTAGAAAAATATTGTAGCTAAAACCCTAAAGTGTATCGATACGGGGTGTAATCGTATCGGTATGGTCGTGCTAAAAAATTGAGTTTGGCTACTTTAAAACATTTTAAACACTTCCAAAACCTTTCGAAAATACCTCAAACTTATTTTCAAGTTGTTTGGACTTAAAAACATTTTTTTGAAATCTTTTCAATTTAGTCCAAAACTATTTTTCAATTATTATATCAAAACAAAAATCCTAACAATCTCCTCATTTTTGATATAATAAAACCAACTTGAAAAATTGTTTTTGAGCTTATCCCCTTTAGTAAAAATAAATTTTGAATAAGATTTTAAAAATATAAATATAGTTAAAGCTCCCCATTATTCTCTTGAAAATTCAAATTTTCAAAACATTCTCCTCATTTTTGTTATATCAAAAATAGTTCAAACCAAAATTTGAAAACTTTTAAGTCCATAACAATGGAGAATTTTAAACAAAATTTGACAAAAATAGGTTTTGTTAAAATAGGCTCCCCCTTACTCAAGCATCAAATGAAAAGGTTAGTTTAACAAATATATGATAAACTAGTTGAATTAAAATAAATAAATCAAATTAAAACAAATAAAATTCAACTAATTTTACCACTTGAACCAAAGGTAGGATGTGAAGCCTTCATTATTCAAGTGATCTCCCTTGTGTGTATAGAGCTCCCCCTTATTTTCATCACTTGTTGATCAAAGCTCCATCACACCTATAAAAAGACAATCACAAATGTTTTGGTATCCAAATTTCTTTGGATCCATAGGCATTAGTAGCACAAACTTTAGTCCCCTTAGGAATCCATTTTTCAATTTCATCCTTTTTATTTGAAGTAATTAGTCCTTTTGTGACCCAAATGTTTCTAAAACATTTTCCATTCAAAACTCTAGGGGCACTAGATTGTCTTTGATAAAAAAATTGATTTTCCAAAATTGTTTTTATTTTCTAATTCCATGGAAATTAAATCTTTTTCTTTCTTAAGATCATCCACTTCTTTTTGATGATCTTTTTCTAAACTTTGAAGCAAATTTTGCAAATTTAAAACTTTAAGCTCAAAATCCTTCATTTTTGCTTCAAATTCCAAATTGGTTTTAGAAAGCAAATCATTTTCGGTTTTCAATTTTGAAATCAATTTTTTATTTTTCAAAAATGAAGCCTTAAACTCAAAAACCAATTCGTCATAGGCCTCTTGTAACTCATCAAAAGAATAAGAATTAAAATTAGATGAGTTGGAAGTTACCCCTCCCTCTTGGAGGGCCATAAAGCATATGTGGGCTACCTCATCTTCATCGGTGGAGTCTTCATCACTCCATGTTGCCACATATGCTTTCTTTGAAGATGATCCATTTTTGTTGAAGCGAGGGCATATAACGTCCTGGATTTTGAAATTTGAGGGTCGGGTTAACCCGAGTGTTGGTCCTCGGTTGAACCAAAAAAATTTGGGCCTTGAGTGCCTAATTGAGCCCAATTTGGTGTGGGGTTGTTGTTGGGTTTTGCTGGAGGGGTCGTAGATCAATTCCTTCCCTCAAGCATGTGAAAAAGAGGGGGAAAGAGGTTAATTTTCTATAGAGTGTGTAAGGGTAAGATTAGGGGCGTAAACGAGTCGAGCTCGAGTAGTGCTGAGCTCGACTCGGATCGTTAAGATTTTGAGTCGAGTTTGAGCTCGAGTAATTTTTAACGAGCCTTAAAAATCTGAGCTCGACTTGACTTGTTAAGAACTCGAGTCGAGTTCGAGCTTGATTCGAGCTCAATCGAGTCAAGTGTTGACCGATCTTTGACAGTGTCAGGCTCGAGTAGCTCACCATCTATCACGTCTCATTTGAAGCCCTATCAAGAAAAAACTTTGATACATAAGTTGTGTAAACTCAAGCTTGTTAAGTTTATGGTTTAGGGTGTTAGTTTTGGGTTTAAAGGTTTAGGTTGTTGGGTTTAGAATTTAAAATTTAGGATTTAGATTTTAGGGTTTAAGACTTATGTTTAGGCTTTATATTTTAGGATTTTAAGTATAAGAATTTAGATTTTAAATTATAAAAATAAAAAAATTTAGTATATTATATTTTCAAGTAGCTCGCGAGCTTTTCGAGTCGGGTATCAAGTAGCTCGGCTCGGCTCGTTAAGAACTCGAGTAGAGTTCAAGCTCGAGTTGAGTCCAATCGAGTTGATCTTTGACCGAGCTTTGACCGAGTGGAGCTCGAGTAGCTCGCGATCCGTCTCGTCTCATTTACAGCCCTAAGTGAGATCACCATTGTCTCTATCTTTTCCACCTTCCTCCCCATTGTTGAGTGTGAGTCCCAAACTTAAAAGAGTGATCTTTGTGGTTTAGAGTAGAAATCCCGGATTAAGGCTTGAGGGAAGAAGTTTCAGCATCAAATGATCTATCTTTTGAGGTAAAAATGTTAAAGTTTGGAGTTGGATAGAAACCTTTGGGTTTTGGAGGGGTTTTGTGAAGAAGAACGGGACTGAGGAGTTAATCTCGTTTTCTTGTTATGTTAAATCTTGTTTAGTTCTCTTTTACTCCTTGATAGTGCTGTAATCCGTTTTACAACATTTAGGTGTAGTTAAGGAGCTTGGTGAGCACTCTAAAGCTCAAGAAAAAGGGAAGGCTTGAGCTGGTAGAAACAAGGTTTGTTGGTGTTTTGAAGAAGGTTAGTACACTTCCAATTCCTTGTTTCCTATATATCATAAATATGATTGCTTTGTATGCCTTTTTGATGATTGAGTATGCTTGAAAAGTCTTGTTGGGTGTTAATGGCAAAACCTAAAATTGATGTTGATAATTCGTAAAGTGGTAGAAACCGGCCCTAAACACCTTCCATAAGTTGTAGGTTGAGTTTTAGGGGTTATCAAGTTGATTTGGGGTTTTAAGGTGAGAATTTTGAACCCCAGACCTGGAAATCTGGGTTTGCGTACCGGTACTAGCGTTTCAGTATCGGTACCCCTCTCTAGAGAAGGAGTTAAACTATGAATGGCGTACCGGTACGGGTTCTCGAGTATGGGTACCCCTTGCTTATTAGGAATTCTAGTAGCACTTTTGTGTACCAGTACGTTTCGGGCGTATTAGTACCCACTGTTACATTGCCTGAGGAAGGTTTTTGCGTACCGGTACAGGTAGGTGAGGGTACCGGTACGGGGCAATTCACGTACTGATATCCAGTACCGATATGGATATAGACATTTCGGTATGCCTTGAGGATTTAATTCTTTCAAACCTAAAACGAGAATCGGTACCTGTGGAGGAGTAATGGTACCTAGAGGGGAGTACCGATACCCATATAGGTGTATCAATACTCACTGGGCAATCTACCCAAGAAATTTGATGTTTTGTTCGGGGGTTCCATAATTTGAGGTAAAGGTCCCAATAGGTCCTTAGAGGTATGAAATGAGTTGTAAAATTGAGAAAACAGATGTCCAGCCCCGTATGTGAATAAATAAGAATAAAAAGGGGTCTTAAACATGAGTAAACCTTATAATGGTTAAAGTTGTTGATGTATTGTTATGGAATGTTGAGTCGTGCCGTGTGTGCACTTGAATCGATGGGATCTGGATACCCAAGAAAAGTGTTGCAACACGGAGGCTATTGCGGTCATAAAAAGTTAAGTGTTTTTAGTTAGAGTATTTTCCAACACTTATTATAAAACATAATAATTATAATTATAATCATAAAAGGTTACTTTTAATGATTTTTAGAGTTTTTCCAACATTTATGAACTTAGATTACTGAAATTAAAGGACTACATTGAACAAAAAAAATAAAGTTTACACTCTAACTTAGGAAAAATTCAAGGACTGAAATAACAAAGATAAAAAGTGGCATGGCTGAAATGGAAATTAACCTATACCCTTATAACACGTTGACATCTCATAATTTAACCTTTTATTTACGGGGTCAAACCCTAGCCGTCAATTTCAATTGGAAATCCTTAATGACCTTTTTTTTTATCAAATTAATGGGTTCTCTTAATATCTTTTCCTATTTGGATTCTCATAACCCAAGGTTTCTTTTAATAATAGGTGCCCAAAGTATGTCTTTTTTGAACTTTAGGTGCCTATAGTATTTTTTTTTATAAAAATAGGTGCCCAAAGTTTCAAAAGTTATAATTTTAGGTGCCTGGCCGTTAATGGGTGTTAATTTTTTTAACCAATCAATGCTTGACATGTGGCGTATTTATTTTTTTAAAATTAAAAAATAAAAAAAATCTTTTAGTTTTTCAAAAAGTTCCAAAATTTTATAATTTTACGAAACAGTCCCTAGATCCCTAAAATTACCCAAACTCAAATCCCTAAATTGCTGCTGCTTCCGCCGCCGATCGCCGTCCCTGAGCATACCGATTTGGTCGTCGGACTAAGGCGATCATTTCCCCAACACGGCGTGCAATCGAACGTCGAACGACGTGCAACCGAACGTCGAACGCAAAATCGACGTTCGGCTGACACGCTGTTCGTCGTTTTCGGTGACATCGTGTTGGGGGAAATGACCGCCTTGTTCTGGAGATCAAATCGGTGTGCTCAATGGCGGCGATCGACGACAGAAGCGGCGACAATTTGGGGTTGAGTAATTTTAGAGATTTGGGGACTATTTTGTAATTTTTTAAAAATTTTAGGATTTTTTGAAAAACAAAAAATTTTGAGTATTTTTTAAAATAATTAAAAAATAAATTAAACATGCCACATGTCAAGCATTGATTGATTAAAATTTTTTTCAACACTCATTAACGGCCAAACACCTAAAATTATAACTTTAAAATTTTAAAATTTTATTTTTATAAAAAATACTTTAAACACTTAAAATAAAATAAAAAATAAACTTTGAGCCACTATTTTTTTATTTAAGCCTATTAATAACAAAACCTAAATCCCTCTTTCTTCTTCGTTTTCTTTCAAACCCTAAAAGGGTTGTTTTCACGCATTCGTCATCAGATCAGCATCCAGAGCCGAGCGATTTCACCTCTTGTCGTCGGTGCGCCGTCAATCCCCTCTCCTCAACGTCGACCAATCCTCTCCCTGTAAGTCTCATCAGCTCGCCTCCCTTTACATTCTCATGCTAATGTAGTTTACCTTTTGATAGGTCAGGATATGGGATCGTCGAACATCAGAGATATCTTGACAGCATTTAGTCCTTCATTGGACTACTTTGCTATTAGTTCTGGAGATGGTCGTATTAAGGTAGCTAAAGGCATTCCAAGAGCAATTGATTGATGACGACTTTGAGAACTGGTGGTTGCATTTTATGGTTCAATGTGAACAATTATGCATCTTTTTTCTAAAAGAAATAATTTTGTGCCTTGTTAGATTTGGGACACTCAGAAGGGTCAAATTCAAACTGAATTTGTAGACATTATATCAAGTGAAGCAACAAACATATATGCTAAGGCAGAAAGAGGGCATCTTTCAATTGATTACAAATGTATGAAGTGGTTGTCTTTTGACAAAAAGGTTCGTCATTTAATATGTTAAACAATTTTTCAGAATTTATACGGCGGGCCTTTTCTTCTATGATAAACTAACTTTTGGACCAAACCCCTTAATTTTTGTAGAAGAAAAGGAAGCTTGGAAGTTCTTTGCTTGTATTGGGAACAGGAAGTGGTGATGTCTTGGCACTTGATGTGTCGGCTGGTCAGCTGAAGTGGAAAGTTAGTGATTGCCATCCTGGGTATGCACATGTTGTTGAATTCATTTTTGGTCTCCTAATTTACCTCTGGACCCCAAAATATCTAATATGATAATGCAATTATCTGTAGTGGAAGTGGAAATTCTTGACAATGTGAAGTCATTGCGAATAATAGATGAAATTCTATTACTGTATCTGTATGCACTATGCAAATATAAAAACTTCTCAATTTTTCACCCCCCCTTGAATGAGATCTCAGGAAATTGTAGAATTTAATATCTCAGTACTTTTAACAGGCATTTTGCATTCTGCAAGAACTAAACACATTTCTAACGTATTGTAATGAGCTCATAATTATTTTGGATGAATGCATTAGCCATTTAGTCCTGATCTATTATTATTTTTTTGATAATAATCCAGATCTATTATTGCTTTGTATTATTTTCTCTGCTCATTTTCTCTCATAATATCTCACAGGGGTGTCAGTACTATTGCATTTGCTACGAATGGCTCTTGCATTTATAGTGCTGGGGCTGATGGGATGGTTTGCGAAATCGATTCATTGACCGGAAACCTATTGGGGAAGTTCAGAGCCTCAGTAAAGTCTATATCCTGTATGACTGTCTCATCAGGTAGGTGTTTTTGGCAGTACTCTTGGTGCTCTGCTTTTGATTTCTACTTGTGAGATACTCCATCCTGAATTCATCATCTTGATATTGACTATGTCTTCAATGATGATATTTATTTTACCAGGCATTTATGCTTCAGTATACCAAACATATATTACTATGCTAGTGGCCAAAGAGTGATAGTGGGAATCTGCCACATAAAACCAACTTTATTGTATATTCGTAAACATTAAATGTCATAAAACATATGAGATAGATTATGGGAGCTTCCCTTGCTTGTGTTAGATTGGAATAATACTTGCCAGGTTTTGATTTTTGTTCCATTTTGCTGATGCTATAACTTGGATTCGGACCATTCTTTTAGATGGTAAGACGTTAGTCACTGCAGCTGCACAGTTGAAGACTTTTGATTGTTCTAATCACAAAAAGATACAGAAGTTTGTGGGACATCCTGTAAGTGTTTTCAAGTTTATGTGCCTTCTGTGGTCATAACTTTATCCAGTTAAGTGGAGATGTACAGTCAATCTCGTAATCTTGTTGCCTTTTGCCATTAGTTAATCAGTTGTTTTTAAATTCACAGGGATCTGTTCGGTGCATGATATTTACCGAAAATGGAAAGTTTATTTTATCATCTGCTGTTGCTGAAAGATATATTGCTGTATGGAAAGCAGAAGGTGGAGAAAAGCACTCCGCTAGTTGTGTTTTAGCAATGGAGCACCCTGCTGTCTTCATAGATAGCAAATGTGTTAACGAGGATATCTATGTTTTTGCGATTTCGGAAACTGGTGTTTGTTATTTTTGGTATGGTCAGGATGTTGAGACATTGCGCAATGCTAGGCCCACAAAACTTTCAATATCTTTGGAAGATGGTTTATCTAAACCTCACAAAGGTGCATTGCCTACAATATTTGCTGCAAAATTGCAAGGCATTCCCAAGCCTGCATCTGTTCATGCGTTTCTTGCCCATGGTTTGTTGGTAAAGCCATTGTTTCAGAAAATTGTGGTGCAATATGGCTCAGACATATTGTTGACGAGCTCTCAGGATGGTGTCCTTTTACCAAGGAGTCAATTCCTTAACAAATCGAAGAAAGGACTTAATGCACAGAATAGAGGTACATGTGACCATAATTCATAATTGTGCTGGAATAGTACCTTCTGAATCATTTGGCAATATCTGCATGTGTTGGTTTCAGTGTGTCGTATACATTACATTCTCGTAGAGTCCCTCAATATCTTTTATTTCTGTTTACCAGTTCCTATTTGTTTTCAATTTCTCGCAGTAGGTTACTTAAATGCTTCTTTTACAATTTTCTTTGCTCTGTAGATTTCTAATGCTAGTTTCTTGTCTGTATTCTATACGGGTTTGATGCTTGTGAGTCCATATATAAGATCATGTTATGTTATCTTTGATCGGTTTTACATGATATCTGATTTCTTATCACGTAAATAGTAATTGCATTGGATCGTGCAAATGCTGAGGATGCCACACTTCCAATCTCGAAGATTTTTTATCCTCATGAGGAAAAAGAGGATAGGCATAGAAGTTTGAGAGTTGATGCTAACAATGTAATGACTGATTCCGTCAACCCTTGGAGCCAACCAGAATTTGTGGATGGAAAAGGTAAATTTAGCTTTCAAATTTTCAAGTATTTGGAGCTCAATCATTAACTGGATTAGGTTTCAATTTCCACAGTCTGTCTTGGTTGATAGTTCTAAAAGACTTGTGAATCTCATCAATGTGGTCGCTATTGCAACTTGAGTATACCAGATTTCTTTTGATCTTGTAAATGTGCCATAAGCCAGAAAATTAATGCATACACAGTTCAATAATAGAAAACAAATTTAAACAAAGGACTGGATTGAAGCAATATGAATCCTTGTTAGATTTCTTGCTGTTATTTGTATATGTTGCATCAACCTTCATTGAATATTAGTGTGCCACTGTTGATTTTTATTATTCTGGCCTACGCAGATGATTCGATGAAATTAGAAGCCGGTTCAAAAGCACTTTGCATGGAGGATCAGTTAAGATCACTAGGAATACTTGATACATGTAATGCTCAGTTTGATTCTATACTATTTGATGGTATTAATCTTGAAGCTAATTTGCCACCAAAGAAGGTTCGTATTCAGTTGATACAGACACAAATAATGTTTTTTGATTGCAAATATCTCTCGATTTAATTTTTGTCATTTAGCTAATTTTTGTATTAAATTATCAGATGAGAGCAGCTATTTCTTCTATGGAGCTTGGTGATGCTCATAAATTGCTTGAAAACTTGGTGAAGTTGTGGCAATCAAGGTTTGATCAAGTCTTTGTTACTTGCATTCTCTACCGTCTAACATTTTATATACTCAATAACCTATGCTACTCGGACTCTGATGTGACTGTTAGATACAGATATGTTTTCGTGTGGGTATGTTCAATTTTATCTAAGTTCCTCTATGTATTTGGAGGATCATTAGAGTTATATCCCCACACCCATGTTGGTATATGCATTGGACATGGATGTTGGAAAACAAGTACTTCAAGAAAAATGAAGAGTTAGAGCAACATAGCCGATAAATAATTCAGTTCAAACTGGGTAATATGTTATCTTCCTTAGTTGCTTTGATTTCGTCATTTTTCTTGAAGTATTCTTGTCCTACACGTTTATCGACACTATTGGTAGGTTGATAATAAAAATTCTCACATTTAGTATCTTAAGCTTGAAACAAGCATGAAGCTTCATTATTTTTTTATTTGCTAGGCAGCTAGACCTACTTTGGTCCAACTTTTCATTTTCTTTTGGTATATTCATGTCTTACATGTGTATCCAATGCATATCGGACATGGGTTTCGAGGACATGACCTTCGAAGGTCAACAAATATATTGGGGGAATTGAACATGTGCAGGGCACATGCCCATATTTGATATTCACACCCAAGTCCAATTAACTTGGTGATAGGGTGAGTTCTTACTCTATTTTAAGCTCATTTGTTTTATCAAAGAATCTTGAATTTCTCCTGGCAATAAAATAGCTACAAACATGATATGCTTGAAAATTCAATCTTTTATTGTCTTCAACAGGTCATATAGTGGAAAGTATGTTCTTCCGTGGATTTATAGTTTATTGCTGACTCACGGTCATCTTATAATGTCTCGAGAATCCGTAACCCAGATGCTGAATTCCTTGTCAAAGGTAACTGTTGTGGAAAGAAATTTCCCTACCCTATGTTTATAGCAAGCTTTCTTTTGGTAATGATTGGGTTCCAGGACAACCTTGCCATGTCTCCCTTTCTCGTGAAAGGTATTGTCCTTTTCGGAGACCCACTGTCCTCTCAAGTAATTTTTACCCTCAAGTGTGTGTCCCTTGGTTCTAACCGAGGAAGGCCACCTGCAAGTTACAAACCCTTGAGGGGTCAATGGGTTCTCAAAGAGGACAATTACTTTGATGTAAACACACAAGGGGCTGATAATCATACCCAGGTGCATACGGCGAGGAACAGAGATTCAGGAACCCAGTCATTGCACATTTATCTTCCTGCTTGAATTTATCCTTTCATTGTTATCTTAAGTAAATGAGATTAATATAGTAATTGTAACCATGATTCACAATGCCCCTTTTTTTCCAGAATACTAAATCAAGAGGGTCAGCTCTTCAGTCTTTGCTACAATTATCTGGGCGATTGCAGCTCATAACAACACAGGTTGGTAACTTAATGATGCTACTTGGATTAAATTATTTTTTGTGTTCGACTGTATTCCTTAAGTTTTCGAAACAGATTGGCAAGGCAGCTCAGAGCAAAAGTCAACATTCCATGAGTGATCACCCAATAGATGAAAGTGAAGATGAAGATGGTGATGATGATGATGATGATGTAGATGATGATGATGTAGATGATGTTCTTTATGGGGAAGAAGATGAATCCCAAATAAGTAGTGACGATGATAATTAACTGACTTCAGTGCAAGAGGTAATAGTAAAACCATGTTTTGGTACTATTTATGAGACTGAGTTTTATTGTTAAAGATATTGTCATCTTTGTTAGTGAACATTTTTTTTTAATCTCAAGTAAAGCCACTTTAGGTTGTTAAGATTGAGGCAAAACCAACTTATTCAGTAGTTGAAAATTTTGTTTTGGTCTAATAGGTAACTTGTGATTTGGGTTGTTGATGCATTTTAGCGTTATTGTCATTGTTGAAAAATCAGATCGAAATGGTCGTGGTTTTATTTAGTCTTAATTGTCAATGAAAAAATTGGTCTGAGCCAGTTGAACTGGAACCAGTGCTCAGTCCAGTCTTGTGTAATGTTGGGAAAAAATTAGCCTATGTAATGAGATTTGAACCTCTAACGATTTAGCTGATGGTATATTTTTATTAAATATTTAGTATATGTTAATTAAGCCATCTGATGCAACTGGTCCAACTGGATGGAACCGATTTGCTAGTTGTTTAATGAGGTAAATGTAGGCTTTGTTTTATTTGTTTGTTTTTGTTTTGCAGATCCGAAGTTGCAGAATTGTGTTGTTTAACCGAAGGGGTTTGGCCTTTCATCATTTGGACCTTTGCATCAGTCTGTTGTAATTTTATTTTTGCTGCCAAAATGGTTACTCCGAGATGTTTACATGGTTAATAGGGTACCCGATGTTTACCGTATTATTTGGACTTGAGATGCCTACGTATCGGATGCAGGTATTTTCATTGTTTTTAAAATATATTTGAAATATAATTACTCTTAAACACGTATTCGGATATTCAGTCCTTGTGCATTGAGTTTGCATTCACGTTCATAATTTTTACGTTGCTTGGTTGTGTAATAAAATTACATTCGAATAGACAAAAATGTATTATACTTTTTTTTGAATAGTCTAAAGTTGATTACAAGATAATATCTGTTCATACATATTCTTAACCCTTTAACAATGCGCATTCACTTTGCAGACAAAACGATATGAACTCATTTTTTTTAGGATGAACATTATTTGTTTTTTTACTGGGACACTTGTTAAGGCAAAATGTATTATACTTTTGTTTTTTATAACAAAGAAATAAAAGGTAAAAAAATATATCGAATATGTTTTATTAGATCTACAAAGATTGAGTGAGTTCTAGAAAAAATGAACCTCAGATTTGTGTTTAGGACGAAAAATTGAATCAAACCGTTGTTTGCATGTCTGTCGGCTGGGCCGCCATAGGCTCCGGTGGAGGGAAGCTTGAGAGAAGATTGGAGAGTTTTTTTTTTTATCAGATTGAAAATGACATTTTTGAGCTAAAAAAGTTATTTAAGTCGGCACCAAAATGATGTTGTTTTGGCCCTATACCTGAATACCTGACCCGGTCAGGATCTGCGTCATTTTGGAGCTAAATGGGGAAACTACAACCATGGTCCTCCAGCTTCTGTATCCTCACAATTTTGCCTTTAAATCTTT
Organism: Hibiscus mutabilis; assembly: GCA_019671005.1. Taxonomy (NCBI): domain Eukaryota; kingdom Viridiplantae; phylum Streptophyta; class Magnoliopsida; order Malvales; family Malvaceae; genus Hibiscus; species Hibiscus mutabilis. The sequence goes on from CM033732.1 coordinate 18,459,636, forward strand.
ATTTCCTTTCATTTTCGCCCTCTTTTTCAGTTTTTTATAATTTTGTCATTGTTTTATTTTCTTTCTTATTTATTATATATTATTATATGGTATTATTATTAATATTATTATTACAGGTTATTATTATTATTATTATTACATATAATAATAATAATATTATTGGCAATTATTATTATAAATATATTACTATATAGTATATCATTTATTATTACTATCATTATTTTTATACGTATATACGATTTCATACTATTATCTTTATTATTATCAATATTATTATTTACATAATATTTGTGATCCAATATACATTCGTATATTTTCTAGAAGCTTTTTAATTGAGTTTTAAATTAAAAATGGGTTTTAGGGGTTATCGTGAAAAACGTATCTCAAACGTAAGAGGTGCTGCTTTTCGTTAACCTCTATCGAAAAATATCATTATATTTCGAAACTACGTTTTTTTATAGGTTCCTTTATTCGGAATCTAAAAAGAAATTATACCCTGTGGGTTGGGGTGTAAATTTTTTTTGAACAAAATAATTTTTGAAATATTTTAACGGGACCACGATTTTTAAATTAAATTCAAATTCTTAATTTCCGTCGTTAAGACACCAAATAACCGACCAGGTACCAATTTTGGGTGTTGTGGGGTGCTCACCCTTCCCCACACGTAACTGACTCCCGAACCTATTTTTCTGGTTTTCGCATACCAAAATTTGTTATTTTAATAAAATGACAAAAATAGGTTTTATTAAAATAACCCGGTTTCCAGGTGATCCAATCTCACCAAAATGAAAAGATAGGTGGCGACTCTTTCAAAAACCAAATATTTTTCGTAAGAGCACATCCAGAACCGCCGGTTGCGGGGCTGTTGTTACAGCTTGGCGACTCCGCTAGGGACTACCTTTTTTTGAGAGTCAAGCCACCGGTTGATTATTTTTTGTCTTAACGAGTGAAAATTATAAATTCGATTTAATTTATTTTGTGATCCCTTCTTATTATTTTAAAAATATTTTACAAAATATTAAAAAAAATCTGCTTCCTTGATTTTCGCATATCACGAGCTCTGCACCCGAGCTCCGCACCCGAGCTCCATCCATTTTTAAGTGGAAGTGAGAAGCTACTCCTTCGTGAAGTACCGCCTCCGTGCAGGATAGTGGATCGCTTTTCGGGATGTACGTCCCTTGTCTTCGTGAGATTTTCGTCTCCGTGCGGACCTAGGGAAATATATCCCCCTGAATTGTGCTTACTACCCTTAGTAGGATAGTATGTACAATTCAGGTACCTTTGTTAGAATCGAACCACATATAGTGAGCCATAAAAGCCCACCTTGACTAGATCCATACCGAAACTCTGCCCGTTTAAAGATTCACCCTATAAGTGCATAGCAGAAAGTGTTGGGGGGGTTTATTTTCTTTAATCATGCCTTTAATTTCAATATTTATTTATTTGTTTATTTATTTTTCAATAAGTATGTAACACCCCTTTCCCGTATCCGTACACCGGGTACGAGTCAGAAATGTTACAACTTCTTTAATCCAAAAATCAGGGTAATTTAAAATTTTCAGAAAACTTCCCGATGGTCACCCATCCTAAAATTTCTCCAGCCCAAGCACACTTAACTTTATTTAAAATTGACTTAAATTATTTGTTCGAGTTTCAATCATAAATCAATTATCTTAGAATGCAACTCATTACTTAAGGTTATTCTTAACCTTGAATCTTTTCAGAAACACCACTTATCTTGAAACCATAACGAACTTTAAAGGTCAATCACACTTAAATAGGTTTAGCAAGTATACATGCCACTATAATAATCAAACCTTAATTAGGATGTCAATACTGTGATTACCTGTTGAGCTTTCCAATATTGATGCAATGATTTTCTCCCTCTCTTCTTGATTTACCTACATGTGCACAATCAAACACACGCTAAGTACGAACTTAGTGAGGCAATAAATGAAGTTAATAACAATATTTTAAATTTTATTCAACTTCATGCTACGTTTATATAGCATGATATATGCCAATGCATCAACATTCACATTGCATTAGTAATTATTTACTATATGCCAATGTCATAATATTTTCATGCTTGCCCGATTATCATAATATGTCGTATATGCATAATTGCATCATGATCACTAGATAAGTATACCAACATACTAATCATGTATCAACATAATATAAACGAAATATAAATTTCTTACCGATACACTTGCCATAATTTTAAGTGCGTATAAACTCTTTAACCTGTTTATCAAATATTTACCGATTTCATAACTTTGATTTCAGAGTCCGATTTTATAGCCCAAATATAGACCTATGAGGACCCGGATACACAAGTCAAATATGCACCAAGTGCTTCCCGCACATTTATAAGGTCTGTACTAACCATACACTAAGTGACCTTTTGGTACACTATAGTGCTATCCCGAATTCCCGATTATGCAGCGTGCTGCTGGACTCTATGGCATGCCAACTATATCCTGTCCCTCAATTGACTTATTTTGGCATAATTTCTATATTTATTCCATCCATGGCAATGTATATCAATATAATTGAACATTGAGCAGTTCATACCCGAAATAACATTCATAGCATACCATCATAAATAACTAGTGATCAATGCATTTGTTTTCAACCTTTGACATATTTAAAATATGTCAAATATATGATCAATGACATAAATATCACGCAAATATAGAAACCCGGTAGACTTACCGCAAGTCTTACCGTTGATGTATAAAACATCCATGTATCATGTTATGTATGCATTGCACTCACCTGGGCCATTTATTAGCATGCCTCACTAAATTCTACTCGATCATTTCCTTTATAAAACCTCGAACCTTCTTTGATTCGGACTTGACTTCATTAATCACATGAATAAGATAAAAATATTTGTTATATTCAAATCTAACAATACCTTAAACATGCTGTCTAATATAATCATTCGAATATAAAATTTCCAAATATTTTTCCTTTCTTCCTTGATTTGTTAAAAAACTCATTATGGTCCCTAGTGACCAATTTGAACTTCAAATAATTCTTCCGAGCTTGCTAACTCACATTTAAATACAAAATATTTCAAATTCCATTTTCGACAGCTTATGCTACCTTCAAAGATTTGCTTATACCAGTGCAGAATACAAACGGATTTTAATTTCCTTTATATTGGAAAAACTAGATTTGATAACGGCTCTAACGGTATAGCCACATAAATTAATAAAATCTACAAAAATTATGAAAATTCTTCAAACTCCGTCAAAGTTGTTGTTCGACCAAACTGCTTTGTAAATTTTTCTGACCTTCATTCGATTAAAAATTCATATCTTTTAACTCAAAACCAGTTTCAGTTTGCTGGAAATGAAGCTAGACGAAAACATCTTTACAATGGTATAAAATTCATCATTTAACCATTTTTATAGAATTTATGGTGAATTTTCGATGTCACTGCCAAAATTCAATATTCTACATAGCTTTCCATAATAAACTTCTAATTTCTACTAAGTTCTCCTTATTTTTCTACTCATCAATTTAGTCCTATCACTTGCTTCAAACCACCAATTCATCATCTTCTTCATCAAATAATTATTCAAAATAATTTTCTCTAATTTTCTCTCTTTGCCCAAAATAGTCACTAAAATGCAAAGGTAAGGATTCAAACTTCTTAACTTTGCAATTTAGTCCTCAAATCAACACTACTACCTTAATTCTATTATTTTAACTAAAAAACAGATTTGATCCCCATCCAAGAATTCCTTTCCTATTTGGTCACTTGATTTTGACAATTTGTCAAAATGGTCCCTAATTCGATTCAACATCGGTTTAGCATTCTAACATCTGTAAAACCTATGTTTGATTTTGATATAACAAATTATCTAAGGACTAAATTGAAAAAGAAAACACATTTTTAAGCATTCAAAAGTCTCACAAAATGACAAGAAAACTTTCTTTAAAGTCCAAAACTTAAACCCAAAGCGAGGGCTTTTGTACATTTGCCATTTCTTTCTTTGTATTCAAGAGTGTTTGGTTCAAAGCTTTGGGTAGAAAGCTTGAACTTGTAACGGTAGCCTCCTTAGCCTAGAAAAGGGGAAGCATTTCATAGTGAAATTGGTTGAAAATCATTAGTAGGAAGCTAAGGTAGTGGACGTAGAGCTTGTTAGAAGCTTGAACCACTATAAATCATTGTGTCCCATTGCTTATCTTTTTTCATTAGCTTCCAAACTATTAAAATTGCCAATTCACCCCCTCTTGGCCAACATCCACATTGATTGATCATCCTAACAACATCAATTTCACATCTCCAACATCATTAATTACATAAATACACTCCAAATTCAAAAATTTTAGATTTGGCCCCTTAACTTCGAAGCTTGCCGAATTGGTCCATATATATTTAACTTAGGGTTTTGCTTCTAAACAACAAATCAAGCTTACTAGATCATTAATCCAACATCACAAACCCTAAGTTAGACTTAAATCCATAAACCCTAATATTCTCTATAGAAACAAAATATGTAGGGTTTAAATCCTAACTCAATAACATGATTTTAACATCATATAAGCTTGATTCCAACTTAAATTCAACCATGGAATCATAAAATCTCAAAAACCCCAATTTTGTTCATAAACCCTAATTTCCTTCTCATGTAAAATTCTCATCAATCAAGCATGTATTCCATGAATTAAGTACATCAAAAGATAGAGCTTGAAGAGTTGAACAACTTTGCAGTTCGAAAGATTACCTGAAAATCGAGTTTCAGGCTTGAATCGAGTTTGGAAATTTTCTCCCCTTTTTCCCTTAATTTTCGAAATGTAAAACATGAAGAAAGCTTCATCTTTTTGCCTTTTAACTTTGAATTCCTCCAATTATGCCACTTGTGTTTAGTAAATGAATTTTAAATTCATTCAAATAGGGAAATTAGAAAAGTGCCCTTTTATCCAACGGTTGAGATTGATTTTATCATCAAAACTTCAAATTTCTTCTTCCAAAAATATCCCTTGTAACTTCAAATATTTCAAAATTTTCATTCCCGCCAAATGACCAATTTGCCCTCCAACTAGTCTTTATTTACTAGTTTGTTTCAAAATTGTCATTCCATTAAAATCTAACTAAATTAGTTCCTCCTCAACCAGCCACCATTCCATAAATATTATTTTATGATTTTCCATGGATTATGGAACATCCTCTAAAATTTTAATTCAATTCGATTTCCCGATATTCACAAAATACTTCTGCTACGATTTTACCTTTACCGAGCTATCAGATCTATTCCGAAAATTCTATATTTCCATAATATTCCTCATATCATCATCATTCATCCAATGGCCTAAATTTAAATCTCGATTTAGTAGTTACCAACTTTGCCTTTGTGATTTTCCAAAATTACGATCTTGCCATTTTTCATCCAACGACTTATATTTAGCATGGAAAATCAACTTAAATCCAAGGGTTCCTATTTTTCCAACACAAAGAAAAAATCTTAGGCATGTAAAATGACATAATCAACCTTGGCTTATCATCCTTCAAATTATCCTAGATATTCGATTCGATCCGATTATCCGAATATTCTTCTAAACTTTATCGCTTTATAGCCAATAATACAAACTCCGTACGAAAAATCCGGGTAACACGAAAAAGTCATTCTTGGGGGTCAACTATTCATTTATGGGGTTAAAATACATAACTTTTGAAAATTACACTTTGGTCCCTAAACATTTCCAAAGTTTACACTTTAACCCCTAAACTTTCAAAATTTACATTTTGGTCACTAACCAAAATTTTGGGATATTACAATTCTCCTGCTTAAGAAAATTCGTCCTCGAATTTTCAACACATGCCTGGTTCAAAAATTGAGGAAATTGTTTTCTCATATTTTTTCTCTTTCCCAAATCGCTTTTTTGACTTCATGATTTCACCAAAGAACTTTAACAAGCGAAATAATTTTATTTCTTAATCCTTTGACTCAATGTGTTAATACCTTTATCGATTCTTCCTTATAAATCAAATTCTATTGAATCTCTATTCCTTTCGGGGTAATGATATATAAAGGACATGATCGATACTTCTTGAGCATCGATACATGGAATATATTATGAATCTTGTCCATTTTCGGAGATAAGACTAACTAATAAACCACCGAACCAACCCTTTTCACAATCTTATATGACCTAAAGAATTTCGGATTTAGCTTCCTTTTTTGGTCCAAACCATAACACCTTCTTCCAAGGTGAAACTTTTAAGGAATACTTTATCCTTAACTTCATATAAATATCTTTTCTTTCAAGATCAACAGATAATATCCACCATTTAAAAAAACTCCAAATTGCTTCGAACCATTCTTACTTGATTCTCCACATCCTGAACTGAATCAAATTAGATTCAATCACCTCTTAGTTCTCTTTTCATCATCCTTGGGAATATAAATTACTCCTTGATAACATGAACATCCTTTAGACTTAACATCGAAATCTTTAAAATTTTCCTTTTTACCTTACTGAATTCTTTCCAGGCATATCTTATCTTTTATCTATAAATATTTGACCCAATTTGTCATAGTAGACTCGATCTGAGGCTGTGTAATCGATACACTATTTTCCTCCAAAGATAATTAAGCATTTAATGCTTATAAGGCAAAGAGTGACTTTTGGCTAAATACATCAATTGTTGTTTTAGCCTTATTACATCACTACACATCCCAACCTATTATGTGACGTATTATTGAATAAGGTAAAATCCTTACTAGATTCATACTGCACTAATACTAGTGCTACTATCAAATCTTTCTTTATTGGTAATAATATAATCGTAATTTAACCTTAGAGGAACATTACTGCTTCTTTAACTAACATCACTGAAGCTTCCTCAGGTGATATACCAAGTCGTATAAAACCTCTATCTAATGACTCTTGCAATTAGATGTTTAGCTTTCTCAATCTAGTAAGAGCCATTCTGTTGAGTATAATCAATATAGGTTCAATATTGGATTAAATCCAATCCTAAACTTAGCCTCTTGATTTAGCATCAAGCCTAACGACTCCTCTTGGTTAACCCATTTAAAACTCATAGACAATAAGAATACTCTCACAGCTTACCCTTGATGCTCGGTATCCATAACATAAGTTAAATCATTTTCATATTGATAACAAATTCCAATAAAAACTCTGTATGCCCATGCATACCCATTACTACCACACTCACATGATTGGTTTTGTGGTTTTCTTGAATCTCTAACATTAATTATAAATGTCAGAGAGTTCCTAATTTTCCTTGTCCCAATCTCTTAACGGAACTATGTAATAAATTCAGCTTGACATTTTTGCTGGAAATCCTCACTACTTTTTAAAAGTGGTTATCTCGATTCACTATTCCTCTTTACGAACTATGACCTCTATTTAGATATTTTCTCATTCTAAACTCTTTTCATTGCATTCAACATAATTTACTGCTCCATAAAATTTTTAAATTCATAGGGCAACAAGTATTTCTTTGTACCTAACCTCTAACCCTCTATGCTCTGTCATAACAAGCTCTCATTCTGTCTGTAGGAAACAGTTTAGAAACAATTTAACTCAGTTTATTAAACTTGCACTCATGCCCGTAAATGATCCAATTGCCCTAATTAAGATGCAAGAAACTCCGTTGCATCTCTAGAATAAACTTTGTTACGGAACACTCAAAGAAAGAACTTCTAGCTAACAGATTTTTGAGTATATACCGTAACATTACTTTATCAAATACAGATCTAATCCTTTCAGATGAGATACTACTTTATTTTTTTAGTCTCCTCTGATCATCAATACAGAGTTCCTTCAACCTAATCTTTATATCCTTAAACCTTAGATTAACAATCATAGGATCTCCATTAATATCTTTCCAAAAATCTAGTGTGCCGGAACTCTCAATTCCTTTACAATCAGTGCCTAAGCAGGCTGATTCATGATCAAATCTAATGCCTGGAAGAAAAATCTTAATCCAAAACATACACATCATGTTACCCTGGTGCCTCTGCACCATGCTAAGCTGAGGGTAGAATATTATTATTAACCTTATCATGCTCGTGAATCTCTTATAGATTCACTCGTCTAGACACCTGACATAATTATTTTACCCTCAAACATTGGAGTTCAACATTATTATCATAATGAAGTAAGCAACTGCATTCATTACAACAAGTAAAATCATCAGTAATTCTGACATCCTAGTGCCATGTATACACTTTTGACCTTTACTAAGCTTCCTTTAACTCCAGAACCGGCTAAATCTATAGCTCTGATATCAATAAATGTAACACTCTTTTCCCGTATCTGTACACCGGGTACTAGTCGGAAATGTTAAAACTTCTTTAATCCAAAAATCAGGGTAATTTAAAATTTTCAGAAAACTTCCCGATGGTCACCCATCCTAAAATTTCTCTAGCCCGAGAACACTTAACTTTATTTAAAATTGACTTAAATTATTTGTTTGAGTTCCAATCATAAATCAATTATCTTAGAATGCAACTCATCACTCGAGGTTATTCTTAACCTTGAATCTTTCCAGAAACGCCACTTATCTTGAAACCATAACGAACTTTAAAGGTCAATCACACTCAAATAGGTTTAGCAAGTATACATGCCACTATAATAATCAAACCTTAATTAGGATGTCATTACTGTGATTACATGTTGAACTTTCCAATATTGATGCATTGCTTTTCTCTCTCTTCTTGATTTACCTACGTGTGTATAATCAAACACACGCTAAGTAATTAATTTAGTGAGGTAATAAATGAAGTTAATAACAATAATTCAAATTTTATTCAACTTCATAGCTACGTTTATATAGCATGATATATGCCAATGCATCAACTTTTACATTGCATTAGTAATTATTTACTATATGCCAATGTCATAATATTTTCATGCTTGCTCGGTTATCATAATATGCCGTATATGCATAATTGCATCATGATCACTAGATAAGTATACCAACATACTAATCATGTATCAACATAATATAAAACGAATATAAATTTCAAACCGATATACTTGCCGTAATTTTAAGTGCGTATAAACTCTTTAACCCGTTTATCAAATATTTACCGATTTCATAACTGATTTTGTAGCCCAATTTTATAGCCCAAATATAGACCTATGAGGACCCTGGATACACAAGTCAAATATGCACCGAAGTGCTTCCCGCACATTTGTAAGGCTATGCTAACCATACACTAAGTGACCTTTCAGTAAACTATAGTGTTAATCCGAATTCCCGATTATGCAGCGTGCTGCTGGGCTCTATGGCATGCCAACTATATCCTGTCCCTCAATTGACTTATTTGGGCATAATTTCCGTATTTATTCCATCCATGGCAATGTATATCAATATAATTGAACATTGGGCAGTTCATACCCGAAATAACATTCATAACATACCATCATCAATAACTAGTGATCAATGCATTTGTTTTCAACCTTTGACATATTTAAAATATGTCAAATATATGATCAATGACATAAATATCATGCCAATATAGAAACCCGGTAGACTTATCGCAAGTCTTACCGTTGATGTATAAAACATCCATGTATCATGTTATGTATGCATTGCACTCACTGAGCCATTTATTAGCATGCCTCACTAAATTCTACTCGATCCTTTCCTTTATAAAACCTCGAACCTTCTCTGATTCGGACTTGACTTCATTAATCATGTGAATAAGATAAAAAATATTTGTTAGATTCAAATCTAACAATACCTTAAACATGATGTCTAATATAATCATTCAAATATAAAATTTCCAAATATTTTTCCTTTCTTCCTTGTATTGTTCAAAAACTCATTATAGTCCATAGTGACCAATTTGAACTTCCAATAATTCTTCCGAGCTTGCTAACTCACATTTAAATACAAAATGTTTCAAATTCCATTTTTTGACAGCTTGCGCTACCTTCAAAGATTTGCTTATACGGGCAGAATACATACCGGATTTTAATTTCCTCTATACTGGAAAAACTAGATTCGATAATGGTTCTAACGGTATAAGACACATAAATTAATAAAGTCTACAAAAATTATGAAAATTCTTCAAACTCCCGTCACAGTGCTGTTCTGATCGAAACTGTTTTATAAATTTTATGACCTTCATTGGATTAAAATTTCATATCTTTTAACTCGGAACTCAAAATCAGTTTCTGTTTGTTGAAAATGAAACTAGACGAACACATATTTACAATGGTATAAAATTCATCATTTAACCATTTTTGTAGAATTTATGGTGAATTTTTGAAGTCATTGCCAAAATTCAATCTTCTACATAGCTTTCCATAATAAACATCTAATTTCTACTAACTTCTCCTTATTTTCTACTCATCAATTTAGTCCCATCACTTGCTTCAAACCACCAATTCATCATATTCTTCATCAAATAATTATTCAAAATAATTTCCTCTAATTTTCTCTTTTTGCCCAAAATAGTCACTAAAATGCAAAGGTAAGGATTCAAACTTTTTAACTTTGCAATTTAGTCCTCAAATCAACACTACTACCTTATTTCTATTATTTTAACTAAAAATCAGATTTGATCCCCATCCAATAATTCATTTCCTATTTGGTCACTTGATTTTGACAATTTGTCAAAATGTTCCCTAATTTGATTCAACATCGGTTTAGCATTCTAAGATCAATTTCACATCTCCAACATCATTAATTACATAAATACACTCCAAATTCAAAATTTCAGATTTGGTCCCTTAACTTTGAAGCTTATTTAATTGGTCCCTATATATTTAACTTAGGGTTTTGTTTCTAAACAATAAATCAAGCTTACTAGATCATTAATCCAACATCACAAACCCTAAGTTAGAATTGAATCCATAAACCCTAATCTTCTCCATATAAACAAAATATGTAGGGTTTAAATCCTAACTCAATAACATGATTTTAACATCATATAAGCTTGATTCCAACTTAAATTCAACCATGGAATCATAAAATCTCAAAAGCCCCAATTTTGTTCATAAACCCTAATTTCCTTCTCATGTAAAATTTCTCATCAATCAAGCATGTATTTCATGAATTAAGTACATCAAAAGATAGAGCTTGAAGAGTAGAACAACTTTGTGGTTCAAAGATTACCTAAAAATCAGTTTCAAGGCTTGAATCGAGCTTGGAAATTTTCTCCTTTCCCCAATAATTTTCAAATGTAAAAGATGAAGAAAGCTTCATCTTTTTCCTTTTAATTTTAAATTCACCAATTATGCCACTTGTGTTATATAAATGAATTTTAAATTCATTCAAATAGGGAAATTACAAAAGTACCCTTTTATCCAACGGTTGGGATTGATTTTATCATCAATCAAGGGCCAAGATTTAAAATTCAAATTTCTTCTTCCAAAAAATAGCCCTTGTAACTTTAAATATTTCAAAATTTCCATCCCTTCCAAATGACCAATTTGCCCTCAACTAGTTTTTATTTACTAGTTTATTTCAAATTGCCATTCCATTAAAATCTAACTAAATTTGTTCCTTCTCAACTGGAAACTATTCCATAAATATCATTTTATGATTTTCATGAATTATGGAATAGCCTCTAAAATTTTGATTCAATCTGATTTCCCGATATTAACAAAATACTTCTACTACGATTTTTCCTTTACCGAGCTATCAGATCTATTCCGAAAATTCTATATTTCCATACTATTCCTCATAATATCATCCTTCATCCAATGACCTAAATTTAATCTTTAATTAGTAGTTTACCAACTTTGCCCTTGTAATTTTCCAAAATTACGATCTTGCAATTTTTCATCCAACGACTCATATTTAGCATGGAAAATCAACTTAAATCAAAGGGTTTATATTCTTCCAACACAAAGAAAATATCTTAGACATGTAAAATGACATAATCAACCTTGGGGTTATCATCCTTCAAAATATCCTGGATATTCGCTTATCTGAATATTCTTCCAAACTTTATCGCTTTATAGCCAATAATACAAACTCCGTACTAAAAAATCTAGGTAACATGAAAATGTAATTATTGGGGGTAAACTATTCATTTACGGGGTTAAAATACACAACTTTTGAAAATTACACTTTGGTCCCTAAACTTTTCCAAAGTTTACACTTTAACCTATAAACTTTCAAAATTTATATTTTGGTCACTAACCAAAAAAATTGGGATATTACAAAATTAACATGTGAGCATAGAATTGGACTAATAAATGATTGGTAACCTAAATTTTAATAAAGACCCTATAGTTTGTAAAAATTATGTTTTGGTCCCTAATGTGCATTTTTGATCAGTTGAACCTCATTTTGGAATCTATTTTTTTGTAACATTTTCGCTGAAGCATGTCCACCATAGGAATTGATTTAATGCATTTAAACAAGATAAAAAGAAAAAAATAGACCATATTAGGTTATTAGCTCAAGTTTTCTTCGGTAAACCTAATATGATCTTTTTAGTTTGGTTTCGGCTAGGCCGGGCTAAGGGGGTTACATCTATAGTAATGTTTTCCAATAATTAACTTGGCAAAGTTTCAATCTTTACTCTTAATGGGTAGATTCACTTCCAAAGTAAGATCATCTACTTGAACATCTTTTGTGAAGTTTCTCTCTTTAGTATTTGGCAATTAATCCTTATCTCCTAAGTGTATTAAGATATTAAGGGATAATAAGCATTCAATGGCAACTGCGTATGGCATAAAATATGATAAAAATAAATACAAGAAAAATAGACAAAAATACCAAGGCATTCAATTATTAAAAACCTAAACTCAAGTGTTCATCGCAAACAACCCTAGCCAACTTAAAGAATTAGTTCATGGATAGGGGAACCACCAAAAATCATTCAATCATCACTATCATAACAGAATTAAAAACTAAGATAAATAGACAAAGAAGGAGATTAGTCGATGCAACACTTCAATAGATCCAGAGTTCTCAATTCTGTCCTAGTTCTATCCCCCATAGCTTCTGCTGCATCTAAGCCAGCAATGGTCAATAAGGAGGTCCTTCAATAAAGTACCTCAGCAAAATTTTCCTGATTATCAACTCAAGCTAGCAAGCAAAATATGGCCCTAGTTCTGTCCTCAGATATCCTAGAGCAGTAATGCCAACAGATGGGCAAATATCTAGTGCGACAGTATAGCTCTAACCTAGGGTCATCAAGTGTGTATAAAGTGCAAGCAATTTGCATCAAGTATCCCTCAATTCCCTTAGTTAATTTACTGCCCAAACTCAGAACATTTTTTATTAATTTACCAAGGGTTTCTTTTTTTGGCATTAAATTTAGGTTCGCCTCATGATGCTGTTTGGCATGAGAAGTAAGAGGGAGCATACCACAAACCCTCACGTGAGTCCATGCTACACCACTAAGCTAACCCATTACACTCATACCCTAAAGTTTTATTGGCTTGAGAACTAAGAGGGTGCAAACCACAAAGCCCCAAGTTACTTCTTGTCTCTAAGGCAGAGGAGTGTTCTAAAAAATTTTTAGCCATTGGAAAAACATTGTTACCTTATTCTTTACTTTTACCCTGGCATTTATTTTATATTCTGAGTTTAGTTTCAAGAATCTTAAGTTTGTCTTGGGAACTAGATGCATACCACGTGTTTAAGTGAGACTAAAGTTCCCTAAGCTAAAGATCAATTGCCAAGGAACCTAGCATTACTAATTTGTTGGCTCATGCTAACTAAAGATTTTCATCATCGGACATGGCATACTAGTGAAAATTCTAACTATGCTAGCAAATGTGTTGGCAAAATTATCAGTTCAAAATCATTATGTTGTAATAGGTCAATCACACTTAAATAGGTTTAGCAAGTATACATGCCACTATAATAATCAAACCTTAATTAGGATGTCAATCTTCTGTGATTACTGTTGAGCTTTCCAATATTGATGCAATGATTTTCTCCCTCTCTTCTTGATTTACCTACATGTGCACAATCAAACACACGCTAAGTACAGAACTTAGTGAGGCAATAAATGAAGTTAATAACAATATTTTAAATTTTATTCAACTTCATGCTACGTTTATATAGCATGATATATGCCAATGCATCAACATTCACATTGCATTAGTAATTATTTACTATATGCCAATGTCATAATATTTTCATGCTTGCCCGATTATCATAATATGTCGTATATGCATAATTGCATCATGATCACTAGATAAGTATACCAACATACTAATCATGTATCAACATAATATAAACGAAATATAAATTTCTTACCGATACACTTGCCATAATTTTAAGTGCGTATAAACTCTTTAACCTGTTTATCAAATATTTACCGATTTCATAACCTGATTTCGTAGCCCGATTTTATAGCCCAAATATAGACCTATGAGGACCCTGGATACACAAGTCAAATATGCACCGAAGTGCTTCCCGCACATTTATAAGGCTGTACTAACCATACACTAAGTGACCTTTTGGTACACTATAGTGCTATCCCGAATTCCCGATTATGCAGCGTGCTGCTGGACTCTATGGCATGCCAACTATATCCTGTCCCTCAATTGACTTATTTTGGCATAATTTCTATATTTATTCCATCCATGGCAATGTATATCAATATAATTGAACATTGAGCAGTTCATACCCGAAATAACATTCATAGCATACCATCATAAATAACTAGTGATCAATGCATTTGTTTTCAACCTTTGACATATTTAAAATATGTCAAATATATGATCAATGACATAAATATCACGCAAATATAGAAACCCGGTAGACTTACCGCAAGTCTTACCGTTGATGTATAAAACATCCATGTATCATGTTATGTATGCATTGCACTCACCTGGGCCATTTATTAGCATGCCTCACTAAATTCTACTCGATCATTTCCTTTATAAAACCTCGAACCTTCTTTGATTCGGACTTGACTTCATTAATCACATGAATAAGATAAAAATATTTGTTATATTCAAATCTAACAATACCTTAAACATGCTGTCTAATATAATCATTCGAATATAAAATTTCCAAATATTTTTCCTTTCTTCCTTGATTTGTTAAAAAACTCATTATGGTCCCTAGTGACCAATTTGAACTTCAAATAATTCTTCCGAGCTTGCTAACTCACATTTAAATACAAAATATTTCAAATTCCATTTTCTGACAGCTTGCGCTACCTTCAAAGATTTGCTTATACCAGGCAGAATACAAACCGGATTTTAATTTCCTTTATATTGGAAAAACTAGATTTGATAACGGCTCTAACGGTATAGCCACATAAATTAATAAAATCTACAAAAATTATGAAAATTCTTCAAACTCCCGTCACAGTGTTGTTCTGACCGAAACTGCTTTGTAAATTTTCTGACCTTCATTCGATTAAAAATTCATATCTTTTAACTCAAAACCAGTTTCAGTTTGCTGGAAATGAAGCTAGACGAAAACATCTTTACAATGGTATAAAATTCATCATTTAACCATTTTTATAGAATTTATGGTGAATTTTCGATGTCACTGCCAAAATTCAATATTCTACATAGCTTTCCATAATAAACTTCTAATTTCTACTAAGTTCTCCTTATTTTTCTACTCATCAATTTAGTCCTATCACTTGCTTCAAACCACCAATTCATCATCTTCTTCATCAAATAATTATTCAAAATAATTTTCTCTAATTTTCTCTCTTTGCCCAAAATAGTCACTAAAATGCAAAGGTAAGGATTCAAACTTCTTAACTTTGCAATTTAGTCCTCAAATCAACACTACTACCTTAATTCTATTATTTTAACTAAAAAACAGATTTGATCCCCATCCAAGAATTCCTTTCCTATTTGGTCACTTGATTTTGACAATTTGTCAAAATGGTCCCTAATTCGATTCAACATCGGTTTAGCATTCTAACATCTGTAAAACCTATGTTTGATTTTGATATAACAAATTATCTAAGGACTAAATTGAAAAAGAAAACACATTTTTAAGCATTCAAAAGTCTCACAAAATGACAAGAAAACTTTCTTTAAAGTCCAAAACTTAAACCCAAAGCGAGGGCTTTTGTACATTTGCCATTTCTTTCTTTGTATTCAAGAGTGTTTGGTTCAAAGCTTTGGGTAGAAAGCTTGAACTTGTAACGGTAGCCTCCTTAGCCTAGAAAAGGGGAAGCATTTCATAGTGAAATTGGTTGAAAATCATTAGTAGGAAGCTAAGGTAGTGGACGTAGAGCTTGTTAGAAGCTTGAACCACTATAAATCATTGTGTCCCATTGCTTATCTTTTTCATTAGCTTCCAAACTATTAAAATTGCCAATTCACCCCCTCTTGGCCAACATCCATTGATTGATCATCCTAACAACATCAATTTCACATCTCCAACATCATTAATTACATAAATACACTCCAAATTCAAAAATTTTAGATTTGGCCCCTTAGGGAGAAGCTTGCGAATTGGTCCATATATATTTAACTTAGGGTTTTGCTTCTAAACAACAAATCAAGCTTACTAGATCATTAATCCAACATCACAAACCCTAAGTTAGACTTAAATCCATAAACCCTAATATTCTCTATAGAAACAAAATAACAGGGTTTAAATCCTAACTCAATAACATGATTTTAACATCATATAAGCTTGATTCCAACTTAAATTCAACCATGGAATCATAAAATCTCAAAAACCCCAATTTTGTTCATAAACCCTAATTTCCTTCTCATGTAAAATTCTCATCAATCAAGCATGTATTCCATGAATTAAGTACATCAAAAGATAGAGCTTGAAGAGTTGAACAGTATTTTTGGTTGAAAGATTACGAAAATCGAGTTTGGGCTTGAATCGAGTTTGGAAATTTTCTCCCCTTTTCCCTTAATTTTCGAAATGTAAAACATGAAGAAAGCTTCATCTTTTGCCTTTTAACTTTGAATTCCTCCAATTATGCCACTTGTGTTTAGTAAATGAATTTTAAATTCATTCAAATAGGGAAATTAGAAAAGTGCCTTTTATCCAACGGTTGAGATTGATTTTATCATCAAAACTTCAAATTTCTTCTTCCAAAAATATCCCTTGTAACTTCAAATATTTCAAAATTTTCATTCAATGCCAAATGACCAATTTGCCCTCCAACTAGTCTTTATTTACTAGTTTGTTTCAAAATTGTCATTCCATTAAAATCTAACTAAATTAGTTCCTCCTCAACCAGCCACCATTCCATAAATATTATTTTATGATTTTCCATGGATTATGGAACATCCTCTAAAATTTTAATTCAATTCGATTTCCGATATTCACAAAATGTTTAAGCCAACGATTTTACCTTTAGTGTTCGGATCTATTCCAAAATTCTATATTTCCATAATATTCCTAATATCATCATCATTCATCCAATGGCCTAAATTTAAATCTCGATTTAGTAGTTACCAACTTTGCCTTTTTGTGATTTTCCAAAATTGAACGATCTTGCCATTTTTCATCCAACGACTTAAATTTAGCTTTTGGAAAATCAAAAAATACAAGGGTTCCTATTTTTCCAACACAAAAAAAAAATCTTAGGCATGTAAAATGACATAATCAACCTTGGCTTATCATCCTTCAAATTATCCTAGATAAATTGAAGATCATATTATTTGAATATTCTTCTTTTAATATATAGCCAATAAAACAAACTCTAGATTAAAAATTTTATTTATTTAAAAAGTCATTCTTGGGGTTTTAAAATTCATTTATGGGGTTAAAATACATAATTTTCAAAATTACACTTTAAAATTTTAAACATTTCCAAAGTTTACATATTTATATATTTAAACTTTCAAAATTTACATTTTGGTCACTAACCAAAATTTTGGGATTTTACAATTCTTTGTTAAGAAAATTAATTTGTATATTTTCAAAATTATCTAGGTTCAAAAATTGAGGAAATTGTTTTCTTTTATTTTTTTCTCTTTCCCAAATCACTTTTTTGATTTTCATGATTTCACCAAAGAACTTTAATAACTTAAATAATTTTATTTCTTAGTTTTTTTTGACTCAATGTTATTAATACCTTTATCGATTCTTCCTTATAAATCAAATTCTATTGAATCTCTATTCCTTTTCGGGGTAATGATATATAAAGGACATGATCGATACTTCTTGAGCATCGATACATGGAATATATTATGAATCTTGTCCATTTTCGGAGATAAGACTAACTAATAAAGTTTGAACCAACCCTTTTCACAATCTTATATGACCTAAAGAATTTAAAAATTTAGCTTCTTTTCAAACCAAACCATAACACCTTCTTCCAAGGTGAAACTTTTAAGGAATACTTTATCCTTAACTTCATATAAATATCTTTTTCTTTCAAGATCAATAGATAATATCCACCATTTAAAAAACTCCAAATTGCTTGAACCATTCTTACTTGATTCTCCACATAAATCAAATCAAATTAGATTCAATCACCTCTTAGTTCTCTTTTCATCATCCTTGGGAATATAAATTACTAAAATGATAACATGAACATCCTTTAGACTTAACATGAAATCTTTAAAATTTTCCTTTTTACCTTCTTGAATTCTTTAGAGGCATATCTTATCTTTTATCTATAAATTTTTGACCCAATTTGTCATAGTAGACTTCTATTTAGTTAAAAGGTAATCGATACACTATTTTCCTCCAAAGATAATTAAGCATTTAATGCTTATAAGGAAAAGAGTGACTTTTGGCTAAATACATCAATTGTTGTTTTAGCCTTTTATTACATCACTACACATCCCAACCTATTAAATGACGTATTATTGAATAAGGTAAAATCCTTACTAGATTCATTTATGCACTAATACTAGTGCTACTATCAAATCTTTCTTTATTGGTAATAATATAATCGTAATTTAACCTTAGAGGAGGTTTTAAGTTAAAGTGCTTCTTTAACTAACATCCTTTAAAACTTCCTCGGGTGATATACCAAGTCGTATAAAACCTAAATCTAATGACTCTTGCAATTAGATGTTTAGCTTTCTCAATCTAGTAACTAAGCCATAAACTGTTAAAGTATAATCAATATAGGTTCAATATTGGATTAAATCCAATCCTAAACTTAGCCTCTTGATTTAGCATTAAAGCCTATTTTTCCTATTTTGGTTAACCCATTTAAAACTTTTAGACAATAAGAATACTTTTGTTCATATTAGTCCCTAAAATTTTATTATCCATAACATAAGTTAAATATTTTTTCTATATTGATAACAAATTCCAATAAAAACTCTGTATGCCCATGCATACCCATTACTACCACACTCACATGATTGGTTTTGTGGTTTTCTTGAATCTCTAACATTAATTATAAATGTCAGAGAGTTCCTAATTTTCCTTGTCCCAATCTCTTAACGGAACTATGTAATAAATTCAGCTTGACATTTTTGCTGGAAATCCTCACTACTTTTTAAAAGTGGTTATCTCGATTCACTATTCCTCTTTACGAACTATGACCTCTATTTAGATATTTTCTCATTCTAAACTCTTTTCATTGCATTCAACATAATTTACTGCTCCATAAAATTTTTAAATTCATAGGGCAGTCAGTACTTCTTTGTACCTAACCTCTAACCCTCTATGCTCTGTCATAACAAGCTCTCATTCTGTCTGTAGGAAACAGTTTAGAAACAATTTAACTCAGTTTATTAAACTTGCACTCATGCCCGTAAATGATCCAATTGCCCTAATTAAGATGCAAGAAACTCCGTTGCATCTCTAGAATAAACTTTGTTACGGAACACTCAAAGAAAGAACTTCTAGTGAAAGAATTTTTGAGTATATCCGTAACATTACTTTATCAAATACAGATCTAATCCTTTCGGATGAGATACTACTTTATTTTTTTTTTTAGTCTCCTCGATCATCAATACATGAGTTCCTTCAACCTAATCTTTATATCCTTAAACCTTAGATTAACAATCATAGGATCTCCATTAATATCTTTCCAAAAATCTAGTGTGAATAAATAACTGTAAATTCCTTTACAATCAAATATTGAAATTGAACCTGATTCATGATCAAATCTAATATTCGGAAGAAAAATCTTAATCCAAAACATACACATCATTTTATCCCCGGTGCCTCTGCACCATGCAAAAAATAGGGTCCAAAAGAATATTATTATTAACCTTATCATGCTCGTGAATCTCTTATAGATTCAAACGTCTAGACATTGACATAATTATTTTACCCTCAAACATTGGAGTTCAACATTATTATCATAATGAAGTAAGCAACTGCATTCATTACAACAAGTAAAATCATTACCCAAATTCGACATCCTAGTGCCATGTATACACTTTTGACCTTTACTAAGCTTCCTTTAACTCCAGAACCGGCTAAATCTATAGCTCTGATATCAATAAATGTAACACTCTTTTCCCGTATCTGTACACCGGGTACTAGTCGGAAATGTTAAAACTTCTTTAATCCAAAAATCAGGGTAATTTAAAATTTTCAGAAAACTTCCCGATGGTCACCCATCCTAAAATTTCTCTAGCCCGAGAACACTTAACTTTATTTAAAATTGACTTAAATTATTTGTTTGAGTTCCAATCATAAATCAATTATCTTAGAATGCAACTCATCACTCGAGGTTATTCTTAACCTTGAATCTTTCCAGAAACGCCACTTATCTTGAAACCATAACGAACTTTAAAGGTCAATCACACTCAAATAGGTTTAGCAAGTATACATGCCACTATAATAATCAAACCTTAATTAGGATGTCATTACTGTGATTACATGTTGAACTTTCCAATATTGATGCATTGCTTTTCTCTCTCTTCTTGATTTACCTACGTGTGTATAATCAAACACACGCTAAGTACGAATTTAGTGAGGTAATAAATGAAGTTAATAACAATAATTCAAATTTTATTCAACTTCATAGCTACGTTTATATAGCATGATATATGCCAATGCATCAACTTTTACATTGCATTAGTAATTATTTACTATATGCCAATGTCATAATATTTTCATGCTTGCTCGGTTATCATAATATGCCGTATATGCATAATTGCATCATGATCACTAGATAAGTATACCAACATACTAATCATGTATCAACATAATATAAAACGAATATAAATTTCAAACCGATATACTTGCCGTAATTTTAAGTGCGTATAAACTCTTTAACCCGTTTATCAAATATTTACCGATTTCATAACCTGATTTCGTAGCCCAATTTTATAGCCCAAATATAGACCTATGAGGACCCTGGATACACAAGTCAAATATGCACCGAAGTGCTTCCCGCACATTTGTAAGGCTATGCTAACCATACACTAAGTGACCTTTCAGTAAACTATAGTGTTAATCCGAATTCCCGATTATGCAGCGTGCTGCTGGGCTCTATGGCATGCCAACTATATCCTGTCCCTCAATTGACTTATTTGGGCATAATTTCCGTATTTATTCCATCCATGGCAATGTATATCAATATAATTGAACATTGGGCAGTTCATACCCGAAATAACATTCATAACATACCATCATCAATAACTAGTGATCAATGCATTTGTTTTCAACCTTTGACATATTTAAAATATGTCAAATATATGATCAATGACATAAATATCATGCCAATATAGAAACCCGGTAGACTTATCGCAAGTCTTACCGTTGATGTATAAAACATCCATGTATCATGTTATGTATGCATTGCACTCACCTGAGCCATTTATTAGCATGCCTCACTAAATTCTACTCGATCCTTTCCTTTATAAAACCTCGAACCTTCTCTGATTCGGACTTGACTTCATTAATCATGTGAATAAGATAAAAAATATTTGTTAGATTCAAATCTAACAATACCTTAAACATGATGTCTAATATAATCATTCAAATATAAAATTTCCAAATATTTTTCCTTTCTTCCTTGTATTGTTCAAAAACTCATTATAGTCCATAGTGACCAATTTGAACTTCCAATAATTCTTCCGAGCTTGCTAACTCACATTTAAATACAAAATGTTTCAAATTCCATTTTTTGACAGCTTGCGCTACCTTCAAAGATTTGCTTATACCGGGCAGAATACATACCGGATTTTAATTTCCTCTATACTGGAAAAACTAGATTCGATAATGGTTCTAACGGTATAAGACACATAAATTAATAAAGTCTACAAAAATTATGAAAATTCTTCAAACTCCCGTCACAGTGCTGTTCTGATCGAAACTGTTTTATAAATTTTATGACCTTCATTGGATTAAAATTTCATATCTTTTAACTCGGAACTCAAAATCAGTTTCTGTTTGTTGAAAATGAAACTAGACGAACACATATTTACAATGGTATAAAATTCATCATTTAACCATTTTTGTAGAATTTATGGTGAATTTTTGAAGTCACTGCCAAAATTCAATCTTCTACATAGCTTTCCATAATAAACATCTAATTTCTACTAACTTCTCCTTATTTTCTACTCATCAATTTAGTCCCATCACTTGCTTCAAACCACCAATTCATCATATTCTTCATCAAATAATTATTCAAAATAATTTCCTCTAATTTTCTCTCTTTGCCCAAAATAGTCGCTAATGCAAAGGTAAGGATTCAAACTTTTTAACTTTGCAATTTAGTCCTCAAATCAACACTACTACCTTATTTCTATTATTTTAACTAAAAATCAGATTTGATCCCCATCCAATAATTCCTTTCCTATTTGGTCACTTGATTTTGACAATTTGTCAAAATGTTCCCTAATTTGATTCAACATCGGTTTAGCATTCTAAGATCAATTTCACATCTCCAACATCATTAATTACATAAATACACTCCAAATTCAAAAATTTCAGATTTGGTCCCTTAACTTTGAAGCTTGCCGAATTGGTCCCTATATATTTAACTTAGGGTTTTGTTTCTAAACAATAAATCAAGCTTACTAGATCGTTAATCCAACATCACAAACCCTAAGTTAGAATTGAATCCATAAACCCTAATCTTCTCCATATAAACAAAATATGTAGGGTTTAAATCCTAACTGAATAACATGATTTTAACATCATATAAGCTTGATTCCAACTTAAATTCAACCATGGAATCATAAAATCTCAAAAGCCCCAATTTTGTTCATAAACCCTAATTTCCTTCTCATGTAAAATTCTCATCAATCAAGCATGTATTTCATGAATTAAGTACATCAAAAGATAGCGCTTGAAGAGTAGAACAACTTTGTAGTTCGAAAGATTACCTAAAAATCAAGTTTCGGGGCTTGAATCGAGCTTGGAAATTTTCTCCCCTTTTCCCCTTAATTTTCGAAATGTAAAAGATGAAGAAAGCTTCATCTTTTTTCCTTTTAACTTTGAATTCCACCAATTATGCCACTTGTGTTTAGTAAATGAGTTTTAAATTCATTCAAATAGGGAAATTACAAAAGCGCCCTTTTATCCAACGGTTGGGATTGATTTTATCATCAATCAAGGGCCAAGATTTAAACTTCAAATTTCTTCTTCCAAAAATAGCCCTTGTAACTTTAAATATTTCAAAATTGCCATCCCTGGCAAATGACCAATTTGCCCTCCAACTAGTCTTTATTTACTAGTTTGTTTCAATATTGCCATTCCATTAAAATCTAACTAAATTTGTTCCTTCTCAACCGGCCACCATTCCATAAATATTATTTTATGATTTTCCATGGATTATGGAACATCCTCTGAAATTTTAATTCAATCCGATCTCCCGATATTCACAAAATACTTCTACTACGATTTTACCTTTACCGAGCTATCAGATCTATTCCAAAAATTCTATATTTCCATAATATTCCTCATATCATCATCCTTCATCCAATGACCTAAATTTAAATCTCGAGTTAGTAGTTTACCAACTTTGCCTCTGTGATTTTCCAAAATTACGATCTTGCCATTTTTCATCCAACGACTTATATTTAGCATGGAAAATCAACTTAAATCCAAGGGTTCCTATTCTTCCAACACAAAGAAAATATCTTAGGCATGCAAAATGACATAATCAACCTTGGCTTATCATCCTTCAATTAACCTAGATATTTGATTCGATCCGATTATCCGAATATTCTTCCAAACTTTATCGCTTTATAGCCAATAATACAATCTCCGTACGAAAAATTTGGGTAACACAAAAACGTCATTCTTGGGGGTAAACTATTCATTTACGGGGTTAAAGTACACAACTTTTTGAAAATTACACTTTGGTTCCTGAACTTTTCCAAAGTTTACACTTTAACCCCTAAACTTTCAAAATTTACATTTTGGTCACTAACCAAAATTTTGGGATATTACAAAGTAGATACCATGTCTATATTTTATGCGAAATAGGCATGCAGATAGATAGCATGATGGGGTAGGATTAATTTTCTTCTCTAAAAGCATGTTATAGGGTTATTTTATTTCGGCTTTTATTATTTTGATATTATTTTTATCTGAGACTAACCAAAATTTGTTATTTTAATAAAATGACAAAAATAGGTTTTATTAAAATAACCCGGTTTCCAGGTGATCCAATCTCACCAAAATGAAAAGATTGGTGGCAACTCCGTTAAAAACCAAATATTTTTCGTAAGAGCAAATCCAGAACCGCAGGTCGCGGGGTCGTTGTTACAAACTTCTTACACCCTTAATCCTTTAAAATTTTCAGGGGGTGCAACTGCACCCTCAACCCCTTGACCTATCCATGCTTTTAATGTCAACCTGCATTAACTGATGTAATTTTTTTTCTTGTACTAGCTGGTCCTAAGATCTTAGCTTGAAAACATTGACACAAAAATATGTTCTAAGTCTCTGATTAGAGGTGACAATCAGGTTGTTCAGGTTGGGTCATTTTGGTTGGAGTTGATTTTTGGTTTGAGTTACTTTTAGTTTAGATTTGATTTTGGTCGACTTGGGTTTGAATTAGATTTATTTCGAGACTATGATATTTCAAGTCGGGTTAGATTAATTTCAGATCAGGTCAATATTAAATTAGTTTATTTTTCAGGTCAAATCAATATCAAATATGTTGGTTTTTGGTTTGAGTCAATATCGGATCAATTGATTATTTTTGGTGGCAATATCATATTGTCCAGTTTTCAGTTCAGGTCAATATCAGATAAGTCAGTTTTCGTTTCTAGTCAACCTTTTGATCTTTAGGTCAATTTAGGTTGGGTTGGGTATGTATCCAATCGGGTATATATAGAATTATTGATATATTCTTGTAAAAGATATATTTTTTGTTTGTCAATCTTATCGTTTATGCTTAATTTCAACTCTTAACCGTTCAATGTTTTGAATTCTACCATCATTAAGGGATGACAATTTGGCCCAAATTAAAATAAAGGTTTGCATAAACAAGTTTCAACTAAATGTTTTCTATTTGGCCCAAATTAAAATAAAGGTTTACATAAACCGTTCATTGTGGTCATTATCGAGTTTCAACTAAATGTTTTCTATTTTTAAAATAAAGGTTTGCATAATTTCTAAGACAATAAAAATGATTTTAAGGAATTAAAATTGGATTATGTAGAAATTATTTAATAAAAAATTATCATATTATTTATTAATAGAATAAAATCAATTTAGGTATATTTTAATTATGACATTTAAGTAAATATTTGAATTAAATATTTAATTAATATCATAAATTAAATAAAAGATCAAATCAAATAAACAATTAAAAAGTAAAAAAATAATACATGAAAGTTGGCGTGAAAGAGATGAGTTATCTTTATTTTATAATCATTCATATTAAATATTTTTTAAATGAAAATGTTATCGAATCAGATATGAAGATAGTCTTTTAAACGAGAAAAGATGAAATTAAACCATTAAACTTTTATTAAAGTTGATTGTTAATCACTTAATCGATAATCTAATAAAAAGAGAATAAAACATACATATTTACTATTTATCGTAGTGCTAGAATATAAATAATAATAAAAATAAATTATTCGTTCACTTCGACTCAATTATCGGGATGATGTTCAGTTCAGATTGGATTTGGGCAAATTAAATTCGGGTTACTTTCAGTTCAGGTTGATTTGCTTTCGGTTTTGGTTATTTTTGGTTTCAATTATTTCGATTCAGGTTGATTTTGGTTCAACTAAAATTCAGGTCATTTTTTGTTAGGTTTAGTTTGTTTCGGGTTTGGATCAAATTTAGACCATCATGTTCGGGTCTCGGATCAGGTAAATGGATTTGGGTCTTAGGTCTCAGGTCAAGTTTGTTAGATCTATCTCTGATCGAGTGAAAACACCGAGGACAAGATACATCAACAACCAAACACACATTTGAATTCGATACGGGTAATGACACCATAAAATCTTCCATTGTTCACCATGTAGCACCCAGGATTTGGATTCATCGATTCATATGCAGTTTCGCTGTGAATCTGCTACCCTTATTTCATCTCCACCCAGACATTTAGTTAAGTAGGAGATGTCATATTAATGATCATTAAATAAATGACTATATTGCAAAGAACCTAAATTTAAAGGCTAATAGTTCAAACAAACAATTCGTTCATTTTCATATGATAATTCTACCATTTTAAGGCCTTGGTATCGATATATGTACAAGGTATCAATATCAACGTTTAAGGTGTCGATACATGTACATGGAAGATGGTATCAACACCCATTCACTATAAATCAATACTCAATCTAGGTATCAATACCAAATTCATATTCAGTGTTCTAAACAATCAGATTCTTATTTATTGTATCAGTTCGTCCTCCTTAGGCATTGATACCTATGCACTAGATTGCAAAATTTAGGTTATTTTGACAAGTTTTCACACTTCTAAATTTTACCAAAACACACTACAACACTTGGCATATGTCATGACACTCATTAATGTATTTGGCATGCTAAGTATCACCATTTGACCTACAAATATAACAAGGGTCTTTAAGCTCATAATAACAAATCAAACAACTTGTAGCATAATTTCATACCAAATAGTCTATCATCAAACAACTAACCAACCCATCACGCTTAGCAATATTCCAAGTACATTATTCACCAAGCATACAATATAGTTCCAAATCTAGTTCTTTAAGCATATACATTTTCTAGACTTGCCACATTTACTCAATCGCATATGACAAGATATTTTCTTTGTCAAACATCAAGAACCATACACATTATCATATTCGTCACACTTACCCTACTATGACTTATCTTACCATAATGCTAACACGTAACTTACCTACAAACAACGTAATTCTACGTAAACATTCATAACATAGGGTAAAACTTGAACTTTGAACAATTTAATCTCAAGCATGAGAGAAATGATAATATAAGCTCTATTAATTATAACATAAAGGCCATCAAGGCACCCAATGTGAAACTATGCGTCCGACGTCTCTAAACCTTCTTCAATCGCGGTAAGATCGATCTGCCATGTTTTATTCACATAACAATAGAGGATTAATGCATCATTATGCATCTAAAATCCCAACAATCTCAATCATTAACATCACATCACCAAACACCACCATAAACCTTCTGAAAACAATAAAAAACACTTCGATTCCAATCTAAACAAATCCCAACCATAACCTAATGATTCGATCAACTTTACAACATCAACAAAATCCAAAAACATCCATAATTCCACCTTATATCTCCAGAAACAACATAACACCACAAACACCTCAAAAACTAACTATTCACAACCTAGAAAATTAGCAATTCAACTAGTTTCGGTTTCCTTTTATAAATCCCATTAAATATCATCAAAACAAACTTTAAACATGATCTAAACCAATAAAGATTGCAATGATTCAGATCAATAAACAAACTCAATAGACTTCTTAACAAAATTAACATTAAATTATCAAATCTTGATTTAATCTTTAAAACATAACATAAATCGATTCTAAAGGATCAAGAACTTGGGAATTTCAATAAAGAACCTTTTATTAGAGGAGAGAAATGAAAATCACTTCTAATGGTAGACTCCTTCCTCAATTGGTTTGATTTTGATGAATTCTCCAAAGTAGAAGTAGAAGTACAAAGTAGAGCAAAGGAATCAAGTGTTGAAATCAAAAGTAGGATAGAGAAGTGATTCCTGAGATTTTTAGAAAAGAAAAGGTAGTTTGGTTGCAGAGAATTTAAGAGAAAAGATTGGGAGTAAAAGTAGTTACGTGAGAAAATGATTTGGCTAATTAAAACAAACCATTTGAAACCTTTTATTAAATCCTTTTAAAACTATTTTAAAATATCCAAATTAAGGAAAAAGTCTAATAAAAACAATTGACTTAATATCTCGCTAAAGATTCTATTTTTTGACCATTTTACGATTTAGTCACCAAAAATAGTTTTCAAACTTTACATTTTAGTCACTAGGGTGAAATGTCCATAAATCAAACATTATTTTATCAAATTGAATTTACCAAAACCCTAAAAATAATAATTAAATATTTTCCACCATTTTCCATATTTTATTTCATGTTAAAAATATTTATTACGAATTAATTCTCGAAACTAGATCGAATCAACTAATCCGGTTCACCCGAACCGTCTAGCCTACCTAGCTAACTTCTAGGCCCAAATTTAGGGTGTTAAACATGTCAGTGGCAATTCTTTGCTGGATTCTGTACTTGTGTAAAGCTTTAGTGATTAAATGACATTTAAAATGTGTACCTTCATCATGTATAATAGCTCTAGGGGTATCAAATCTGGTAAAGATATTTTTGTGCAGGAACTTGGCAACTGGCTTGGCATCATTTGTTGGGAGAGCAATGGCTTCCACCCACTTTGAGACATAGTCTACTACCATATGTATGTATAAAATCCCAAATGATGGGGGGAAAGACCCATAAAGTCTATCCCCCCACATCAAATAGCTCAACATGCATGATATTTTGAAGTGGCAATTGATGTCCGCTGGAAATGTTTCCATTTTGTTGGCACCTATCACATGACTTGGAAAAATAATGACTATCCTTGAATAGTGCTGGCCAGAAAAATCCTGACTGCAACACTTTGGCTGCTGTCTTCATTCCAGCAAAGTGACCTCCATATGGTGCTGCATGACATAGTTGAAGAATGTTTTGTTGTTCATATTCTGGCACACAATGACGAATGACTTGATCAGTACACTGTTTGAATAAGAAAAACTCATCCCAATAGTATTGTCAAATATCTCTGAGAAATCGCTTTTTGGCATTACTTGGCAAGTCCGGTGGCATAATATTGCTGACCAAGTAGTTGACTATGTCAGCATACCATGGAATAGTGATAGTCATAAGCAACTGTTCATCAGGGAAATCATCTCTAATGGCAACGGTGCTGCCATTCTCATGGTGGTGTTCTAATCAAGACAAATGATCAGCCACCAGGTTCTCACTCCCTTTCTTATCTCGAATTCTGAGACCAAACTTTTGTAACAAGAGTGTCCATCGAATCAGTCTGAGCGTGGCATCGTACTTGTCTAGGAGGTATTTGATTGCCGAGTGGTCTGTGTACACCACAACTTTACTACCCATTAGGTAAGATTTGAATTTGTCAAACGCAAAGACAACTCAAGGAACTCCTTCTCGGTTGTTGTGTAGTTAAGTTGGTCTTCGTTCAACATTCGACTGGCATAATATATGGCATGGAAAATTTTACCATGCCTTTATCCTAAAACAGCTCTGACGGTGTAGTCCCTGGCATCGCACATGATCTCGAATAGCTCATTCTAATTTGGTGCCACGACTATTGGGGCATTAATTAACCTGTCTTTCAATTCATGAAAAACCTTTCGAACAAGAATCATCAAACACAAAAGTGGTATTCTATTCTAAAAGCATAAAGGTTTAGATATTTTTGAGAACTTTTTCCAATGACAAAGAATTCATCCATGAAGACTTCTAAGTTATTCTCGATCATATTCGAAAAGATTGACATCATGCAACACTGAAACATTGCTGGGGCGTTACACAATCCAAATGGCATTCTTCTGAAGGTGAATGTCCTATATGGACAAGTGAACGTAGTTTTCTCCTGATCTTCTAGAGCAATGGCTATTTGATTATAGCTCGAGTAACAGTCTAGTAAGCAATAAAATACCTTCCCTACCAATCTGTCCAACATCTAATTGATGAAGGAAAGTGGAAAAATGGTCCTTTCTGGTGGCATTTTTTAACTTCTTGTAGTCAATGCTCACCCTCCAGCCCATCACGGTCCTAAAGGGGATCAATTTATTCTTGTTGTTCTGAACCACGACCATTCCACCCTTTCTCGGCATACGCTGTACCGGGTTGACCCATGAGCTATCAAAAATATGATAAATTATCCCGATATCCAACCATTTTATGATTTCTTTCTTAACTACCTCTTTCATGCTGAGGTTTAGCCTCCTCTAGGCCTCAATTGTTTTGCCGTGGTAATCCTCCATAATAAATTTGTGCATGCAAATTGTTGGGCTTATCCCTCAGATATCAGCTAAGGTCTAACCCAGGGCTTGCTTATAGTTGCCCAGTGTTTCCAGCAATCTTTCCTCCCGGTCTTTAGTTAAATCCGCAACAATGATCACTGGCAAAGTGGAATTGTCTCCTAAGTATGCATATTTGAGTTGACTTGGCAATGGTTTCTATTCCAAGTTCGGTGGTTCCTCAATAGATGGATTAGGTGCGTTGATCTCCATACCAGGCAACTCAGGTGGCTCAGGTCTCCTGTAGTAACTCAGTTGGTTCCTCAGATTCTTCATTCACCATATCTTCATCAACCTGCTCCATTGCATCAACTTTTGTACTCTAGCATATCTGTGCTACGTCCACATTAGGAATGAACACCATCAGCTCAACAGCTTGGCATTCCTCAGGTTCATCTGCACACTTAAGAGCTTGAAATACGTTAAACGTAACCTATTGGTCATTCATAAGCATAGTAAGCTCACATTTTTAAACATCAATTAAAGTCCTACCGTGGCAAGAAATGGTCTTCCCAATATTATTGGGAGATCAACATCAGCCTCATATTCTAAAATAATGAAATCAATTGGGAATATAAATTTATCTACCATTACCAACATATCCTCAATCTTACCCTTATGATGTGCATAAGATCGATCTACCAGCTGGAGTGTCACTGTGGTAGGCCCGGCTTCTCTAATACCAAGTTTATTGAAAATTGACATTGGCATTAAATTTATGTTGGCTCCCAGATCACACAGTACTTTTCCCATAAATCTATTGTCAATCGTGCAAGAAATAGTGAAACTCCCAGGATCTTTCAATTTTGGGGGCAATATTTTGGTTATTATTGCACTGCATCCCTCAGTAAGTGCGACAGTCTCAAAATCACCCAACCTCCTCTTTTTGGACAAGATGTCCGTCATGAACTTGACGTAGTTGGGCATTTGTTTGAGAGCTTCTACTAATGGTATGTTAATCTCCAGTTGTTTAAGGACTTCCAAGAATCGCTTGAACTGTTGATCCTGCTTGTCTTTTTGCAGCCTCTATGGAAAAAGGTGGTGGTGGATAGGCAAATGCTGGCTCTGCTGGTTTTTCCGAGGTAGTGTTAGCATCAGGTTGTGGTCTAGAATTACTAGTGCTTGCTTCCCCTTTCTCAGCTTCCTTAGGTTCGTCCGCTGGCACTGATTTATCCTCATGGCATATAATTGGTTGTTTGTCTAGTGTCAAATTCTCAACTTGTTTGCCACTTTAGAGAGTGACAGCTTTGTATTGTTCTCGCCGAGCATCCTCTGCATCACTGCACAAAGTTCTTGGAGGTCTGATATTGAGCGCACTGGCAATATGTCCTTTTTGAACTTCCAAGGTCCCTATGGTCGCGATTAGACTCTAGACAATCGCATCATTACGCTCTATATATTCCCCTAGAATGTTTCCATTGGAAGATCTCTACCCTGGATGGAAATTATTCTGTGCTCTTTGTGGCATCACATTCTGGTTAAATCCTGGCGGTGCATTGGTGTTCTGATGTTGGGCATTATATTGGTTACCTCCCTAGGTCGCCCATGAAAAGTTCGGATACTGCTTCCAACCTGCATTATAAGTATTAGAATGTGGGTTAATATTACGATTGTAATTACCAAAAAAATATACCAATTTTGGGTTTGCTGTGCATTCTTCCATTTTATGATCCTCTCCACAAATAGTGCAGAATCGTTCCAATGCCTTCACTTCTTGGACCTTCGCTGGCTTTTGCATTGTTTTCACTATATTAGTGATTGATCGACAATAGTGCATCAAGCTCTAACTTTTATCTACTTTCATCCCAATTCCTAATCTGGCAGTAGGGTATTGGAGATCATTGGTGGCAATTATTTCAAGGATGTCATAGGCATCCGTGTAATTCTTGTCTAGCAAGAACCGTTTGCCGAAGCATCTACAATGGTTCTGGTATGAGCATTGAGTCCGTTATAAAAGGTATCCTCTGGGTCTAGGTAGGAAATCTATGCATGGGACATATTCTTAACAGATCCTTGAATTGCTCCCAGGCATCATATAGTGTCTCGTTATCAGCATGTCTAAAAGTAATGATTTCACTCCACAACTTGGCATTAAGTTTAGGTGGCTGAAATATCAGAAGGAACTTATGGTATAATTCTTCCCATGAAGTAACTAAACCTGGTGGCAAAGAACTTAGCCACAACTTTGCTCTATCTCTCAATGAGAATGAGAATAGCCTCAGTTTCACTGTCTCTTCAGCCAAACCAGGTTGCTGAAATAGTTGGCAAACCACCATGAATTGCTTTAAGTGTTGCCTTGGGTCTCTAGTAGGTGATCCATCAAATTGACCTACATTCAATAACGTTTGAATCATTACCGGTTTAAGCTCAAAATTAGCTGTATTTACCTCTGAACCAATTAGTCATGGCATCAAATTATCTATGGTGGGTGCTAAGTGTTCTCTGATAGGTTGTTCTTCAGGATTCTCAGCAGCAATAGCGGGTGCAGGTGGTATCCCATCATGTATTGCCGGATTTTCTTGGTTGTTGGCATTATTTAGGACACCATCTACTCCACCATTCCTATTTCGAGACATTTCTTGACATTTTCTCTTTATCTTGCCTAGAGTTCTTTCATTTTTTGGGTCGTATAATAAATCGTCCTTTGTAGTGCGGCTCCTGGTCATACACCAAACAAAAAAAAAAGTAAAACAAAAGACAGAAACAAGTAAAAATCAAAACAATTAATCCCATTACAATCCCCGACAATAGCTTTAAAAACTTTTCGGTCAACTACTACTTGGTAAAAGGTTGATGATCCAATGTAAGAAGGCAATTAAATAATGCCAAGAACGTGCCTTTTTGCGTTCAAGTATACAAGGTCAGCAAATAATATAGTATTGAGTGAGTATGATATCCATAGGGATTGTCCAGGGATTAAATGCCACGATAGTTACTTGTGAATTGGAACAAATGGGATGGTAAATGATTTCGAATTTTAATTAAGAAAATGATTAAAGGAAAATGGAACAAAAATTGAGCAGATTGGAAACACGTAAGTCAAGTTGATTGATGGGCTTGGCAAGTGATGTTTGGATTTCACGCTAACGATGGCAACAAGTAATAACGTTCAACCTTGGTTTTATTGTCGAACAGATTTCAAGCTAGTATTGCCTTTGTCGATGGCAATACTCTAAGTTAATTACTTTTAACACCTATATGTCTATAGTGAGTTTTCAAGCAATTAACTTGATGAAGTTTTAAAATTTACTTACAACGGGTAGATTCACTTCATAAGTAAGCTCATCTATTTGAAAATCTTCTGTCAAAGTTTCTTTCCTTAGTATTTGGAAATTAATCCTGATCTCCTAAGTCTGTTAATATATTAAGGGATAATGAGCATTCAATGCCAACTGTCGTATGACATAAAATATGATAAACTGAAGTGTTAGCAAAATAGACAATAAAGCCAAGGTAATCAATTATTAAAAACCTAAAACTAAGCGTTAAATGATTAGTTCATGGCTAGGGTAACCAACAAACCATATCGTTTTTGAACAACACCATCAAATCAGAAATAAATCTAAGAGAAATGGACTAAAGAAGGAGATCTGTCGATGTAGCACTTCTATAACAACCCCTTCCTGGCCTGGTAAGAATTTGGGTCAGAAAGTGTTACCAAAGAATAAAACGGTGATTGGTGCGATACTTTACTCAAAGATTGACACAGTACTACAGAAGTAAGGTGAGAATGATAAAGTAATATGTCACTAATTGGGCCTAATTTAAACTTTTATAAACTTAGGGGAGCTGAACAATAGATTATAGGGACTTGCTAGGGGTGATTAACGAATTTTGAACATGGGTATCGATAAATGCCCATACCGATACACTTCAAGCAGTATCGGTACACCTACCAGTGACCGTTAAAACGGTTAGGTTCAATGGCCCCATACCAATATGGGGTCAAGTCATATCGATATGCAATGTTAATTTAATTAATTCCGTTTTATAGATTTAAATAGGGTATCGATACGCACCCATTCGTATCGATACCAAGCTACACAATTTTTTCCAGATTCAAAATACCGTACCGATATGGCTCGAGCCATACCAGTACTCCCCTTAATCCGATTCCAAATATGTAAGCCCGTACCGATACACCATCACCTGTATCGGTATGGCAGGGCCTGTAATGCCAGTTTTTATTTGGTTTATTAGTAATTTACCCAAATGCAATGCAATGCAATGATAATACAATAAACTTCAGTTTAGTCCTAGAATCGACTAAACTCTAGATCTAATACCACAAATGTAACACCCCCTTCCTGGCCATGTAGGAGTCTAGGTAAAAAAATGTTACCAGAGAATAAAATGGTGATTGGTGCGATACTTTACTCAAAGATTGATATATTACTACATAAGTACGGTGAGAACGATAAAACAATACGTCATGATTGGGCCTAATTAAAACTTTTATAAACTTAGGGGAGCTGAACAATAGATTCTAGGGACTTGCTAGGGGTGATTAACGAGTTTTAAACATGGGTATCGATACGCCCAAGGGCCATATCGATACGCTATGGCTAAAATAACTATTAGAATTTCCAGTGACAAATGCCCGTACTGATACACTTCAAGTAGTATTGGTACGCCCAACAGTGACTGTTAAAATGGTTAGGTTCAATGGTCTTATACTGATACAGGGTCAAGTCATATCGATACGCAATGTTAATTTAATTAATTTCATTTTATAGATTCAAATAGGGGTATCGATACGCACCTATCCGTATCGATACCAAGCTACACAAAATTTTCTAGATTCAAAATACCTACATCATCACCTATATCGGTATGACATGGCCTATAATGCCAATTTTTATCTAGTTTATTAGCAATTTACCCAACCGAACCATGTCCAAATTCAATAAAACTTTACCAGCAAGTTTATTTAGTCTAAACCTATTAGCATGCCAAATTTTAGGATCAATCGAATCTTTTTACTATGATTTCCCCGATTTAGGCCAAATATACGTTTTAGTCCACTTTTAACCAATTTCAAAAGTCTCATTTAGTCAAATAAAGCATACCAAAAACACACAAAGCATACATGCATCCAAAGGACCAAAAGTGACTTATACAACCATTATGCCACCCTTCTAGGTGTTTGTAGGAATAACATACTTTACTTTAGTAGCTTCGTGACTTGTCAAAAACCTTCAATACCTCGATCTCCAACTCAAAACCTTGCTAACCTGAAATGCATTGAAAATGAATGCATTAGGAATACTTTGCCTAGTGAGGTATTCATAAACAATATTAATGGAAACAAATGCATTTATACCATGCTTCAATAACAACAATGGCAATACTATGGCAATATGCCCAATGTATATATTCAATACAATAACAATAATCAATACAATGGCAATAATCAATGCAATAACAATATTTGGGCAATAACAATAATCAATATCATTAGGTTTCCTTGGATCGATGTAAGGAGTATGGATACGTAAATTCCTATGCCTCACCAAACGATAATGGTCTTGTCCCTCCACCTCACCTTTATAACCAAAACATCACATAGCTCCACCTCACCACAATAATGGCCGTAGCCACTCGTACCAATGAGCTCATGAATTCTATGGCATGACAATTGTATCCAATCCTACTCAAACCCAAGGTTCGATAACAATAGTCTTGTAGCAATAAGTTCAATAGCAATGATTCGGTATAATAATTCGGTTATATAATATTTCTATAATAATGGATCAATAGCTATAGTTCATTAACAATGAATAGTTCAATGTCAATATTCAATAGCAATACTTCAATGGCAATATACAATGACCAATGATCAATGATTCAATATGTCAATGCTTCAATGATGTTAATGACATTAACAATGATACTACGAACAATATTTCGATGCAATACTTACCAATACTCACCAATATGGCCACCAACGATGTTCTATGCAATTTTCCTTATGCACAAGGTTATCTATGCAATGATCTATATCGATGATTCAATAACAATATCCAATGATCAATATGACCTTAACAATATTTCAACGATGTCTATAACTATACAATGTTTCAATAGTCAATAAACCGATGCAATGGACTTACCCAAGTTCACCAATAGTACCCCTCACGGTTTTGATGCAACAATACCTTGAGACAATGTTAGCAGTGCAATGGAAAATAACAATGAATTCAGGAAAGGCACCTAGCCAATCCCGAGACTTCGACTGCACTCATCTTAGTTTTTGAAGCTCCTACGGCTCTCAGATTACAATCCCCTTGTTCTTAGCCTCGAAGGAGATGATAGATCCTCTTTCTCCAACTCTTGAGCTAGGTAAAACAATATGATGCATTAGATTCAATATAACGTTATCAAAACTCATATTTAGGATTCTTAACAGATTTTAGCTACTAGATTTCCATAGATTGAAACCTTTAAGACATGGGTTTAGCTAAGGAGTTCAACATCCTTAACATGAAATTACACAAAATCCCTCCATGGAATCGATGGATTGTTTGGGGGCTTTGACTTACCAATACTCTAGCTATCCGATGATGTCAAGAAACCAAAGAAAGCTTGAGTCTTGATGCACTAGCTATGGAGGTGCTAGCTTAAGCTTGAGGCAGATGATAACAATAGAGGTGTATGCTTGCAATATTTGAAAAGAACAGTGAAGAGGGCTTAAGGGGTAGGTACGGTGGACATAAAAAGTGTGGGTAAAATGTTTTTCAATTATTTGCTAAGCTTTTTGTAGCTTAACTGATGGGTTTCCTCTTTAGGAAGGAAACCTATATTTTAAGCTTATTGCCTAATCTTTCTATTTCCAATAATTAGCTAGGCATCATCAATCTACATCTTCAGACACCTCCACGTGAAAATTTCTTAAGCTAAGAGGTGAGTTATCCCTAAAATGGTATAATTATGAGGGTGGTCCCTTAACTTTCCAAACTTTGTACTTTTGCCCCTAAACTTTTAATTTTCATAATTGAATCACTAAAATGTTTTCAAGGAGTTTAATTAGGTCCAAAGTCTATAAATTGACTCAATTAGAGTCCAATACGGTATAATTAACTATATGATTTAAGTCAATACACTATTTGGACCTTTCTAGTATAGAATTTCTAATTGTCGAAACCCTATTTCGACTAGACCAATTTTTGAGGTGTTACACCTTCAATCGATCCAAGGCTCTAAAAAACTGCCTGGTTTGAGCCTTGGTTCACTTCCACTCGCTCTCTATTCCTCATGGCGCAACCTCTCTTACTTAATCGTTGGATTTCTTTATATAGGCGCTCATGGAAACCTTGATTAGGGTTTGTTTTTTTTTAAAGTTTGTTACACAATATTGTAGGAGTGTTATCTTCTCTTTGAATTAGGACTGACCTAGCTCTGACTCACGATTGTTTGACCGGGCATCAGACTTCCTTCTTTTGCCAACCGAGCTTGGAAATCCTCTCTTACATTTTGTCAACTGTATTCGGCATTTCTCTTTCCTATATTTTGCCAACTGTACTCGAGACCTGCCACCACCTGTACACCATGGCAAGAAAATACCCCTTCAATCTATCAATAAAATCTGTGCATTCCTTAACTCCTAGATGCAAATGCATGAAACTATTGGTAAAATGAACTAATTTGTTCCCAAAGTCAAGCAAAAGCATGGCAATAACGCTTAATCAGAGAAAGATAGAGAAATATAAAAATAAAATCAACTTTGGATGAGTTAACACTTAGCAATAACAAAGTATATAGAAAGATAGAGAAATATGAAAATAAAGCCTGGATCTCCTTGGTTCAGTTTGGAAGAACGATCAAGTACACTTCAAGGGAATATGATGGCTTAATCAACAATTAAAAGGCCAGCTTGAGTACTAGCTTCCATTTAATCTCCAATTGTCAACTTAGGGATGAGATTGGCTTCAACTATCGTCGTAAGTTGGAACTATAACCCTTTGAACAAGTGAATCAATCTTTGTTGTATCCATTCAACTTTTGTTGTAATACTTGTTAACCTGACTTGTCACTGCATCCGTCGATGTCAGTGGCTAGTTTAATACTTTCATGCAAAATGTTAATTAGATCCAACAATTAAAGCTTAAGAAAAAGCTAATGAAAATATAAATTAAACTGAAGAAAAGGTTTCAACAAGTTCATACTGCTCAAAAGTTAAACCATCATCAATTAAGCATAAATACAAAAGTAATCTCCAACAAACATCTAAATTAAGAAGAGTTTAAGAATATAACAAAGTATTTTTCTCGACTCAGCACTTGATTCCTCTTCTCCTCAGATAATTCTGCCTTCACCTCGAATCTCAAAAAATGAGCTTAGGCCACCATGGGAGGATAGAGAAAGCTCAGAGGTGAAGATGATATGAAAAATGTAAATCGCGTGACCCTTTTTCTCTTCTTAGATTTGTCCTTTTATATGCTGCTCAGGAAAGGAAACCTATCTTGTAGGTGTTTTGTATGACCCAAGGCCTATAGAATTTGTTATAACAAATAATACAGCTGGTAGGGTCATCCTTATCTTATAGTAGTCTAGAAAGCTGGAAGATACATTGTCGAGCTGCTGCAGTGGTGAGACTTCCTTTGCAGGGACATTAGAAATGCAACAAAAACAAAGTAAAATAGGCAGAAATATATGAAATAAGAGAAATTGAAGCCGAGTTAGATAAAATGTAGAAATAGACATGAAAATGCAGAAATTGATGCAATAAACATATATGTGGGGATAATTAAATCTATAAATCTAGGGAAAATACATGCTTTTTATCACACCCTCAAACTTGAGTTTTTACTTATCCTCATGTAAAATTTAAAGCAACAAGCATCAGCAACAATTTAGAGGTATTTTAGTCACTCGAATCATTCCAATCAATCAATAAATTCATTGCATCGACATGATAGAAAATTGCATAGTCAACTCCATATCAATAGATAAGCAATCAATTCAAGAATTCCTAACATCATGCCTATCATCTCAAATTCATTCCACCTATCAGCATTTTTTAGTACTACAAATAGCAGTATATATGTTTTTCATATTTTTATTCTTTTTCTTTCTTTTTCTTTTTTTATGTAACGAGGTATATCAAACAATGAATGCACCGTAGACCTTGAGAAGTAAGATGTTGTGCAACAATCCCTTACGAAGTACTTCATTGCAATGACACACACTCATGCAGCGGCAACATTTGGCCAAATTCATTTTTCTAACGCATGTAGATGAGTGTTCCCCCTTAAAGTTACTTTTATTTTATTGCACTTACATTAGAATTCTATTTATTTATACTTAATAAGATATACTAATATATATATATATATATAGGTCATGCTGAAATAGGTAGAAGTCATAAAAATCTAAGGAATGATGCTAGATATTCTTAATCAAACAAACATATATATCAATGCAGAGTTAAAAATGCAATCATCCATCATGTATATCCAACAAACTTAACAATAATTAGAACAATTCAAGATTTACACATCGAATGCAAGCAAAAGATTTTTCAACACAAAGGGAACCTTGCATTTGCTTAAAAAAATTGAAATGGGGGGTGCATTTCAACTCCTAAGCGTATACCCCAAACTTAAAGATTGTATTGTCCCAAATGCAACACAAAAATGAAATGATAGAATGCAATGACCGAATGTAATGACAAAATATGGCTACAATGATGAATGCAATAATATTATAACTAAATGCTTTTACAATGACAATGCAAATGTCATGACAATACATGAAACAAAAATTAAATTACACTATCTGGAATGTGCAACGCAAATGGTGCAAGTGAACACGTCACAAGTAATAGTATAGATTAAGATCATCTCTATAGGGATTGGTAAGGATTTAATTCTTAGCTTCTCACACTGGAATGAAAGAGTATTGAAAGTGATAGATGGTGATAAATAGAAAGTAAAATAAACTAAGTAAATAGAAAAGGTAATCAATATGAGAGAATAGGACAGGTTATCAAGAGTAGTGGTGTGATTGCCGGATGAGTTGTTGTGGCTAGTAATTGCTAAGGCAAGTAAATTGTTGTGGCAAGTAATTGCTTTGGCAAGTAGATTGCTGTGACAAGTCATTGCTTTGGCAAATAGATTGCTGTGGCAAGTAAATTGTCGTGGCAAGTAAACTGCTGAGGCAAGTAAATTGTCCTTTCAATGTTCGACAGAGTGTTCTTCAATGCCTTCACGTTATCCCTAACTGAAGAACTGAAGATTGTGCAAGCCTGGTGATACATCCCTGCGTTAACCTTGGGTGGAAAACATCATTCTTTTCACTCTTCTTAGCCGCTAAAACCTATTCCTTATTCCAAAGGCGAATTAGTTTTCACCAATGGTTGTTCAAATAGAAATCGTATCCACTAGTTTCGTGAATCTCGCTCTCTCGAGCCTAGATAAATGAATGCATTCAAGTTCCTCTCCCAAGTTTTCTTGAAGCAAAATTAAAAAAAAGAATGGATAAACACTAAAATTTATTAAATTAAAAACCAAAACCAATTAATCATCTCTACACACCATAATACCCGATAACCCAAGCCAAGTTAATCTAGTTCATGGCTGGATAAAAAGAAAACACAAATGAATAAAACCCAAACATGGGTGGATCGCATGATACAAGATAAATAGAAAAATTTACGCGTGAATCCCCCTTTTTGATCCGATCTCACTCTCCTCATCGACTCCCCCTTTGTTTAATGATGCGATCACTCTTTATAGAATAATAAACTCTATTTGAAATTCAAAAGATGTAGTTTATCTCTTTATCTTTGGTTGTGGAGATAATTCAAGCTTTATCCCCTTATCTAAAGATAAGAAGATAATTCAAAAGCCTTATCTTCTTATCCTTATCTATGCGTCACTCTTTTAAATGGAGATAATTTAGAATTACTTCAAAATATTTTCTTTATCCCTCATCTTTATTTGCAGCAATTCTTTAATTCAAATCTAGGTAATTATCCAAAGTGTTTGAATTAATTCCTGGAGATAACAACTTTATCGTGACTTGCCAGGCCATCATTCGACACGTGTCTCGGCAAGTTCTGAACTTGCCATGTTTTCCTTCGCCAAGTGGTTCGACAAGTCATCCTGCACAAAATAAAGCAAAATTAGCAGCAGTGTCTCCACAAAACTATCAAAACATAAGGCCAAGCCAAATAGATAGAGAAACTAAAAAACTATGCATAAATGGCTAAGAATACAACTAAAATGGGCCTAAATCTAACAATAACATGAGTAAAAAGGGTAGAAAATATAGTATTTTTACACACTTAACACACCCCCAAACTCGAACTATTGCTTATCCTCAAGTAATGCAGACACTAACAATTACCTGCCAAGGCATTCACCACCAAAAACATGCTTTAAGCCTGACTTCAATCCTTAGAACCATGGCAACAAAAAATTGATCATCCTTCGATTGTTGGAAAACACAGAGAGGTACTCAAAATAAACTAAAATACTAGCGAAAATGTGTGTGCAGAGTTGTGTACAAGTCAATCAACAAGATTCCAAGCAAACCTTTTTTAGATTGCCAAGGCAATTATTATTCAGCTGAGCTAATTAGGCACCTCTAGCAAGTTTCCCTTTTCTTTTTCTTTTTTTCAACTAGAATCATATGGGCACCTCTAATGATTAATTATCATTATTATTATTTTTTAATTTTTTTTGGCTAGAGGCAGATAGGCACATCTAGCATATTTTTCCTATTTTTAATAACCTAAAGTTTACTAGGTCTCCCGCAATAAAAAAGTCACAATAGTATCAATCTAAGCAGCATCATATCGAAATTTCAAGTAAATTCCATGCCAATCCTAAAATCTAAGGTTCTCTCATCTAAGAGTAGTGGCAAAATTCATCATAGTATATCACAACAGGTTTTAGCAATTTTATCATGTAATTGTGATGGCAAGTAACATGTGCAAACTAACATGAGACACACAATATGAATGCAAATGAACATGAGACAGAAAAAACCCCCTAAACTCGAGAGAAGCATTGTCCTCAATGCATGCAAAACAAACAAAATAAAATGAAAAAGCAAATGAACTAATCTGAGAGGTTGTCACCTCAAAGTCATAGTTTCCTCTTGGCCATAAGATTGAGGCATTTGTTGTCTCACTATTGTTGCTGTTGTGAAGCTGGTGCAGGGTCATAAACCTCAATTTTATTGACCTCTTCAACTAGCTCACCGTTCTTCTCGGTTTCCTCTTTTGGCAAAGCCTTACGCTTCAATACTTTCTTTGATGGCACATCTAGAGGTAGGGACTTCAACGGTGCAGAGATGGTGTCTTCAGAATCTAGAAAGTCATTACAAAATTTAGTATGTTATGGTTTATGGCCCAGCATCAATTTCTAGGGCAAGTAACTCAACAGGAAACATCGAAAAAGGCACGATTGTCTTAGGATCCAAAATGGTATTCTCAAGGGCAATAACCTGATCCTTCATATAATACCAAAACCTTTGTTGCCTTGCCTCCAATAGATCAAATCATTGTAACAAGTGATGAATTAAATTCGCTAGCACATGTGGTATTGCCCCGGCAAGTGCACTTGCCGGGGTAGGTCTGGTAACAATGGTCTTTTTTGTCACCGTGGGTGCTTTTTGTAGTTTTTCTTTCCCTTAGTTATTTCTACTAAAAATAATGACACTAATAGACCAATCAAATCTAGAAATACTAATATGAAATTAACTACAAACTAACAAAAATAAAAGATTAGGTTTGCCTCCTTATAGCGCTTAATTTATAGTCTCGGTCTGACTACGGTACATCCCTTAGAATTGCTATGGCATTCTCTCCTTGAATAACCAACATAGGAAACCGAAGAACTTCTTTCTTTTAAGTTCACCAACTCTCGGTTGTACAACAGGGAAACATGTTTTGTCATGGTGGCTTTGAACAACCATCTTAGGAAATCGATATACCTCTTTACTATAAATCTAGTGAGCCTTTGACTGAACTCAGTACCCCAATAGTGCTTAGGCTTTGCTTCTTGTAATGCCCCAGTTTTTGGCCTCAAAATTTTCTAAGTGGTTTAGATGGTCCGATGGATCAGATTATTGGATTCAAGTCAGTTTCCAGATTTAATTTGGAATAAATATTTTTGGATGGGGTAAAAATATGGAAAAATAATATAAAATCATTATTTAATATGGAAATGATTTTGTAAAATCAATTTTACAAAAAGGGTCTCAAAATTGGACATTTTGGTTAGTGACCAAAATGTAAAATTTCCAAAACTATTTTTAGTGACTGTTTTGTAAAAGGGTCAAAACATAGAATCTTTAAGGAGCTATTCGACCAAAGTCTAATATCAGGCTTTTCTCTTAAAATTGGATATTTTAAAAAGGTTTTATAAAAGATAAAAAGGTTTGGAGAGATTAATTTCATAATTAGATTTTAATAGAAATATCACGTAACTAACTTTTCATCAAAAGCTTTTCCCTCGAATTCTCTCCAGCCAAACACTCTTTCTACTTTAATTTTCTCAGGTAAACACTTGATTTTAATCTTCTTTTGTTATCAAATGGATCTTTAATGGTTTCCTAACAAAACCTATTTGATTTGATCTTGTTTTCTCAAGAAAATTCATCCAATTAAGAGGAAAGCCAAATTTAGAGGTGAGCTTCATTCTTCTCCTCTAATCCAAGGTTGTTTATTGAAATTCCTAGGTTATTGATCCTTTACATATGTTTTCTAGCTTGATTTGATGATTTAATTATGAAAGACTTGTTAAATTGAGGTTTAATTGGTTTAATTGATGGATTTTTGTATAGCCTCTATTTTCTAATTTATTGATTGATTTTAATCATGATTTTGATGTTAAATAATGTTAATAAGTGGGCTTTAACGTTGGAATCCCAAAACTATGTGAATCTCTAATTTTCTAGGTTTTTTGTTGTGAGTTATTGAGGTGTTGTGGATGTTTTATGAATGCTGGAG
The DNA here is from genome assembly GCA_019671005.1 of Hibiscus mutabilis. NCBI lineage: Eukaryota > Viridiplantae > Streptophyta > Magnoliopsida > Malvales > Malvaceae > Hibiscus > Hibiscus mutabilis. The sequence continues at coordinate 18,503,949 of CM033732.1, forward strand.
GTATAAGGATGTTGTTGTTGTCTTTTAGATGTTAATTGACGTTAATTGATGGGTTAAGACATTAGATTATGGCTGAGTTAAGTTTGGAAGATGTTTGATGTTGATTTCGGTTGTTGTAAAGTAAAATTGAGTAGTGGATGTTGAGGATTTATGTTGTTGTGTTGTTGAATACATTTTGATGCATTGAATCCTCTGTTTTTGTGTGGACAAATTAGGGGAACTTGGTCCTCTAGCTTTAGTAATTATTTTGGAAGCTTTGCAGGCGAGGTTACCTTATCGGCAAGCGAGGCTTTGTGAGTCAGTGAGTGAGAAAGAGATTTACAACTTTTTAAAGGTTTGAAAGTTGTGTTTGGGAGTTTAGATCAAGCTTGAAACGCTGGTCTAAGCTCGAAAGTAAGTAAAGGGTGAATTCTCTCTCGAACTCAGTTTAGCAATTAGATTTTATGCACTTGTTTAAATGGTTTAGTTACTCAATGTATATGCATGCTTTGAGCATGGTTTAATGCTGGAAATTGACTACATAATGATGTTGATGCATTTGGAAGTAATGCATGTTTTGTTAAAGTTTATGAACATTAGTTAATGCAAGGTTTGTTGTATTGGTTAAATGATTTTGATGATGCATATGAAAACTATGAGTTGTTGTTAATAAAATGAATTATATTTGCAAGTGATGGTATGAAAAGGTTTAGAAATGTTATCGGATATAGTTGGCCGGCCATAGGATTGATAGTGCACTATAAAAAGTCACATAGGATGTTGAGGGGTTTTGATCCGTGTATCAAAAACTCCATTTGAGTACCCTAACGATCGAGGGGTTTTGATCTTTATACCGAAGACTCCCATTAGCAGGTTATGCATCCAACCGTTATGTGGGGTTGTGAATGTACCTTTGACTCCGATTGTGATGGCATGAAGTGTTGGGAACACTTGTTAAATCTGTGTATCCGATGTTATGTTTTGTAAAGTGGAACTTGGTTAATGATTACTTGTAAGCCAATATAATTGATGATGTATCATGAGATGGATTATGTTGTTTCATGTGGCTTAAACATGTTTTGCTCTTTAAGCCTTGCATTGGTGGTATGCATGTGAAAGCTTAAACTGAGGGTAGCAAAAGGGGACTTTGTTATTGAATCCATGATACATGTTGCATATGGTTTAATATGCTATTTTGGAAATGTTAATTACATGGTTTGATAAAGCATGATGTTGAAATGATGATTTAAAAGTATTTTGGAAAGTGTTTATCAAAAGAATTGTTAAATGGTTTGAAATGCATTGATGGTGGTTGGTTTTTGAGCATTCCTCACTAAGCCTAGTGTGCTTACGCTCTTCTTTTCAATCAATCCAGAGAATTAAAGGTTGCGGGCAGCGAGGAAGCAAGAAAGGATTTCCAAGGACTTGTTTTCAAAGTATGGTTTAAATGTTATATAGTAGTAATAAGGGCAATGTGTCAAATGTTGTTTTGGGGAGGGTTTTTGATGAACTCCCTATTTGTACAAGTTGTAATTGTTGGTTTGGACTTGTAAGAGGTTTAAAGTGCTTGAATGGTGGTTGGTTTCATGTTTTGGATGTTGACTAGGGAGCATGCCTTTCAACTTTGTGGTTGATTGTGCTAGACTTGTTAGGTTGACTTAAAATGCTAGTATGTTGATGTTTAAGCATGTTGATGATGTTATATGATGTATTGATATGTGTTAATGTTGTTGGAGTGAGCCAAAGTGTCATATGTTAGACCTAGAGGTCATTACAGGCCTCTGCGTATCGGTACGAGTACCCAAGGATAAGTACGTGGCGTCCTGTTAAGGCTCAAATCGTTGAAATAAAGCATAGGGTATCGGTATGCTTAGCCACCGTATCAATACGCCTTAAGGAAAATTTATGCACTGGTGTTAGTACACGAGTTAGTGTACCGAAACGATCCCTTTAATTTTAACAAGCTGTATCGATATTTAGGGTACCGTATCAATACGAGCTTTAGCTATTGGAATTTTAAGTTTTGAGATAACAAAGAGGGGACAAGTACGAGGTCAAGGCCGTATCGGTATGGGTGGGTTAACACACCGTACCGATACGGTTATACGTGTATTGATATGGGTAGCCATTTTGTTAGTTAGGCTGTATTGGTACGGGCTTGCTTGTATCTGTTCGCGATGTTGATTTTGTGTAATCCTATTGCTGCAGTTTGGAAATCTTACAATTTAGTCCCTGAATGTTATGCATGCAATTGAATGAGTTTGGATGATTGTTTTGAATTGGAATTTAACCTGTTAGCATGAAATTGAATTAATTAAGGTTGGGTAATCTAGTTACGCTAGAAACCCTATAATTTACAGAAATTATATTTTGGTCCCTAATGTCTAATGTTGAGCGATTGAACCTTGTTTTGGGATTCTAATTTTAGTGTGATGTTTCTACTGAAGCATGTTCACTTAGGACAATATTAAAATACATTTAGGCAAGATAAAAACAAAAAATGGGCTCGATTTAGGTTATTAGTTTGGGTTTGCTTTGGCAAACCTAATGTGACTCTTGTAGTCTAGTTTTGGCTAGGCTAAGCTAAGGGGGTTACATTTGGTGGTATCAGAGCCATGTTTACAAAAAATTATGATTATGTTGGTGTTTGTATAATGCTGATTGCTATGCACGATGATTGTTTATATGTACGGTGTTTGAAACATGCTATATTGGGGTAATTTTGGGGACACATTGCCTTATTACTACATTTATGAAATGATTTTGATTTAAAATGGAAGTCTTGGATCCTTGCTTGAAGCTGAAGTGATTGTTTTTTGTTTTGGTGAAATTATCATGCCTTAGATACGTTTTTATACAATGCCACAGAGGAGAGAATTGCAATCTGGCAGAAATGCTGCTGCCGGAGGGTAGGATGTAGAGGGAGAGATTGTATATCCTGAGTAATTGCAGCCTCCTCTGCCTAATCCTCCTAAGAGGGTGGAGCAAGTACCACTTGCACCACCTGGTCTAGTGTTTGGTGATATGATGCCTTTGGTTCAGGCGATGACGGGAGCATTTTAGGCCGGATGGTTGGAGTTTATGTACCTACACCGATATCTGCTACTGTTGTTAATCTGGGGTTACCGTTGAAGTGTTTGCATAGTCTTGGAGGAGTAGAGTTTATAGGGTTGGCACCCAAGGCATCTGAGAAGTGGTTAGCCACTACAGAGTAGATCTTGGTTCAAATAGGGTGCAATGATGATTGTAAGCTGGGGTATGCGATGTCCCCATTACATGGTGATGCATACAATTGGTGGACCACTATGATCACAGGCATGGAAGCTAGTGATGTGACCTGGGAATTCCTCCAAGCTGCCTTCAAAAAGAAGTATCTGGGAGTTAGATACTTGGATGAAAACAAAACATGAGTTTATGGCCTTGGTTCTGGGCAATATGATAGTATCAGAGTACGAGGTATAGTTTGTGAGGCTGAGCAGTATGCGCCTGAGTTGGTGTCAGATGAGAGGTATCACTGTGAACATTTTTGATATAGCTTGGTGCAGGATGTTAAGACATATATGTTGGCCACTGAATATACTGGTTTTGACGTGTTGGCTACATGGACGAAGGATATTGAGTAGAGTTTGGGTTTATTTAATTGTTCTGGAGGTTCTGGCTTGGGGAAAAGAGCTGCAGATTTTAGTTCTGGGGGTGGTCAGTTTAAGAGGCACCGTGATAAGAGGTTTCGACCGAATGTGAGATGCGGTGGAGATGGTACTGGTCAAGGATCGTATGGACATAGTACCCTGGTCCGGTCAGCTCATAATGTTGGGTTTGTGGATCGAAAGATCATTTGAGGCGAGATTGCCCATGTTTGGCTAGAGAGTGGCATGCTCCTACAGTTGTGGCTGTGGATTCTTGTTGGAGTTGTGGATCGGCGAAGCACATGAGACGTGATTGTTCTTTGCTTTCTAGAGGTAGGCAGGCACCTGTTGTTGCACCACGTAAAGGCTGTGGGGCCTGTCGAGGTAACTTCCAACGAAAAGAGGAGGGATAGAGGGCTGTAGCGCATACAGTGGCAGTTCGACCCGAGGATGGTGGACTGGCAAGATCTATGCTCACCACGAAGGGAGGAATGACACGGATGTGATAGCAGGTACCTTTACCTTGCAGTCTATGTCATTACTATCCTTGATAGATATGGTTCTACGTATTTATATGTTTTACATGAGCATGTATATTTGCTTCGTATATCGGTAGAAATGATTGATGTGGGTATGCAAGTACCGAGTTATTTTAGAGAGACAATCATTACAAGGAAGTTGTATCAGAGATATCCTCTGATGGTTCAGGGTCATGTGTTTGCGGCTGATTTGATGAAGCTGTTGTTTCTTGGGTTTAATGTGATTTTGGGTATGGATTGGTTGTCTGAGCATCGGGTTGTGGTTGATTTTGAGATAAAGCGAGTTTTCTTGAGACTTGCTGATGATTATGAAGTAGTGGTTGTGGGTGATAATGTTAAGTTCTTGTCCAATGTGGTCTCGACTTTGGAGGCACATAAAATGTTGGGAAGTGGGTGTCAAGTATACATGGCTTATGTTATGAACCCGAATATAGAAGAAGTGCAGACGAAAGATATCCATACTTTTTGTGATTATTTAGGGGTGTTTCCAGAGGAGTTGCCTAGATTGCCTCCAAATAGAAAGGTGGAGTTTTGCATTGAGACATATACTGATTTGGCTCCGATTTCGATTGCACCATATCGCATGGAACCAATGGATTTGAAAGAGTTGAAGACACAACTCCAAGAGTTGTTGAACCGTGGTTTTATCTCGCCTAGTGTTTCGCCATGAGGAGCACCAGTGTTATTTGTGAAAAAAAGAATGGCACCTTGAGGATGTGTATTGACTATCAGCAACTGAACAAGTTGACGATTAAGAACAACTATCCTTGGAATTAGTCGGTCAATTCCGAGGTGCTACAGTGTTTTCCAAGATCGATTTGAGATCTAGATACTATCGGTTGAAGGTTAAGGATAAAGATGTGTTGAAGACTGCTTTTCAAAAGAGGTACGACCATTATGAGTTCTTGGTGATGCCTTTTGGGTTAACAAATGCGCCTACAACATTTATGGACTTGATGAACTGGGTGTTCCATGAATTCTTGGTTTAATTCATAGTATTGTTCATTGATGATATTCTTATGTACTCTCGTACCGAGGAGGATCATGATCGACACTTGCAGATTGTGTTGCAGACCTTGTTGGATAATCAGCTTTATGCAAATTGAGCAAGTGTGAATTTTGGATTAAAGAAATAGTTTTTCTCGGTCATGTGGTATTTGGGGAAGGAATCTGAGTGGGTCCTAAAATGGTTGAGGCGGTTGTGAATTGAAAGCAACCAAAGTCAGTGACAGAAGTCCATAGTTTCTTGGGTTTGGCGGGTTATTATCGTCGCTTTGAGGATGGGTTTTTAAGGGTTAATGCTCTGTTGACCAAGTTGTTGCAAAAAGATGTACGGTTTGAGTGGACGAAAGTTAGATAACAAGCTTTTGAGAAGTTGAAGGAAGCTTTGACACAAGCTCCAATCTTGATTCAACCTGAGTTAGGGAAAGAGTTTGTGGTTTATAGCGGCACATCCTACGTTGGTTTGGGGTGTGTGTTGATGCAAGGGGGAAAGTTGTAGCTTATGCATCGAGGCCTTTGAAGGTACACGAACGCAACTACCCTATGTAACCCCCTCGACTTGGCCTAGACGCCCGATCGAACTGAGAGAACTATATTAGGTTTGTCGAAGCAAACCGGAGCATAATTACGAAAAATGGTCCATTTTTTCTTTTATCTTATCTAGATGCATATTAGTAAACCTAAGTGTTCATGCTTGTAGCGGATGGAATTACAAAGGGAACGAACAGTGGAATGGCAACCAATTGCATAGCGTACAAATTAGGGTTTCCAATCCTTAATTAGTCATATTTCATGCCCACATGTCAATTCTCAACTCAATCCAATCACTTAAACTCATTTAATAGATAACACAAGATTCAGTGACAAACTTGAAAGAAACCAGAACTGTGCAACCAAGACATTAACTGAAGTAACTGCCATCGTATCGATACGTAGAACACCGTATCAATACGCTGCATCGACCCCGTTCCGGTACACTGTGTTCAGTACCGGTGTGCCCGTTTGAACCCAAAAATCCAATTTAACATCCTTGAACAACGTACCGATACGACCATCAAGTGTTTCGGTACGCGGGCTTGATACAAAAAGCAATTTTCAGGGACGCTCAACCGTACAAAAATCCCAAAACTCGTACCGATACGAAGTGCCTAAAATTGCCTAGCTGTACCGATACGGTCCCCCACGTATCGGTACGCCTGGTCCTTTAATGTTATTTTTAGCTGGTTTTTCACACACATCTAGATGCATTTAGGTCCTAGCAACTTGCATACATGCATACCAACATTCATTTAAGCATATTCCAATATTTGCACCCAGATTTTGCAACCATAACAAACATATGCTTCCAAAAGATTCAATCTATAGGCATGCTCCCTAAAGCTTTCACCAAACATACCATAACACTCAATAGGTTACTTTCCAACACAAGCAACATGTCAACACATCTTTAAAACCATACTCGACATGTTAAACTCATCAAAGCATGCCATTGAATCAAAAAATCTAGATGCATATCTAGGCATTCACCTAGCATCAACCATAAACCAAAAACCATTAACATGCTTAACAAAATCAATCAACTTCAGATTGCAGCATTAAACATGCTCATTTACTAGGGAAAACAGAATTATATATCCCCAAAAACATTACGAACATATTGCCTTATTAACGAGAAATTTAAACCGAGTTCATATTCAAAGTAGTCTTTGTCTTTGGATCACTTAAGCTTTGCCTTTGCAGCCCCAAAACTTCAATGCTCTGCATCATTAAGGAAAAGAGAGCGTAAGCACACATGCTTAGTGATGATGCTCATAAAACGATGATGCAATAAAACCATTTGAAAACCAAACACTTGTTTCTAAAAACATGCTTACAACCAAAGCATTTCCTTGTTTCCAACCGAAACAATGCACAACAACCTTTAAGCAACATCATATACATATTCCATGCTTAGATCCCAAAGCATTAAACAATTTTACCATGCTTAAATCCAAAAGCATTAAGTTATAACCCATGTTTAAATCCCAAAGCATTAAAATAGGCTCAACACATGAACTTCCACATATATTGGCGTTTATAGTGACCCCAGATAGACTACCCTCAATCCACACATATCGGATACAAGGATCTCTCATACCATGCCTAGTTAAATCGCATGATATCCCAAACCTCACCTAGTTAAACCGCAAGATTTGACACCCTCACCTAGTTAAACAGCGAGCTTAACACCATTTCATAGTTACACCGCAAGATTTGACACTCTCGCCTAGTTAAACTGCGAGCTTAACACCCTTGCCTAGTTACACCGCAAGTTTACCAACCTTGCCTAGTTAAACCGCAAGTTTACCATCCTTGCCTTGTTAAACCGTAAGATTTGACAACCTCGCCTAGTTAAACCACGAGTTTTACCTCCTTACCTAGTTAAACCACAAGATTACCATCAATTTGGGTTGCCTTGTTAAACAGCACGCCCCAAATGATGTCCCAACAGCCCAAGTAGCCTTGTTAAACTGCCTTACCTCAAGGACCCATGGCAATGCTCGATTTTATTCATATTTTATAGTGAACATTAATCCTATGGCATGCCAACTATATCCGATTGTTTCTTACCTTGTCACAAAGCCAATATATCATTTATAAAACCATTTACCTACTATTTTTCAATGCATTAAACCAAACCACCACATATGCAATCCACATTGCCAAAAGCAATACCCTATTCCCAAACCGGAATGAAAACCAATGCTCTCTAGCCTTTGTATACATAAAATCCATTGTATATGTGTTCATAACCATGCATTTACAGTAGTAAATTAAATCATGTTTAACACCAAAACATGAAATCAACATGCTCATATCTAAACCGATATTCAAGAGCGAAGTAAGGGAAACTTACTTCCGAGCTTAGGTAGTGTTTCACGCATACCCTAAACTCCCAATAACCTTTATTAAAACTTTTAAAGGCGTTTAAACCAATTTCCACTCACCGATACACCTCACCTTGCTCGCCAACACAAATCGAGCTCCCGGTAAGCAACAAACAACGTTACGCTTCGCCGCCTTGACTATCCCCTGTTTTAATCACATAAAACCAGAGGATAAATGCATCATTAGGCATTCAAACCATTGCCTACAAGCAATTACCCGCAACTCTCAAGTGACAAAGTCAAAACATATCCGAACATACCAAAATCAACCTCAAACGCTTCTCAACATTAACCCAGCCACAATATAATGATTCAATACATCACACATCATCAATTAACAACTAGAAACTCTTTTACAATATCCTTTTACTTCCAGCAATGATTAAACACCAAAATAATCTCAAAAACCTGTAACTAACAACCTTAAATATTGGAGATTCAACTAATTTCGGGATTACAATGTTAAATCCGAACTTTTAACATCAATAAACATCTAAATCATGATCTAATCTGATCAAGAACCCAGCAAAACAGATCCACTTCGAACATAAACCCATTTCATCAATCAAAACACATTTAAACCAATTTTCCTTAATTAAACTATCAAAACACATTAGACAACAATTGTAAAGGATCAAGAACTTGGGAAATTCAGTAAAGAACCTTTCATTAGAGGAGAAGAACATATCCTTACCTCCTATGCTGATTTCTCCCCTTAATTGCTTAGTAAAACATGAAAATCAAGAGAATAACAATAAATATTTGATGAAAAAGCATTAGGAAATCAAATGGAAATTAAAACCTTTAATTTTTACCTGAAGAAATTGAAGTTGGAAAGGTGTTTGGCTGGAAAGAAATTGAGGGAAAGAAGTTGCAAAGTTTGTTATGTGAATTTTGTTAAAAGTCTAAAAATGATTTATTAATTCTCGCCACTTTTAAAGCCTTTTATAACCCATTTAAAATCAATTAATTAAGGGTAGAAATCTGTTAAAAATATCTAGGATAATTAGCTCCTTAAAGATTCAAAGTTTTGATCCTTTTCAAAACAGTCACTAAAAACAGTTTTCAAAGTTTGCATTTTCGTCACTAGTCCAAAATGTCCAATTTCCAAATCTCATTTCCCGAAATTGATTTTACCATAATCATTATTATATTAAATAATGATTTTACCACATTTTCCATATTTTTATCACCTTTAAAAATATTTAATCCGATTTAATCCTGAAACTAGCTCGAACCTTTAATACCGATCCACCGGACCTTTGAACAACTCTCAAAACATCCAAGCCCAAAACCGGGGCATTACAATTGTCCCCCACTTAAGAAATTTCGTCCCCGAAATTTACCTATAGGAAACAAATGCGAAAATTGCTCCAACATGTCCGCCTTGCTTTCCCACGTGGCTTCCTCGATGCCACGGTGTTGCCACAAGACCTTAACAAGCTCAAACGTCTCTCCACGAAGAACTTTTCTGTTTGAATCAAGAATGTCCACCGGTTCCCCATCATAGAATAAACCTGGCCTCAACTCAATATGCTCCACCGGCCTAACATGCGAGGGATCCGACCGATACCTCCGCAACATGGATACATGGAACACATCATGTATTTTCTCCAACTCGGGAGGCAACCTCAACCGATAAGCCACAGGACCAACACACTCACCAACCTCACACGGTCCAATAAACCTCGTACTAAGCGTACCCTTATGTTCGAACCTCATCACCTTTTTCCATGGTGACACCTTCAAGAATACACGATCGCCCACCGCATATTCAACTTCTCTACGCTTCAAATCTGTGAAAGATTTCTTCTGACCCGCAGCCACTTTTAAGCGATTACACACAAGCTTTACCATTTCATCCTTGTCTTTTAACACACCTAACAAGGAAAACATGCTTTTCCTTTACCTCAGCCCAACACAAGGACATACGACACCTCCAGCCATATAAAGCCTCATACGGTGCCATCTATATACTCAATTGGTAACCTTTGTTGTACGCAAACACAAGCAAAGGTAAATGCTTCTCCTAGGTTCCTTGGAACTCAATAATTCAATGTCACAACATATCCTCCAAAACCTTGATCACCCGCACAGACTGTCCATCCGACTGAGGATGATACGCAGTACTGAAGTTTAACCTCGTACCCAAAGCCTGATGCAAACTTACCCAAAACCTCACTGTAAACCTCGAATCTCTATTTGAAACAATGGACTTAGGTACCTCATGCAAACACACGATCTTAATATTGTACAGATCTGCCAACTTGTCCAGCTTATACACCGTATGAACTGGTAGAAAATGTGCACACTACGTAAACCGATCCATAATCACCCAAATTGACTCCATTTTAGTCAGTGTCAAAGGTTACTCCGACACAAAATCTATGGTGATTCTCTCCCGTTTCCATTCTGAAATCCTTAACGGTTGCAACAACCCAGATGGGAACTGATGTTCAGCCTTGACCCACTGCACTTAGAAACAAACTCATCACCTCATTTTTCAAAACAACTCAATAGTATGCCTCTTTTAACCCTCGATACATTTTCACACTACCAGGATGCATAGAAAAAAACTAGAATGTGCCCCCGTCAAGATAGTGTACCTCAGCTCCGGATCACCCGGCACCACTATTCGACCCTTGTAACACAAAACCCCATCATCATCAAAAAAATCCGTCGAATTACTATGTGATATGTCCTTAACATACTCAACCAAGGAATCATGAAAGCGATTGCTTAGCTTTAACATTTGTACAACGAAGGCTTAACCTACAACTCAGCCAATAACCCACCTTCCCGTGTCACACTCAACCTCGTAAACATAGCCCTAGTCTCAACCGCAACCTTACAAACTCAACACATCTACAACCACACTAGCATTTCTAGGACGATACTCGATCGTCAGGACGTAATCCTTAAGCAAACCCAACCATCTGCGCTGCCTAAGATTCAAATCCTTACGAGACATCAAATACCTCAAACTCTTGTGGCCCGTGTAAACCACACGCCTCTCTCCCTAAAGGTAATGTCTACAGACTTTCAAAACAACACAACAGCCGCAAGCTCCAAATCATGAGTTGGGTAATTGCACTCATGAACCTTCAGCTGTCTCGATGCCTAAGTCACAACCCTTACCTTCCTGTACCGGCACACAACCCAACCCATCGCACGATGCATCACTATAGACCACAAACTCCTTCTTGGATACAGGTTGAATCAAAACATGAGCATGTGTCAAAACTTCTTTCAACTTCTCAAAACTAAGTTGTTGCTTCTCCGTCCACACATAAGGAACATTCTTTAGTAACAACTTCGTCAATGGAGATGCAATACCAGAAAACCCTTCAACAAAGTGACAGAAATAACCAACCAGCCCAAGAAATTTATGAACCTGAGAAATAGATTTAGGTTGCTTCCAGCTGAGAATAACCTCAAATTTCTGTGGATCAACACAAATATCCTCCACAGAAACCACACGACCAAGGAACATAACTTCCTTAAGACAAAACTCACACTTGCTCAACTTGGTGTACAAATGATTATCCTTCAACACTTGCAACCCAATCCACAAATGTCGATCATATTCTTCCTCGGCACGAGAGTACGCGAGAACATCATCTAAAAGCACCACCACGAACTGATCAACATATTCATGGAACACCCTTAACCTCAGGACTTACCACACTAGCCAAATAAACTTGGCAACCTCCTTGCGCCATCCTTTCCGCACGTGCATCCAAAACTACGCTTGGACAAAAATTTCATAATAATCGACTAACCTCAAAGAACCCCTTTTTGGATTCCCAATCCACAACCGCCTTGGGCTCACTCAACCAACCTATACCCAAAAACACATCAATACCATGGAATGGCAACTCCTTTAGATCTGCGACAAACTTATGACCTTGCACCACCAAAGGACACCGCCTATACCACTTTCTAGACGTAACCAACTCACCAGAAGAACTAGCTACTACCACTACATCGGCCTCCAAGAAGTTATCCGTAAGTGTGGACATGTGTATGCATGATTCCTTATATGTCATCCTAAATGTCTATGCATATGGATGCAAAACCTCTAATGTCATGCCCAAAGATGTATGCATGTACTGGCATATTTAAATATATACATGTAAGTGTTTTTGCACTGTACATGATCAACATCCACACCTACTTATAACGTTCTAGGTACCAAAATTTCTTCCAACACGATGAAACGCTCTAGCAATCCTCAATTCTTGAGCAAAACACTTTCTCGGTACCACAGTACACGAGAACACCACCACTCTGACCATTATCCAAGAGCATGTATTTAGAGAATACCCAACACGTCTACATCTTGAATGCTACTAGTACATTTGACACTTCCACAAACAACCGTATTGTCCAATGGTCTAAAACCCAACTAGCACTAACCATGCTAGAGCCTCAGGAAAAAATCTCAGGCGAACAAATCTCACCTCCTACTCGGCAACTAACATGCCAACTTCTACGATTACAATAGGAGAATTCATCAAATGCGTATGCTCACTTGAGATAGATGAAAGCATAGACCCCGAATAAACCAAGGATAAAAATGACAAGGATTGCGAAGTAAAGGTACCTGTGATCATATTCGTCTCATTGCAACCCTCATGATGAGCATAGATTTGTATCGGTCCACCATTCTTCGGTCACATGGCAACATCCTGAACCGGTGTAACTCTTACAACACGAGGATAATTGTTGCGTGTGATAAGTGCTACGCAAATGTGGAAGTATACACGTCGCAAGTAATAAAGTGATATGAGTATCGAGTATCGTCTCCACAGGGATTGGTTTGGGCCACTTTTCTTAAGTTACTGCACTGTGAAAATAAAAACACAATTGATAATAGAGGTTTTAATTAACGAGAAAAGTAAAAGCAATAAACTAAAAGAATAGATGAAAGAAAAATAGAGAATAGGTCAGGTTATCGTGAGTTGAGGTGTGATAGCCGATTGGATCATCTTGGTAAAAGAGTGCAAGGGCAACTCAGTTGTCGTGGCAACTTGCACAGCGGGGTTGCCTTGGCAACTAATCGATGGTTGCCTGGGCGACTAGCTGGGCAACTACTTGGGCGTCTGGGCAGCAACCTTCAAGGTTCGACAGAGCGTTCTTCAATGGTTTCTTCTTATCCCTAAGTCGAAACTCTAGCTACTTGTGCATGCCTTGATAATACATCCCTGCATGAATCAAGGGTGAACAACAACCAATCTTGCGCTCCTCTTAGCCGTTGAAATCCTTAACTTATTCCAAAGCTGGATTAATCTTCACCATCAGTAGATTGAATAAAGACCATACTCATTCGTTTCTTGAATCTAACTCTCCTGATATTAGATAAATAGATGAAGTTACGAGATCCTCTCCCAATTCACTCGCAAACAAGAATAAGAACCAAGAATGAGTAAACCTTGAATTGAAAGTGCAAACTCTTATTACCTAAACAAAATCCAATTGTTTTTCACAACAACAAAACACAATAACCCCAACCAATCAAGTTAGTTCATGGTTGGGTTCAAAAAATATACAAAGAATAATCCCCAAACTATGAATCTAATGGAAGCAAAGAAGAAGAAGAAATCGAACTCTCTCCCTCATTGTTATCTTGTCGAAATCTCTTCCTTCTTGCCCTTTGGAGTTGTCGAAAATCCTCTCCTCTTGCTCCCTATGATTGTCGAAATTCCCTTCTTATTTATAGGGCTAGGGCAAAGTCCTTCTTTGAGGAGGAAGTTAAGTTGGAATTAAATTATCTTTAAAGAATATTTCTTTATTATAATTGTATTCCTACTAGAACTTCTCCTATCTTCTTGGAATTTAATTCTTCTTTAATCTCTGCATGGAAATCAAATTCCTTTGGGTTTGGGCTTTGCTCCACGTCATCTTGGGCTTGTCTAGTCATCAATTTCGACTACCATATCACCTTTGCTCTTGTCGAAAATTGCCATGGCAACTGGCTCGGCGTCTCCTTCATGCATTGCCCTGGCAACTAGCTCGGCGTCTCCTTCATGCATTGCCCTAGCAACTAGCACTAGCCTTGCTTTGGCAAGTGATCCTGCACACACACAAAAACACACCAAAGCAGCATCTTTTTCCACAAAAATCACCAAGTTATGTAATCAAGCTCAACGGTGGAAAGAAACATGAATAACTAATTATGCAACTAATATGAGCTTAAGTCTAACAATAATAAGAGTAAAAAGGGTAATAAAAATAGTACTTTTGAACACTTATTAATAATCATGCTTCAGGTGATCAGAAGATCTATATTTCTAGCAACTCAAGGTATTTCCCCAACATGCACCCGTGTGATGTCTACCACAACACTCACACTCAGCCCTAAGACAAACTCCTTGGTTTCCCTGGCCAACACCGCAATCATGCTTGTGACCCAATTTATGCCTCTTGTCTTAATACCTCTTATTGTGCCTCCTAGCATAGCTAGAATCGACCATTCTCTTCCCAAGCCCACACTTGTCGCCTGCACAGAAGCAGCCAAGGACGAACCTTGTTCGAACCTAAAAATCTAATTTAACATCCCTGAACATACCAATATGACCATCAAGTGTTTCGGTACGCGGGCTTGATTAAAAAAGCAAATTTCTAGTAACATTCAACCGTACCGAAACCCCTGAACCCATACCGATACGAAGTGCCTGAAATTACCTAGTTGTACCGATACGGTCCCCCGCATATTGGTATGCCTAGGCCTGTAATGTCATTTTTAGCTGGTTTTTCACACACATCTAGATGCATTTAGGTCCTAGCAACTTGCATACATGCATACCAACATTCATTTAAGCATATTACAACACTTGCACCCAAATTTAGCAACCATAACAAACATATGCTTCCAAAAGATTCAATCTATAGGCATACTCCCTAAAGCTTCCACCAAACATACCATAACACTCAATAGGTTACTTTCCAGCACAAGCAACATATCAACACATCTTTAAAACCATACTCGACATGTTAAACTCATCAAAGCATGACATTGAATCAAAAAATCTAGATGCATATCTAGGCATTCACCTAGCATCAACCATAAACCAAAAACCATTAACATGCTTAACAAATTCAATCAACTTTAGATTGCAGCATTAAACATGCTCATATACTAGGGAAAACAGAATTACATATTCCCAAAAACATGGCAAACACATTGCCTTATTAACCAGAAACTTAAACTGAGTTCATACTCAAAGTAGTCTTTGTTTTTGGATCACTTAAGCTTTGCCTTTGCAGCCCCAAAACTTCAATGCTCTGCATCATTAAGGAAAAGAGAGCGTACGCATACATGCTTAGTGAGGATGCTCATAAAACAATGATGCAATTAAAACCATTTGAAAACCAAACACTTGTTTCAAAAAACATGCTTACAACCAAACCATTTCCTTGTTTCCAACTGAAACAATGCGCAACAACCTTTAAGCAACATCATATGCATATTCCATGCTTAGATCCCAAAGCATTAAATCATTTTACCATGCTTAAATCCAAAAGCATTAAGTCATAACCCATGCTTAAATCCCAAAGCATTAAGATAGGTTCAACACATGAACTTCCACATATATTGGCATTTATAGTGACCCCGGATAGACTACCTTCTTTCCACACATATCAGATACATAGATCTCTCATACCATGCCTAGTTAAACCGCATGATATCCCAAACCTTGCCTAGTTAAATCGCAAGATTTGACACCCTCGCCTAGTTAAACCGCGAGCTTAACACCCTTACCTAGTTACACTACAAGTTTACCAACCTTGCCTAGTTAAACCGCAAGTTTACCATCCTTGCCTTGTTAAAACCGTGAGTTTTACCTCATTGACTAGTTAAACTACAAGATTACCATCAATTTGGGTCGCCTTGTTAAACCGCACGCCCCAAATGATGTCCCAACAGTCCGCGTGGCCTTGTTAAACTGCCTTACCTCAAGGACCAATGGCCACACTCGATTTTATTCATATTTTATAGTGCACTTTAATCCTATGGCATGCCAGCTATATCTGATTATTTCTTACCTTGTCACAAAGCCAATATATCATTTATAAAACCATTTACCTACTATTTTCAATGAATTAAACCAAACCACCACATATGCAATCCACATTGCCCAAAGCAATACCCATTCCCGACCAGAATGTAAACAAATGCTCTCTAGCATTTATATAAATAAAATCCATTGCATATGTGTTCATAACCATGCATTTACAGGACTATATTAAATCATGCTTAACACCAAAACATGAAATCAACATGCTCATATCTAAACTGATATTCAAGAGTGAAATAAGGGAAACTTACTTCCAAGCTTAGGTAAGTGTTTCATGCTTACCCTAAATTCCCAATAACCTTTATTAAACCTTTTAAAGGTGTTTAAACCAGTTCTACTCACCGATACACCCTACCTTGCTCGCCAACTCGAATTGAGCTCCCAACAAGCAATAAACAACGTCACGCTTTTCCGCCTTGACTATCCCCTATTTTAATCACATAAAACCAGAGGATAAATGCATCATTATGCATTCAAACCATTGCCTACAAGCAATTACCCACAACTCTCAAGTTGTCCACTCAAAACTTATCCGAACATATCAAAATCAACCTCAAACACTTCTCAACCTTAACCCAGCCACCATATAACGATTCAATACATCACACATCATCAATTAACAACTAGAAACCCTTTTACAACATCTTTTTACTTCCAGCAATGATTAAACACCAAAATCATCTCAAAAACCTTTAACTAACAACCTTAAATATTGGAGATTCAACTAGTTTCGGGATTACAATGTTAAATCCAAACTTTTAACATCAATAAACATCTAAATCATGATCTAATCTGATCAAAAACCCAGCAAAACAGATCCACCTCGAGCATAAACCCATTTCATCAATCAAAACACATTTAAACCAATTTTTCCTTAATTAAACTTTTAAAACACATTAGAAAACAATTGTAAAGGATCAAGAACTTGGGAATTTCAGTAAAAAAACCTTTCATTAGAGGAGAAGAACGAATCCTTACCTGCAATGCTGATTTCTCCCCTTAATTGCTTAATAAAACATGAAAATCAAGAGAATAACAATAAATATTTGATGAAAAAACATTAGGAAATCAAAACCTTTGATTTTTACTTGAAGAAATTGAAGTTGTAAAGGTGTTTAGCTGGAGAGAAATTGAGAGAAAGAAGTTGCAAAGTTTGTTACGTGAACTTTGTTAAAAGGCTAAAATATGATTTAATAATTCTCTCCACTTTTAAAGCCTTTTAAAACCCATTTAAAATCAATTAATTAAAGGGAGAAATCTGTTAAAAATATCTAGAATAATTATCTCCTTAAAGATTCAAAGTTTTGATCCTTTTCAAAACAATCACTAAAAGTAGTTTTTAAAGTTTGCATTTTCGTCACTAGTCCAAACTGTCCAATTTCCAAATCTCATTTCCTGAAATTGATTTTACCATAATCATTATTATATTAAATAATGATTTTACCACATTTTCCCATATTTTTATCACCTTTAAAAATATTTAATCCGATTTAATCCTGAAACTAACTCGAACCTCTAATACCGGTCCACCGGACCTTCGAACCAACCCTCAAAACATCCAAAACCAAAACTGGGGCATTACACCCTACGTATGATCTTGAGCTCGCCGCGGTAGTGTTTACCTTGAAGATTTTGAGACATTAACTTTATGGTGAGAAGTGTATTTTATACACGGATCACAAAAGTTTGAAGTATTTGATGTCGTAGATGGATTTGAATCTTAGGCAACATAGATGGTTAGAGTTTTTGAAGGATTATGATTTGATAATTGAGTATCATCCAGGCAAAGAAAATGATGTGGTGATGCTTTGAGTAGAAAAGTTGTTGTGGAGTTAAGGGCCATGTTTGCAAGGTTGAGTATGACCCGCGATGGAGGTCTGTTGGCAGAGTTGCAGGTGAAACCATCTTTGTCATAGTTAGTTAAGGAAAAACAACCTTATGATGAGGCGTTGGTACGCATGTCAAGGACATCATGGATGGAAATCCTACAGATTTTCATTTTAATAGCAATGGGGTGTTATGTTTTAAAGATCGAATAGTGGTTCCTAGTGATGTGGAGTTGAGGTGAATGATTTTGACTGAGGCACATGCTACTGCTTTTGCTATGCATCCAGTAGTACTAAAATGTTTCGATGGGTTTGAAAAAGGATGTGACTGATTTTGTTGCTAAGTGTATGGTATGTCAGCGTGTGAAGGCTGAACATCAGTTTCCTTCTGGGTTGTTGCAACAATTGAAAATTTTGGAGTGGAAATGGGAGAGGATCACCATGGATTTTGTGTCAGGGTTGCCTTTGACACCGACTAAAAAGGATTCTATTTGGGTGATTGTTGATCGATTTATGAAGTGTGCACATTTTCTGCCAGTGCATATTACGTATACTTTGGATAGGTTGGCAGATTTGTATGTTGCTAAAATTGTGAGATTGCATGGGGTACCTAAGTCGATTGTTTCAGATAAGGATATGCGGTTTACAACAAGTTTTTAGGGATTTTTTGCATCGAGCTTTGGGTACTCGCTTGAATTTCAGTACTTCGTATAATCCTTAGACAGATGTCCAATCTGAACATGTGGTTAAGATTTTGGAGGATATGTTGAGATGTTGCATCATTGAGTTCCAAGGAACTTGGGAAAATCAATTGCCTTTGGTTGAGTTTGCGTACAATAATAGCTATCAGACTAGCATAAAGATGGCACCGTATGAAGCCTTGTATGGTAGAAGGTGTCGTACACCCTTGTGTTGGGTTGAGGCTGGGGAAAAAATATGTTTCCATGCCTGATATGTTGAAAGACATGGATGAGAAATGTAACACCCTCAACGTATAATCAATAATTAAATACACATTGAAGATGTTACTAAAGTTTTTTAACTTATTTCCTGACTTGTAATTTTTTTAAAACCAGGTTAGTAAAACAACTTTTCCTCTGTTTCATTGAATTATAAACCTGTCTAGTAACACCTAGTTTCAACCCTGAATTGATTAAATAAATATTTATGACAGTTATTAACTTGAAAATATAATTCAGGGTGTAAACTATGTGTGCTACCTAGATCCTTTCTTTGATTTAAAAATCGCTACTTTATTAACATAAACTACATAACAGTTTATGCCAAATCCCACGTCTAAGAGTTTAAAACCATATCATCTATCCATAATACTTATATTACATGCCCATTTAAATAGTTAACCTAACTTATAAATTCAATAATAAAACAACTGTATATTTAGAAATACGAGTACATGCCCACTAGTCTAGGATGTAAATGTACATATTATTGCTTATAGGCGATAACTTGATTTCCAATGTGCAGCTCCTTGATACTACTAACCGGTCGACCTACATGTAATACGAATCACACGCTAAGTATAACTTAGTGAGGCATAAATATACAATATAAAAAATAACATATACATTTATATATATATATATATATATCATTATTCCTGTAACAATGCCATGCAATTCTCTGCATAATTTATAACATTTCAAATCTTATCATTTATCATGGTAAATGAGAAAATAATTTATTTTAGTGAATCATGGTTGCATGTATGTATGTTCAAATTCATAACATCATTCTTTCTTTATCGGTGATAAATACAATATACTTGCTGGTCTATTTACTTACTTAAAAGCATTTCTTGATTTATAGCCCAAAGTAGAATTCATGTGATGCTATGGTACGCGGGTCATCACAACATCGTAGTGTCTACGACGTCGTAGCATCTGCATCACAGTAGCGACTGAGATGAGTACGTACTCGAGGACACCCTTTGCTCCTCATTCAACACCTTAGTGTCTATCTCAGCACCGAAGTGCCTACATTATCTCAGCACCGTAGTGCCTATGACGCAACTGCTAGGACTCTATGGATATCCAACTATACCAAGACTTTCACACTAGTACTCGGGCATAACAATATAATATCTTCATACTCAATATCCAGTCCATCAATAATATTATCCATAATTTGATAAATCATTATGCCATATGCTTGTATCCCATATGCTATTTAATTTTCATGCCATTTGTATAATTTGATCAACATACATTTTTTTTCATTTATATTAAGGTCGACTTATCGCAAGTTGTCCTATTTGTAATATGTCGTACATGCATGTAATGCACTCACCTGGGCTATGCAAAATATTGAGCCTCACTAAGCTAGTCCTCTACTTTTTCTTTGCCTCGTTTATCTCGGGTTTCCTTGTCCTGCTCGGATGCCGCATAATTACCCATCGAACATATACAATATACATGTTAGATTTTTCTTTAATCTAACACTGCTTAAATATAAAATACTAGTATAAATATTCGAATATAAAAATTTTCCAATTTTTTTTTCTTTTTTCTCCCTTAGAAGTCGAATAGTTCAATTTGGTCCCTAGTGACCATTTTGCAACTTTTGCTAATTACTCAAGCCCAAATCAAAATTTCTCCATAATTCTAACATTTTCCACTAACTTTTTCTCAATGCTCTTCAATCCACTAACTTTTACTAAAGTGACATTTTAGTCACTACTTCCACACAAGAGTTGGCAAACTTGTACTAATTATTCAATCCAACAATTTTACCATTTTTCTCAAAATTTCCCTTCTATTTTGACCCTTGGCCGAAATGGTCACTAAACTTTTTCCATGTTGTTTTTCATTCAAACAACATTCTAGTATACCCAAAATAATTTTTCCAACGTAAAATCTTCATTTCCAAGAATTAACATTTAAATCCCCAAATTCTTCCTACATGGCAAATTAGGTATCTAAACTTTGCTTGGACTTTATTTTAGTCCTAATGCCATAATCAAGCTTCTAAATTCATAATCTCTTCAAATCCACCATTAACATAATTTTCACAATATTTTCCCTAATTTACAAAGCATGCCAAAATAATCACTTAGATAACTAGTTGAGAATTTTCCATTCTAACATCAAAATCAAGCTTGTAAAATCATAAATCTTCCATGTTCATCCTTAATTTCAAAACCCTAAATAAAATCCCAAATTCTAGGGTTATGGTTTATGTCTTCAAACATGAAATTAATCTAAATCTAAGCTTGATTTCAACTTCACAACACTTAATTTACTTAAATCATGTTTGAATCTCAACATAGAACATGAAACCCTAATTTCTCTCTCATCAATATCATAAAAAATTCTTCAAATTACCATGCAAAATTACTATCAAAAGAAAGAGCATGAAACATAGATAATTTTTTCTCAAAGCAACATACCTTGATTCTAACTTTAGAGCCTTCAATTTGCCTTGGAAAATTTTGTGAAAATTTTCTTCTTTCTTTTTCCTTGGTTTCGAAAGTGGAGGAAAGATGATGAAAAAAAATTTGTTCATATTTTATCTTAATATGCCACATGTATTAAAAAATGAATATTAAATTCATTTAATTCTTTAGGTCCAAATAATCCTCCAACTATATCTTATTTTCAAAATTGTCATCTTGTAAAATTGAAACCAAGTCTAGTTAGATTCTAAATAGAAACATTAAAATATTCATAAAAATAATATTTTATGAATTTTCCATGGCTTATGGAACTGCCTTTAAAATTCCAATTCGATCTGATTACCCGATAATCACTTACTACGATTTCCCATTTTCCAAGTTATCGGGTAAAATCTAAAATTCTCATAATTTTGATCTCCATAAATATATATTTTTGACATACAAAATATTCCTTAATTTTTTTAAAATCAAAATCTTGAA
Organism: Hibiscus mutabilis; assembly: GCA_019671005.1. Classification (NCBI taxonomy): domain Eukaryota; kingdom Viridiplantae; phylum Streptophyta; class Magnoliopsida; order Malvales; family Malvaceae; genus Hibiscus; species Hibiscus mutabilis. Next base: position 18,525,821 of record CM033732.1, read on the forward strand.
ATTTTGACTTGGTCCAATATAATGATAATTTACCCGAAATCTTTATTGGATAAATTCTCTTAAAAAATCTTTATCTGATATCCATATGAATAATTTCAACTCGAACTGTTTCCTTTTTATCAGTCTCAATTGCTGACATAAGACCTTCCCATAAGGTCACCCATCCTATGACTTGAGCACGCTTAACTTTGCAGTTCGATCTAAATTTGATATCTTATACTGCATTTTTATTCGAATCAAGCATTTGCTTATCCCCCAATTGCTCGATAAAAATAGATTTCCACATAAATTCATTACCGAAAATCTAATTATACAGATCAACTTCATGTAACCTATACTATTTATCTGTACAATAAAAATATTCCATAAGGTGCCTATATTTTTCTTATCAGATTTCTACCAAACTTTGCAAGTACCCTATTTTGCTTGCTCTCTATCACATGGTACTCTTAATTCTCAGAAATTCCTTACCTAAAGTCCATAATTAAAGAAACACTAACTTTTATATTTTGTCAATTTAGTCAATAAGTTAGTTTTTAATCCCTTATCTTAGTGCTAAATGACTCTTAAACAACTTAGCGAATTTTGGGGTATTACAAGAAAGTAAAGCTTATTTGTGATCATTTGAAAGCGGCCTCAGATAGGTAGAAATCCTACGTGGATTTGAAGCGTAGAGAGATTGAGCACGCTGTTGGTGAAAAGGTTTTCTTGAAAGCCTTACCTTGGAAGAAGGTGATGCGCTTTGGGCATAAAGGGAAGTTGAAAAGGGAAATTGAGTCTAAGATTTGTAGGACCGTATGCACTGCTAGAATGCATAGGTCCTGCAGCTTATCGGTTGAGGTTGCCTCCTGATTTGGAGAAGATTCATGATGTGTTTCATGTATCCATGTTGCGGAGGTACCGTTCGGATCCTCGCATGTGATGTCAGTTGAGGATGTTGAGTTGTGATAGAATTTGTCCTATGATAAGGAACCAGTGGAGATCCTTGACTCTAGTAGTAAATTTCTTCGTGGCAAGACGATTGAACTTGTTAAGATGTTGTGGTGGCACCATGGTGTTGAGGAAGCTACGCGGAAGAGTAAGTCGGACATGGTTGCTCAGTTTCCGCATCTGTTCCCATCAGGTACATTTTGAGGACAAAATTTCTTAAAAGGGAGAGTTGTAACACCCCGGTTTTGGGCCTAAGAGTTTTCTAAGTGGTTTAGACGGTCTGACGGATCGGATTAGAGGATTCGAGTTAGTTTCGGGATTTAATTTGGAATAAATATTTTTGGATGGGATAAAAATATGGAAAAATAATCTAAAATCATTATTTAATATGGAAATGATTTTGGTAAAATCAATTTTACAAAAAGGGGTCTCGAAATTGGACATTTTGGTTAGTGACCAAAATGTAAAGTTTCCAAAACTATTTTTAGTGACTGTTTTGTAAAAAGGTGAAAACTTAGAATCTTTAAGGAGCTATTTGGACAAAGTATGATATCAGACTTTTCTCTTAAAATTGGATATTTTAAAAAGGTTTTATAAAAGATAAAAAGGTTTGGAGAGATTAATTTCATAATTAGATTTTAATAGAAATATCACGTAACTAACTTTTCATCAAAAGCTTTTCTCTCAAATTCTCTCAAGCCAAACACTCTTTCTACTTCAATTTTCTTAGGTAAACACTTTATTTTAATTTTCTTTTGTTATCAAATGGATCTTTAATGGTTTCCTAACAAAAGCTATTTGATTTGATCTTGTTTTCTCAAGAAAATTCATCCAATTAAGAGGAAAGCCAAATTTAGAAGTGAGCTTCGTTCTTCTCCTCTAATACAAGGTTCTTTATTGAAATTCCCAAGTTATTGATCCTTTACATATGTTTTCTAACTTGATTTGATGATTTAATTATGAAAGACCTGTTAAATTGAGGTTTAATAGGTTTAATTGATGGATTTCTGTATAGCCTCTATTTTTCTGAGTTATTGATTGATTTTAATCATGGTTTTGATGTTAAATAATTTTAATAAGTGGACTTTAACATTGGAATCCCGAAACTATGTGAATATCTAATTTTCGATGTAGTTTGTTGTGAGTTTTTGAGGTGTTGTGGATGTTTTATAAATGCTGGAGGTATAAGGATGTTGTTGTTGTTGTGTTTTTAAATGTTAATTGATGGGTTGAAATGTTAGATTGTGGATGGTTTAAGTTTGGAAGATGTTTGGTGTTGATTTTGGTTGTTGTGGAGTAAAATTGAGTAGTGGATGCTGAGGATTTATGTTGTTGTGTTATTGAATGCATTTTGATGCATTGAATCCTCTATTTTTGTGTGGATAAATTAGGGGAAGTTGGTCCTCGAGCTTGAGCGATTGTTTTGCAAGCTTTGGAGGCAAGGTTACCTTACCGGCAAGCGAGGCTTTGCAAGTCGGTGAGTGAGAAAGATATTTACAGCTTTTTAAAGGTTTGAAAGTTGTGTTTTGGGAGTTTAGATCAAGCTTGAAACGCTGGTCTAAGCACGAAAGTAAGTAAAGGATGAATTCTTTCTCGAACTCGGTTTGGTAATTAGATTTTATGCACTTGTTTAAATGGTTTAGTTACTCACTGTATATGCATGTTTTGAGCATGGTTTAGTGTTGGAAATTGACTACATAATGATGTTGATGCATTTGGAAGTAATGCATGTTTTGTTAAAGTTTATGAACATTGGTTAATGCAAGGTTTGTTGTATTGGTTAAATGATTTTGATGATACTTATGAAAACAACGAGTTGTTGTTAATAAAATGAATTATATTGGCAAGCAATGGTATGAAACGGTTTGAAAATTTTATCGGATATAGTTGGCTAGCCATAGGATTGATAGTGCACTATAAAAAGTCGCATTGAATGTTGAGGGGTTTTTTATCCGTGTACCTTAACGGTCTAGGGGTTTTGATCTTTGTACCGAAGACTCCGGTTAGTGGGTTATGGGTCCAACCGATGTGTGGGGTTGTGAATGTACCTTCGATTTCGGTTGTGATGGCATAAAGTGTTGGGAACACTTGTTGAATCAGTGTATCCAATGTTATGTTTTGTAAAGTGAAACTTGGTTAATGATCACTTGTAAGTTAATATAATTGATGATGTATCATGAGATGGATTATGTTGTTTAATGTGGTTTAAACATGATTTACTCTTTAATCCTTCCATTGGTAGTATGCATGGGAAAGCTTAAATTGAGGGTAGCAAAAGGGGACTTTGTTGTTGAATCCATGATACATGTTGCATATGGTTTAATATGCTGTTTTAGAAATGTTAATTGCATGGTTTGTTAAGGCATGATGTTGAAATGATGATTTAAAAGTATTTTAGAAAGTGTTTATCAAAAGGATTGTTAAATGGTTTAAAATGCATTGATGGTGGTTGGTTTTTGAGCATTCCTCACTAAGCCTAGTGTGCTTACGCTCTTCTTTTCCATCAATGTAGAGAATTAAAGGTTGGCATTTTATCTCACTGCTCCCTTCTTGGTGGTTGGTAACTGGTAATAATTGTTGGCAAGTTTGTTCAAAATCTCCAAGGCTTTCTCAGGTGATTTGTCTAGGAGTATGCCATTTGCCGAGGCATCTAGCTTCATCATGGTCGATGCTTTTGACTCTATTGTAAAACATCACTACTTGCATCCAATCTGTGAATTTGTGTATGGGACATTTGCGTAGAAGCTCTTTATACCGATCCCAAGCCTTGTACATAGATTTTTTATCTTCTTGACAAAAAGAAGTAATGCCATTAAGCAATTTATCAGTCATATTTGTAAAATTAAATCTGACAAGAAAACTCTGGCATAGATCTGTCCAAGATTCTAAAGATTCTGATAGGATATTGTTCAGCCATGATCTCGTCCTATCCCTCAGTGAATAGGGGAATAATTTTAGCCTTAGGACATCCTCATGGACTCCCTATTGTTTGAACGAATAACAAACTTCTAGGAATGGTTTATGATTCTGTTTGGCATCTTTAGTTGCTGAGCTGTTGAACTGGCCAATTCGATTTAGCATATTAAACATCACTGGCTTAAATTAAAGTGTGTGGCTTGAATCTCAAGACTGAAAATTCCTAGATTGATATCATCAAGATCGGGAAGTAAGTGATCTCAGATGGGTTTGTTTTGAACATGAACAGGTTGCTCTGCTAGAACTGTGTCACATCCTGCCGCAACATTCTGGTTGCCGAAGGCATTTTGATTACTGTTGGCATTCAAATTGCTGACTAGATCAACAGATGGATCTACCATTGCTACTCTTAGCTCTCTCATTCTTCTACGAAAAACTCGTTCAATCTCACATTCAAGTGGGTAGTCTTGTACTATCGATCTCACTCTGGTCATACACAAATGCAAAACCAAAATAGTTAGCCCCTTGAAACAAATAAAAAATAAATAAAAACAAAACAAAACAAGGTGCAAGAAATTAAAAATAAAGTCGATATTTCCAATCACTGGCAATGGCACCAAAACTTGTTGCGTGATTTCAGTGCAACACAAATAATGCAAGGAACAGGTCGCAAGTAATAGTACAGATTAAGATCGTCTCCACATGGATTGGTGAGGCTTTAATTCTTAGCTTCTCACATTGGAATGAAAGAGTATTGAAAGTGGTAGATGGTAACAAATAGCAAGTAAAATAAACAAATAAACAGAGTAAATAGAAAAAAGTAATAATTATGAGAGAATAGGCTGGGTTATCGAGAGTAGTGGTGTGATTGTCGGATGAGTTGTTGTGGTTAGTAATTGTTGAGGCAAGTAAATTGTTGTGGCAAGTAGATTGTTGTGGCAAGTAAATTTCTATGGCAAGTAATTGATGTGGCAAGTAAACTATTGAGGCAAGTAAATTGCCATTTCAATGTTCGACGGAGTGTTCTTCAATGCCTTTGTGTTATCCCTAACCGAAGAACTGATGATAGTGCAAGCCTTGGTGATACACCCCTACTTTAACCTTGGGTGGAAAACATCGATCTTTTCACTCTTCTTAGCCACTGAAATTCATTCCTTATTCCCAAGACAAATTAGTTTCCGCCAATGGTTGTTTAAATGGAAACCGTATCCACTCGTTTTGTGAATCTAGCTTTCCCGAGCCTAGATAAATGGATGCATTCAATTTCCTCTCCCAAGTTTCCCTGAAGCTAAATTAAGAGTCAAGAATTGATAAACACTAAACTTTATTGAATTAAAAACCAAAACCAATCATTCGTCTCTACACACCATAAAACCTGATTACCCTATCCAAGTTAATCTAGTTTATGGCTGGGTAAAAGGAAAACACAAATGAATAAAGCCCGAACATGGGTGGATCGCACGGTACAAGATAAAAAGAAAAGGTTGTACGTGAATCCCCCTTTTTGATCCAATTTTACTCCCCTAATCGACTTCCCCTTTGTTTGATGTTGCGATCACTCTTTATAGAATGGGACAAACTCCATTTGAATTTCAAAAGATGTGGTTTATCTCTTTAACTTTAACTGTGGAGATAATTCAAGCTTTATCCCCTTATCTAAAGATGAGAAGATAATTCAAAAGTCTTATCTTCTTATCCTTATCTACGCATCACTCTTTTAAAAGGAGATAATTTAAAATTACTTCAAAATATTTGCTATATCCCTCATCTTTATCTGCAACAGCTTTTTAATTCAAATTTCGGTAATTATCCAAAGTGTTTGAATTAATTCCTAGAGATAACAACTTTATCGTGATTTGCCAGGGCATTCTTCAGAAAGTGTCTCGGCAAGTTCTCAACTTGCCACGACATCCTTCGACAAGTGGTTTGGCAAGTTGTCCTTAACAAAATAAAGCAAACCAGTAGCGATTTCTCCCCCAAAACTATCAAAACATAAGGCCAAGCCCAATAGATAGAGAAACTATGAAAGTATGCATGAATGGCTAAGAATGCAACTAAAATGGGCCTAAGTCTAACAATAACATGAGTAAAAAGGGTAGAAAATATAGTACTTTTACACACTTAACATAATGCATGCTTACAAAAACTAAAAAGAGGCTAAATCAGTTCCCAGGCTCCTGGGAGGAGAAGGCAAAGCGTCTCTTCTTCTTTTTGTTCCTTTTTCTTAGGGATTAATCGGTGTAATCGAGTTACCCGAATTGCCCCCCAAAAATCATGCATATCTTGTGAAGCCTATTGCTGTATAAGTTGTTAGAGAAGAAGAATCCTTGACAAACCAAAGAGAGATTATTCCGCAAAAATGAAAATAAAGAAAATTAAAAGAAAAGAAAAAAAGAAAAAAAATCTAATTTTAATAAAGTATTTAAAGAGAATTTCAAAAAAATTGACCAATTTAATGGTCTTAATATTCCCAGTATCTTTAATTGTGACTGCACCGTGTGAAAATACTTCCACAACTTCGAAGGTTCCAGACCAGCATGATCCTAGCTTTCTTGGGTACAATTTCAGTCAAGACTTGAATAGCAAAACTAGCTGTCTGACTTGAAATTGTCGCTACAAAATAATCATATCATGCCAATGCTTGCTCTTGTCCCTGTAAATATAGGAATTTTTATATGCGTTGTGTCAAATTTCTTCTAATTTAGTAATGTCCATCAATTTCTTCTTCTCTGCTGCCTCATAATCAAGGTTGGCTTGCTTAAGAGCCCATAAAACTTACTGTTCGAGCTCCACAAGCAAATGACAAGATTTTCCACAAGTTGATAGAACGACATTCCCAATAGGGTTTTATATGCAGTAGGTATAGCCCACACTGCATCATCTAAGCGATATGACCAATCTTTTGTAGTGGTGTTTACCACTTTTTTCCAAGATGTTTCTAATTGCCTGATTGGAAATCTCTGCATGTCCATTATACTAGGGATGATACGTTGTAAACAGTCTATGATTTACTCCATAACGTTTCAATGCAGCAGCAACCTAGCTACAGTGGAAATGCTTGCCCTAATCGATGATCAATGCTCTTGGTGTGCCAAAGCATGTGAGTATATACTTGTGAAAAAACTTTAAAACCATTTTTGCATCATCTTTAGGTACTGCAACGACTTCTATCCACTTTGAAACATAGTACACCACAACCAAAATGTATATATTTCTAAAAGAATTAAGGAAATAACCTATAAAATCCAATCCACAAACGTCAAATAGCTCAATTTCCATTATTGGCTGTTGTAGTATCTCATTTCTCCTAGATATTGACCCAATACACTGACAACAATCACAATATTGGGCAAACTCATGAGCATCTTGAATAATGTCGGCCAATAAAATCCATATTGGAGGACTTTTGCATTCGTTTTCATTCCATCAAAATGTCTTCCATAAGGAGCATTATGATAATGTTGTAGAATAGATTTCATCTATTCCTCAGGGACACTTCGTCAAATTATATTGTCATTACAAACCTTGAACAAATAAGGTTCATTCTAATGATATTTTGTCGTATCTCTATGAAATCTTTCCTTTTTGTGCCCAGTTACACCCAAAGGAGATTTTCCATAAACCAAGTACTTCACAAAATCAGCATACCATGGTGTTTCATCCATAACGAAAAGCTTTTCATTAGGAAATGCATCAACAATTTGCAACTTATTTCCATCTTCGCTGCCTGCTTCCAACCTCGAAAGGTGATCGACAACTTGATTTTCTGACCCTTTACGGTCTTTAATTTCAATATCAAACTCTTGCAGCAATAAAATCCAATAGATTACTCTTGGTTTTGCATCTTTCTTCGTAGAAAGATATCTCAAAGCTGAATGATCAGTAAAAAACTATAATTGTTGCACCCACAAGATAAGAACAAAACTTATAAAAAGCAAAAATTACTAATAATAACTCCTTTTTAGTAGTATAATTGATTTGAGCTTCAGTTAAAGTCTTACCAGCATAGTAGATTGCATGTTGCGTTGCCCAAAAACTCCTCCTACAACAAAATCACTAGCGTCACACATTAGTTCAATTGGTTGCTCCCAATTGGGCGCAACAACAATCGGTGCATTCACAAGCTGTGTTTTAATTTTATTGAATGCATCCATACATGCATCATCAAAAACAAAATTTCTACCTTGCTCCAATAATAGGCATAGAGGTTTGGTGATCTTTGAAAAGTCCTGAATGAATCTTCTATAGAACCCGGCATGACCTAGAAAACTTTGAATTCCCTTCACATTTGTTGGTGGCAGTAATTTCTCAAATACATCCACTTTGGCTCTATCAACCTCAATTCCAGCTATTGATATTCTATGGCCAAACACAATCCCCTCAATGACCATGAAGTGACATTTCTCCCAATTCATGACTAGATTAGTGTCTTCACATTGCTTTAATACTTTCTCCAAATTGTCGACGCGTTGGTCAAAATTATTTCCATACACCGAAAAATCATCCATAAAGATTTTGAGGGAATTATCAATCATATCTGAAAATATTACCATCATGCACCTTTAAAATGTGGTTGGTGCATTACAAAGGCCAAAAGGCATGCGAAGAAAACCAAATGTCCCGGATGGGCATGTAAAAGTAGTCTTCTCCTAGTCCTCATGTGCAATAGCAATTTGATTGTAGCCAAAATGCCCATCTAGAAAGCAGTAATACTCCTTGCCCGCAAGTCGATCTAACATTTGGTCAATGAAAGGAAGAGGGAAATGATCCTTCCTTGTGTCTGCATTGAGTCGTTCGTAGTCCATACAAATATGCCAACCCGTAGGAATATGAGTAGGAATCAGTTCATCAACATCGTTATGAACTATAGTGATGCCATTTTCCTTAGGAACACAGTGAACTGGACTAAACCATGTGCTATCAAAGATGGCATAGATAATTCCTGTGTTCAACCACTTATGGATTTCCTTTTTGAATACATCCTTCATCTTTTCATTTAATCTTCGTTGCGGCTCAATAAACTGCTTGTTCTCATTATCCAGCTTAATCTTGTGCATGAATAAGGATGGGCTAATGCCTTTAATAACTGCAATTGTCATGGCAATAACATGCTTGTGCTGCTTAAGAGTATTTATCAATTTAGCTTCTTGTATTGCATCTAAAGTTACAGAGATAATGATTGGGAGTGTTTTTGCATCTCCAAGGAATACATATTTGAGATTAGCTGGCAATGGCTTGCATTCTAGAGTAGGAGCTTATTCAATAGATGGTTTAAAGGAATTGTCTGGTAAGCGAGATCCAAAGATTTAACTTGCCATTTGTGATGAACTGCAGTAGTGAGTACTTCAACAATGTGGCCATAATTTGGGAGATCTTCTTCAACCATTGTTAATGCAATATCCTCAGCAAAGAGTATACTACGATGACTCAAGTTTTCTTGAATTGTATGGTCAAGAATATCATTATGATGACATTTTTCAGTTTGCCTTCCAATATCAACATTGAACATCCCAAAAGTATCACAGTCATTGTCAACCTGCATTATAAGTTCTCTTTCTAGTACATCGATAACAGCTTTCCAGTAGCTAAGAATGGATGACCACAAATGATGGGGACATCCTTGTTAGCCTCGTAGTCCAGTATAATAAAGTATGATGGAAAAATATTAGGCATCTTGCTCGGGGGAAAAGCTACATCCAGTACTGGACCGATGATTTGAGAAATTCAACTATAATTCTTTTTGAAGCATGGAAACTCCAGGAACAGAAGTAGTAGAAATTATTCTCATAATGTAATAAAGTGAAATATGACAATTTTCCCCAAAGTTATCTAATACAAAATAAATCTTCGACAGAAGGTTGATCTATTAATTCAATAAGAAATAGGGGTTAGCACTCGATTTCATTGGTAACATCTAATTGGGATTGTTTCTTTATTCAATGAAGGAATTTTTAAGTTCAACCAACCTATTTTCAAAATAGGAAGTGGATAAATAAAAATTTTGAGAGTCTTTCATTTGTCTATCATTATAGGCAATACCATCCATATTATCTATGGAATTCGAACCCGATCTCTATTTATGATTCCTTATTTCTATTGCATTTTCCATCTTATTTCGTATTTTATTTTAGCATATCGATTTATTTAAGGTCCAACCACTCCACCTTTTTCCATCTATATTCCTTTTTTTTCATTTCATGAATGGATTACGCCTATTTTCACATCTAGGATTTACATATACAACATATATTATTGTCAAGGGTGAATTTATTTTGTAGTAGTGAGTTTAATTTCTTATTTCTTATTATTGAGTTTATAATTTATAATTTATATTAAATATTAGAATATTAATTCTAATTAATTCTATTATATATTTATATATTCTAATATATATTCTAATTTATTTATATATTTTATTTTATTTAGAATAATATAATTTTATTTAGAATATATTATATTAATATTTAAATTAATACTTTATCACATCTTTGATTTAACTATTTTGATGAGTCAAAGATCTATCTGCCAATTGTAATGTGACTGCAGTGGGCTTCATTTCTCCAATGCCTAACTTTTGGAAAGTAGATAATGGCATTAAATTTATACTAGCCCCCAAATCCTTCATTTTTCTCGGTAGAGGGGTGGAAATTAATTCGCTGGACTCTTCAGTGACCACAACGGTTTCTATTGCATTGAGTTTCTTCTTCTTGGACAAGATGTCTTTCATGAATTTTGCATAGTTCAAAATTTGTGTAAGAGCATCAATGAAAGGGATTTGCATTGTAAGTTTGTTGCAAAGTATCATGAAAGAATTGAAATTGATTATCCGATTCAACGTTCTTAAATATCTAAAGAAAAGGTGGAGAAAGAATATCTGATGGTTGCCCCGACATTGGGTATTGTGCCAATAACTTTGGTTGTAAAATAGATGGACCAGAGTAATAACTGGAGGAACATTACCCGTTTTGCCACCATTAACTCTATTTCTATTGTATGATCAGGTACAGAGGACTCTCCCCATTCTTGAGTAGACATGGGAACTGGTTGTTTTAAGTCTGTAGTCTGTTTGCCACTGCGAAGAGTAATATCCTTGCAATGCACCTTACCTTTGTTCACTGGACTCTCAGTGTGCCTAGGAAGTGTGCTTGGCTATCGAGAATTCATGTCAGTAGCTAACTATTGCAACTGAGCTTCCAAAGTGAGTATTGATGAAGAGTGACCTTGCACTATAGCTTCTGTGCAAGACAAATGATCATGCATCATTTCTTCAAGAAGAGAAAATGGATCAGAGATAGTTGATGGAGCATAATGACTCATCTAAGACTGAGTCTGACATGGTACTCCATATAGTGATTGTGCACCATACTGTTATTGCTGAGATTATGAAGCAAGATGTTGTGGTTGCATCCTATTTTGTTGTGGTTGCAATGGAGCTTGTGGTGTAAATTGTTGCTGCGGGTAATTGAGGTTCCCTTAGTGCACACTAGAATTCCCTTGAAAGGAATTATTCCCGGAGCAAAATACTCTTGGATGCTGTATAGAATTAGAGTTACCCCAGGACTGTCGATTAGTTGTGTTGTAAGATGTACCCATGTTATTGCTTTACATGTTACTGATATAAATAGCATTTTCTACATACAGTGGGCAATCCTCATAGCTATGGTTCTCGCCACAAATCTCACAAAAAAATACAGGAGTGGTGGTTTGTTGAGCTAGTTGGATATGAGCAACTTCACTCGTTCCCTCCATATTCTCGAGTTTGTTTCCAAAGAAGAAATTTGGGCCTTTAGAGAAGATAAATCATCAAGCTCGAACACTCCTGGTGCAGCTTTACATGATGCAGCCCTTGAGATAGGATATTGAGAATCATTTTGAGCAAATTGCTCAAACACACCAACAATAACGTTGTAGGTGCAATCAAGTAATGGACCATTAGATGACCCATTGACAAAATGTCTTATGGTTGTATTCAACCCATTGTAGAAAATTTCAATTTGAGTTTTTTGTTGAATGTCGTGGTTAGGACATTGTTGCAACAAGGACTTATATCTTTCCCAAGTAGTATGGAGAGTCTCATCGTCCAACTGATAATAGGCTATAGTATCCTTCCTCATGTGCGAGTTTATTATCGGTGGATTAAAATGCAAAACAAATTATGTTGCAAGATCATTCCATGATGTAACAGAGTCTGCAAGGAGTCCTCAGAACCATGTGCGGGCTCTACCCTACAAAGAATATGGAAACAATTGCATCTGTAAGGCATCATCAGGCTAAATAGGAAAGATTGAAGATGCTCTCGAGAGTCTTCGTGTGGTAACCCTACATATAGCCCATTGGAGTTGAGCATTTGGAACATAACCGGATTCAACTCGAATTTCTCAGCCTAAATAGGAGGTATAACAATTCCCAATTGCAAATCATCCAATTAGGGAACAACAACATCGTGGATTGTTATGTTATGGGCTAGTGGGTGTAGTGGTGGGTTTTCAAGATTATGAGGGATTCCCTCGTTGTTGTTTGGATTTCTCGCCATTCCACTATTTTTGCGAATTCTTCTTCTAAAAGTTCTCTCATTTCTTGGATCTAGTATAAAGAGTGATGTAACACCCCTTTCCCGGTCTAGTAGGAATCCGGGTCAGAAGGCGTTACCGATGAACTTTACGGTGATCGGACCAATGATTACAATAGCGTATGCAATAAATCATGTGTAATTTATCTATAATACAAAAGAATAAACATTATTAATTTATGATTTGGGGCCAAATTGAAACTTATTAAAATTTAAAGACTAAATTGTAAATTCGATAAATTACAAGGTCTTGTCTAAAGTTTGGATTACCAATGTGAAATTCATTGCATAAATATCTTATGTACCAATTTCCTATATATTAAGAGTTCATTTATGACTTGAATTAGGTCGTGTATGACTCAGTGACTAAACTGCAACATGCTGAAACTTTTTAAACATCATTTAACCAACTTACCTACCTCCGTACCGATACTCGAAGAGGCCGTAATGGTACACCTTCGTTATAGTCGTTAAAATAATCATAAATACTAGGGGTCGTACCCATACAGATCTATCTGTATCGGTACGTTATGATGTCTTAATTAAATTTAGATTCCAGAACCGACCAGCCGTATCGTAACACCTAGGGTCGTATTAGTAAGCCTGTTCTGACTGTTAAAACGATTATTTTTCTTAAGCCCGTACCGATACTGGGTATCGGTATGCATAATCAATGCTCAATAGGTCAAACTTCGGTTTTGATACAGTTCGATACGCTATGGCAATGGTTTTACTAGTGGCTAAGACCCGTACCGATACGCCTAATTGCGTATCGATATGCCAAGACTAAATTGACAAAATATTCAAGGCCATACCAATACGCCACCACCCGTATCGGTACGACAAGACCTGTAACGATAGATTTTACATGGTTTTTAATGAAATTAAGGGTCATAACCTTGTCCAATTGTTACCAAATTTTACAAGTAAGTTTCTAACCACTTAATCTATACTCATGTCAAATCTCATGCCATTTTGAATCCATTTACCATGTTTTCACATATTAGTGCGTTATTGCCCACTTTTAGCAATTTTATCAATATTCAACATGTCATACTTCATGTTTAAACTTTCTTGATATGGTGAGCATTATATACACGCAAAATGGGCTAACTAACATGTCCAGACCCTATGCCACCCTTCTAAGAGTTTAAGGACAATGTTTACATTATATGTAACTTGGTGACTTGCTTCAAAAATGTTCTTGCTCCGATCCTCGATCCAACTAACTTTCAACCTAAAAATGCATGGAAATGAGATGCATTAGGCTTACATTGCCTACTGAGGTAGTCAATAATAATAACATGAATGTCAACAATATCAATAACATGTATAACAATGTAAATGCATCTCAAATCAAGTTTTAACAATAATTTCCATATCTTAATTCCTTCAATCTGCATGTAAATGTGGATACGTGAATTCCCAACCAACATCGCTAACAATAAATGGTCAATATCCTCCAACATCGCCAAAAAGACCAACAATAACACATCCCACCAACATCGCCAAATAGAGCCTTAGCCCAAGGACCGTAGTCCACTCTGTACCAATAAGCTCATGAATTCTATGGTATGCCAATTGTATCCCATGTCCATTCGTATCCAAGGACTCAATACTTAAACCAATATCAATAACAATAACAATAGCAATAACTATAACGTTAACAATAACGATAACGATAGCAATGTCAATAACTATATAGCATGATCAATATGGCCTTTCTCAATAATTCAATGATATCAATGTCCATGTAATGATTTAATAATCAATTTGACAATGTAATAAACTTACCAAAGCTTACCTGATACCTCTAACAAGGTTTTATGTATCCCTGCCTCGATTGCGATGATGGAAATGCAATAAGAAAATATAATGAAATTGAGATAGGCACCTAGCCAATCCCGAGACTCTAACTACACTCACCGATACTTCTAAGGCTTCAAAATTCTCGGATGGCAATTCCTTTGTTCTTGAGCTTAGTGGAATTAGAGGGATTTGGTGATTCTTTACCGTGATTTTCTTTAGCTACAAAGAAACAAGGATTTCAATATCGACAATATATTCATAGCAACTAAATAGCTAGGAAATTCTAGGGTTCATAGCTTCTTGAACTTATATTTTGACACATCTTTGGTCATGAAATTATTGAATCAATGGAGGGCTTTTGCTTACCCGTTCGATAGAAACACTATAGAATAAGGAAAATTGAAAGAAAGCAAAGCTTGGATAACTCTCCAATGGAGGTTCTTGCTTGAGGTGTGTGGTTAAAGGAAGAAGATGATGATAGTGTAGATGAAGGGTCATTCACCATAAGCTCTCTATCCTTAATTCTTTCTTTTTAATTATTTAACTTTCCTTTGGGTGATGAAACCTCGCCCTAATTACCCACGTATAAGATGATAAGGATTGAGGAGGGGCTAATCACAAGGTTAGTCCCTCAACTCTTTACTTCTTATACTTTTGCCCCAAACTTCCAATTTTCTCAATTTTCTCAATTTGGTCACTAAAGTAAGTTTTAGAGTTTACAATGGTATCCTTAATCCATATCAATACTTAATTAGGGTTCAATAAACTCATAATTGACCACTTGGTTAAAGGTCAACTCTATAATTTGACTTTCTTGTGCAAAATTTTTGGTTGCCGAAATTAAATTTTTACTAGGCCCAGTTTTGGGGTGTTACAATTCTCCCCGTCAAGAAAATTCATCCTCGAAGTTTACTGAACCAAAGATATGTGGATATTAACTCCTCATGGTCTCTTTCCGTTCCCATGTAGCTTTTTAACTAGAGGAATATTTTTGTTTCGAAGTCTCTTAACTTCCTTTGCCAATACTTATACCAATTATTCTTCGTAACTCAGATTTGATTGAAGTTCTACTGATTATAGCTCAACAACATGAGATGGATCTGATCTATATTTGCGGAGCATCGATACATGGAATACATCGTGAATCTTGCTCAACTCGTGAGGAAAAGCTAGTCGATAAGCCACAGAACCAACTCTTCCAGTCACCTCAAAAGGTCCATTGAATCGAGGACTTAGCTTCTCTTTTTGCCAAAACGAAGAATCTTCTTCCATGGGGAGACTTTTAAGAAAACTTTCTCACTAATCTCATACTGTATATCTCTCATCTTGAGATTAACATAGGCCTTTTGTCGGTCAAAGGCGGCCTTAAAACGATCATTAAAGATGGTAACCCGTTCTTCAGTTTCTAGAAGTCAGGGCCCAACATCCTACCTTCACCGAGTTCAGACCAACACAATGAAGTTCTACACTTCTTGCCATACAATGCTTCATATGGTGCTATTCTGATAGATGATTGATGACTATTATTGTAAGCAAACTTGATGAGAGGTAGGGACCTTTCCCAAGTTCCTTTAAAATCAATGATACATGCACGAAACATGTCTTCCAATATCTGAATTACCCTCTCTGATTGGCCATCAGTCTGCGGGTGGAAAGATGTACTAAGATTGACTCAAGTGCCCAGAGCTCCTTGCAATGCTTTCCAGAATCGTGAAGCAAAACGTGGATCTCGGTCAGAAATGATTGACTTAGGTACTCCGTGGAGTCTGATTACTTCTTTGATGTACTAGTTAGCTAACTTAAGAAGACCTTAGTCCATTTTGACAGGTAAGAAATGAGCTGACTTGTTAAAACGAACAACAATGACCCAAATAGCATCATGTTTAACTGGAGTCAACGGTAAACCACTAACAAAGTCCATGGTTATTCTTTCCCACTTCCATTGAGGAAGTTCGATGGGTTGCAATAATCCTATGGGGACACGATGCTCAGCCTAGACTAGCTGACACGTAAGACACCTAGATACAAATTATGTAATAGCCTTTTTCATAGCAGGCCATCAATATAATTCCCGAATATCCTTATACATCTTCACTGACCACAGATGAACCGAGAAAGGGCTACAATGTCCTTCCTTAAGAATATCATTACGAAGGAATTCATCATTTGGTACACAAATTTTATCACAAAAACTCAAGAGTCCTTTAGAGTTAATTTTGAAATCAAGATCATGATTACTTTGAAGTTTGGAAACAATGGCTTGCAATTCAGGGTCTTGATCTTGCAATGACTTGATTCTCATCACAATGGTAGACTGAACTTGAAGTTTAGGTATCAAAAGTTGATGTTTTTGTAACTTGAAATGATCGTTGATAGCTCGAGGAGCTACAATGCAATGATGACATTGAAATTCTCAATACAATTGTCAATACTTGAGATTCAATATTTACTGTTGATACTTACTAAGCGAAGGTTTGCAGCTGAGTGCATCAACTACAATGTTGGCCTTGCCCGGGTGATAATCAATAACAAGGTCATAGTCTTTGAGAAGTTCCATCCATCTTCTTTGACGAAGATTAAGTTCTTTCTGAGTTAACAAATATTTAAGGCTTTTGTGATCGATGTATAGGTAGCATTTTTCTTCGTGGAAATAATGCCTCCAGATCTTTAAGGCAAAGACAACCACAACCAACTCAAGATCATTAGTAGGGTAGTTCATTTCTTGTGGCTTATGTTGTCTTGATGCATACACAACAACCTTGCCTTCTTGCATCAAAACACAATCCAACCCCTGATGTGATGCATCACTATACACGGTGTAGTCTTTACCAGACTCTGGTTGGGTTAGGATCGGTGCATGTGTCAATACTTGCTTAAGCTAATCAAAACTACATTGTTGTTTCTCGGTCCACTCAAAAGGAATATCCTTTCATAGAAGTTTGGTTAACGGGTCTACTATTATAGAACATCCTTTAACGAATCTTCTGTAATAACCAGCAAGACCGAGAAAACTGTGAACTTCATCAACATTCTTCGGTGGCCTCCACTATACTATAGCTTGAGTCTTCTTCGGATCTACTTGAATACCTTTAGTAGAAATTACATGTCCCATAAATGAAACTTGAGTGAGCCAAAACTCACACTTACTAAACTTGGCATACAACTGATTCTCTCGGAGGGTTTAGAACACAACGTGAAAATGGTTGCGATGTTTAGCTTGATTCTTGGAATAGATCAATATGTCATCTATGAATACTACTACAAACTTGTCAAGATGGGTCCTAAAAACTCGATTCATGAGATCCATAAAGGCAACTGGTGCATTGGTTAACCCAAAGTGTATAACCAAGAATTTGTAGTGGCCATACCTTGTACGAAAACCTATCTTGGGCATGTCACATTCTTTAAATCTCATTTGATAGTATCCAGACCTTAGGTCAATCTCAGAAAAGATGGTTGCATCTTTAAGTTGATCAAACAAATCATCAATTCTCGGTAAGGGATATTTGTTCTTAATAGTGAGCTTGTTTAATTGTCGATAGTCAATACAAAGATGCATTGACCCATCCTTCTTCTTGACAAAGAGAATCGGAGCTCTCTAAGGTGAAGAACTTGGTCGAACAAAACCTTTGTCCAACAGATCTTGGATTTGTACCTTAAGCTCTGTGAATTCTACTGGTGCCATTCGATAAGGTGCAATGGAAACCAGGGTAGTTCCAGGTTGCACTTTAATCCCAAATTCAACTTCACGGGTGAGTGGTAAACCCGAAAGCTCATCGGGAAACACATCAAAGAACTCTTTTACGGTATCTATATCTTGCAATTGAGGTTCTTCTTTACTTGCAGTAGCATATAACAATGACCTTTTATCCCTAGAGTCCATAAGAGTTACACTCTCCTTGCCAAGACCTCTGAGATATAATTTCTTTTTCAAACAATCCACCCAGGCTTGATGCCCTCTAAGCCAGTCAAGCCCTAATATAACATCAAACTCATGGATAAGAAGGGCCATAAGATTGGCCGAAAAAGGTATCCCTTATATCATAAGAGGATAATTCTTACATACTAGCCCGATTACAACATTATCACCTAAAGGATTGGTTGCAGTGATTTTGGAGGCTATGGGTTCAGATGTTAACTTAAATCTTCTAATCAATATAGTACTAATAAAGGAATGTGTGGATCCAGGATCAGTCAATGCATAAATAGGGTGAGTATATATTTCAATAGTACCTGCAATAATGTCTGGATCCTCATCCTCTTCCCTACTCCTAACATGATATACTTGAGCTGAAACTTTGGATTCTTGTCGGTTTGGAGTTCTTGTAGAATCACCTGGTCTCCCGAAAGCTCCCGATACAACTTGCTTCTGTCCTTTACCCTTTAAGGATTGAGTAGGGGATGTTGTATCCACCAATGCAACAGACTTGGATGAATTCATAGGACAATCTTTGATGTAGTGACCTTGCTCACCACAGAAGAAACAAGCACCTGATTGTCTACGACATTGTCCCATAGGATGCCTCCTCTGACAGAAATTACAAATGGGATATTGCGACTCTTGGCCTAAACCTCTAGTGCTCTCATTGGAGATTATTCTTGTAGCAGATTGAGACCTAGATTGAGGCTTGGCAAAATTGCCTGACCGAGAAGGCTGTTGGTGCTATTGTTGCTTGAACCCTTGTTGCTTACCCTTCTTATATGGAAAAGGTGGGCAAGATTCATCTCAAGACCTCTTTTCAGATCGGGTTAACCCACTAAACCTCTGTAACCTCTGTGCAGCTTTAGTAGAGATTGCTCGATTCATGAGCTCTTGGAAATCTATGATTCCCAAGGCAGTGAATAAGGCTCGTAGTTCATCACTCAATCCTGCTACAAAAATTCTACATTTCTCCTATTCTTTCTTGATGTACTCAACTTTGTACTTTCAATACTTGCAGAAATCATGGATATATTATTCCACCGGTCTCTCGTCTTACTTAATATGCAGGAACATGTCCCGCCTTTTAGCCAGGTAATATTCTCTGATGTATTTCTTCCTGAATTCACGCAGAAAGAACTCCCAGGTTACAGCTTCCTCGAGAGCAATAAGTATAGTGGTCTCCCACCAATGCAAAGCCTCATCTGCTAGCAAGGCCAGGTACACTTTAATTTATGTTCATCCAAAAATTGTAACTGCTTGGTCAAAATTCTTATCGTGTTTTCCAACTAGTATTTTGCTGCTTCAAGATCCTCACCAGCCTTACCTGTAAAGGTAATGGCTCTGTGTTGAGCTAATTTGTCAATAGGGGCTTGGGATGTAGAACTAGCAGCTATGAAAGATTGTGCAGACTGCTCAGATTTAAGAGTAGTCATAAACTGTTTGAACATCTTAATCATGTTCTTGTAACATTCAAATTAAGTAGTTTGCAGTACAGGTTCAGGATTCCGAAGTTATTGTGAAGGAATTTGTGAATTTGTAGGGCTCCCTCTTTTCTCCTCGCCATGGGTCGAGGAGCTAGTGGTATGCTCAACTTCTTCGTGAGCTTTATCGGAGTTAGACATCATATACTATAAACGGAAAAAAGATCAGATTAATCGCAAGTCACAATATATACAATAATAAACTCCAGGTGGCATATGCAATATAATAACAATACAATGGACTTCAATTTAGTCCTAGAATCGACTAAACTCTAGCTCTGATACCACAAATGTAACACCCCTTCCCAGTCTAGTAGGAATTCGGGTTAGAAGGCGTTACCGATGAGCTTTACTGTAATTGAATCGATGATTACAATAGCGTATGCAATAAATCACGTGGAATTTATCTATAATACAAAAGAATAAACATTATTAATCAATAAGATTTGCCCAATTTACGATTTAGGGCTAAATTAAAATTATTAAAATTTAGGGACTAAATTGTAAATCCAATAAATTACAAGTTTTTATCTAAAGTTTGGATTACCAATGTGAAATCCATTGCATAAATATATTATGTACTAATTTCCAATATATCCAGAGTTCATTTATGACTTCAATTAGGTCTCGTATGACTCAGTGACTAAACTACAACATGCTGAAACTTTTTAAACATCGTTTAACCGACTTACCTACCTCCGTGCCGATACTCAAAGAGGTTGTATCAGTACGCCTTCATTATAGTCGTTAAAATAATCATAAACTTTAGGGGTCGTACTGATACAGATCTATCTGAATCGGTACGTTATGATGTCTTAATTAAATTCGAATTCCAGAACATACCAACCGTGCTGAAACACCTAGGGTTGTATCGGTACACCTATTCTGACCACTAAAATGGTTATTTTTCTTGAGCCCGTACTGATACCCAATATCGGTACGCATAGTTAATGCTCAATAGGTCAACCTTCAGTTTTGATATGGTGTAGATACGGTGCAACAATGGTTTTTCCAATGGCTAAGACCCATAGTGATACGCCTAATTGCGTATTGATATACCAAGACTAAATCGACCAAATATGCAAGGCTATACCAATACGCCACCACCCGTATCAGTACAACAAGGCTTGTAATGACAGATTTTATCTGGTTTTTAATCAAATTAAGGGTCTTAACCTTGTCCAATTATTACCAAATTTTACAGGTAAGTTTTGAACCACTTAATCTATACTCATGTCAAATATCATGCCATTTTGAATCCATTTACCATGTTTTCACACATTAGTGCGTTATAGCCCACTTTTAACAATTTTATCAATATTCAACATGTCATACTTCATGCTTAAACTTTCTTGATATGATGAGAATTATATACACACAAAATGGGCTAAACTAACATGTCCAGACCCTGTGCCATCCTTCTAGGAGTTTAAGGACAAAGTTTACAATACATGTAACTTGGTGACTTACTTCAAAAATGTCCTTGCTTCGATCCTCGATCCAACTAACTTTCAACCTAAAAATGCATGGAAATGAGACGCATTAGGCTTACATAGCATAGTGAGGTAGTCAATAACAATAACATGAATGTCAACAATATCAGTAACATGTATAACAATGTAAATGCATCCCAAATCAAGTTTTAACAATAATTTCCATATCTTAATTCCTTGGATCGACATGTAAATGTGGATACTCGAATTCCCAACCAACACCGCCAACAATAAATGGTCAATATCCTCCAGCATCGCCAAAAAGACCAACAATAACACATCCCGCCAACATCGCCAAATAGAGCCTTAGCTCAAGGACCGTAGTCTACTCCGTACCAATGAGCTCATGAATTCTATGGTATGCCAATTGTATCCCATGTCCATTTGTATCCAAGGACTCAATACTTAAACCAATATCAATAACAATAACAATAGCAATAACTATAACGATAACAATAACAATAACGGTAGCAATGTCAATAACTATATAGAATGATCAATATGGAATTTCTTAATATTTTAATGATATCAATGTCCATGTAATGATTCAATAATCAATTTGACAATGTAATAAGCTTACCAAGGATACCTCTGACAAGGTTTTCATGTATCCACGCCTCGATTGTGATAATAGAAATGCAATAGGACAATATAAAGAAATTGAGATAGGCACCTAGCCAATCCCGATACTCCAAATACACTCACTGATACTTCTGAGGCTTCAAGACTCCCACATGGCAATTCCTTTGTTCTTGAGCTTAGTGGAATTAGAGGGATTTGGTGATTTTCCACCTTGATTTCTTGTAATACCCCTAAAACTGGGCTAGGAGTTCTACAAGGTAAATCATGTTTTGAGAAGTTATAAATGGAATTCTAAAGACTCAATTTGAATCAATTGAGTAAGCAAGTCAATGGAATTGAAGGTAAATGAGTTAATTGAGCTAAGGATTAGTTATCAATTAGTAAAGTGGTTGTATTTTAAAGAAATTATGAAGGAGCATATATGAGCACCAAGATGTTAATTTAGATATGAGTTAATTTATTAAGGATTGGATTGTAAGAAGTAATCAATGAGCTAGTGACTAAATTGTAAGGTGAAGTAAGTAGCTTTGAAGGACCAAAATGAAACAAGGAAGAAACTCATAATTTGTATGGGAAATTTTACCATAATTAGTGAGTGGAAGACATGTGTGCGCAAGGGAAGAGTGCTCATGCCACATGTGTAATTAAAAAAAAATAATTAAGGTAAAAGAAAGAAAGGTCGCCCAGCTTGGAGGGGGAGAGAAAAAAATAATTCACACTATCTTCTCCATCTCTTCTCTTCACCAACCTAGCACCATTGTTGGGGCAGCTTGGAATTCAAGCTTGGGAAGTCAATCTCTTATCTAATTAGCTTGCATGTTTGAGCTATCTTTAAGGTAACATTATGGCCACTTCTTTTATTAGATAAGTTATGAGAAATTGAATGAAAAAGGCAAGCTGGAAATTTAGATTCTTTGATGATGTTTGAATTGTATTCATCCACATGAGTAAGAGGTTAAGTAGAGAAATGAATGAGGATGAAAACATGTTGTATTCTTGAAATATTACTACTTGAATTGAGAATGAACTGATGATGATTATGATTGAGTTAGAGAATTTAAATTAGTTGAAATCAATGTTTATGCAATCTGCCCAGAAAAAAAAATTTGTTCCGGCGGTAAGTTTAGAAATTCATAGAAAATTGAATCTGTTGATATAGAAGTTGAATTTTATATGTGTAGAACCATGTGTGAGTTTAGTTTAATCTACAACAAACGGTGATTGATTTCGAACTATAAATCTAAAGTTATGAATTTTTAACTGAAGGTAGTGCAGAAAATCTGGAAGCAGATTCTGCTTTGGACAGTTTATGTCTTGAGACTTTCAAGAATTCTCATAAATTATGCAGGTCTTGTTAAATTATAAGGCTTATACCGTTAAAATCGTGGTTGAATCTAGTTTGTAACTATGTAAAGAACATTAAATTCCAGTGTATACCTTGTTCTGGAGGGACAGATCTTTGATGTTAGCTCAAGCTTTCATAAACTGGAAATTAGGACTCAACTTGAAAATGGAGTTGAGAAATGACTAGTATATGTATAGCTATTGCTTGAATGATAATGTTGGTTAAGCATATTGAGTTAATGTGTGATGAAAGGCTTGTATATTAATGGATGTATACGTGAATACACATGAAAAAAAGACTGTTTTGAATAGTTATAAAATGATAAAAGACTGCTTTGATACATATGTATATGAAAACACATTTAAATGGGACTGAATTGAGTGTTTATGAAAACTGGATTGTTATGTGTAATTATAAGAACATATTGGACTGTTTTGAAGGTATGCATGTGAGTATATGAAAACTGGACTATTTTGTGTAATTATGAGTACATATTGGACCGTTTTGAATGAAATAAGAACTGTTAAGGACTGCTTTGATGTGTTTGTGTATATATGCCAATGTAGGGACTGTTTTGTGAACATATATGTGAAAATATATCAATATTATGGACTGTTTTAGCATGTTAGAAAAGCATGTAAGCATGTGGATTGTTTTAAGTTACATGTTCATATACATGTGAATTATGGATTGTTTTAGCATGTTAGAAAAGCATGTGGATTGTTTTGAGTTACATGTTTATATATATGTGAATTGTGGACTGTTTTGGCATGGTAGAAAAGCATGTGGACTGTTTTGAGTTATACGTATATACATATATGGGAATTGTTTTAAAATAAATGTGGATATATGTAAGTTAGGGACAGTTCTTCATGAAAATAAAATTATTAGGGACTGTTTTGATGTATGTAATATGTATGAAAGTACAATGAATTGATTAGGCATGTATATGAACAATAGTGGGCTGTTTTGAACATATATGAATATAATAAGCTTAAGGCGAATTACAGAAGAGGGTTTTATATTTGTTAGCAAGCTTATTTGATATGAGGAATTTGAACAGGACTCTAATGCTTAAAATGGTTTACTATTTAATGTGAGCTACATACCATGATTAGGAAGTGGATAATGGCATGAAGGCTAGAAAGGGGAATTAATTGGGAGTATGTGAAAGTGTGGATTGAGTTATCCTGTAACTTTGGGATAAGAGGTGAGTGTAGTTGCAATTGTTCCAGGTGACACGGAGTTACCCGATCTTTAATTTATTAGAATTGTTGTCTTAAATGTTCAAGTATGGATCACATATGATCATTTTGCATAAGGCTCACATAGAGCATCTGGGATTGGGTTACATACATGGCATTGAAGTTTCATGGATAAGGTATGCATTGCATATGCATCATGAATGCATTGCATGCCATATTATGATGGTTAATGACTATTGAATTGAAGTATATTTATGTATAAGCTTTGCTTTGAATTGGTATCGAACCTTAATCATTTGAAAGCATAAAATACAAGAAACAACGTCAAACTTTAAAGTTATAAGAACTCACACTCTAAGAAGCTAAAAGTTCACCTTATGCTATAAGATACTAAGAAAAGAAACAACTAAGATACTTGTGTCATAAGATACTCCTCCCAACAATAAAGCATAAAAGTTTAAGTTGCCTAAACAATGGAAGTCCTTGGACACTTTGGCATGGTGCAAAGGTATAATTTGGGACTACGGTCCATGAGCTACGACTCAAAGGCGATGAACCTATATATGTGATATATTGGCGACAGTAGGAGGTAATGGGGGAGATGATAAGGAGATTGGCGATAGTAGGTTGGATAGATGAGAAGTTAGGTTTGTTATGTTCTAACACTAGTCATTGCTTTGTGCTTTGAGCTATGTGTAATACGAACCAATGCTACCCATGTCCAAATGTGATCCAAGGCAAAT
Organism: Hibiscus mutabilis; assembly: GCA_019671005.1. Lineage (NCBI taxonomy): Eukaryota > Viridiplantae > Streptophyta > Magnoliopsida > Malvales > Malvaceae > Hibiscus > Hibiscus mutabilis. The sequence continues at coordinate 18,550,816 of CM033732.1, forward strand.
GTTCTAAAAGATATGAACTCAGATACTAAGCTTCGAATGGAAACTTTGATAACAATGTTATGAACTCAGGTAAGCTCTGTTATGATCTCTGAAAGCTTAATAAGAACTTCGATAAGCATTGATAAGACTCTGTTATTGTAAGTTATGAACTCTGATAAGTTCAAAAAGAAATTTGAAAGAATTCGGTTAAAACTTTAAAAGATTTTCAAATAAGATTTGGAAGATTATAAACCATGATAAAGCTTCATAAGACAAGCCCTAATCTTATTAAAGTTAAAACTTGAAAATTTCATTGTTACTAATAAACTTGGAATTTATCACCTTTCCTCTATATGTTGATAACTTTGATTATTATGTTTTCATGGTTCACTACCTCACTTAGGCTATTTAAGCCTAATGCATTTATTTTCATGTATTTTTCAAGACTTAGAGAGTTCTCGTTGTTCGATCGTGGTTGAAGGTTGCACATCACTTTCCAAGATTTATGTGTATCATTTATGTTTTCCTTAAGAAACTCCTAGAAAGGTGGCATATGATTTTCGTGTAGATTCATTAGCATTTGAGTAACCAATGTTCACTAAGATAATCTTTTTGGTTGTAAAGCATATAGCTACGAATGTGATAGATTGGTTATTGTAAGGTTAATTTTCCATTTAGTTAATGCTTAACTATAAGAATGGTTAATTAAGTGATTATTATTCATGTAGGATATCTTTTGCTATATGAATATGTAAGATTTATAAGTATCTTTTACTAAATGCAAAATGGACTCTTTAATATTCTAAAGTTGCTTGTACGTTTTTGTGATCATGGCTTGTTGTTCTGCTAAATCGGTAAATTGATCTAGGATGTGTATATGATTACATTCCATGTGTTTGTTAGATGGTAATACAATGATTAAGTATGATGCAAGAAATTCAACCTTTGATTCATATATAATGTTTATAAGTTTGAAAGTATTTGTTAAGTTACTTATATGGTTTGGCCATGACTTATATTCTTAAATTCTAAGTTACACTCCCATTTTATGTACTTACTATGACATTAGGATGATGGGTGTCATGTAGTTGGTTAAATGATCTTTGAATGTTTGAAAATGTTTCTTAGGTCTCACGCATGCTTTCTTAATGTCTTGTCTATTTGCATGATTGATGCTTGAAGTCTACATGTTATGAAATTTAAATGTAGTAACATATCCATATATGAGTTAAAATAAATGATCATGCTTTTTAAAGCTTAGCCTTATTTAATTCTTACTTGAGTTACAAGAAATTGGCCGAATCACCTTTTTACCCCTCTTGTTTGAACCCTTAAGGGTAGTTGGTCCTAACTTTACTCTAATATGTATGAATGAACCTAATATGGTTTTAAATATGGTAATAGATTTAAGTGTATCCGAAACCTTACAAGATTTGGATTTGTTTGTATTAGATTAAGTTAACCTTGTTTGTTTGGTGTTTTTATCTTAGCACTATATGTTATGCTTGATATATGAAATTGATTTCGTACTAGTTCAAAATGACCTAGTGATAGTATATAGAAAGTCAAGTGTATGGTATGTTATAATTAAGTTAAATGGTTAAAGATTTATTTTAAGAAAATTTTTGTTAACCTCTCTCGAATTATTTTGAAAGTTTTAGTTTTGGTCACAGGTTTCATAGAAATCTTTGCAATGACATCTTCGATTCTGATTTTCTTCTAAACTAGGTTGAGGGTGTCGTATTTTGGTATTAGAGCTTAGGTTTAGCCGATTTTAGGGTTAAACTGCAGTCTATTGTATGTCTGCATTCTACATATGCCACCTAGGAGTTTAAAATTTTATTCAGCATCTATGACTTGCAACTAACACGATCTGATTCTTTTTTGTGTTAGTAACAATTCTAAATAAGAATATTAGACTCTGCTTCTTAGTTCAAGAGAAACTCGAGGACAAATTTCTTTTATGGGCGGGAGAATTGTAATACCCATAAAACCGGGCTAGGAGTTCTACAAGGTAAATCATGTTTTGAGAAGTTATAAATGGAATTCTAAAGACTCAATTTGAATCAATTGAGTAAGCAAGTCAATGGAATTGAAGGTAAATGAGTTAATTGAGCTAAGAATTAATTATCAATTAGTAAAGTGGTTGTATTTTAAAGAAATTATGAAGGAGCATATATGAGCATCAAGATGTTAATTTAGTATAAGAATTAATTTATTAAGGATTGAATTGTAAGAAGTAATCAATGAGCTAGTGACTAAATTGTAAGGTGGAATAAGTAGCTTTGAAGGACCAAAATGAAACAAAGAAGAAACTCATAATTTGCATATGTAATTTTACCATAATTAGTGAGTGGAAGACGTGTGCGCAAGGGAAGGGTGCTCATGCCACATGTGTAATTAAAAAGGAAATAATTAAGGTAAAATAAAGAAAGACCGTTCAGCTTGGGAGGGGGAGAGAAAAAAACAATTCACACTATCTTCTCTTCACCAACCTAGCACCATTGCTGGGGCAGCATGGAATTCAAGCTTGGGAAGTCAATCTCTTATCTAATTAGATTGCATGTTGAGCTATCTTTAAGGTAACATTATGCCCACTTCTTTTATTAGATAGTTATGAGAAATTGAATGAAAGGGCATGTTGGAAATTTAGATTCTTTGATGATGTTTGAATTGTATTCATGCACATAAGTAAGAGGTTAAGTAGAGAAATGAATGAGGATGAAAATGTGTTGTATTCTTGAAATATTATTGCTTGAATTGAGAATGAATTGCTGATGATTATGATTGAGTTAGAGCATTTAAATTAGTTGAAATCAATGGATATGCAATCTGCCCAGAAAAAAAACTATGTTCTGGCGGTTAGTTTAGAAATTCATAGAAAATTGAATCTGTTGATATAGAAGTTGAATTTTATATGTATAAAACCATGTGTGATTCTAGTTTAATCTCCAGCAAACGGTGATTGATTTCGAACTATAAATCTAAAGTTATGAATTTTTAACTGAAGGTAGTGCAGAAAATCTGGAAGCAGATTCTGCTTTGGACAGTTTCCGCCTTGAGACTTTCACTAATTCTCATAACTTATGTAGGTCTTGTTAAATTATGAGGCTTATACATTTAAAATCGTGGTTGAATCTAGTTTGTAACAATGTAAAGAACATTAAATTCCAGTGTATACCCTGTTCTGGAGGGACAGATCTTTGATGTTAGCTCAAGCTTTCATAAACTGGAAATTAGGACTTAACTTGAAAATGGAGCTGAGAAATGACTAGTATATGTATAGCTATTGCTTGAATGATAACATTGGTTAAGCATATTTAGTTAATGTGTGATGAAAGTCTTGTATATTAATGGATATATATGTGAATACACATGAAAAATATACTATTTTTAATTGTTATAAAAGAATAAAAGACTGCTTTGTTACATGTGTATATGAAAACACATTTAAATGGGACTGAATTGAGTGTGTATGAGAACTGGATTGTTATGTGTAATTATAAGAACATATTGGACTGTTTTGAAGGTATGTATGTGAGTATATGAAAACTGGACTGTTTTGTGTAAGTATGAGTACATATTGGACTGTTTTGAATGAAATAAGAACTGTTAAGGGCTGCTTTGATGTGTTTATGTATATATGCCAATGTAGGGATTGTTCTGTGAACTTATATGTGAAAATATTTCAATATTATGAACTGTTTTAGCATGTTAGAAAAGCATGTGGACTGTTTTAAGTTACATGTTTATATACATGTGAATTATGGACTATTTTAGCATGATAGAAAAAGCATGTGGACTGTTTTAAGTGGATAATGGCATGTAGGCTAGAAAGGGGAATTAATTTGGAGTATATGAAAGTGTGGATTCAGGTATCCTGTAACTTCGGGATAAGAGGTGAGTGTAATTGAAATTGTTCCGGGTGACACGGAGTTACCCTGATCTTTACTTTATTAGAATTGTTGTCTTAAATGTTCAAGTATGGATCACCTATGATCATTTTGCATAAGGCTCACATAGAGCATCTGGGATTGGGTTACATACATGGCAATGAAGTTTCATGGATAAGGTATGCATTGCATATGCATCATGAATGCATTGCATGCCATATGCATCATTAATCCTTTGAAAGCTTAAAATACAAGAAACAACATCAAACTTTAAAGTTATAAGAACTCACACTCTAAGGAACTAAAAGCACACTTTATGCTATAAGATACTAAGAAAAGAAACAAGTAAGATACTTGTGTCATAAGATACTCCTCCCAACAATAAAGCATAAAAGTTTAAGTTGCCTAAACAATGGAAGTCCTTGGACAATTTGGCATGGTGCAAAGATATAATTTGGGACTACAGTCCTGAGCTATGGCTCAAGGGTGACGACCCTATATATGTGATATATTGGCGACAGTAAGAGGTAACTGGGGAGATGATAAGGAGATTGGTGACAGTTGGTTGGATAGATGAGAAGTTAGGCTTTTTATGTTCTGACATTAGTCATTGCTTCGTGCTTTGAGCTATGTGTAACATGGACCAATACAGTCAAACATGGACCAATGCAACCCATGTCCAAATATGATCCAAGGCAAATGTTCTAAAAGATATGAACTCAGATTATTATGTAAGGACTGCATTGTAAGAAGTAAACAATGAGCTAGTGACTAAATTGTAAGGTGGAATAAGTAACTTTGAAGGAACAAAATGAAACAAGAATAAACTCATAATTTGCATATGTAATTTTACCATAATTAGTGAGTGGAAGACATGTGAGTTCAAGGGAAGAGTGCTCATGCCACGTGTGTAATTAAAAAAAGAAATAATTAAGGTAAAAGAAAGAAAGATCGTTCAGCTTGGTCGGGGGAGAGAAAAAAATAATTCACACTATCTTCTCCATATCTTCTCTTCACCAACCTAGCACCATTGTTGGGGTACCTTGGAATTTAAGCTTGGGAAGTCAATCTCTTATCTAATTAGCTTGCATGTTTGAGCTATCTTTAAGGTAACATTATGCCCACTTCTTTTATTAGATAAGTTATGAGAAACTGAATGAAAGGGCATGCTGGAAATTTAGATTCTTTGATAATGTTTGAATTGTATTCATGCACATGAGTAAGATGTTAAGTAGAGAAATGAATGAGGATAAAAACATGTTGCATTCTTGAAATATTATTGCTTGAATTGAGAATAAATTGCTGATGATTATGATTGAGTTAGAGCATTTAAATTAGTTGAAATCAATGGATATGCAATCTGCCCGGAAAAAAAAATTCTGTTCCGACGGTAAGTTTAGAAATTCATAGAAAATTGAATCTGTTGATATAGAAGTTGAATTTTATATGTGTAGAACCATGTGTGATTCTAGTTTAATCTCCAGCAAGCGGGGATTGATTTCGAACTATAAATCTAAAGTTGTGAATTTTTAACTGAAGGTAGTTGGACAGTTTCTGTCGTGAGACTTTCAAGAATTCTCATAAATTATGTAGGTCTTGTTAAATTATGAGGCTTATACTGTAATACCCCAAAATTTACTAAGTTGATTAAGGGTCATTTAGTACTAATATAATAGCTTAAAAGCTAACTTAGTGACTAAAATGACGAAAATGCAAAAGTTAGTATTTCTTTAATTATGGGTTTTGGAAAGGAAATTTCTAAGGTTTAAAGGTCTCATGTGATAGATAGTGAATTGAATAAGGTATTCTTAAAGTTTTGTTGAATTCCAAGGAAAATTGGAATGGGAATTGAAGTTTAAAAAGGTAGTGACCAAAATGTAAATTTTAAAAATTTTATGGCTAAAGTATAAACTTTGGAAAAGTTTGGGGGACTAAAGTTCTAATTTCCCAAAAGTTGAGGGTTTTTATTTCATAAATAAAAATATCACCTAATGGTGTGAATAGAATGCAGAATTATTGGTTCGATCTGATACTTCGATTATTGGGAAAATTGCAGTTAAAGTTTAAGTGGAATTCGGATACCTGGATCGAACTAAAAAAATTTGAAATTATGCCATATGATAGAGAAAAGTTATAAAAGTCAGTTCCAAGTGTTGGAAATATTTTTAGTTTGATTCAAGATGAATCCCACAGTTTATTTTTGAGTAAAGGAATATTTATCGGTATATTGGATCGAATGAAAATTTTGGAGACTGATCCAAAAGCTATGGAAAAGTCATAAAATGTTATTTTAAGAATATTTTATTATGGTTGGTTGAATTCTAACTAGATTTAGTTAGATTGTAATGGAATGGTAATTTGGAAACAAGCTAGTAAATAAAGACTAGTTGGAGGGCAAATTGGTCATTTGGCTCCAATAGCAATTTTGAAATATTTAAAAAGTTATAAGGGCAATTTTGGAAAGATGAAATGGAAGATTAAATATTGGCCCTTGATTGATGATAAAATCAATCTCAACCATTGGATAAAAAGGGCAAATTTGTAATTTCACTATTAAATGAATTTAATATTCATTTAATAGATACATGTGTAAAGTAATGGTAAAAAGATGAACAAAATGTTCATCTTTTCCAGCAACAAACGTGAGGTCTAGGGAAAGAAAGAGAAAATTTTTTCCAAGCTCGATTCAAGCCCCGAACTCGGTTTTTAGGTAATCTCTTCAACTACAAAGTTGTTCTACTCTTCAAGCTCTATCTTTTGATATCAATAATTCATGGAATCCATGCTTGATTGATGACAATTTACATGAGAAATAAATTAGGGTTTGTTGATCAAATTGGGGCTTTTGAGATTTTATGATTCCATGATTGAATTCAAGTTGAAATCAAGCTAGTATGATGTTAAAATCATGATATTGAGTTGGGATTTAAGTTTTACATGTTTTGATTATTATGAAGATGATTAGGGTTTATGGATTAAAGTTTAATTTAGGGTTTGTGATGTTGAAATAATGATCTAGTAAGCTTGAATTATTGTTTGGAAGCAAAACCCTAAGTTAAATTGTGTAGGGACCATTTCAGTAACTTGAAAAGTTGAAGGACCAAATCTGAATTTTTAGAATTTGGAGAGTATTTATGTTATTAATGATGTTAGAGATAAGAAAATGAAGTTAGAATGCCAAATTGATGTTGAATTGAATTAATGACCATTTTGACAATTTGTCAAAGTGATCAAATCGAAATTGAAGTTTTGTATGAGGGGTTAAATCTGATTTTTAGTTGTGATGATGGGATTAAGGTAGTAATGTTGAATTGAGGACTAAGTTGCAAAGTTAAGAAGCTTGAATCCTTATCTTTGATTTTAGTGACTATTTTGGTAAATAAGAAAATTAGGGAGAATTATTGTGAATAATTATTTGGTCAAGAATGTGATGAGTTGGTGGTTTAAAGCTAGTGATTGGACTAAATTGAAAAGTAGAGAAATAAGGAGAAGTTAATATAAAAGTTGAAGTTGTTTATGGAAGCTGTGTAGAAAAACTGGTTTATGGTAGTAACTTTGAAAATTCACCATAAATTTTACAAAAATGGTTAGAAGGTGAATTTTATACTAATGTAAAGATTTGTTCGTCTAGTTTTGTGTCCAACAAACAGAAACTAATTTCGAGTTCCGAGTAAAAAGATATGAATTTTTAAGTGGTGAAAGGTCAGAAAACAGTATAGCAGGCTGTTCCAAAATTCAATACTGGAAATTGACTTTAAAAATTTGCCATAAATCGTACAAGTTGAATTTGGGCTATTAATTTATATGGTTGAAAAGATTTTGAATCTAGTTTTTTTTTATAGAAAAAACGAAATTGAATTTTGAGTTGTAGATTATTTTATAGAAATATATCTTTGGAGGTACTGCAAACTGCCAGAAAATGAGAATTTATACACTTTGTATCTAAGGTTGATTAGTAAGCTTGAAAATGGTTAATGGAAGTTCAACTTGGTCACTAAGGACCATAATGAGTTTTTGAACAATACAAGGAAGAAAAGAAAATGTTTGGAGATTTTGTATTCAAATGATTATAGTGGACAATATGTCTAAGATATTGTTAGACTGGGATCTAACAAATATTTTACTTATTTGAATTATGAAGTTAAGTTCGAATCATGGGAGGTTCGAGGTACAATGAAGGAAAGGATCAAAGAGGACTTAGTGAGGCATACTAATACATGGCCCATGTGAGTGCAATTGCATACATGTCATACTACACTGATATTTTATACATGATTGGGATGGCTTGCGATGAGCCTACCCTAAATTAGTGTTGCTATGATATTTATGTCATTGAGCATATGATTGACAAATCGTAATATGTCAAGAATTGAAATATAAAATGCATTGATCATATGATTACTTACATTGATGAGATTGAAATATTATTTCTAGTATGCCATTGATGACATAAATGATGAAATAAAGCCCAATGTATGATATAGAGGTTCGATGGTATAGTTGGATATCCATAGGGTCATAAACAGCTGTATAAATATTCTAAGCACTTCGGTGCAATATCCATAAATACTTATTGAGGGTATACTCATGCAAGGTTTGGTATACGGAAACACTTAGGGTGTTAAGCACTACGGTGCAATTTTATTAATACTCAATGAGGGTATACTCATGCAAGGTTTGGGTATATGGAAGCACTTAGGCTGCTAAGCACTACGGTGCAAATAATATACATACTCAAGAAATGTTGGGTATGGGGGGATGATTCGTGTACATAGAATCTCTTAATTTGATACCTTGGGCTAAATAAAATTAAAAGAATAAAAAAGAAACAGGAAGATAAGCTTGAAAGCTTGCAGATAAAAATGGAAAAAGGTATTGAAAGCTTGCAGATAAAAATGGAAAAAGGTATTGGTAAGCACTGAAAGCTTACGGATGGAAATGACAACGATATTGGTAAGATCTAATCTTATCACTTTGATATACATATTTATTTATGTTAACGAGCATGTAATGGTAAGGTGATCATATGCATTGTTAATCATTAATATTGATATTATGACAATTGCACTTGAATTTGAATTATTGCCTCACTAAGTAAATACTTAGCGTGTAACTGTTTTACACGTAGGAAAAGAAGAAATGGTTGGAGTAAGGAGCTTATTCAGACATCATCAATCAATAACAGGTACATCAGTATCAGTAAGATATCTTTTGATAGTGTTTGATATTTACTAGTTGGCATGTATATTAAAAGGGTATGTCCGCTCTGATAGAATTTGTATTTTATTTGGTATCTGGATGAATTTTAAATCAGACATTTTATTAATTATATCAAGACAAATTAAATTGATAAGTTGCTGCCTGAAAATAAACTCGATTTGAAGATGAAAATATTATTTTTAAACTTTATGCGAATAACTGGATTTGTAAATAAAAACTAAATACATTGTAATATTTTTTTAAAGAAACAAAACTTTACCGAATTACAAATGTAGAGGGTTTTACTAATGTTTTGTGATACTTCTGACTCGTATTCAGTGTTGGATATGGGAAAAGGGGTGTTACATATACCGTTAAAATCGTGGTTGAATCTACTTTGTAACGATGTAAAGAACATTAAATTCCAGTGTATACCATATTCTAGAGGGACAGATCTTTGATGTTAGCTCAAGCTTTCATAAATTGGAAATTAGGACACAACTTGAAAATGGAGTTGAGAAATGACTAGTATATGTATAGCTATTGCTTGAATGATAACATTGGTTGAGCATATTGAGTTAATGTGTGATGAAAGGCTTGTATATTAATGGATGTATATGTGAATACACATGAAAAATAGACTATTTTGAATAGTTATAAAAGAATAAAAGACTGCTTTGATACATGTGTATATGAAAACACATTTAAATGGGACTGAATTGAGTGTATATGAAAACTGGATTGTTATGTGTAATTATAAGAACATATTGGACTGTTTTAAAGGTATGTATGTGAGTATATGAAAACTGGACTATTTTGTGTAATTATGAGTACATATTGGACTGTTTTGAATGAAATAAGAACTGTTAAGGGCTGCTTTGATGTGATTATGTATATATGCCAATGTAGGGACTGTTTTGTGAACATATATGTGAAAATATATCAATATTATGGACTGTTTTAGCATGTTAGAAAAGCATGTGGTCTGTTTTAAGTTACATGTTTATATACATGTGAATTATGGACTGTTTTAGCATGTTAGAAAAGTATATGGACTATTTTGAGTTACATGTTTATATATATGTGAATTATGGACTGTTTTGGCATGTTAGAACAGCATGTGGACTGTTTTGAGTTATATGTATATACATATATGGGAATTGTTTGTAAAATAAATAGGGATATATGTAAGTTAGGGATAGTTTTGCATGAAAATAAAAGTATTAGGGACTGTTTTGATGTATGCAATATGTATGCAAATACAATGAATTGATTAGGCATGTATATGAACAATAGTGGGTTGTTTTGAACATATATGAATATAATAAGCTTAAGGTGAATTATAGAAGAGAGTATTTTGTTTGTTAGCAAGCTTATTTGATCTGAGGAATTTGAAAGAGATTCTAATGCTTAAAATGGTTTACAATTTAATGTGAGGTACATACCATGATTAAGAAGTGGATAATGGCATGAAGGCTAGGAAGGGGAATTAATTGGGAGTATGTGAAAGTATGGATTCAGGTATCCCGTAACTTCGGGATAAGAGGTGAGTGTAGTTGCAATTGCTCTGGGTGACACGAAGTTACCCTGATCTTTACTTTATTAGAACTGGTGTCTTAAATGTTCAAGTATGGATCACATATGATCATTTTGCATAAGGCTCACATAGAGCATATGGGATTGGGTTACATACATTGCAATGAAGTTTCGTGGATAAGGTATGCATTGCGTATGCATCATGAATGCATTGCATGCCATATTATGATGGTTAATGACTATTGAATTGAAGTATATTGATGTATAAGCTTTGCTTTGAATTGGTATCGAACCTTAATCTTTTGAAAGCATAAAATACAAGAAACAAATGTCAAACTTTAAAGTTATAAGAACTCACACTCTAAGGAGCTAAAAGCTCACCTTATGCTATAAGATACTAAGAAAAGAAACAAGTAAGATACTTGCGTCATAGGATACTCCTCCCAATAATAAAGCATAAAAGTTTAAGTTGCCTAAACAATGGAAGTCCTTGGACACTTTGGTATGCTGCAAAGGTATAATTTGGGACTACGGTCCATGAGCTATGACTCAAGGATGACGACCCTATATATGTGATATATTGGCGACAGAAGGAGGTAATGAGGAAAGTTCTCATTGTTTAAAAATCAGATTTTTATTTTTGGGCCTAGTGGTTTTGGGGCTAGTTAAATTGGAAAGATTTGAGTGAAAGCAATTTTTTTGGAAAAATGTTTAAAAATCATATTTTATTATATTAAAAATATTGGTGAAAGCAATTTTGGAAAGGTGACATTTTGGCTAGTGACCAAAATATAATTTTTGAAAACTATTTTAAAAGGCGGCTGTTTTGTAAAGAGTCAAAACTTAAAATCTTTAAGGAGCTATTTTACCATTTGGTCTAATCTGAGTATTCAATTAATTAGGATTATTTTAAAATGGTTTTAATTAAATAAATTAAAAAGAATTTTGTTAAAAAGGTAGTTATTTTTCTAAAACACATTTTGACATAACTTTTCTTCTCTCACATTTTCTCTCAAAACACTCTCAGTCAAACACTCTTTTTCCATCAGAGATTTAAGGTAATGATCTTATTTCTTAACTTCTTGATTTGCTAAATGATTTCTCAATTGGTTTTCCCAAAGTCTTATTGAATTTCTTTGTTTTTCAAGAGGGAAAACCATCCAATTAAGGGGAAACTCATTCATTGGAGGTAAGTTTCATTCTTCTCCTCTAATGAAAGGTTCTTTACTGAAATTCCCAAGTTCTTGGCTCTTTACATATGATTTTCAATAGGTTTTGAGTAATTAATTATGAATTTTAGCTTAATTGGGGTGTAATTGAAGAATCTTGTTATTTTTATTTGGATATGTTTTTCCAGTATTGTAAATTGATTTTAATCTTATTTTGGATGTATTATAATGTGGATAAGTTGTTTTTGATAATGAAATCCCGAAATTGGTTGAATCTCTAATTGTTAGGTTTTTAGTTAAGAGTTTTTGGGGTGTTTAAGGTGTTTAATCATTGCTGGAAGTAATAGGGTGTTGGGGATGAGTTTTTAGATATCAATTGATGAAGCTTGATGTTTAAGATCGTTATTATATGGCTGAGTTAAGATTGAGTAGTGTTTGAGGTTGGTTTCGATAAGTTTCAGATGAGTTTTGAGTGGGCATCTTGAGAGCTACGGGATTTTGGGTTGAAACAGAGTATTGGATGCATTTTAATGCATGTTTCTTTTGGTTTTGTGTGGCCGAATTAGGGGATAATCAAGACGTAGCATCTTGAGGTGGTTCTAGACTTGTCGGGAGCTTGTTTCAAGGTAATAAGCAAGGCAAAGTGAAATTGGTGAGTGGAAACGGTCTTAAAAGTCTTTCAAAGGTTTGAAAGTGGTTTTGGGAGTTTAGGATAAGTTTGAAACACTTACCTAAGCTCGGAAGTAAGTTTTCCTCTTTTGCTTTTTAATATCGGTTTGGATATGGGCATGTGTAATTCATGTTTTGTTCGTAAACAAGGTTTGTTTTTACTTACTGTAAATGCATGATTTTGAGTACAAATGCAGTGGCTTAAAAGTGTATTAAATGCTAGAGAACATTGGTTTTTATTCTGGTCGAGAATGTGATATTGCTATGGCAATGTGATTTGCATATGTGGGGTTTTTGTGTAATGCATTGTAAAACAGTTAGTAAATGGTTTTGTAAATGATATATTGGCTATGTGACAAGGTGAAGAAACATTCAGATATAGTTGGCATGCCATAGGATAAAGTGCACTATAATATGATTAAAAATCGATTGTGGTTAAGGGTCCTTGAGGTATAACGGTCGGCTACTCGGACTATGTTGTTATCACACGGGTTGAAAGGTCGATTTCCCTTGTTGATGTAAAACTTGCGGTCGACAAGGTTGTTAAATCATGAGGTCGGCATGGTGTAGTCTTGTTGATGTAAAACTTGCGGTCGTCAAGGTTGTTAAATCATGCGGTCGGTATGGGGTAGTCTTAATGATGGTCGGTCATTAAAGGAGATCCGTGTATCTGATGTGTAAAGTTAATGGTCGGTTAACTAAAGATTAGCAGTTGGCTAATCAAGGATAGTGGTCGACTATCCAGGGTCACTATAATTGCCAATATATGAAAGTTCTTTTGTTGAATCTATTTATTTATGCTTTGGAATTTAAGTATGGTTTTGTATTTGATGCTTTGGGATTAAGCATGTGGAATATATATATATATATATATATATTGTTTTGCATATGGTTGATATACATGTTTTGATTTGAAACTATTGGAACTCGCTTAGGTCATAAGAGTGGTCCGAAAACAAGTATTGGTTTTCAAGGTAATACATCATTGTTTTAAGAGCATCCTCAATATGCAAGTGTGCTTACGCTCTCTTTTCTCTAATGATGCAGAGCATTAAAGCTTGAAGGCAACAAAGGCAAGGATTAAGTGATCCAAAGACAAGACTTTTTGAGTATGGACTCGGTTTTAGTTTTCGGTTAGTAAGGCAAAATGTTCTTCGAGGATTTTGGGATTTGTAATTCTGCTTTTTTTCCTAGTTCTAAGCATGTGTAATGCTGTGATTTCAGAGTTTGATTGATGTTTTTAAGTTCGTTGTGCATCATTACCTATGGTTGATGATGTGGGATCTTCTAGGCATGCATCTAGATGGTCTTGTTGTGATGATATACTTTGATGAGCTAATCTTGTTGAGTATGGTTTTGATGTGTTAATGGTATGATGATCTTGCCGATAATTGCTTAGCTGGGCATTTTGGTATGTTTGGTGAAGTGTTTTAGGAGCACGCCTTTAGATTGAATCTTTTGGTATCATGAGCTTGTATTGTGGTTAAACCATGGTACAAGGGTTGATGTATGTATTGTTGAATGTTTATATTCAAGTATGCAAGTTGTTAGGACCTAAATGCATCTAGATTTGGGTGAAAAATCTATAGAAAATGGCATTACAGGCCTCTGAGTACCGATACGCAAGGGACCATATCGGTACAGTAAGGCAAACAACATCAGTATGAATATAAGAGTACCGGTACGGTTAAGAAATTCAAGCTTGGCATACTGGTACAAGATAGAATGTACCAGTACGGGGATTCGTCACTGCAAAATCACTTTTTGAAGGAAAACCCGTATACCGATACATCAAGGGTTCGTACTGGTACAGATTTAATACTGTGCATGCTGATGTGGCATACCGATACGGTACATTGTGTACTAGTACGTGTGGCTGCTCCGTATCGATACGGCTATGTACGTATCGGTACGAGAGGCAATTTTTACAGGTAATACCTTGGAAATCAGTTTTGGTTTCTTGCATTTTAGTCCCTATGTTTAGAAAATGTAATTGAATAAGCATGGGTGATCATTTTGACCTAAAATTTGTTATATGGGCATGTAAATGGACTAATTGAGGATTGGTAATCTTAAATTTAATTTTGGTGTTGTAATTTAAAGTATTTATGTTTTAGTCCTCAACCTTTGTTAAGATGCAATTGATTGTCTTTAGTGACTCGTTTCATTCGATAAATTACCCAGCTGTGAGTATGAAAATGTAGGAAAATTAATTTGCATTTAGACGAGATAAAAGTAAAAAAATGGACCAACTTTTTGTAACCTTTCTTCGGTTTGCTTCGCAAACCTAATATAGCACTCTCAAATCGGTCGGACATTTAGGTCGGGTCGAGGGGGTTACATTTGTTGGTATGAGAGCCAGGTTTCGAAAGGTTGGGATGTTGTTTTTTGGTTGTACATCATTGTTGGTTATGCACGGTGATTGATTTACATCAGGTTGGGGTATGAATTGGGAATACATTGTCTATTACCGAGGTTTTAAAATGTTTTATGAGATGGTCTTGGATCTTTTACCTTGTGTTAGCCTAACTTTAATGTGTTTTGTTGTTTTTGTTGACATGGCTAGACGTGAGACACGCTCTATGGCTGGTAATGCCAAAATCAGATAGAGTAACGTTGAGGAAGAGAAAACCCACTAACTTTTTACCTCTTCCTTCTCCGTTGGTTCCTCATGTTGATGTTGGGGCTGGTGGTGTACCTCATGCTCATCAAGTGCCAGTGTTTGGTGATTTGACCCTGTTGGTCCAAGCAGTGATGGAAGCTTTTTAGGCAATAGTGGCTGGAGTACAAGTGCAAGAACCAACACCTGCTGTGGTGGTCAATCAAGGTTTGTTATCGGGTGAGTCTGTATAGGAGGTAAATGTGGATGCGAGTATAAGGGTGGTTGATGTTGGCTTCCCTGGGAAGCAGAGTAGGAGGTCTCGTGTCAAGAGGCATAAGTCAGGTTATAAGTGTGGTGGCAGGGGTGACCATGGTAATCCGGGAGTTCGTATTGTAGCTGAGTGTGTGCGTTGTGGTAGACGCCACATGGGTGCATGCTGGGGATGTAGTTTGTGTTGCTGGAGGTGTAGGTCGCCTAATCATTTGAAGCGTGATTGTCCACGTACTGGGGAGAGATGCACCAATTCTTATGGCTACACCGGCCAGGGGTAGAGGTCATGGCAAAGGTAATTATCTGAGGCGTGAGGATGGTATGGGGGTTATGGCTCAGGCTTTTATTGTGCAACCCGAAAATTGTGAATCAGTGCGGATTATGCTAGTGAGAGGCGCAATGACACTGATGTGATCATAGGTTCCTTTACCCTACAATCTTTGTCATTATTTTCTTTGAGTATTTTGAGGCTACCCACTTGTATATCTTGAGTGAGCGTACATTTTGCTAAATATTTCGGCTATGATCTTGGATGCTGGCATAGCAGTTGCTGAGTGGGGTAACGTTTGTTCACTTGAGTGTCCTTTCTGAGGCTCTGACATGGTTAGAGCGATTTGAGTTTTAGACCGTAGGCCGATATGGCCATTTGTGGAAGCGTTGAATGTGCTAGTGACATTCAAGAAGATGTCATGTTGGGTATTTTGAAATACTTGGTTCGGGTAGTAATTGGTGTGGTGGTGTTCTCGTGTACTGTAGTACCGAGAAGGAGTGTTGACCAGCTTTTAAGGGTTGCTAGAGTGTTTTTAAAGAGTTTGAAGGAATATTGGTACCGGGAATATTATGAGTAAGTGTGGATACGAGCATGCACAGTGCAAAAACACTTATATGTATATATTTAAATATGTCAGTACATGCATACGTCTTTGAGCATGACATTAGATGTTTTGCATCCATATGCATAGACATTTAAGGTGACATATAAGGAATCATGCATACATAAGTCCACACTTGTGGGTAATTTCTCGGAGGCTGATGAAGTATTAGTAACTAGTTCTTTTAGGGAGACGGTTACAACTAGAAAGTTGTATAGTCATTGTCTTTTGGAGGTGCAAGGTCATGAGTTTGCCGCGTGGATTTGATGGAGTTGCCATTTTATGGTTTTGACAATATCTTGGGTTTGGATTGGTTAAGTAAGCACAAGGCGGTGGTGGATTGCGAATCCAAAAAGATTTATCTAAAGTTGGTCGATGATTATGAAGTCGTGGTGGTGGGTGAGAATGTAAAATTCTTGTCGAATGTTGTTTCGACTACCCGAGTGGAGAAGATGATGTTTGATGGTTGCCAAGCTTATTTGGCTATTGTTATGAATCCGGAAGCCAAGGGTGATCGGGAGCAGGACATTCGAGCTGTTTGTGATTATCCGAAAGTTTTTTTTTCTAAAGAATTACCTTGTTTACCTCCGGATAGGGAGTTAGAGTTTCACATTGAAACTTATGAAGGTACAACTCTGGTGTCCATTGCTCCTTATCGGATGGCACCAAAAGAGTTAAAAGAATTGAAATCGTAGCTTCAAGAATTGTTGGATCATGGGTTCATTTGACCGAGTGTTTCTCCTTGGGGTGCCCGGTTTTCTTTTTGTGAAAAAGAAGGATGGATTGATGCGTATGTGCATTGATTATCGTCAATTGAATAAGTTGACAGTGAAGAACAAGTAACCATTGCCGCGGATTGATGACTTGTTCCATCAGTTTCACGGGGCAGTAGTGTTTACGAAGATAGATTTAAGGTCGGGGTATTACCAGTTAAAGGTTAAGGATGTGGATGTTCGTAAGATGACATTTCATACGAGGTATGGGCATTTCGAGTTTCTGGTGATGCCGTTTGGTTTGACAAATGCCCCAGCGTCTTTCATGGACATGATGAATAGAGTGTTCCATGAGTACCTGGATCAGTTTGTAGTGGTTTTTATTGATGATATACTCGTGTACTCTCAAACCGAGGAAGAGCATGATCAGCATTTGCGGGTTGTGTTGCAAGTCTTGAAGGATAATCAGTTATATGCCAAGTTGAGCAAGTGGGAGTTTTGGCTCAAGGAGGTGATATTTCTCGGACATGTGGTATTCGCAGAGGGAATTCGTGTTGATCTTTAGAAAATTGGCTATTCTCAATTAGAAACAACCTAAGACCGTGTCGGAAGTGCATAGTTTCCTTGGGTGGGCAGGTTATTATCGTCGTTTTGTGGAAGGGTTTTCTAGTATTGTGGCTCCGTTGACAAAGTTGTTGCAAAAGAATGTTCCTTTCGTTTGGACGGAGAAGCAACGTAGGGTTTTAGAAGTTGAAGGAGGTTTTGACATATACTCCTGTGATGATTCAACCAGAATCTGGGAAGGAGTTTGTGGTTTATAGTGATGCATCGCATGTTGGTTTGGGTTGCGTGCTGATGATGGATGGAAAGGTGTGGCCTATGCGTCAAGGCAGTTGAAGGTTTATGAGCGCAATTATCCAACTCATGATTTGGAGCTCGCTGCTGTGGTGTTTGCCCTGAAAATTTAGTGACACTACCTTTATGGAGAGAAGTGCGTGGTCTTTACGGATCATAAGAGTTTAAAGTATTTGATGTCTCAAAAAGATTTGAACCTTTGGCAACGAAGGTGGTTAGAGTTGCTTAAGGATTACGACTTGACAATTGAGTATCATCTGGAAAAGCCAATGTTGTTACGGATGCGTTAAGTCGTAGGGTGACGGTTGAGCTTAGGGAAATGTTTGCAAAGTTGAGTGTGACGTGGGAAGGTGGGTTGTTGGCTGAACTACAAGTTAAGCCTACGCTGTCATAGTTGATTAAGGTTAAGCAACCTTATGATGATTTTTTGGTTTCTCATGTTAAAGACATAATAGATGGTAAACCGACGGATTTTCATTTTGATGATGATGGGGTTTTATGCTTCAAGGGTCGAATAGTGGTGCCGAAAGTTTTGGAGCTTAGGCATACTATTTTGGAGGAAGCACATTCTAGTCCTTTTGCTATGCATCCTGGTAGTACCAAAATGTATCGTGATTTGAAGGAAATGTACTATTGGGTTGGTTTGAAGAAGGATGTAGCGGAGTTTGTGTCCAAGTGTATGGTGTGTCAGCGGGTTAAAGCTAAACATCAGTTTCCATCTGGATTGTTGCAACCGTTGAGAATTTCAGAGTGGAAATGAGAGAGAATCACCATGGATTTCGTGTCAGGGTTGCCGATGACACCGGCTAAAAAGGATTCCATTTGGGTGGTTCTTGATTGGTTTACAAAGTGTGCACGTTTTCTGCCAGTGCATACGACGTACACTTTGGACAGGCTAGCAGATTTGTTTATCTCTGAGATTGTTTGTTTGCACGGGTACCAAAGTCAATCGTTTTGGATAGAGATCCGAGGTTCACATCAAGGTTTTGGAGATGCTTACATCAGGCTTTGGGTTCGAGGTTGAGTTTTAGTACCGCGTATCATCCTCAGACGGATGGGCAGTCTGAGCGTGTTATCCAGGTCTTGGAGGATATGCTAAGGTGTTGTATTATTGAGTTTCAAGGAACCTGGGAGAAGCATTTACCGTTGGTAGAATTTGCTTATAATAACAGCTATCAAGCGAGTATACAAATGGCACCATTTGAGGCACCATTTGAGGCATTGTATGGACGGAGGTGGGGAAAAGCATATTTCCTTGTGTTGGGACCGAAGGTAGCTTGTGTGGGAAAAGGCAAAAATCTTACGCGGATTTAGGGAAATTGAATATGCGATGGGCGATCGTGTGTTCTTGAAGGTGTCACCGTGGAAAAAAAGTGATGGGGTTCAGACGTAAGGGTAAGCTTAGTTCGAGGTTTATTGGACCATATGAGGTTGTGGAGCGGGTTGGTCTTGTGGCTTATCGGTTGAGATTGCCTCCCGAGCTTGAGAAAATACATGATGTGTTCCATGTATCCATATTACGGAGGTGTCGGTCGGATCCTTCACATGTTATACCGGTGGAGCATATTGAGTTGAGACCGAATTTATATTTTGATAAGGAGCCGGTGGAAATCCTTGATTCCAGTAGCAAGGTTCTATTGGGTAAGATGATAGAATTGGTTAAAGTCTTGTGGCGACATCGAGGTGTTGAGGAAGCCACTTGGGAAAGAAGGCGGATATGTTGGAGCAATTTCCGCATCTTTTTCCTCTAGGTAAATTTCGAGGGCGAAATTTCTTAAGAGGAGGAGAGTTGTAACGCCCCGGTTTTGGGTCTGGTGGTTTTGGGGCTGGTTAGACGATCTAGTGGACAGGGTTAGAGATTCGAGTCGGATTCGGGAGCAAATATTTTTTCAAAAGATAAAAAAATGGAAAATGTTTAAAAATCATATTTTATTATATTAAAAATATTAGTGAAAGTAATTTTGGAAAATGAGCTTTGAAAGGGTGACATTTTGGCTAGTGACCAAAATGCAATTTTGAAAACTGATTTAAAAGGTGGTTGTTTTGTAAAGAGTCAAAACTTAGAATCTTTAAGGAGCTATTTTACCATTTGGTCTAATTTGAGTATTCCCTTAATTAGGATTATTTTAAAATGGTTTTAATTAAAGGAATTAAAAAGAATTTTGTTAAAAAGGTAGTTATTTTTCTAAAACACATTTTGACGTAACTTTTCTTTTCTCACATTTTCTCTCAAAACACTCTTAGCCAAACAACATTTTCTCATCAGAGATTTAAGGTAATGATCTTAATTTCTTAACTTCTTGATTTGCTAAATGATTTCTCAATTGGTTTTCCAAAAGTCTTATTGAATATCTTTGTTTTTCAAGAGGAAAAACCATCCAATTAAGGGGAAACTCATTCATTAGAGGTAAGTTTCGTTCTTCTCCTCTAATGAAAGGTTCTTTTCTGAAATTCCCAAGTTCTTGGCTCTTTACATATGATTTTCAATAGGTTTTGAGTAATTAATTATGGATTTTAGCTTAATTGAGGTGTGATTGAAGAATCTTGTGATTTTTTGATTTGGATCTGTTTTTCCAGTATTGTGAATTGATTTTAATCTTATTTTGGATGTATTATAATGTGGATAAGTT
The DNA here is from genome assembly GCA_019671005.1 of Hibiscus mutabilis. Lineage (NCBI taxonomy): Eukaryota > Viridiplantae > Streptophyta > Magnoliopsida > Malvales > Malvaceae > Hibiscus > Hibiscus mutabilis. The sequence continues at coordinate 18,571,203 of CM033732.1, forward strand.
GTTTTTGATAATAGAATCCCGAAATTGGTTGAATCTCTAATTGTTAGGTTGTTAGTTAAGAGTTTTGGGTGTTTAAGGTGTTTAATCATTACTGGAAGTAAAAGGGTGTTGGGGATGAGTTTTTAGATATCAATTGATGAAGCTTGATGTTTAAGATCGTTATTATATGACTGGGTTAAGATTGAGTAGTGTTTGAGGTTGGTTTCGGTAAGTTTCGGGTGCGTTTTGAGTGGGCATCTTGAGAGCTACGGGATTTTGGGTTGAAACAGAGTATTGGATGCATTTTAATGCATGTTTCCTCTGGTTTTGTGTGGCTAAATCAGGGGATAATCAAGGCGTAGCATCTTGAGGTGGTTCTAGACTTGTTGGGAGCTTGTTTCGCGGTAGTAAGCAAGGCAAAGTGAAATCGGTGAGTAGAAACGGTCTTAAAAGTCTTTCAAAGGTTAGAAAGTGGTTTTGAGAGTTTAGGATATGTTTGAAACACTTACCTAAGCTCGGAAGTAAGTTTTCCTCTTTTGCTCTTTAATAACGGTTCAAAAATGGGCATGTGTAATTCATGTTTTGGTCGTAAACATGGTTTGTTTTTACTTACTGTAAATGTATGATTTTGAGTACAAATGCAGTGACTTAAAAGTATATTAAATGCTAGTGAGCATTGGTTTTTATTCCGGTCGGGAATGTGATATTGCTATGGCAATGTGATTTGCATATGTGGGGATTTTGTGTAATGTATTGTAAAACAATGAGTAAATGGTTTTGTAAATGATATATTGGATATGTGACAAGGTGAGGAAACATTCGGATATAGTTGGCATGCCATAGGATAAAGTGAACTATAATATGATAAAAAAATTGATCGTGGTTAAGGGTCCGATCCTTGAGGTATAGCGTCGGCTACTCGGACTATGTTGTTATCACACGGGTTGGACGGTCGGTTTCCCTTGTTGATGTAAAACTTGTGGTCGGCAAGGTCGTTAAATCATGCGGTCGGCATGGTGTAGTCTTGTTGATGTAAAACTTGCGGTCGGCAAGGTTGTTAAATCATGCGGTCGGCATGGGGTAGTCTTAATGATGGTCGATCATTAAGAGAGATCCGTGTATCCGATGTGTAAAGTTAATGGTCGGTTAACTAAAGATTAGCGGTCGGCTAATCAAGGATAGTGGTCGACTATCCGGGGTCACTATAATTGCCAATATATGAAAGTTCTTTTGTTTAATCTATTTATTTATGGTTTGAAATTTAAGCTTGGTTTTGTATTTGATGCTTTGGGATTAAGCATGTGGAATATATATATATTGTTTTGTATATGTTTGATATGCATGTTTTGATTTGAAACTATTGGAACTCGCTTAGGTCTTAAGCGTGGTGTGAAAACAAGTGTTGGTTTTCAAGGGTTTTAATGCATCATTGTTTTAAGAGCATCCTCACTAAGCAAGTGAGCTTACGCTCTCTTTTCTCTTATAATGCAGAGCATTAAAGCTTGAAGGCAGCAAAGGCAAGGATTAAGTGATCCAAAGACAAGACTTTTTGAGTATGGACTCGGTTTTAGTTTCCGGTTACTAAGGTAATGTGTTCGGCAGGGATTTTGGGATTTGTAATTCTATTTTTCCCTAGTTCTATTCATGTGTAATGCTGTGATTTTGGAGTTTGATTGATGTTTTTAAGTTCGTTGTGCATCATTACCTATGGTTGATGATGTGGGATCTTCTAGGCATGCATCTATATGGTCTTGTTGTGATGATATGCTTTGATGAGCTAATCCTGTCGAGTAAGGTTTTGGTGTGCTGATGGTATGATGATCTTGCTGATAATTGCTTAGCTGGGCATTTTGGTATGTTTGGTGAAGTGCTTTAGTGAGCATGCCTTTAGATTGAATCCTTTGGTATCATGAGCTTGTATTGTGGTTAAACCATGGTACAAGGGTTGATGTATGTATTGTTGAATGTTTATATTCAAGTATGCGAGTTACTAAGATCTAAGTGTATCTAGATTTGGGTGAAAAACTTGTATAAAATGACATTACATGCCTCTGTGTACCGATACGCAAGGGACCGTATCGGTACGCAGAGGCAAACTAAGGCAGGCAGCATCGGTACGAGTATACGAGTACCGGTACGGTTAATCAATTCAAGCTTGGCATACTGGTACGGGATAGAGCATACCGGTACATGGATTCATTACTAGAAAACCACTTTTTGAAGGATAACTCGTGTACCGATACACCAAGGGTTCGTACCGGTACGGATTTAATACTATACATGCTGATGTGGTGTACTGATACGGTACATTGTGTACCGGTATGTGTTGGTACTTTGTATCAGTACGGCTATGTACATATCAGTGCGGGATGCAGTTTTTACAGGTAATGTCATGGAAATCAGCTTTTGGTTTCTTGCATTTTAGTCCCTAAGTTTAGCAAAAGTAATTGAATGCGCATGGATGATCATTTTGACCTGAAATTTGTTATGAGGGCATGTAAATGGACTAATTGATGATTGGTAATCTTAAATTCAATTTTGGTGTTGTAATTTAAAGTATTTACGTTTTAGTCCTCAACCTTGGTTAGTTGCAATTGATTGTCTTTCTTGATTCGTTTCATTCGAGAAATTACCCGCTGCGAGTATGAACATGTAGGAACATTAATTTGCATTTTGACAAGATAAAGGTAGAAAAACAAATGGACCGACTTTTCGTAACCTTTCTTCGGTTTGCTTTGGCAAACCTAATGTGGCACTCTAGGCCGGGTCTAGGGGGTTACACTATGTATCGTTTATGTTTTCTTTAAGAAACTCCTAGAAAGGTGGCATATGATTTTCGTGTAGCTTCATTAGCATTTGAGTAACCAATGTTCACTAAGATAATCGTTTTGGTTGTAAAGCATATAACTACGAATGTGATATGATTGGTTATTGTAAGGTTAATTTTCCATTTAGTTCATGCTTAACTATAAGAATGATGTAATTAAGTGATTATTATTCACGTAGGATATCTTTTGTTATATGGATATGTAAGATTTATAAGTATCTTTTACTAAGCGCAAAATGGACTCTTTAATATTCTAAAGTTGCTTGTACGTTTTTGTGATCATGGCTTGTTGTTCTGCTAAATCGGTAAATTGATCTAGGATGTGCATATGATTACATGCCATGTGTTTGTTAGATGGTGATACAATGATTAAGTATGATGCAAGAAATTCAACCTTTGATTTGTATATAATGTTAATAAGTTTGAAAGTATTTGTTAAATTACTTATGTGGCTTGGCCGTGACTTATATGGTTAAATTCTAAGTTACACGCCTATTTTATGTACTTACTATGACATTAGGATGATGGGCTACATGTAGTTGGTTGAATGATCTTTGAATGTTTGAAAATGTTTCTTGGGTCTCACACATGCTTTCTTAATGTTTGTCTATTTGCATGATTGATGCTTGAAGTCTACATGTTATGAAATTTAAATGTAGTAACATATCCATATATGAGATAAAATAAATGATCATGATTTTTAAAGCTTAGCCTTATTTAATTCTTACTTGAGTTACAAGAAATTGGTTGAATCACCTTTTTACCCCTCTTGTTCGAACCCTTAAGGGTAGTTGGTCCTAACTTTACTCTAGTATGTATGAATGAACCTAATATGGTTTTAAATCTGGCAATAGATTTAAGTGTATTCGAAACCTTACAATATTTGGATTTGTTTGTATTGGATTAAGTTAACCTTGTTTGTTTGGTGTTCTTATCTTAGCACTATATGTTATGCTTGATGTATAAAATTGGTTTCATACTAGTTCAAAATGACCTAGTGATAGTATATAGAAAGTAAAGTGTATGGTATGTTATAATTAAGTTATATGGTTAAACATTTATTTAAGAAAATTTTTGTTAACCTGACTTAAATTATTTTGAAAGTTTTAGTTTTAGTCACATGTTTCATAGAAATGTTTGCAATGACATCTTCAATTTCGGTTTTCTTCTAAACTGGGTTGAGGGTGTTACATTTCTTGAGCTACAAAGAAACAAGGATTTCAATGTAACCACCTTGACCTGGTCTAGCTGCAAGACCGAACCGAGTGAGCTATATTAGGGTTATCGAAATAAACCCTAAAGAGATTACGATAGAAACGGTCCATTTTTTTCTTTTATCTTGTCTAAATGCATTATTAGGTCCTATCGTTTTCATATGAGTCGAGTTTAACATTATGACTCAATCAGGCGTCATTTTGACATCTAATTGCTCAAAAACATTTTGCAGGGACTAAAACATAATTTCTAATATTTATAAGGGCTTTCATGAAATTAAGGTTACCATTCCTCAATTAGCCATGTTAAATCTCAACTCAAAACGACGATTCAATCTCATTTAATTGCACTACTAAGAAATAGGGACCAAAATGCAAAGATTCCAAACATCATATAGCATCTCAACTAAATTAACAGCCAGTGTACCGGTACGAGTCTCTTGCGTTTCAATATGGCACTAAAGGAGAAGGGCGTCTCAATACAGTCCTCAAGCGTATCGGTACGAGCTTATATATTTTGATAATTAGAATTCCAGTAGCTAAACATCGTATCGATATGGTCACACGTGCACTAAAACGAGCACTGTTACACAACTATGCGAACCGATATGGGGCGTATTGGTATGCCTAGACTATTTTGAGCATTCTGAGCCGAGAAATATCCTAGCGTACCAAAACCTGAGGGGTCATAACGGTACGGTGAGACCTGTAATGACCTCTAGATCCAACATATGGCACTTTGACTCAATCTATCACCCTTCACTCATCCTCTAATCAACATATATCATCACAAATATTCAATCACCAAACATAGCAACGCAGATTGAGAATATACTAAACATGGAAAAATCACACAATCACCTATGAGCATGATTTCTACCCAAGCAAGCTTATTGTCTCTCAACCCCTCAAAACCAATTACCAAACATTAAACAAGTCCAAAACATTAATCCAAACTTTTACAACAGGGAGTAACACAAAACACATCTCCCAATCAACCTGGTCATATTGCCTTCTTATTACTATATAAAACCATACTTTGTAATGTATCGACTCTTGGATCCTCGCTTGCTCATGTGCTGCCCAAGAAAGCTATTTCTCTGCATTGATGAGAAAAAGAGAGTGTAAGCCATAAGCTTAGTGAGGGAATCGCAAAAGCACTTATCAATGCAGTTAAAACCATTTGATTCCAAATCACATGTAAATATCTCATGGCAAAACATCTCATGCCTTTCACAACATCTCAAATATGCACATTTAAATCATTTTCAGCACATGTATCGTGGATTCAATATCTACCTCAATTTAAGCTTCACACCACAACACCTTTATAACAAGCTTAAAGAGTAACACACGTATAAATCTTATTATACAAACATAATCCATTTCACATGATACATTATCTCATATATTGGCTTTCAAGTGACTCAAAACCAGCAACCTTTCATTTCATAAAACACATCGGATACACGGATTTCTCAAGTGATTCCCATGACCACTTCACATGCATACCTCAACCAAAGCAACGACACACTTGCCCACCTCAACGGTTTAAACTGGAATAACGAAACATTTACCCACCTCTATAGTTTGGATGTATAAATCCACCAGCGAGAGAAAACAGAACATTTACCCACCTCAACCACTATGGTTCTCATGTTGGAGATTACGGACACTTAACACCCCTCGAAAAATATAAGGCAACTTTTTATAGTGCACTCTAAGCCCTATGGCTAGCCAAATATATCCGATAACATTTTAAACATAGCCACTTGCCAATATATTCAATAAACAACATTACCTCACTATTTTACATATGCATCAAATCAAACCACCACAAATACATTAAAACATGTATTTCAATAATCTCAAAATACTTTCATAAACCATATGCCATTCTCAAAAGTCGTCATCTATGATCATTGCAACATTTTTCACTTTCAAAACACGCATAATACAGTGAGTAATCAAAACCATAAACATGTGCATGAGATTTCATTTTGCTAAACCAAAATCGAGAGAAAGCTCAACCAATACTTACTTCTGAGCTTAGATAAGTGTATCAAACTTTATCTAAACTCCCACAATTCCTTTTCAAACCTTTTAACAATAGTATAACACTTTTCCACTCACCAACAATCCAACGCTTACTTGCCAATGCGCAAATTAAGCCTCTGAAGCTTTCGGCCTTCTTCAAAAGCCAAAGGATTCAACTCCCCTGCTTTACCCAATCAAGAACAGAGGATTAAAACACATCTCTGTAACATAAACCTCCAGCAACCAACAAGCACAACCTCAACTCCCAAAACCTTCCTAAAACTATCAAGAACACCACTAAACCTTACCTAAACAAAGCCTAGCCAACATCTAATGATTCAAGCACATTAACAACATCAATTAACATCCAAAAACATCTTAAACACGTCCTTATACCTCCAACAACACTACAACAACAAGATCACCCCAAAAACAAACTATATCCAACCTAGAAAACTAACAATTCATATAGTTTCGGGATTCCATTGATTAATCAATTCTTTCAACATTAAAACACATCCAAATTGAGATATAAATCAATTAAATCTATCACCAAAATTGATCCAATTCAATTTCCAACAATTTTCCAAGAAAACTCAATTTAATCAATAAATCTATGTTAAAATCATAATTCCATAATTGACCAAGCTTTGATGAAATACAAAGGATCAAGAACTTGGGAATTTCATTAAAGAACATTTAATTAGAGGAGAGAAATAAAAATCACCTCTAATTGTTGATTTCTCCCTTAATTGACCAAGGTTTGATAAATCCAAAAAGATTTTGCAAAGGAATTTGAAGAATCAATAAGGAATCAAAAAGGAAATCAATATGAATTTACGCCTGGAATTTTTAGAGTAGAAATCTCAATTTGTTTGCTGAGAAAGTTGAGAGAAAAAGGTTAGGAGAAAAGTGGTTACGTGAGAAAATGTTTTTGACAATTAAAATCCTTTTTAATAAATCCACCTTTATTTTATTATAAAATAATTTAAAAATCAATTCAAATAGCCTAATTTAAGAAAGAAATCTGTTGAAAAAGATTGGTCAAATAGCTCCTTAAAGATTCTATGTTTTGACCATTTTACGATTTAGTCACCAAAAATAGTTTTGAAAACTTTCAATTTGGTCACAAGACCAAATTGTCTTAAAATCATATTTAATTACCTCAAATTGAATTCACCAAATTACTTAAAATATTAATTAAGTAATTTCTAGTATTTTTTCATATTTTATTTTACCCAAAAATCCATTTTATATAATAAAATTCTCGAAACTATTCGAATTGTCTAAACCGGTTCTCCCGAACCTCTTACCCGATCCGGCCCACATCTAGGCCCAATTTCAAGGCATTACAAGTCTCTCCCTCTTAATAAATTTCATCCTAGAAATTTACCTGACGAAAAAAGGTGAGGGAACTGTTTCAACATGTCATTTTAGCTCTCCCAGGTAGCTTCCTCTACACCGCGATGCCGCCACAACACCTTTACCAACTCTATGGTCTTTCCGCGGAGAACTTTGCTACTTGAATCCAAAATTCTCAATGGTTCCTCATCATACGTCAAATCCGGATTCAACTCAATCTCCTCAACTAGCATTATATGCAAAGGATCCGATCTATACCTTCGCAACATTGACACTTGGAAAACATCATGTATCTTTTCTAGCTCAGCCGGCATCCTCAATCTATACGCAACTAGACCAACGCGCACCAACACCTCATATGGCCCAATAAACCTAGGGCTCAACTTGCCCTTCCGTCCAAACCTTATCACCTTTAACATATTCGGTAACGATATATACTTCTCCCCTGCCTCCGCCCAACAAAGTGGCGTACAACATCTTCTACCATACAAAGCCTTGTATGGTGCCATCTGGATACTAGCTTGATAACTATTATTATAAGAAAACTCCACCAACGACAATTTCTTCTCCCACGATCCTTGAAAATCTATGATGCAGCACTGCAACAAATCTTCCAATACTTGGATAACACGCCAGACTGGCCATCCGTTTGAGGAAGATACGAGTACTGAAGTTCAACCGTGTACCAAGGCCCTATGCAAACATTCCCAGAACCTCGCGGTGAAACGTGGATCTCTATCCGACACAATAAACTTCGGCACTCTATGCAACCTTACAATCTTAGCAATGTACAACTCAGCTAACTTATCCAAAGTATACGTCGTATGCACGGGCAGAAAATGTGCACACTTTATAAACCTATCCACAATCAATCAAACAAAATTCTTTTTTTACGGTGCTAAAGGCAACCCAGACATAAAATCCATGGTGATTCTCTCCTATTTCCACTCGGGAACTTTTAATATATGCAACAACCCTGAAAGAAACTGATGTTTCGCCTTAACACATTGACAAACCATGCATAGCAAAAGGACTCGAATGCGTCTCAGTCAAGATAGTGTGCCTCAACTCTTCATCTATCGGCACCACCACCCAACTCTTAAAGCACAAAACTCCGTCCTTATTAAAACCAAAATCCCTCTGATTCCCATCCAAAATATCCTTAACACGAGGCACCAACATCTCATCATATGGTTGCTTCTCTTTTATCATCTGCTACATCAAAGGCTTTACTTGCAACTCTACTAACAACCCACCATCTCGCGTTAACACATGGCCCTTAACTCCACCGTCACCTTTCTACTCAAGGCATATGCTACCACGTTCGCCTTTCCTGGATGATACTTAATCATTAGGTCATAATCCTTAAGAAACTCCAACCATCTTCATTACCTAAGGTTTGACTTCTTCTGGGACATCAAATACTTTAAACTTTTGTTATCTGTGAACATGGTACACTTCTCACCGTACAGATAATGTCGTAAAATCTTCAAGGAAAACACTACTGCAACCAACTCAATGTCGTGCGTAGGGTAGTTTTGCTCGTGCACCTTCAATTGCCTAGATGCATAAGCTACCACCCTTCCTTCCTGCATCAACGCACACCCTAAACCCAAGTACGATGCATCATTATACATGAAAAACTCCTTCCCTAACTCAGGTTGAATCAAGATTAGAGCTTGTGTTAAAGCTTCCTTCAACTTGTCGAAAGCTTGTTGCCTAACTTCCGTCCACTCAAAACTCACATCCTTCTATAACAACTTCGTCAAAGGAGCAAAAATCTTTGAAAAAACATCCACGAAGAATTAGTAATATCTCGCCAACCCCAGGAATACCCTCGGCCGAAACAACATTACCAAGGAAAACCACCTGCTTGATCCAACACTCACATTTACTTGACTTGGCATAAAGCTTGTTGTCCAACAGAACTTGCAACACAATTCAGAGATGTTAATCGTGATCTTTCTCGGTGCGCAATTACACAAGAATGTCATCGATGAACACTATCACAAATTGGTCCAAAAACTCATGGAATACCCTATTCATCATATCCATGAACGTTGTTGGTGCATTTGTCAAACCAAATGGCATCACTAGGAACTCGTAATGCCCATAGCGCGTACGAAAAGCTATCTTCGACACATCTTTATCCTTCACCTTCAACTGATAATACCCCGACCGCAAATCAATCTTTGAAAACACCGTAGCTCCCTGGAACTGATCAAACAAATCACCAATCCTCAACAAAGGATACTTGTTCTTAATCATCAACTTGTTCATTTGCCTATAATCAATGCACATTCTCATCGTGGCCATCTCTCTTTTTCACAAACAACACCAATGCTCCCCACGGTGACACACTTGGCTGAATGAACCCATGATCCAGCAACTTCTGCTACTGCGTCTTCAACTCCTTCAACTCTTTCGGTGCCATCCGATACGAAGCAATTGATACTGGAGCCGTATTCGCGTACGTCTCAATGCAAAACTCCACCTCCCAATCCGGCGACAAATCGGGCAACTCTTCTGGAAACACTCCTAGAAAGTTGCAAACTATGCGAATATCCTGGGCAGCGCTTCCTTCATATTCAGGTTCATAACATAGGCTAAGTATGCTTGACCCCCAAACTCCAACAACCTCCGTGCCTCCAATGCAGAAACTACATTTGACATGAACGTTACATTCTCACTCATAACCACAACTTCATAATCCTCGACAAGTTTTAAAGAAACCCGCTTCGCTTCAAAATCCACTGTAGCCTTGTGTCGAGATAACCAATCAATACCAAAAATCACATCAAAACCATAAAATGGTAACTCCATCAGGTCAGCCTTAAACACATGCCCTTGAACCATCAAGGGAAAACTCATATACAACTTCCTAGCTACAACCGTCTCACCAAAAGAACTTGTTACCCGCATACCAACATCTAACAACTCTAGAGGTAACACCAACAAACAGGCTTGCTCGTGCAAAATGTAGGAACGTAGAATCAGAATCAATCAAAGATAACAAAGGTATAGATTGCAAGGTAAAGGTACCTGCGATCACATCAGAATCATTCCTCCCTACACGGTGAGAAGAGACCCTCGCCGGTCCACCCTCCTCTGGCTAAACTACTACGGTATGCGCTACCACTCTCTATCTATCATCCCTGCTATAAATGTCCCCGGCCATGCCCGCGACCCCTTTGCACCACAGCAACTGGTGCATGAGCCTGACCCTCTCTAGTCAATTGCGGACAGTCCCTCTTGAGATGATCCCTCGATCCACAGCTCCAACAAGTGCCTATAGCACCCCAGCATTCCCCCGAATGCCATCTACCACATCTTTTACACTCTAGGACTCTAGCATAGGTATTTTGTCCCTGAAAACCACGCCCAACACCATTTCCTCCCCGCCTTTGATCCAGACGGTACCTTCTGTCTCTATGCCTCTTATATCAGTCTTTACCAACATCAGACTCTGTACTCCTCTTTCTAGCTGAAGAACTCCCAGAACGAGCAGACAAACCCAAATTCTGTTTTATGTCCTTTGCTCAAAAAACCAGGACATCAAACTCTGTGTAGTTTGTAGCCAACATGTACGTCTTCACTTCCTTGATCAACCCGTAATGGAATCTATCACACCATTATCGCTCATCCAAAACCAATTCAGAAGCATACTTACTCAACCGGGCAAACTGGATCTCGTACTCAGAAACAGACATGTTTCCTTGCTCCAAAGCCATGAACTCCCTTTTCTTCTCATCCCTATATCGAGTTCCCAAATACTTCTTCTTGAAAGCCTCACAAAATAATTCCCATGTAACATTGGTAGGTTTCATTCCCGCGATCACAGTTGTCCACCAACTGTAAGCATCGCCTTGAAGCAACAACACAATACACCCCAGCTTGCGTACATTCATACACTCTATCTGGTCAAAGATTCTTTCGGTACTAGCAAACCATTCCTCGGGTTCTTCAGGAATCAAACCTTTGAACTCAACACCACTAAGGCTATGCAAACGCTCCAAAGGTAACCCAGTATTAACATCTGCAGGCGCGGATGCAGGTACATGCATTCCAGCTATGGTCGCCTAGAAAGCTCATGTTATCGCTTGGACTAACGGTGTCATATCACCAAAAATAGGTTCTTGGGGTGCCTGAGGCGCACCTCCCTCTACTCCAACACCAGCAGGGGGATCCGTTGGAGGAGGAGGCAACTCATCATCGTGTGTATCCTCCACGCTTCCCATGTGAGCTCTAGTCTCTCGTCTCGGTCCCATACACGAAAGTATGAGTCTAAACATGATAATGCAATAAAACAACAATTAGGCCAGCTCGCAGCAAGAATCCAAGTCACTCTTGTTTAAAAACAAAATCATTTAACTCAAGTAGTAATAAGGCAATGTGTCCCAAGTTTAAACACCCCAAACATACCACATATCGAATACAATTTCACAAATTCAATCACCGTACATGTCAAACAACATATTCATACAACATCAACCAACCAAACAACCATAACATGCCTTCTAACAATCATAACCTGACTTCGATACCACCAAATGTAACCTCCTTGACTTGGTCTAGCTGCAAGACTGAACCGAGCGAGCTATATTAGGGTTTACCAAAATAAACTCCTAAGAGATTACGATAAAAATTGTCCATTTTTTTCTTTTATCTTATCTAAATTCATTATTAGATCCTATGGTTTTTATATGAGTCAGGGTTAACATTATGACTCAATCGAGCATCATTTCGACATCTAATTGCTTAAAAATGTTTTGTAGGGACTAAAATGCAATTTCTAATATTTATAAGGGCTTTCATGAAATTAAGGTTACCATTCCTCAATTAGTCATGTTACATGCCTTCATGTTAAATCTCAACTCAAAACAACCATTCAATCTCATTTAATTGCACTATTAAGAAATAGGGACCAAAATGTAAAGATTTCAAACATCATATATCATCTAAACTAAAATAACGGTTAGCGTATCGATACGGGTCTCTTGCGTTTTGATATGGTACTAAAGGAAAAAGACGTACCGTTAAGTTCCTCAAGCGTATCGAAATGGGCTTGTATATTTTGAAAAAATAGAATTGTAATAGCTAAACACCGTATCGATACGATAACCCACATATCGAAACAAGCATTGTTACACAACTATGCGTACTGATACAGTTACCAGATGTATCGGTATGCTTAGGCTATTTTGAGCATTCTGAGCCGAGACAGATCCCCGCATACCAAAACCTGAGGGGTTGTATCGGTACGGTTAGAACTGTAATGGCCTCCAGGTCCAACATATGACACTTTGGATCAATCTTCACCCACCACTCATCCTCTAATCAATATATGGCATCACAAACATTCAATCACCAAACATAGCAACACAGATTGAGACTACACTAAACATGGCAAAATCACACAATCACCTATGAGCATGATTTCTACCCAAGCATGCTTATTGTCTCCCAACCCCTCAAAACCAATTACCAAACATCAAACAATTCTAAAACATTAATCCAAACTTTTACAACATGGAGTAACACAAAACATATCTCCCAAACAACCCGGTCACATTGCCTTCTTATTACTACTTAGCATATATAAAACCATACTTTGTAATGTATCGACTCTTGGATCCTTGCTTGCTCACGTGCTGCCCGAGGAAGCTATTTCTCTGCATTGATGAGAAAAAAGAGCGTAAGCTATAAGCTTAGTGAGGGAATTGCAAAAACACTAATCAATGCATTTAAAACCATTTGATTCCAAATCACATGTAAATATCTCATGGCAAAACATCTCATGCCTTCCACAACGTCTCAAATATGCACATTTAAATCATTTTCAACACATGTATCATGGATTCAATATCTACCTCAATTTAAGCTTCACACCACAACACCTTTATAACAAGCTTAAAGAGTAACACACGTATTTATCTCATTATACAAACACAATCCATTTCACATGATACATTATCTCATATATTGGCTTTCAAGTGACTCAAAACCAACAACCTTTCATTTCATAAAACAAATCGGATACACGAATTTCTCAAGTGATTCCCACGACCACTTAACGTACATATCTCAACCGGAGCAATGACACACTTTTCCACCTTAACGGTTCAAACCGGAGTAACAGAACATTTACCCACCTCTACGGTTTGGATGTATAAATCCACCAGCAGGAGAAAATAGAACATTTACCCACCTCAACCACTGCGGTTCTCATGTTGGAGATTACGGACACTTAACACCACTCGAAAAATATGAGGCAACTTTTTATAGTGCACTCTAAACCCTATGGCTAGCCAACTATATCCAATATCATTTTAAACACATCCACTTGCCAATATATTCAATAAACAACATTACCTCACTATTTTACATATGCATCAAATCAACACAAATACATTAAACCATGTATTTCAATAATCTCAAAAATACTTTCATAAACCATATGCCATTCTCAAAAGTCATCATCTATGATCATTTTCAACATCTTTCACTTTCACAACATGCATAATACAGTGAGTAATCAAAATCATAAACATGTGCATGAGATTTTATTTTACAAAATTAAAATCGAGAGAAAATTCAACTGATACTTACTTTCGAGCTTAGATAAGTGTATCAAACTTTATTAAAACCCTCACAACTCCTTTTCAAACATTTTAACAGTAGTAAAACACTTTTCCACTCACCAACAATCCAACGCTTGCTTGCCGATGCACAAATCAAGCTTCCAAAGCTTTCACTCCTTCTCCAAAAGCCAAAGGATTCAACTCCCCTACTTTACCCAGTCAAGAATAGAGGATTAAAACACATCTCTGTAACACAAACCTCCATAAACCAACAAACACAACCTCAACTCCCAAGAATCCACCCAACACCTTCATAAAGCTATCAAAAACACCCCAAACCTTACCTAAACAAAGCCTAGCCAACATATAATGATTCAAGCACATTAACAACATCAATTACATTCCAAAAACATCTTAAACACGTCCTTATACCTCCAGCAGCACTATAGCAACAAGATCACCCCAAAAACCAACTATATCCAACCTAGAAAACTAACAATTTACATAGTTTCGAGATTACATTGATTAATCAATTCTTTCAATGTTAAAACACATCCAATTGAGATATAATTCAATTAAATCAATCACCAAAATAGTTCCAATTCAATTTCCAAAAATTTTCCAAGAAAACTCAATTTAATCATTAAATCTATGTTAAAATCATAATTCCATAATATAAATCAACAACAAAGGATCAAGAACTTGGGAATTTTATTAAAGAACCTTTAATTAGAGGAGAGAAATGAAAATCACCTCCAATTGCTGATTTCTCTCTTAATTGACCAAGCTTTGATGAAATCCAAAGAGATTTTGCAGAGGAATTTGAAGAAATCAATAAGGAATCAAAAAGGAAATCAATATGAATTGGTTCCTGGAATTTTTAGAGTATAAATCTCAGTTTGGTTGCTGAGAAAGTTGAAAAAAAAAGGTTAGGAGAAAGGTGGTTACGTGAGAAAATGTTCAGCAATAGAAGGAACAAGAATTGGGGCAAGTTTGTACTGCGCCAAGAACGCCAAGACGAGTT
Source organism: Hibiscus mutabilis (assembly GCA_019671005.1). Taxonomy (NCBI): domain Eukaryota; kingdom Viridiplantae; phylum Streptophyta; class Magnoliopsida; order Malvales; family Malvaceae; genus Hibiscus; species Hibiscus mutabilis. The sequence goes on from CM033732.1 coordinate 18,586,227, forward strand.
GACATCGGAAGGATAATCTAAAGCCCTATCTTTTATATTGTCCGTGATTTTGACTTTAGATGTCGTCTTGGTAGGACATCTTTGCATTTAGGAGTTTCTTTTGAAGTAATGCATGGGGTCAAATCTGCTACCTTTGGCCCGAATGTAGTAAAGATCTTTTTGTAAAAGGGGCATGTGTTATGTTTGGTGATTTTCATTCCAATGAAAAACACATTTTGCTTAACATACAATGACCTTGAAAGCATGTATATGTAAATCTCTTCTTACCTTTGTAGGTCACTGGATATCGATTACAAGATGCGACATCGATTCTGAGATCAATTGGATGTTGTGATAACGATGAGGCCTAATTTTCCCCTAACAGACTCCGGTCATCAAAGCAAGATTACAACTCCTTTGATGACATTCGTTGAGGAAAAAGCTCTAAAATTTAACCATACAGAGTTGCCTGAAATTGAAATTCTAAGCGTAGACTTCTATGCGCCAATGGATTATAATTGACAATTGAAATATAAATATATGTGCATAAAATAATAATGAATTATGATTAACGATTGAGAATGATAATAATGATGAATGAATAGAGAAAAAGCACTCCAATGTTTGAAGCTTAGTAATGGGCATGTTCGAATAAGAGTGTGGAAATTTAGGGCACTCTGCTGAAGCGATAGGATAAATAAGGTTGCAATGCACCATCCAAATAAAAAAACCTTAGCTTCATGAGTGATGGTAATATTTTTCAAATCATGACTATGCCGAGTAACTCAGTGTAGTGTTGTTTGCTTCATCATTATCCTCAAGACAAAGGACTGCGATGAGTTGATTTTCCTAAAAAATAATAATGAATAAGTGAGGGGAAGGAATAAGAAGAAAGAAATAAACAACAACATAAGTATAATTGGCAACACACACATGCACCGGTAAGTCTTTCGGGCCATCAGTAAGTCTTTCGGGCCACCGGTAAGTCCTTCTGGCATGGTCACAAGACCTTTGGGCTATTAGTAAGTCCTTCGGGCATGATGGTAACCATATTGTGATTTCAAGACTGATAGAAACTAGGGTATCATTTTAACTGATATTGGTAGTCGTGTTGGTGTAAATCTAGATTTTTAAGAATGGTATTTGTAGCCATGTTGGCGTGAATCCATATTTTTAAGAATGATATTGGTAGCCATGTTGGCGTGAATCCAAATTTTTAAAAAATGATATTGGTAGCCATGATTGGGGTGAATCCAGATCTTAAGTCTTTCGGGCCATCAGTAAGTCCTTTGGGCATGATGATAAGTCATTCGAGCCACCGGTAAGTCCTTCGGGCGTGGTGATAAGACCTTCGTGCTATCAGTAAGACCTTCGGGAATGATGTCAAGCTTTATTTTTGATTTTGAGACGAGTATAAATTGGGACACTAAATAGATTGAAGCTTGAAGATTTGGTCGAGGAAGAGCAGAAAGTTCATGAAGAACACGTGACTTCAAAGCCATGGACAGGGAAGTAGGACAGAAATGAGTGCTTTTGGTCTTTGTTTTGTTCTCGTTTCACAAGAACAAGCAACAAAGGACAATTGTAATCACTCATTTTTGTTCGGCTATGTATATAAATGTTTAATATTATTAAATATATATATATATATATGTTATTGTATTCATATTATTATTGCATTATTATCACTTTCAATATGTTCAATATTTTTATGTATGTGTGTATATTTGATATTACTAAATATGTATGCCTATATATGTCGTGTATGTATATATGTATGTATGTAGAATATTATATGTATTACATGTGTATGTATACGTATATGTGTGTGAATGTATAATTATTATATATATGTATTATTATTGTATGCATGTAATATTGTTATCATTAATATTATTATTGTATGCCACTAATACATATATAAGTGTGAATGTATGTGTGTATACTTATATTTCTGTATGTATAAACGTATATTGTATATGTGTATGCTACAAATTATTATTAATTGTTATGATATTATTATTGAGTTGGAATTAAAAGACAATTCGAAAAATTAAAAGACCCATTATTATTAAGTCCAAGTCCAATTTACAAAACCAAACAATTTAAATTATTACATCAGGCCCAACTGGCCAGGCCCTAATATAACTTAAAAAAACCTAACTTATATTAGATAAGTAAAACCCTAATATCCTATTCTTCCTTACACAGTCGGCTGAGAATTGTTGGATCAGATTATGATCCAATGGCCATGATCAAAGCATATGGACCTCGCATCTCCCACGAGTGAGATACACACTCTGGTGCCTCATCTCCCACGCGCAAGTGAAACACATGTGCGGGCCGTTCCGCTCTCTCTCACCACATGTCATCATTCGAGCGCTGCCACTTCACCCACCAGATGCAATCAGGGTTGTTCGATCTTCGAGTATTCTCAAATGTTGGATCGCATATGATCTAACAGCTAAGATCAAGTCTAGCCAGTTGGTGACCTTCCATATTCTAACTCCGATCTGCGTGCCCTTTTGTCGCCAAATTTTTTGTTGCCGCCGTACTCTCACCAACTTTCCCCTAACCACCCAAGCATGGCCAAGAAACAAAATAAAAAAATAGCATGTCAGATTCTCAAATCAAACAGTCCATGCATTTAATTTTGCTTATACTTGTAAACATAAAAATTCAATCATAGTAAGGATATATATATATGTGTGTGTAAGATCTAATCCACTTTGTACTCAGAGATTGGCAAAATCAATAAGATCGAGAAAAAAATTCCAAGGTAGATTTTTACCCTCTTTTACTTTAAGTTTGAAATAAAAAATAAATAAAAATAAAAAGTAAAATGAGGAGTGTTTACCCTTTTGGTGTCGAGTCTCCTTGCATGGTAGTCGAGGGTGGTGCGCCGATGAACGACACCTACCTTCTCTTCTCGATCTTTAAAATAAAAGGGGTTTTTGTTTCAGTTATTCTCTAAACTGCGTAAAGGGGATTTCTTTCCTAAAAAATTGAAGTTGGTTTCGAAATCATGGGAAAAGAATGGTCGATTTGGGGTGGTTGTGGGGTGGTGTTGAATACTGGTCGATTTGGGGTGGTTATGGGGTGGTGTTGAATAGCGGCCGATGCGGCGGCACATGGCCGTTTTTTAGGTTTAATCCCAGATTGGGATGAACCCCAAATGGGTTTTGTTTTTCGGCTAAGAGGATTTAAAAGGGAATGGGGTTTTATTTTTGGGTTAAAATTTTCAAATGGTCAAAGGCCAGATTTGAGACCGAGGGGGTCTATATATAGACTTATTAATCCTAAAATTGGTTTAATCACCATTTAATCCATCCACCCCTGTTTAATCGCACAATAAGGGCTTCCGCATGGTTAAATTACACCTTCAGTCCCCCTCTGTTTTCAAAAATTTGTAATTTCATCCCTAAATTAAGATGAATTCATATTTTTAAAATGGATTAATACGCAAATGGTTCCTCCGCCCTTATTTAATAACTCTTGTATCATTCTGCCTTTTTAAATCATGCCCGTGGTCCTTGGGGTTTTAAATGGTTTTTCAATTTCAGCCCTAAGTGTTGTTTAATTACTTTTCAAAGGGTAAAATTATGGATTTAGTCCCCTTGTTTTTCAGGTAGTTTTCAATTAGGACCTTTTTATTTTAATTCAAGCTGATTCTAGAGGGTTTATTTTTATTTTAGCCCCTGCCTTTTTCATTACCTTTAATTTCAGTATTATGTTCATTACATATACGTATATTCTATACATTGTTTTATGTTTTTATGTTTATCAAAATCTTGTCTTTTATTTGTTTGATATATATGTCGCTTTTTGGTTGTTGTTTACTTTTGTTGTTTGTCCATGCATTGTAATATATATACATATATATTTACTATAAGTGTATGTATTATGTTGTGTTAATTCATATTGCACAAGTTATATGTTATTTTTTATATGTATTAATGTATATATATATATACATGTTATGTTATTTTCACAATTATATATATATATTATATTTTATCTACTGTTCATATATATATATGTAATATATATTTTGTTATTTACTCTATCTTATATTATTTATCCTATATTATATGTTATTATATTATATGTTACTATGTTATATGTTTACATACTTATATTATATTTATTTTCATTTTTTAATAATATACATATATATGTTATGTCTATTTATATACGTTTATATTTTGACTATACTACGATGTCTTTATAAATATTATCATATATTATATTTTTAATATAGGTATTATTAATATGTATTTTTGTCATTATTATATATCTATATGTATGTTTATGTCATAGTGTATATTAATAAATATGTTATGTATTATGTATGATAGCACGTGTATTATATATATATTATCATATCTTTGTACGTTTAATATATTTAATTACATTTTTTATTTATCTATATTTAGTTGTAATTTTTTATGTTCATCATTTATTTTCGTTGAGATATTTTAATATTTATGCGAATTAATTATTCTTGCATATATTTGTTGAGTATAATTTTAGGCCTTTATCCCGGTATTCTAGTGGGAGTATCATCTCGGTCTCCGGGTGTCATCTCCTTTGCTATCGTGGATATCGAGGAAAATTTATTATTTGAACCATGCATTTTAGGAATTAATTATTAAATTAAATCAAATTCTTTTTATTTTCTTAATAAATACGATACGAACCCGTTAGGTACTAATTTTGGGCAGTGTGGGGTGCTAACCCTTCCCCATCCGTAACTAACTCCCAAACCCAAGTTTTCAAAATATCTAGTTTTTGTTTTTACGATGTTCGGCCTACCAAAGTGGCCAGTGGCGACTCCATATTTTTCAAAAATACGAGTTTTCAAAGAATTCCCTTTTTAAATAATTTTTCAATAATAGCGGCACCCCTCTTTATATACTTAATTATTTTCGTAGCGGCATCGAAAAAATAGTCGCTACACTAATGTGTTATCGTGGGGAGCAACGGTGCTGTTCGTGAAAAAGAAAGATGGCACGATGAGAATGTGCATTGAGTATCAGCAACTGAACAAGTTGACGATTAAGAATAAGTATCCTTTGTCGAGGATTGATGATTTGTTTGATCAGTTTCAGGGTTCTACGGTGTTTTCTAAGATTGATATGAGATCTGGGTATTACCAGTTGAAGGTGAAGGACAAAGACGTGCCGAAGATAGCTTTTTGCATTTGTTACGGGCATTATGAGTTCCTAGTGATGCCATTTGGGTTGTCTAATGCGCCCGCAGCTTTCATGGATATGATGTATCAGGTATTCCATGAATTCTTGGATCAATTCGTGGTAGTATTCATCGATGGCATTCTCGTGTACTTTTATATCGAGAAAGATCACGGTCGACACTTACGGATTATGCTGCAATTTTTGTTGGATAATCAGTTGTATGCTAAGTTTATCAAGTGTGAGTTTTGGATTAAGGAAGTAGTCTTTCTAGGGCATGTTGTTTCGGAGGAAAATATCTGCGTGGATCTGCAAAAGATTGAGGCGGTCGCGAATTGGAAGCAACCTAAGTCGGTAATAGAGGTTCATAGTTTCTTGGGGTTAGCAGGGTATTATCGTCGCTTTGTGGATGGTTTCTCGAAGGTTGCTGCTCCTTTGACAAAGTTGTTACAAAAGTATGTAAGTTTTGAATGGACGAAAAGTAGACAACAAGCTCTTGATAAGTTGAAGGAAGCTTTGACACAAGATCCGATCTTGGTTCAACCTGAGCTGGGGAAAGAGTTTGTAGTTTATAGCGATGCATCCTATGTTGGTTTGGGGTGTATGTTGATGCAAGGGAAAAGGTTGTGGCTTATGCATCTAGGAAGTTGAAGGTGCATGAGTGTAATTATCCTAGGCATGATATAGTGCTTGCTGCGGTGCTGTTTGCATTAAAAATTTGGAGGCATTATCTGTATGGTGAGAAGTGTATTGTGTACACGGATCACAAGAGTTTCAAGTATTTGATGCCATAAAAGAAGTTGAATCTTAGGCAACGGAGATGGTTGGAGTTGCTAAAGGAATATGATTTGACAATAGAATATCATCCAGGTAAGGCTAATGTTCTAGCTGACGCCTTGAGTAGGAATGTTGCGGTGGAAGTGAGAGCAATGTTTGCTCGGTTGAGTATGACAAGAGATGGTGGTTTGCTGGATGAGTTGCAAGTGAATCAATCTTTGTTATATGCGATCAAGGAGAAACAACTGTATGATGATTCGTTGGTACCACATGTTAAGGATATTATGGATGGTAATCAGACAATTTTTTGTTTTAATGATGAGGGTGCTTTGTGTTTCAAAAGTCAAGTGGTTGTGCTGAAAGATGAAGAGTTAAGGCACATTATCTTGACTTAAGCTCGTTCGAGTCCTTTTGCTATGCATTCGGGAAGTACAAAGATGTATCAGGATTTGAAGAAGGAATATTTTTGGGTTGGTTTGAAGAATGATGTAGCGGATTTTGTTGCTTGATGCATGGTATGTCAGCGTGTTAAGGCTGAACATCAGTTTCCCTTTGGATTGTTGCAACCGTTGAGGATTCCAGAATGGAAGTGGGAGAGAATTACCATGGATTTTGTTATCAGATTGTCTTTGACGCTATCGAAGAAGAATTCTGTATGGGTGAGTGTGGATAGGTTTACAAAGTGTGCATATTTTCTAGCTATACATACGATGTATACTTTGGATAAGTTGGCGGATCTGTACATTGCAAAAATTGTGAGGTTGTATGGGGTGCCTAAGTCTATATTATCGGATATGGATCCGCACTTTACAACAAAGTTTTGGGAGTGTTTGCATAAGCTTTGGGCACGCGATTGAATTTCAGTACTTCGTATCATCCTCAAACGAATGGTCAGTCTGAACGCGTTATTTAAGTGTTGGAGTATATGTTGTGGTGTTGCATTATTGATTTTCAGGGAACGTGGGAGAATCAACTACCGTTGGTAGAGTTTGCCTATAACAATAGTTATCAGGCTAGTATTCAAATGGCTTGTATGGTAGGAGGTGTTGCGCGCTACTTTGTTGGGCTGAGGCGAGTGAGAAGTATGTTTCTTTGCCTGATGTGTTGGAAGGAACTAATGAGAAGTTGAAGCTTATTAATCATCGGTTGAAGGCGGCATCAGATCAGCAAAAGTCTTATGCTGAAGTGTCGAGAGATTGAGTTTGTTGTTGGAGAAAGAGTATTTCTTAAGGTTTTGCCTTGGAAGAAGGTAATGAGGTTTGGACAGAAGGGCAACTTGAGTCCAAGGTTCATTGGGATGTGTTTATTGTTGGAGCGTGTCGGTCCAGTTGCTTATAATTTAAGGTTGCCTACGGAGTTGGAGAAGATACATGATATTTTCCATATATCGATGCTTCAGAGATATAAATAGGACCCATTGCATGTGATGTCGGTTGAGGAGATTGAGTTGAATCCGTATTTCACCTATGATGAGGAGTCGATGAAAGTTCTGGATTCTAGAGGCAAGGTTCTTCATGGAAAGACCATAGAGATGGTAAAGGTGTTATGGCAACATCGTGGTGTAGAGGAAACCACGTGGGAAAGTAAGGAGGACATGAAGAAGCAGTTTCCTTACCTTTTTTCGTCAGGTAAATTTCGAGGATGAAATTTCTTAAGAGGGGGAGAGTTGTAAAGCCCCAAATTCTGGCCTAGATGTTAGCTAGATCGATTAGACGATTCAAGGGAACCGGATTAGGCGATTCTAGCTAGTTTTCAGAATTAATTCATAATAAATCGTTTTTGGCTAAAATAAAATATGGAAAATACTAGAAAATGTTTAATTAAAATTTTAAGGGTTTTGGGAAACTCAATTTGAAGGAATAAAATTAGATTTTGGGATATTCTGGTATGGTGACTGTAACCCCCCTGACTAGGCCTAGCCGCCAGACCAAACTGAGGAAGCTACATTAGGTTTGCCGAAGCAAACCGGAAAGATACAACAAAACCCGGTCCATTTTTTTCTTTTTATCTTATCTAGATGCCAATTTTTAACCCTACGTGTTCATACAGACATCAAGTGCAACACCCAACTCAATCGGGCATCAATTTGACATCCAATTGATAATATTTACAAGCTAGGGACCAAAATACAAATACAGAAAAGTTGCTAATTAAAACTCACTTTTAAATTACCAATCTTTAATTAGTCAGGTTCTGAACATACATCTCAAAATTTCATCTCAATCTGATCATTCGAGTTCATACAATTGCATTGACAAGATTCAGGGACTAGAATGCAAAGATAGCAAAACTGCCAGGCTAACATTAATAGAAAACGGTCATCTGTACCAATACGAGTGAGCCCATATCGATACGGTTAGAAATACCCCATTTTGATACACTACCAAGTCGTTCTGATACGTCCAACCAACTTACCGAACTTTTGAATCTTTGACAACCGTACCGATACGACCTCTTATGCGTTTCAGTACGCGGGCTCATGCTGAAAAAGTAGAATCCAGTGACTAAAAAGCGTACCGAAACACCCCTTGCCGTACCGATACTAAGGCCAAAATAGCCTTGGCGTATCGAAACACCCTTGAACTGTACCGATCCCTCAAGCCAGAAAACGCCTAGCCGTACCGATACGGTCCCCCGCGTATCAATACACCTGGACCTATATTGTCACATTTTACTAATTTCTCACTTCAAAAGCATACCCAAATCACTCCAACATGCTTAAGACACCACACCAACATGCTAAACATATCACATGCTAACTAACAACACAATTATAATGGCACAACAAGGATTCAAGCGTCAAAGAGGAAATCTATAGGCATGCTTCCTAATATGCATCCAACCAACATACCAAAAAGGTAAACCAGCACCAAAAGCAATCCTTAAAGACCATTTACAACCCAAGAGCAACCAAAATAACATGCTCAAACAGGGAGTTCAACATAACATCTCCCAAAACCAAAATAAGTACCCCATTGCCCTTATTCATTATAGTCTAGTCTTAAACGTACTTTAGAAGCAAGTCTTGCCAAGATCCGCTTGCTTCTTGCTGCCTTTCGGAACCTCAATTATCTGGATTGATGGAAAATGAGAGCGTAAGCACACCAGGCTTAGTGAGGAATTCTCAAAAAACAAACACCATCAATGCATTTAAAACCATACTCTTAAAACCATCCTTTAAAACATCATCATGCCTCTTTAAAAACATGCACTTTACGTCATTAAAAACCAGCATACTAAACATATGCTATATGTATCATTAACCAAGGGCAAGTTACATTGCTAACCCTCCACTTAAGCCTTCCCATGCATTACTACCAAATGCAAAGCTTAAGGAGAAACATTTATAAATCACCTTAGACAACATAAAGCATTTCAGTGATACATTAACAATTATATTGGCTTTCAAGTGATCATTTAACCAGTTCAATACAAAAGAGTTCATCGGATACACGGATTCAACAAGTGTTAACCCAACACTTCAAGCCATCTCAACCGGAACAACGAGACAATCACAATTGCGGTACAATAACAACCGGGTACAATCTCAACCCACAGTGATACCAATCCCTCTCATCGGTTAGATGATTAGCCCACTAACAGGAGTATTCGGTACCGTTAAACCCCTCTACCGTTAGGGTACTTGGATAGAGTATTCAGTACACAATATAAACCGCTCAACATCCAATGCGACTTATTTACAGTGCACTCAATGCTATGGATGGCCCACTATATTTGATAACAATTTTAAAACCACATCACTTGCCAATATAATTAACCAAATAACATTTACCTCACTATTTTTAACAAGCATTAAACCATGCCATTTATCCAAAGCAACAACCATGCTTTAAAACACAGGTATAAACCATACTCACAAAGATCACTTACCATGTGCATCCTTCAGCAAAACACAATTAAAAATAGTATATCCAATACCTTAAAACATGCCTAAATAGTAGGTATCATGTAAATCAAAACAAGTGAAATAAACTATTTCAAACTAGCACGACCGAGAGAGTAAACCACTTTATACTTACTTCCGAGTCTAGGTAAGCGTTTTAAGCTCTACCTTAACTCCCAAAACTTTGTTCCCAAAACATCAAAATGCTTTAAACCACGTTTTCACTCACCGATACGCGAAACCTCAATTTGCCGACGTGAAATCAAGAATCCTAAGCCTCCAACATTTCTCTAATCACTTCCAGATCAACCTCCCCTATTTTTACCACAAAACAACAGAGGATTAATGCATCATAATGCATTTTAAACACAGCAACTACAATCCTTCTCGGATTCCCACAAATTCAATAACCGAAAACATAACCAAAACACTTCGATTCACAACCCAACCAACATCTAACAATCTAACATCACTTTCATCATCAAAACACATCTAAAAACATATTCAAAACAACCTACTACCTCCAGCAAGCTTACAATCATATAAACACCACAAAGACTCAAAACTAACAACCTAAACAAATATAGATTCTTACGTTTTGGGATTCCATTGATAAAAACCATTTATCAACATTATTAAACATCCAAAATATGAATCAAAGCAACCTCACATACTGGAAATCAGATCCAATTCGCGAATCAACTCATTTTCCCAAATAACTCAATTAAACATTGGAAAATCATCAAAACCATATTAGAAACACAAAAAGGGATCAAATGCTTGGGAATTTCAATAAAGAACCATACAATAGAGGATATCTTGGACCTTACCCCTATTGTGAAGTTACTCCCTCAATTGGTTTGTGAAAAGCTAAGAAAACACAAGATTATTGTAAGATTTTGTATAAACAATCTTTATAAAACAATTTGATTTAATAAAATCAAGTTAGAAACCACATCACCTCTGGAAATTTGATGAAAATTGAGTATTTGGCCGAGGAGAGAATGGAGATAAAAAGTTGAGAGAAAATGACGTGATTTTTGTTTTGGAAAACATAACTAACTTTTTAACAAAATCTTCTTTAATTATTAATTAAACCACATGTTAAAATAAGTCAAATCAAGGGAGAATCATCAGAAACCAAATGGTAAAATAGCTCCTTAAAGATTCTAAGTATTTGACCCTTTTCATTTTAGTCACTAGAAAATCACAGTTTTCAAAACTGTCATTTTGGTCACTAACCAAAATGTTCATCTTTCAAAACCTTTTTTTCAAAATTGATTCCACCATTATTAAATATATAATTAATAATGATTTTTAAACATTTTTACATAATTTTTCCAACACCAAAAATATACGATCCCAAAATCGACTCGAATCTCTACTCCGGTCCACCAGACCGTCTAATAATCCACCAAACTGCTAAGCCCTAAAACCGGGGTATTACAACTCTCCCCCAATTAAGAAATTTTGTCCCCAAAATTTACCTGGAGGAAACAGGTGCAGAAATTGTTCCAACATATCCGACTTGCGTTCCCACGTGGCCTGGACCTATCCCTCAAGCCAGAAAATACCTATCCGTACCGATACAGTTCCCCGCTTATCGGTATGCCTGGACCTATATTGTCACATTTTACTGATTTCTCACTTCAAAAGCATACCCAAATCACTCCAACATACTTAAGACACCACACCAACATGCTAAACATATCTCATGCTAACTAATAACACAATTCTAATGGCACAACAAGGATTCATGCGTCAAAGAGGAAATCTATAGGCATGCTTCCTAATATGTATCCAACCAACATACCAAAAGGTAAACCAGCACCAAAAACAATCCTTAAAGACCATTTACAACCCAAGAGAAACCAAAATAACATGCTCAAATAGTGAGTTCAACATAACATCTCCCAAAACCAAAATAAGTACCCCATTGCCCTTATTCATTATAGTATAGTCTTAAACGTACATTAGAAACAAGTCTTGCCAAGATCCCCTTGCTTCTTATTGCCTTTCGGAACCTCAATTATCTGCATTGATGGACAATGAGAGCGTAAGCACACCAGGCTTAGTGAGGAATGCTAAAAAAAACCATCAATGCATTTAAAACCATACTCTTAAAACCATCCTTTAAAACATCATCATGCCTCTTTAAAAACATGCACTTTACGTCATTAAAAATCGGCATACTAAACATATGCTACATGTATCATTAACCAACAGCAAGTTACATTGCTAACCCTCCACTTAAGCCTTCCCATGCATTAATACCAAATGCAAAAGCTTAAGGAGAAACATGTATAAATCACCTTATACAACATAAAGCATTTCAGTGATACATTAACAATTATATTGGCTTTCAAGTGATCATTTAACCAGTTCAATACAAAAGAGTTCATCGGATACACGGATTCAACAAGTGTTGACCCAACACTTCAAGCCATCTCAATCGAAATAGGGATACAATCACAATCACTGTACAATAACAACCGGGTACAATCTCAACCCATAGGGATACCAATCCCTCTAATCGGTTAGATGCTTAACCCACTAATGGAAGTATATAGTACCGTTAAACCCCTCTATCGTTAGGGTACTTTGATGGAGTATTCGGTACACAATATAAACCCCTCAACATCTAAGGCGACTTATTTACAGTGTACTCAATCCTATGGCCGGCAAACTATATCTAATAACAATTTTAAAACCACATCACATGCCAATATAATTAACCAAATAACATTTACCTCACTATTTTTAGCAAGCATTAAACCATGCCATTTATCCAAAGCAACAATCATGCTTTAAAACACAAGTATAAACCATACTCACAAGGATCACATACCATGTCCATCATTCAGCAAAACATGCTTAAAAATAGTATATCCAATACCTTAAAACATGCTTAAACAATAGGTAACATGTAAATCAAAATAAGTGCAATAAACCATTTCAAACTAGCACGACCGAGAGAGTAAACCACTTTATACTTACTTCCGAGTCTAGGTAAGCGTTTCAAGCTCTACCTTAACTCCCAAAACTTTGTTCCCAAAACATCAAAACGCTTTAAAGTTCACTCACCGATACGTGAAACCTCGATTCGCCGACGAGAAATGAAGAATCCAAAGCCTGCAACGCTTCTCCAATCACTTACGGATCAACCTCCCCTATTTTTACCACCAAACAACAGAGGATTAATGCATCCTAATGCATTCTAAACACAGCAGCTACAATCCTTCTCGGATTCCCACAAAACCTTCACAATTAACCCTCCTCAACAACCAAAAACATAACCAAAACACTTCAATTCACAACCCAACCAACATCTAACAATCTAACATCACTTTCATCATCAAAACACATCTAAAAACAGATTCAAAACAACTTACTACCTCCAGCAACCTTACAATCATATAAACACCACAAAACCTCAAAACTAACAACCTAAACAAATAGAGATTCTTAAGTTTCGGGATTCCATTGATAAAAACCACTTATCAACATTATTAAACATCCAAAATATGAATCAAATCAACCTCACTTACTGGAAATCAGATCCAATTCACGAATCAACTCATTTTTCCCAAATAACTCAATTAAACATTGGAAAATCATCAAAACCAGGTTAGAAACACAAAAAAGTATCAAATGCTTGGGAATTTCAATAAATAACCATACAATAGAGGAGATCTTGGACCTTACCCCTATTGTAAAGTTTTTCCCTCAATTGGTTTGTGAAAAGCTAAGAAAACACAAGATTATTATAAGATTTTGTACAAACAATCTTTATAAAACAATTTGATTTAATAAAATCAAGTTAGAAACCACCTCACCTCTGGAAATTTGATGAAAACTGGGTGTTTGGCTGAGGAGAGAATGGAGAGAAAAAGTTGAGAGAAAATGACGTGATTTTTGTTTTAGAAAAGATAACTAACTTTTTAACAAAATCTCTTTAATTATTAATTAAACCACAAGTTAAAATAATTCAAATCAAGGGAGAAATCATCAGAAACCAAATGGTAAAATAGCTCCTTAAAGATTCTAAGTATTTGACCCTTTTCATTTTAGTCACTAGAAAATTACAGTTTTCAAAACTTTCATTTTGGTCACTAACCAAAATGTCCATCTTCCAAAACCCGTTTTTCAAAATTGATTCCACCATTATTAAATATATAATTACTAATGATTTTAAACATTTTTTCCATAATTTTTCCAACACCAAAAATATACGATCCCGAAACTGACTAGAATCTCTACTCCGGTCCACCAGACTGTCTAATAATCCACCAAACCGCTAAGCCCTAAAACTGGGGCATTACAGTGACTAAAATGTAAAGTTTTTAAAACTATTTTGGTGACTAAATCGTAATTGGGTCAAAACTGAGAATCTTAAGGAGCTAATTTACCAAAGTTTTTAATCAGATTTTTCTCTTAATTTAGGCTATTTTTAAAAGGTTTTTAAAAGGTTAAAAATAAAAATAAAATAGATTTAATTAAAAAGAATTATTTTAACCAAATTTATTTTCTTACGTAACTACTCTTGCCCTCAACGTTTCTCTCAACTTTCTCAGTAGCCAAACTATCAATTTTACTCTAAAATGCTCATGAATCATTCCTTTTTGATTTCCTTCTGATTTCTACACTAAATCTTGTTTCCTTACTTGGATATTTCACTCAAATCTTGCCAATTAAGGGGGAAGTCAGCAATTAGAGGTGATTTTCGTTTCTCCCCTCTAATTAAAGGTTCTCTACTAAAATTCTCATGTTCTTGATCCTTTACAATTGATTTTTGTTATGTGCTGATGATTAAATCATGATTAAAATGTTTTAATTGAGTTTCATAAGAAATCTGATGGATCTTGATATGGATTAGATTTGTGTTGATTCTAATTGATTTAGATCACATGCAAGATGTGTTTCAATGTTATGAGAAGAGATTAATAAAAAGAATCCCGAAACTAAGTGAATTGCTATTTTTTAGGTTGAAAATAGTTAGATTCTGAAGTGATCTTCGTGTTGAAAGGTTTATGGATATATAAGGTTGATATATTGTTTTTTTATATTAATTGATGATATTAAGATGTTAAGATTGTTAGATTATGGCTGGGCTTTATTTAGGTTGATTTTGGTGTTGATTTTGATTGTGTAAAGGAAGCGTTTTGTTGGCTTTTAGTGTGGCGAAGTTAAGGCGGAATGTTGTTGGGATTAGAGATGCATTGCAATGCTTAATCCTCTGTTTTTGTGTGGGTAATGTTGGATAATGCTCAAGTCAAGTATCCCACATTGGGTGGGAAATTACCTTGAGTTTGTTTTATATAGAGGTCTTAATAGCCTCCATTGTTGAAGATTAGTAGACAAGGCCCCGCAAGCAAGCACCACCGCTACCGCCCGTCCAACTCGGCTCGTGCTCGTGCTAACACATGTCTTCGAGACATCCAAGTGCATTCTATCTTTCTATAAAAAAAATTGGAAGAAATTTTACAGTGTTTTGATTGAACTCACTGGTTTCAAAATAAATTAAACGTCCATTATTGGAATTAAAAGCTACGTGCTCATTATCTACAGGAATGAATGTACATCTATTTTGGTTCCAGATTCGTTCTAAATTTAATCTGAAATAGCTGTTATAAGAGCTATTAAAGAATGATTAAAGAAGAATTTAATCTGCCTTTTACACAGCTTATATAACAGCTGGTTTGGTTCAAACTATTCAACTTCTATAACAACTGGTTTTTGAAAGAATTTAAAATAGTTTTAAATTATAATTAAATCTGTGATTAATGCAAGTTTATTACCTATTTGTTTTGGATAGAAATACCCTTAGTTTACACTATAAATAGAAGTTGTTCTAAGCTTATTATATATACAACAAAACAAAGCTTTCTACATGGTTTTGCTAATCTAAATTTCTTACAAAATTTTCATGAGTTCTTTCGGAGTTTTTTCCAAGAGAATAGCAGTACCATCGGATTCCACTCCGAAATTTGGGTGTACAAATTGTCAGAGTGACCGTGCTAACCTCGGGGGACAATCTGCCTATAGCAGCAACTACACCAATTGGGGCGAATCTATTTTTAAGGAAGTGGTTTCGATCCATGACACGTTTTTTTAATATTTATGTTATTTTTATATTATTCCATCATGTCAGTACTAACGCCCTATTTTGCAGTGATTTTTACAACAATTTAGAAACAGATTATACTGCAAAACTGAATAGTTAACCTATCAAAGTCGAATTGTAACGATTATACCTGAGGCGGTGCTTATAACGATTATACAAGTGGTAAGAATCAAAGAAAGGTCAGTATTATGAGAGATTTAAACTGATTATTGATTCTTAAACATTTGCATGCTAAATTTTAAATTAAAACATTTTATGTGGAAATGTTTATAAAAATATTTTAATAGGAAGGCTTCAATGTATCAAACTACGATAAGTTTGAAATCTGATTTCCTATAAAATATGTTATAGCTTTGATAGCCTTTGGTGTTTTAAAACCATATTAATGATGGGATGGTATAAAAGCATGTTTTATAACATGTACTGTTTTTGGTAATTATTATTACTAATGTTTTGAATATTATAGCTTTTGGTTGCTCAGTTCTTATTATGTGATTAAGAACATTAAATTCAAAGGCAATGCATTCATTAAGCTATAATTGGATATTAAAGCATTGTTGAAACTGTTTTACAAAATTTTGTAACGGTTGTGTAAATGATGTAGGTTACAATGCTAATTATAATAGCAAAAGGAACTTATTTGCTTTTATTAAAATTGAATTATATTTTAATTATTAGAAAATATCAATACAATTAAAAGTGGTGTAAATGCCTATTTATATAGGACTACTTTTCGATATTTTCTAAAAGGATTTTCAAGAATTTGTGAACATAGACATGATATAAAATATATATATACCATGTATGCTAATTAGTATGTTATCATGAAGTTGCAATATTTTAAATAACATTTAAATGTTACCCTTTGTGATAGTCGGCATGTGGGGGTAAAATTATTTTACTCCTAATAAACAAGGAAATAAAGATATTGCAACTCTTTTGTCATGCTAATGATTTCTTTTGAGAAGTTTATTAAGGGACCAGGATGATTGTAAATTTTGGAGGAACACGAAGCTAATGATGCAGGAAGGGAAAATCTCCAATATCCTTATCGAGGAATTATAGTTCTACCTACGAGGTTAGATTATTTAGACTTATTGTCTATTAATACGTGCTTTTGAAAACATAAATTTATGTTTAGCATTTAAGCTAGTCTGTAAACTTAGTAAGCAAGTTTTTGGCTAGGTTGTACTCTAAGCCTAGATGACCTTTTTTGAGTAGAAAAAGACATCATGTGTATGCTTAATAAAATACTTTTATAAAGTAAAAATATTAAAGCATAATTTTTGAAGAGACCAAAATAAAGAAAATTTTTCATAAGTGGCTAATTGGAAAAGAGTTGGAAAAATGCTTGTCTAGGATTGGTTTAATGAAAGACTTGGTATTTAAACGTGCTTCGTACACCACCTCTCTTTCAAACCTACATGGTGAATTACTATTCCAATTTATAAAAGACTATGACTAAATAACTTTTTATAACTTAGTGCAGAAGTTAGAATAACAAATAAATAGCCTTTCTATAAAAGGTTCCTTTGAGTCATAGTAGATGGAAATTTATAGTCTCTTTAAATTAATATAAAGAGAATTTAATAAGACATTAGAGCTACTCAAAGGTGTTTTGTAGCCATTAATTTGAGAATCCTTCTCTTCATAATAGAATTAAAAAGGAAGAAAATTTGTCTTTACAGGGAGTGTATTGAAATCTCCTTGTAAAATTCTCTTTAGAGAAAGTTAAAATATCTTTAAAATGTCATTACTCTAGTATGATTGAGTAAAATAAGAAAAGCATACTTTAACATATAAAGATTAAATAAAAATATTTGTGGTATGGCATGCTAGATTAGGGCATGTGAATTAAAATAATAACTAATCTAGAAAATTAATAGCTTTAACAAAATATGAGTTTTTTTAAGAAGCTAAAGCATACTAAACCTTCTTGAAGACGATTTTCTAAACTTAGATCTGAACTCCTTTATACACTCTGATCTAGCGAACTTTAAAAACTGTGAAGATAAGGAAGGAAAACATTGTTACATCACCTTTGTAGATATTTTTTTCTAGATATACAAAGGCATATCTTATTGGACTAAAAGTGAAGCTGAGAACTTCTTTCTTAAAGACAGAAGTTGAGTATCAGCTAGATAGGAGAATAAAACTTGTAAGATTCAGTAGAATTAATAGATATGGTCTAATTTTCTTAAAGAGGTGTTTGAGAAGAATGACATAATTTGAAAAAACCTCTGTTTAAATTTTTCTCAATAAAATTATTAAGAAGGAAAAAAATAAAAATTTAAGAAGGGATAATGAATTCTTAAGTTTAAAGGAGAACGCCATTCTCATTTAATCATATATTAAACTAAGTACCTCATAAAATTAGACTATACTCCATACGAATTGTGCAACATGTTTGCATTACCTGAAAGTGTGGGGGTATCTGGCAAAACTGGTTTAGCCTAATTTAGGGAAACTTCTATTGAACCTAAAATTGTTGATGTAATGTTTGTAGGGTATGCTACATATAGTGACATATTGGTTCATGTCTTTACATGACTTCTCAAGTTTGTGAATCTAGGATTGCTTTGAGGACTCATTTCTTCTAAAGAAACCTAGATTAAGAGTTGTAACACACCAAGAGAATCATGCCTTTTCTTCTAGTACTCCTGCCAAGGATACTCTAGACTTTGAATTAGAGCCTAGAAGAAGTAAAAGATAAAAGGTAGCTACTACCTTTAGATCAGATTTTATAAAACTTCCTTTATTACAGAAATAAGTGATTTAGACTGTATATCTGAACCTATAGCTCAATAATTCTTGATAGATGAGGATTCTAAAACCTATGGTGAAGCTTTAATGTTCAAATTGTTGCTAGTTTCTGAATAAGTTCAGTTTATGATAAACTAGAATTAATAATGTCTAACCACACTTGAAAGAGATTAATGTAATATTAAGAGCTAAGGGTACCTAAAAAATAGAAAAGGCTTTTTCTTTTAAAGAAAAAATCTCTATTTTGAGAAGGTGTTAAAGAAATTTGACAGTGTTGATGTCATCCCTGTTTAAAACTCCTTATGACTCTAGATTCATCTCTTTAAAAAAATAAAGGAAGTAATGTTTTCAAGATTGAGAATGCTAAAGAAGTTTTATGAACTATACTTGACCTGATATTTCCTATGTAATGAGTAGGTTAAGTAGATATACTTATAATCCTAGTGATAAGAACTAGATTACACTCAAAATGCTTATTGTAATATCTTAAAGGTATTATAGATTGGCAACTCGAGTTTGTTGGCTTTCCTTCAATTTAGAGGGATTTTGTGATGACAACTGAGTTACTAATAATGATGAAATAAGCTCAACCAGTGGGTATATCTTACCTTAAATGGTGAAGCAATTTTTAGAAGTCTATAAACATACTTGTATCACTCGCACTACCATGAAGTAAGAATTTATTGCTCTTAACCTTGCTAGGCAAGAAGTCGAGTGCCTCAGAAATTTATCAGCAGAATTTCCATTGTTGGGAAAGACCGACTACTTCGGTATCCTTATTGTGTGATTCATGAACATCGATATGTGTGGCCAAAAAGCCAAAGCTTACAATAGTAAGAGACTTATTCTCATAAGGTATAAATTACTGAAACATTTAATAAGGAACTAAGTATTCTTTTTAGAGTATGTGAAGTCAGAAATGAACCTAACTGATCTGCTTACTAAAAGGTTAAGTCAAAAATTAGTTCTGGATTCATCGAGGGGGATGGGTCTAAAGCCTATTGGTTGAGGAATTCATGGTGGGTACTCAACTTAATTATCTAAGTTCAATGTGGTCAAACGAAACCATGAAGAGTACTCGTAGTGTACACTTATTACTACCTATCCCTATGACAAATAATGTACATGCCTAGGTTGAGTTTAACTACTCTTAATAAATTCATAGCCTAGGTTTTGGGTGGTCTTAGTGAGAAAGACTTGATGAATTTACTGACTTTGGTTGAATAACTACTCTTAATAAGTTCATAGCCCAGTGTTGAGTGGGTAGTCCTATCGCGAAGGACTAAATGAACTTATCGCTAGACGGGATGAGTTATATAACTTTTAATGAATTCAATCCCAAGAGTTTGGGTTGTTCTATTGAGAAGAACTTATTGAATTCACCGATTAAAGAGGTTGAGTTTTTATTCTTAATGAATTCTTATCCCAGAGTTTTGGGTGGTTCATTTTATAAATGAAGTTAAAGAATTCACCTATTTATTTGAGAGGATGAACTTGGTGAGAAGGCACTTAATTATTTCATAGCTCTTATTTGAGCGGTTTATAGTGTGATAAACTTGATGAAATAACCTATGTAAGTGAGAAGGATTTGCCACCTTCTCCGAAAAACGTTGGGCTATTTTTATAATACACTTACTAGAATCCTGAGGTCAGATGGCTATACTTGTTTACATATGTATATTTATACATTTGAATATTTTCTGACACATCAAGGAATTCGGTGGATGAAGGGGTTAGTTGTGTGTTATGAGTTCACCCTTATCTTAGAAAGTTCCAGATTTGTTCACTTATCTAAGAGAAGAATTACTCATTCCATTATGTACTAGTTCTAGATACGTTCACTAGTGCTTAAGCAACTAATATCGCTATTGCACTTCTCATGTTTTTAAACTCATTTTTTCTTATCACTCTGTTTTCAAAAGATTATTTCGCATTTGTGGGGGGATTGTTGGATAATGCTCAAGTCAAGTATCCCACATTGGGTGGGAAAGTACCTTGAGTTTATTTTATATAGAGGTCTTAATAGTCTCCCTTGTTGAAGATTAGTAGACAAGGCCCCCGCACGCCCGCACCACTCTGCCGCTGTTCATATCCGGTTTGGCTCGGCTCGGCTCTACTCGTGCTCGTGCTAATGCTAACACGTGTCTTTGACACATCCGCTCGCGTTATATCTTTTTATATAAAATTCAAAAGAATTTTTACAGTGTTTTAATTGAACTCGCTGTTTCAAAATAATTAAACTTCCATTATTGGAATTACAAGTTGTGTGCTCATTATCTACAGGAATGAATGTAGACCTATTTTGGTTCTAGATTCATTCTAAATTTAATCCGAAATAGTTTTTACAATAGCTATTAAAGAGTGATTAAAGCATAATTTAATTTGCCTTTTACACAACTTATTCCAAATGAATTTGGACACTTTTGTAGGTTTGGTTCGAACTGTTCAGCTTCTATAACAGTTAGTTTTTGAAAGAATTTAAAATAGGTTTTAAATTATATTTAAATATGTGATTAATGCCAATTTATTACCTATTTGTTTTGGACGAAAATTCCCTTGGTTTTACACTATAAATAGAAGATGTTTTAAGCTTATTATATATACAACAAAACAAAGCTTTCTACATGGTTTTGCCAATCCAAATTTCTTACAAAATTTCCATGAGTTCTTTTAGAGTTTTTTCCAAGAGAAGAGCAGTATCACCGGATTCCACTCCGAAATTTGGGTGTACAAATTGTTAGAACGACCGTGCTAACCTGATTTTTCCAATAGGTAAAATAGGGGAGACGGATCCTTTAGCAAGAGGAGATGTTTTGGAGGCTTCGAAAGCTTGATTTTGCACCGGGAAGTGGGCTTTGTGTTGTATGTGAGTGGAAACGTGGTTTACAGCTTTAAAAAGTTTTGAAAGTGATTTTGGGAGTTTAGATTAAGCTTGAAACGCTTGTCTAAACTCGAAAGTAAGTATTAAACAATTTTGCTCGCAATTTTAATTTGGCATAGTTGATTTTCGCATGACTATGTTTATGTTTTGATACATACTGTTTTATGCATGTTTTGGAAATGGTTTATGACACAAATTATCTATATTGATGATATTTGAGCATGGTAATGCTATTTGAAAGGTATTTGAATGATATGTAAATGCATGTTTTGTTGCATTGAAAATTGGTTTGAATGATGCATATGAAAAACAATGAGGTATCATGTTTAATATGGAATATATTGGCAAGTGACAGCGATTAAATGTTATCGGATATAGTTTGCATGCCATAGGGTTTAAAGTGCACTGTAATAAGTCGTCTCATGCGTGCTAAGGGGTTAATTGTGTTGTTTTCTCCACCATGGGAATCGCAGCGGTTGAGGGGTTACTTGTGCTGCATTCTCCCGCTGGTGGATTAAGTGTTACAATGGTTGAGGGGTTAAATGTGTCGTTTGCTCCCATTGTAAATATTATACATCATAATCGTCGAGGGGTTAAATGTACCGTTTACTCTGGTTATGGATGTATGTAAAGTGGTCGAATGAACCACTTGTCAAATCAATGTATCCGATGTGTTTTTGATAAGGAAAGATTTGGTTTTTGGGTCACTAGAATGCCAATATATGAATTAATGTATCATGATGGATAAATGTGTCTTGTATAATGAGATTTATACTTGTTTTGCTCTTTAAGCTTTGCTATTGGATGAATAAGCATGTGAAGGCTTAAATTGAGGTTTTGCATATGGGATTATGCATGAGATCCATGATACATGTTTTGCATGTGGTTTAATATGCATGTTTTACGAAGGTAAAAAGGGCATGAGATGTTTAAGCATGATGTACAAAGAGTGTTTTTGACTAAAATTATTTTAAATGCCTTGTTGTGTAACGCCCCAGTTTTGGGCCTGGCGGTTTTGAGGTTTATTAGATGGTCTAGTGGATCGAGTTAGAGATTCGAGTCAGATTCGGGATCGTATATTTTTCAGTAAGATAAAAATGTGGAAAAATAGTGAAAAATCATCTTTTAATATATATTGATTTTTGGTGGAATCAATATCGGAAAATGGAATTTGGAAATGTGACGTTTTGTTTAGTGACCAAAATGCAATTTTTGAAAACTATTTTAAAGTGACTAAAATGAAAAGGGTCAAATTCTTAGAATCCTTAAGGAGCTAAATTACCAAGTTGTTGCTGGTGGTTTCTCCCTTCAATTGAATCATTTTAAACATGTGTCTTAAAGGGGGATTAAGAGGGATTTAAATATCTAAGTTGGTTATTTGCTTTTAAAGAAAATTTACGTAACTTTTTCCTAAACCTTTTCTCTCAACTTCTTTTTTGCCAAACACTCAGAATTTCATCAAAATCCATAGGTGAGAGATTCTTTTCACTCAGATTATTGATTATAACTTGATTCTTTAACTTTGTTTTACAAAATCTCATTGAAATCTTATGTTTTCTTAGCTTTAAACAAGCAAATTGAGGGAGAAATCAAATAACAGGGTTAAGGTCTATGATCTACTCTGTTAAATGGTTTTTTATTGATATCCCCAAGTATTTTTTCCTTGATTTATGGTTTATAATCTAATTTTATGTTTTTATATAGATTTAATTGGGTAAAATTGATGAAATGATGAAAGATTCAGATTGAATCTGATTTCCACTGTTATGAATTGTTTTTGAACATATTTTGGATGTTGAATGATGTTGATAAGTCAATTTTATCAATGGAATCCCAAAACTCTTGAATCTCTAATTGTTTAGGTTGCTAGATTTGTGTTTTTGAGGTGTTATGGTGGTTGAGTGTTTACTGAAGGTGTTAGGTTTTATTCTGTTTCTAGATGTTAATTGATGATAAAAATGGTGTTAGATTGTTAGGTTGTGGCTGGGTTGTGTTTGGAAAGGATTAGTTGAAGTTTTCGGTTCTTGTGGTTGGGCAATTGTGAGGTGAATGTAAGAATCCATGAGGATCTATTGTTGTAGTGTTGTAAATGCATGGAGATACATTAATCCTCTGTCGTTATGTGGTTTAAACGGGGGAGGTTGTTTTGGAAGCAAACGGTGTAGCATTGGAGGCCTCAAACGCTTGATTTTACGTCAACAAATCAAGGCTTCGTGTATCGGTGAGTGAGAACCTGGATTCCAGCTTTGGAATGTTTTAAAGGTGGTTTATGGGAGTTTAAACTTAGCTTGATACGCTGGTTTAAACTTTGAAGTAAGTAAAAGTGGGTATTCTATCTCGGTCGTGCTGGTGTTAAATGGTTTTATGCACTTGTTTTGATTTACATGTTACCTACTGTTTAAGCATTTTGTAAAGTACTTAATATATTGTATTTGAGCATGTAATGCTGAAGGATGCACATGGTAGGTGATCCTTGTAAGTATATGGTTTATACTTGTGGTTTAAAGCAAGGTTGTTGCTTTGGAAAAATGATTTGGTTAAAGCTTGTTAAAAACAGTGAGGTAAATGTTAAATGGTTAATTATATTGGCAAGTGATGTTGTTTTAAAATTGTTATCGGATATAGTTGGCTCGCCATAGGATTGAGAGCACTATAATAAGTGGCCTTGGATGTTGAGGGGTTTAGATCTGTGTACCAAAAACTTTATCTGAGTACCCTAACGGTAGAGGGGTTAAGCAGTACTGTAGACTCCTGTTAGAGGATTAAGCATCTAACCGATGATTGGGGTTGGTGTCCTCCTGGGTTGAAAGGTGTACTCAGTTGGTAATGTACCGCCATTGTTATTGTATCGGTATTTCGGTTGAGATGGCTTGAAGTGTTGGTTAAACACTTGTTAAATCCGTGTATCTGATGAACTCTTTTGTTAATGAACTTGTTTAATGATCACTTGTGAGCCAAGATAATTGTTGATGTATCATTGGAAAGTTTATGTTGTGTAATGTGATTTATACATGTTTACTCTTTAAGCTTTGCATATGGTTGTTATGCATGGGAAGGCTTAAATTGAGGTTGAGCAATTGGACTTGCTGTTGGTTAATAATACATGTTGCATATGGTTTAGTATGCTAGTTTTAAAGATGTTAAGTGCATGGATAAAAGGCATGATGATGTTTTAAATGTTGTTGAAACACGACTTTGAAATGGGATTTCGATGAGTTATTAAGATATGATTTTAAATGCATTGATGGTGTTTTGTTTGTGAGTGCTCCTCACTAAGCCTTGTGTGCTTACGCTCTTATTGTCCATCAATGCAGAGAATTGAGAGCTTTGGAGGCAGCAAGGAGCAAGGAATCCTAGCAAGACTTGTTTACCAAAGTATGTTTGGATTATACTATAAGTAATAAAGGCAATGGGGTACTCGTTTTGGTTTTGGGAGATTTTTTGATAAACTTCCTACTTGAGCAAGTTTGTTTGATTGCTCTAAAGTTGTAAATGGCCTTTATGGTTTGTTTTTGGTGATGGTTTGAAGTTTCATGTTTTATTTGAAAGGTTTCCTAGGTTGCATGCCTATAGATTTACGTTTGATGTAAAATGCCATGAATTGATGTTGAATCTGTGATGTTATACTGTGAATTATATCCTGAATATGTTGGATGTATGTTAGAAGCATGTTAGAATGTTTTGGCAAGGTTGAAAGCATGTTAAACCAGCTGAAAAATAACATTACAGGCCCAGGCTTACCGATACGCGGGGGACCGTATCGGTACGGCTAGGCGTATTCAGGCACCTGGGATCGGTACGAGTATGTACGTACCGGTACGGTTAAGCAATTCAAGCTTGGTGTACCGGCACGGGACAAGGCGTATCGGTACGGTTACTGGAAAGTTACTTTTTGGGAAAAACCCGTGTACCGGAATGTTGAAGGCTCGTACCGGTACGGTATTTAAATTTTGCAAGATGACATGGCATACCGATACGGTACACTGTGTACCAGTACGAGTAGCTACTCCGTATCAGTACGGTTGTGATTGTACCAGTACCGGTGGCTGTTATTTCTATTAATGTCATGGAAATGAGGCTTTGTTTCCTTGCGTTTTAGTCCCTGAATATTAAGGATGCAATTGGATGTCAATTTGAGCTGAATTTTGACATGTAAGCATGTAACCTATCTAATTAAAGGATGGTAACTTAAAATTAGGCCAAGTCCTCGTAATTTTCAGAATTTACAATTGGTCCCTAAATCTTAATTATGACTAATCGTTGTCAATTCGACGCCCGATTGAGTTGGCTTTTCACCAGAGATCTGTATGCTCACATAGGTTTATTATTTTGCATCTAGATAAGATAAAAGAAAAAATTAGTCAGATTCCTATTGATCTCTTTGTAGTTTACTTCGATAAACCTAATGTAGCTCGCTCAGTTCGGTCTTATGACTAGGCCGGGTCGAGGGGGTTACATGTTAAGTATTTTTAGAGCAACCCTCACTTGGCATTATTTGCTTACGCTCTTCTTTCTCATCAATGCAGGAAAGTAAGCTTTCAGGGCAGCAAGTGAGAAGGAATCCAAAAATTGAAACATTTCAAGTATGGTTTTGATAAAAGAACTTGTAGTAAATAAAGGGCAATGTGACCAAGTTGTATTTGGGTGGGTTATATGCTTACTGCCTGTGTTGGAAAAGTTTCTTTTGATGTTTTGGACTTGAATGATGTTTTATGTCTTGCTTTGAGGGGTTGGGATATGATTTGCCTGCTTGGCTAGAGATCTTGCCCATAGGATCTTTGATTAGATTTTCTATGGTTTGATTGATCCTCTATCATGCCTATTTGATTGTGGAAATGTTGTTTAGAATATTTTATGGTGTTTGTAAGATGTTAGGAGTATGTTAGATTGAGCCAAAGTGTCATATGTTCGACCAAGAGGTCATTACAGGTCAGTCCGTACCGGTATGGGTCCTCAGGGATCGACACGCGGGTCTGTCTCAGCTCAAATCTATGCAAAATTACACAGGCATATCGGTACGCCTAGCACCGTATCGATACACCTAGCAAAAATTTATATTTGGCGTCGGTACACGAGCAACCGTATTGATATGCCCTTTAGCTACTAGAATCCCCTGTTTTTGATATCGAACAACCGTATCGGTACGCTTGAGGACCGTACCGATACCCTTTTGCGAAATGAACCCATATTGATACGGGCAAGTGGCGTATCGGTACACTGTCAATTATTTCTAGTAATATGCTTTACTGAAGTTTGAATCTTTACAATTTAGTCCATGTTTCTTGATCATGCAATTAAATGAGTTTGGATGATTTTTTTAAGTTGTAATTTAATAGGAATGCATGTAATATGATTAATTAAGGTTTGGTAACTTTGGATTTAAGTAAGTCCTTCTGGTTTTGTAAAATTACAATTTGGTACCAAAAATGCATTCTCGATCAATTGAATGTCAATTCGACGCCCGATTTAATTATAAATTTCACCGCTACTAGAATGATCACCGTAGGACTTAATTAGGCATTTATACAAGATAAAAGAAAAAATGAATTGTTTTCTAAGTAAATCGATCGGGTTTGTCTTGGCAAACCCAATATAGCTCGCTCGATTCGGTCTGCCGTCTAGGTCGGGTCATGGGGGTTACATATACTGCCATTCCTTTTTACCTTCATCGGCTTTCCTAATGTATACTCTTTGTATGCTGCCTTCTCCTTCTCATTTTCATCAATGTAAGGTTTTTTTTTCTTCCTTCAGCATGTTCTCCCATTTATTGCGTAACTCTTTCCTAACGTACGTAATCCACTAAAACCTACCTCGCTAGTTACTTTTTCTTCAGTTTGCCTCATCGTTAGACATTCACCTTGATTGTAAAACATGAAAAAATGGTATACATTCATTCATTTATTCTGAGATGCAATAAGAATACGTAAATATCAACTTACTAAAACTTAATGAAGGGAGGACATGTTATTTGTGCGTTCGGCCCATCACATATGGCCAACATCTCAGCACCAGCTTCTTCAGCAACTATGGCAACTTCATTATCAACTTTATCACCAACTTTCTCAGCAACTTCGTCAAAAACAGGAATCAAATTTGAAATTGTCATCCTAGGGATTAAATCTTCACATGATTCAGTGCGGAAAGAAACCAAGTCACTCATAAATAAACGCATCCTTATTACAAACAAATCTAACCTTTTTAGGTTCAAAGCGATGGAAAGGGTAACATTTTCAAAAAAACCAAATAGGACATAATATTCAGTTTAAACAGATTTCATCCAACAAGAAATGCAATTCCATACCAAAATTTTAAAACACAAACCCAAGATTTCAAGTATTTCGCAAATAAACAAACCTTAGGGTTTTGCTTGTTACCTTCACAATAGAGACAATGGCACAAGAACAGTGTTGCAGACCTAAATTGAGGTTTCAATCCTTTACACTGACTGAAATATTTTTCACAAATTGAGAGGATTCTTCAGATTTTCAATAGGGCTAGGGGAACCAAAACCAGAGGGCTTTAATCGCTAGGAGTACCAAAAGAACGAAGTACATTGCGAGACATACAAAAAACTGGAAATATGAATCTATAAACCGAAAAAATTATAATCATCTACTTTAGGTTGCGAAACTAGTTCATGAATTCCGATACTTGGCGATTCAACCTAATATGTTATCTATTTTCTTTACTTTTACGGTTTTGATATCTAATTTTATCTATCCAACATACTATACGCCATGTTTTGGTATTGATACTTAAGTTCTGAAACATATTATACAAACATCTATTGTTAAAGAGGCTTTAAACATTTCTAGTTTACACATTTTCTACAAGTTTCGGTACATGTACACAAGTTCCGATATCAGGAGAAAAACATTAACTGTTACGCGTTAACCCTAATGTGTTACTTTAACAACTGACAATTTCGCTACTCGTAATCAAATTTTGAGACATCTTTTGCCAACGTTAATTGTCACAGACTTTACTAGCAATAAGGTTTAAACTTGTATCTACTGGTTTCGGTACATATCACAATATTCCGTAACTTATGTGTTATTGTAACATTAGACGTTGCAACATGAATGTTATCCCAATAAAGTTGCGATACTACTTACTTAGTTTCAAAACTTACCGGCAACAACCTCTTCCCCTTTCCATGTGTTTTTATTTGGAATCTAAATCTAACAGTCAAAATCAAAAGTTCTCTCATCTAATGACTCTAACATCCTGTCGTTTATTATCCGTATACTAACTTGTCGTTCTTTAGACACCCCATATAAGTTTAATTAGCTCGTCAATATTTACTCAAATGCAATTATTCCTACTCGAGTAAGGGTAGACTAGAGGCAAAGTTTATAGGCATTTTCACCAAATATCACCCGTCTGAAAATTATTTACCATTCTCACACTCAAACAAAATTATTTCCCCCATATCACCCTTATAGTGAACTCGCCATGCTAGTCTATCGAGTGTCTATTAATTTTTTAAAATTAAAATCATGATTTTATAAGGTTTTAGGAAAATTATAATTTTAAATTATCAAATTTAAAAAATATTTAAAAATAAAAAGTTTGAATTTGATTATGATAGTTATTTAAAACAAACTAATTTTAATACATGTGATAATTATTAAGTAAAATATTCAATTAGGATAAATATTAATCTAGTTGAACAGAAACTAGTTTATACAATTATAAAATAATTATCCTTATTGAATTATCATAATGTATTAGGTTTTATGATAATTTTATTTTTAAATTAGTTAATTCTAAAAATATTTAAAAATGAACTAATTATAATCCAATTAGGATAATTATAAATAAACATATTCAATTAGGATAATTATTTTTTGAGCTGATCAAGTTAATTATTTAAAATGAACCAATTTCAATGCACAAAATAATTATAAAATAAAATATTCGATTATAATAATTATTAACCTAATAGAATTAAAATTAGTGTATACAATTTTAAACTAATTATCATGCTTATAAAATAGTTAAAAGTTATGATTATCAAAATTTACTGATTAGGACTAAGGTTTACTGATTAAAAATTTTAATTTAAAAAATTTAATTCTTTATATAAACTAATTTAAATAGGATGGGTTTAGGAAAATCATTCAAATAATGAGATAAGATTATATAAATTAATTTATTTTATTTTATCCTAATTGAATATTTTACTTAATAATTGTCGCATGTATTAAAATTAGTTCAATTTAAATAATTATTCTAATTAAACTCATTTTTTCATTTTTAAATATTTTTAAATATGATAATTTGAAAATTATATTTATCTTATAGATACTCGAATCAGTACAAGCCTAATTAAATAAAAATATCACAAAAACAAAAAAATAGTTGTTTAAAGAACAAGTCGGGCCAACATGGCGAGTTCAATAAATTATTAAAAAAAACTCTGATCAGAACTCATCAGGTTTGTATGGCAAATTTACGGTAAGAAATATGAGGAAATAATTTTATATGGGTGTCAAAATGGTAAATAATTTTTAGGCGGCTGATATTTCCGTGAAAACGCAAGTTTATAAAGATTGGCCTTTTAGTTTCATAAGGAATAATAATAGATTGTTGCAATTCAGATGAAACTCAATCAAAGTATCAACACCATGCATAAAAATCTTATTAATTGGAACATCAAATCTGAATTTAGTATTAATACCTTGGTTGAGTATTATTAATACATGGTGAATGGGTATTGTCACCGTCTGTCATGTATAATACCAATTATTTCGAGTATGAAAATAGTGTAGATACTTTTTTAGTATTGGTATCCAATTTATTAGTTGACTAATTCTAATCGGGTACTGCAAAAGTTCATTAAGGGCGACCATCCCAACCCAATTGCTTCACTAACATTGCCGGAATTCGAACCCCTGATCTTGCTTAAGATATTTGGTGTCTCATCCCACTAGATCAACTAGTTGTTGGTAATAGTGTAGATACTTTGATTCAATATCAATACATCATGCATCACTATTAATACTCTTATATATGTATCAATGCCAAGGTCTTGAAATGGTGGAACTATCGTATGAAAGCGAATGGGTTGTTTCTTTGTACTATTGACTTTTAAATATAGGGCCGTTACAAATTAAATATTAATATTTTCAATTTTATTACATCAAATAAATAACTTTATATGTAATTTTTTGTAATTATATCAAATGTGTTTTGAATATTTATCTATATAGATTTTATTATGATAAGAACTTTATCATCATTAGGAATATTATCTTTATTAATTAGAGTTCAATGTATTAAGTAATTCTTATGTCTATAAATAGATGATTTGATGAAGACCTTGTACACAATTCCATATTGAGAATAAATACAAGTTTCTCTCTTTATCTCTCATATGTCTCTTGTTATTGTTATTCGTTACTTTATTTACAAAACGTTATTCGCACGATCTCGCTCAATTATTGTGGTTCTTATTGGCAATTTCCAAAAAGATTTCAACAAGATATTGGTGAGTACGTCTACCATATATTCAACTCAGCTTAGCAAGTTTGATATGTTGTTCTTATTTATATATCGATATAGTGGTTGTTTAATCACTCTTATATTAAGGTCAGTGTATTTTTTATTTATTATTTGATTATTATTTCTTTCTAATACTCAATGACGCTTTGTTGCACTGAGTTTATACATATAACTCTAGAAACAAATATCGAGCTTTCAGCAAAACTTACGAGATCAACTTAGTTTTAAAAATACGGTGTTATGTAATGGTAGAATGACCAACCGATATATTAAGGAGAGTGAAGAATGGAGTGGATTGGATATGCCACTTGACATTGATGTTTCTCAAGTTCCCCAGGCTATATGCACCTCAACAATTTATATATATATATATATATATATATATATATATATATAAGATTAGTTGTTATTATTATTATTATTTGTATGAATTTGGTGTTGTGATTTTTAAAGTTCATATAACATCATGATGAAAGGGTGAGTGAGGTGACTAAGAGGCGAGGAACCTAAGAGCTGCTAGCTTGCAATTTAGCGCATCCAACCCAGACCTGCAAATCCTCTTACGGAGCAACACTCGTACGACATCAATGTTTCTTTTTTGACCACACGGGGAAACATTGGGAAAAGACCCCAACAACTGTTTTCCTCCCAATGAGAGAGTGATAGGTTCATTAACAATATCGAGTCCATGATAGTTCAGGTTCTAAAGTCTCTCTCTCTCTCTCTCTCTCTCTCTATATATATATATATATATATATATATATATATTGGTTGATCAATTATTCTTTAATAATATTCATGTTATCAAGTCTATATATGCTCGAAAACAATAATTTTTCTATGTCCAAAAGCTCGATTATAGACTTCTCTTAAGTTCATGTTATTAAAATTCGTCTTGATCCAAGAATTTTTATGGGAAGCATTCCCTAAAGTGAATGCAAGCATGCTAATTCACTATCTAGTTAGTGAATAAAACTCGGATATGTTTCAAATTAAATTGAAATTATGTGGTTAAAGTATCACTAATAAGGATATATTAGAAAAAAATATTTCTATTTTCACGTAAATAGTATTGTCATGCAAACAAAATATCGTGAAAAGGTTTTAAAGGCCCATTGGCTCCACATCATTCCCTAAAGTGAATGTGAGATTATATAACGAAAGAATAAAGGCCACATTAGTAGTTGTGGTCACGATCGATGTCATGGATATAGACATGAACAAGAAGATCATTTTAAGAATGTTTATACCCACCATAAGTGGGGCTATACGGATTCCAAGAGTGATAAAGATCATTCTAAGAAAGTGAAATCCTTTTATTACTAATGCGATTTATAAACCATTGGTCTCGTACGTGTTGTACGTTGAAGCATCAACAATCATTTAATGATAAAGGAAAGAAAATATAAGCAAATTTTGTTTGCAAAAATGACGAGAATGATATTGGTCCAACTCATCTGGGCGTTGTTGATTTCCTTATAACCCTTGAAGGGAATAAATCGTCTTTTAATTATTCTCATAACCTCGAAGATAATTATTGATCTTTTAATTTTTTTTGTTTATTTATACAAAATAATTATTTAGGTTTTATATTTTTATTTATTTATTTAGTGATATTTATTTATTTTATTTAACATGATTATTTATCAAACACAATCTATGATAACGATTTATGCTTAGCAGAAGGATAAGAAATATTTTATCAATTAAATGCAAGGGAAAAATGTGAGTACTATATCTCAAAGTGCTAAAATAATGATGCTCTGAAAGAGTAATAAGTTCTTGAGAGAAAACACATTATGAAAGGTGCATAATTGCGACATTGTAATAGTTACTGCTAATGGTAATAATATCGTCACCACCAAAAGTGAAAATTTTGAGAGAGCAATAAGAGTTCTCAAAATAATCCTTCGAAAATAATATATAACATATGTTATCAATCGGCATATAAAATAAGCCAATGTGGTTATAAGTTCTGATAGCTGACAAATCAATTGAAAGCTCTAGAAGAGCTATATATTGCTATCAAAAGAATAATTTTCAATGAAAGCTCTGGAAGAGCTAAATATATTTCTATTCAAATGAACAATTTTTGGTGGACAATATATTATCAAGTTTAAAAGAAACTTGTATTTCAAAATTTGTACTGGACATGTACGAGTGACATTGAATCACATATTAATGTAAACCAGAAGTTTAAAAATTCAGAAACACGCACATATATAGTTGACATGATTGGTTAGACCATCCTGATCAATAATGATGCAGAAGTTATTGAAATTTGCATGCACATATATTAAAAGAACCTAAAGTTCTTGTGATGCTTGTCTTTAAAGGAATTGATTAAATTCCACTTACTAAAAAAACCTGAAGTTCTTGTGCTTCTTGTTGATAAATCTAATATTTGCATATATTTCACATATATATAACTATATTTTAGTATTCTAATACAACTACAAATCCATGTTTTAAGAAGTATTTTAATTTTGTAGGTATTTTGACAGCTAAAAGATAATACATGCTTAGAATAGAAGTTTTAGTTGGATTTGGATTCTAAGTAGCACTTAACAGAAGAAGAGGAATCCTACTTCAAAGTTGAACTTTCACTTTTATATTATATTTATAGTAGGATAGAGTTTTAAATTAAATCCTATTGTAATTCCTTCTCCTAGTTGATGTAAAAGACCTCTATTATAAATAGGGTCATAAGGAGAAGAGAAATCATTTATCACATAATTCTTATTCTTCTCTTCTTTGTCGATTTCCCCTCTTTATGAGTTACTAAACTCTTTCTTTCTAGTTAAGGTTTGATTCAAGGTTATTAATACAAGTTCTTAGTGAGGTTTTCTAGTTAAGGTTTGCTAAACTCTTTCTTTCTAAATTTAATCTGAAATAGTTGTTACAACAGCTATTAAAGAGTGATTAAAGCATAATTTAATTTGCCTTTTACACAGCTTATTCCAAATGAATTTGGACACTTTTGTAGGTTTGGTTCGAATTGTTCAGCTTCTATAACAGCTGGTTTTTGAAAGAATTTAAAATAGGTTTTAAATTATATTTCAATCTGTGATTAATGCCGATTTATTACCTATTTGTTTTGGACGAAAATTCCCTTGGTTTTACACTATAAATAGAAGATGTTCTAAGCTTATTATATATACAACAAAATAAAGCTTTCTACATGGTTTTGCCAATCCAAATTTCTTACAAAATTTCCATGAGTTCTTTCAGAGTTTTTTTCCAAGAGAAGAATAGTACCACCGGATTCCACTCCGAAATTTGGGTGTACAAATTGTTAGAACGACCATGCTAACCTGATTTTTCCAACAGGTAAAATAGGGGAGACGAATCCTTTAGAAATGGGAGATGTTTTGGAGTCTTCGGAAGCTTGATTTTGCATCGGTAAGTGGGCTTTGTGTTGTATGTGAGTGGAAACGTGGTTTACAGCTTTAAAAAGTTTTGAAAGTGATTTTGGGAGTTTAGATTAATCTTGAAACGCTTGTCTAAGCTCAAAAGTAAGTATTAAACGATTTTGCTCGTAATTTTAGTTTGCCATAGTTGATTTTCTCATGCCTATGTTTATGTTTTGATACATACTGTTTTATGCATGTTTTGGAAATGGTTTATGACACAAATGATCTATATTGATGATATTTGAGCATGGTAATGTTATTTAAAAGGTATTTCAATGATATGTAAATGCATGTTTTGTTGCATTGAAAAATTGGTTTGAATGATGCATATGAAAAACAATGAGGTATCATGTTTAATATGGAATATATTGGCAAGTGACAACGATTAAATGTTATCGGATATAGCTGGTATGCCATAGGGTTTAAAGTGCACTGTAATAAGCCATCTCATGTGTGTCGAGGGGTTAATTGTGTCGTTTTCTCCACCATGGAAATCACAGCTGTTGAGGGGTTAATTGTGCTGCATTCTCCTGCTGGTGGATTAAGTGTCAGAATGGTTGAGGGGTTAAATGTGTCGTTTGCTCCCATTGTAAATATTATACATCATAATCGTCGAGGGGTTAAATGTGTCGTTTGCTCTGGTTATGGATGTATATAAAGTGGTCGAATGAACCACTTGTCAAATCCGTGTATCCGATGTGTTTTTTATAAGGAAAGATTTGGTTCTTAGGTTAGTAGAATGCCAATATATGAATTAATGTATCATGATGGATAAATGTGTCTTGTATAATGAGATTTATACATGTTATGCTCTTTAAGCTTTGCTATTGGATGAATAAGCATGTGAAGGCTTAAATTGAGGTTTTGTATATGGGATTATGCATGAGATCTATGAGACATGTTTTGCATATGGTTTAATATGCATGTTTTACGAAGGTAAAAAGGGCATGAGATGTTTAAGCATGATGTACGAAGAGTGTTTTGACTAAAATGATTTTAAATGCCTTGTTGTGTAACGCCCCAGTTTTGGGCCTAGCATTTTTGAGGTTTATTAGACGGTCTAGTGGACCGGGTTAGAGATTCGAGTCGAATTCGGGATCGTATATTTTTCAGTAAGATAAAAATGTGGAAAAATAGTTAAAAATAATCTTTTAATATATATTGATTTTTGGTGGAATCAATATTGGAAAATGGAACTTGGAAATGTGACGTTTTGGTTAGTGACGAAAATGCAATTTTTGAAAACTGTTTTAAAGTGACTAAAATTAAAAGGGTCAAATTCTTAGAATCCTTAAGGAGCTAAATTACCAAGTTTTTGCTGGTGGTTTCTCCCTTCAATTGAATCATTTTAAACATGTGTTTTAAAGGGGGATTAAGAGGGATTTAAATATCTAAGTTAGTTATTTGCTTTTAAAGAAAATTTACGTAACTTTTTCCTAAACCTTTTCTCTCAACTTCTTTTTTGCCAAATACTCAGAATTTCATCAAAATCCAGAGGTGAGAGATTATTTTCACTCATATTATTGATTCTAACTTGATTATTTAACTTTGTTTTACAAAATCTCATTGAAATCTTATGTTTTCTTAGCTTTAAACAAGCAAATTGAGGGAGAAATCACATAACAGGGGTAAGGCTCGTGATCTCCTCTGTTAAATGGTTCTTTATTGATATTCCCAAGTATTTGATCCTTGATTTATGGTTTATAATTTGATTTTATGTTTTTATATAGATTTAATTGGGTAAAATTGATGAAATGATGAAAGATTCATATTGAATCTGATTTCCAGTGTTATAAATTGTTTTTGAACATATTTTTGATGTTTAATGATGTTGATAAGTCAATTTTATCAATGGAATCCCAAAACTCTTGAATCTCTAATTGTTTAGGTTGCTAGATTTGTGTTTTTGAGGTGTTACGGTGGTTGTGTGTTTGCTGAAGGTCTTAGGTTTTATTATGTTTCTAGATGTTAATTGATGATAAAAGTGGTGTTAGATTGTTAGGTTGTGGCTGGGTTGTGTTTGGAAAGGATTAGTTGAAGTTTTCGGTTCTTGTGGTTGGGCAATTGTGAGGTGAATGTAAGAATCCGTGAGGATCTATTGTTGTAGTGTTGTAAATGCATGGAGATGCATTAATCCTCTGTTGTTATATGGTTTAAGCGGGGGAGGTTGTTTTGGAAGCAAACGATGTAGCATTGGAGGCTTTAGACGCTTGATTTTGCGTTGACAAATCAAGGCTTCGCGTATCGGTGAGTGAGAACGTGGATTCCAACTTTGTAATGTTTTAAAGGTGGTTTATGGGAGTTTAAACTTAGCTTGATATGCTGGTTTAAACTCGGAAGTAAGTAAAAGTGGATATTCTCTCTCGGCCGTGCTAGTGTTAAATGGTTTTATGCACTTGTTTTGATTTACATGTTACCTACTGTTTAAGCATGTTTTAAAGTACTTAATATACTGTATTTGAGCATGAAATGCTGAAGGATGCACATGGTAAGTGATCCTTGTAAGTATATGGTTTATACTTGTGGTTTAAAGCATGGTTGTTGCTTTGAAAAAATGGTTTGGTCAATGCTTGTTAAAAACAGTGAGGTAAATGTTAAATGGTTAATTATATTGGCAAGTGTTGTGGTTTTAAAATTGTTATCGGATATAGTTGGCTCGACATAGGATTGAGAGCACTATAATAAGTCGCCTTGGATATTGAGGGGTTTAGATCCGTGTACCGAAAACTTCATCTGAGTACCCTAATGGTAGAGGGGTTAAGCAGTACCCTAGACTCCCGTTAGAGGATTAAGCATCTAACTGATGATTGGGGTTGCTGTCCCTATGGGTTGAAAGGTGTACCCGGTTGATAATGTATCGCGATTGTTATTGTATCGGTATTCTGGTTGAGATGGCTTGAAGTGTTGGTTGAACACTTGTTGAATCCGTGTATCTGATGAACTCTTTAGTTAATGAACTTGTTTAATGATCACTTGTGAGCCAAGATAATTGTTGATGTATCATTGGAAAGTTTATGTTGTATAATGTGATTTATACATGTTTACTCTTTAAGCTTTGCATATGGTTGTTATGCATGGGAAAGCTTAAATTGAGGTTGAGTAATGGGACTTGCTGTTGGTTAATAATACATGTTGCATATGGTTTAATATGCTAGTTTTAAAGATGTTAAGTGCATGGTTAAAAGGCATGATGATGTTTTAAATGTTGTTGAAACACGACTTTGAAATGGGATTTCGATGAGTTATTAAGATATGATTTTAAATGCATTGATGGTGTTTTGTTTGTGAGCGCTCCTCACTAATCCTTGTGTGCTTACGCTCTTATTGTCCATCAATGTAGAGAATTGAGAGCTTTGGAGGCAATAAGGAGCAAGGGATCCTAGCAAGACTTGTTTACCAAAGTATGTTTGGATTAGACTATAAGTAATAAAGGCAATGGGGTACTCGTTTTGGTTTTGGGAGATTTTTTGATAAACTCCCTGCTTGAGCAAGTTTGTTTGATTGCTCTTAAGTTGTAAATGGCCTTTATGGTTTGTTTTTGGTGATGGTTTGAAATTTCATGTTTTACTTGAAAGGTTTCCTAGGTTGCATGCCTATAGATTTACGTTTGATATAAAATGCCATGAATTGATGTTGAATTTGTGATGCTATGCTGTGAATTATATCCTGAATATGTTGGATGGATGTTAGAAGCATGTTAGAATGTTTTGGTAAGGTCGAAAGCATGTTAAACCAGCTAAAAATAACATTACAGGTCCAGGGGTACCGATATGCGGGGGCCATATTAGTACGGCTAGGCGTATTCAGGAACCTGGGATCGGTACGAGTATGTGCGTACCGGTATGGTTAAGCAATTCAAGCTTGGAGTATCGGCACAGGACAAGGCATATCGGTACGAGAACTCGTTACTGGAAAGTTACTTTTTGGGAAAAACCCGTGTACCGGAACGTTGAAGGCTCGTACCGGTACGGTATTTAAATTTTGCAAGCTGATGTGGCATACCGATACGGTACACTGTGTACCAGTACGGGTAGCTACTCCGTATCGGTACGGCTGTGATTGTACCGGTACTGGTGGCTGTTATTTCTATTAATGTCATGGAAATAAGGTTTTGTTTCCTTGCATTTTAGTCCCTGAATATTAATGATGCAATTGGCTATAATCTGATAGTCATTTTGAGCTGAATTTTGACATGTAAGCATGTAACCTATCTAATTAAAGGATGGTAACTTAAAATTGGGCTAAGTCCTCATAATTTTCAGAATTTACAATTGGACCCTAAATCATAATTATGACTAACCGAATGTCAATTCAACGCCCGATTGAGTTGGCTTTTCACCAGAGATCTGTATGCTCACATAG
Organism: Hibiscus mutabilis; assembly: GCA_019671005.1. Classification (NCBI taxonomy): domain Eukaryota; kingdom Viridiplantae; phylum Streptophyta; class Magnoliopsida; order Malvales; family Malvaceae; genus Hibiscus; species Hibiscus mutabilis. Next base: position 18,625,129 of record CM033732.1, read on the forward strand.
GTTTATTATTTTGCATCTAGATAAGATAAAAGAAAAAAAATTGTCGGTTTTCGGATTGATCTCTTTGCGGTTTACTTTGGTAAACCTAATGTAGCTCGCTCGGTTCGATCTTGCGACTAGGCCGGGTCGAGGGGGTTACATGTTGAGTATTTTTAGAGCAACCCTCACTAGGAATTATTTTCTTACGCTCTTCTTTCTCATCAATGCATGAAAGTAAGCTTTCATGGCAGCGAGCAAGTGATAAGGAATCCAAAAATTAAAACATTTCAAGTATGGTTTTGATAAATGAACTTGTAGTAAATAAAGGGCAATGTGACCAAGTTGTATTTGGGAGGGTTATATGCTTACTCCCTGTGCTGGAAAAGTTTCTTTTGATGTTTTAGACTTGAATTATGCTTTATGTCTTGCTTTGAGGGTTTGGGATATGATTTGCATGCTTGGCTAGAGATCATGCCCATAGAATCTTTGATTAGATTTGCTATGGTTTGATTGATCCTCTATCATGCCTATTTGATTGTGGAAATGTTGTTTAGAATGTTGTATGGTGTTTGTAAGATGTTAGGAGTATGTTAGATTGAGCCAAAGTGTTATATGTTCGACCAAGAGGTCATTACAGGTTAGTCTGTACCGGTACGCCTAGCATTGTATCGATACACCTAGCAGAAATTTATACTTGGCGTCGGTACACGAGCAACTGTATCGATATGCCCTTTAGCTACTAGAATCCCCTATTTTTGACATCGAACAACTGTCTCGGTATGCTTGAGGACCGTACCGATACCCTTTTGCGAAATGAACCCATATCGATACGGGCAAGGGGCGTATCGGTACACTGTCAATTATTTCTAGTAATATGCTTTACTCATGTTTGAATCTTTACAGTTTAGTACATGTTTCTTGATCATGCAATTAAATGAGTTTGGATGATTTTTTAAGTTCTAATTTAATCGGAATGCATGTAATATGATTAATTAAGGTTTGGTAACTTTGGATTTAAGTAAGTCCTTCTAGTGTTGTAAAATTACAATTTGGTCCCAAAAGTGCATTCTATATCAATTGGATGTCAATTCGATGCCCGATTTAATTATAAATTTCACCGCTACTAGAATGATCACCGTAGGACTTAATTATGCGTTTATACAAGATAAAATAAAAAATGAAACATTTTCTAAGTAAATCGATCAGGTTTGTCTCGGCAAACCCAATGTTGCTCGCTCGGTTCTGTCTGGAGTCTAGGCCGGATCAAGGGGGTTACATATACTATTATTCCCTTTTACCTTCATCTGCTTTCCTAATGTATACTCTTTGTATGTCGCCTTCTCCTTCTCATTTTCATCAATGTAAGGTTTTTTTTCTTCATTCGGCATGTTCTCCCATTTATTGCGTAACTCTTTCCTAACGTACGTAATCCACTAAGACCTACCTCGCTAGTTACTTTTTCTTCAGTTTGCTTCATCGTTATACATTCACCTTGATTGTAAAACATGAAAAAATGGTATACATTCAATCATTCATTCTGAGATGCAATAAGAATACGTAAATATCAACTTACTAAAACTTAATGAAGGGAGGACATGTTTTTTGTGCGTTCGGCCCATCACATATGGCCAACATCTCAGCACCAGCTTCTTCAGCAACTGTGGCAACTTCATTATCAACTTTATCACCCACTTTCTCAGCAACTTCGTCAAAAGCGGGAATAAAAATTTGAAATTGTCATCCTAATGATTAAATCTTCACATGATTCAGTGCGGAAAGAAACCAAGTCGCTCATAAATAAACGCATCCTTATTACAAACAAATCTAACCTTTTTAGGTTCAAAGCGATGGAAAGGGTAACATTTTCAAAAAAACCAAATATGACATAATATTCAGTTTAAACAGATTTCATCCAACAAGAAATGCAATTCGATACCAAAATTTTGAAACACAAACCCAAGATTTCAAGTATTTCGCAAATAAACATACCTTATGGTTTGCTTGTTACCTTCGCAAAAGATACAATGACACAGGAACAGCGTTGCAGACCTAAATTGAGGTTTCAATCCTTTACACTGACTGAAATATTTTTCACAAATTGAGAGGATTCTTCAAATTTTCAATTGGGTTAGGGGAACCAAAACCGGAGGGCTTTAATCACTAGGAGTACCAAAAGAACGAAGTACATTGCGAGACATACAAAAACTGGAAATATGAATCTTTAAACCGAAAAAAATTATAATCATCTACTTTAGGTTGCGAAACTAGTTCATGAATCCCGATACTTGGCGATTCAACCTAATATGTTATCTATTTTCTTTACTTTTACGGTTTTGACATCTAATTTTATCTATCCAACATACTATACGCCATGTTTTGGTATTGATACTTAAGTTCCGAAACATATTATACAAACATCTATTGTTAAAGGGGCTTTAAACATTTCTAGTTTACACATTTTCTATAGGTTCCGGTACATGTACACAAGTTATGATATCAGGAGAAAAACATTAACTGTTACGCGTTAACCCTAATATGTTACTTTCACAACTAACAGTTTCGCTACTCGATATCAAATTTTGAGACATCTTTTGCCAACGTTAATTGTCACAGACTTTACTAGCAATAAAGTTTAAACTTTTATCTACTAGTTTCAGTACATATCGCAATATTCCGAAACTTATGCGTTATTGTAACATTTGACGTTGCAACATGAATGTTATCCCAATAAAGTTGCGATACTACTTACTTAGTTCCGAAACTTACCAGAAACAACCTCTTCCCGTTTCCATGTGTTTTTATTTGGAATCTAAATCTAACAGTCAAAAGTTCTCCCATCTAATGGGTCTAACATCATGCCGTTTATTATCCGTATACTAACTTGTCGTTCTTTAGACACCCCGTATAAGTTTAATTAGCTCGTCAATATTTACTCAGATGCAATCATTCCTACTCGAGTAGGGGTAGAGTCGAGGCAAAGTTTATAGGCATTTTCACCAAATATCACCCGTCTGAAAATTATTTACCATTCTCACACTCATACAAAATTATTACCCCCATATCACCCTTATAGTGAACTCGCCATGCTAGCCTATCGAGTGTCTATTAATTTTTTTAAATTAAAATCATGATTTTATAAGGTTTTAGGAAAATTATAATTTTAAATTATCAAATTTAAAAAATATTTAAAAATAAAAGGTTTGAATTTGATTATGATAGCTATTTAAAACGAACTAATTTTAATACATGTGATAATTATTAAGTAAAATATTCAATTAGGATAAATATTAATCTAGTTGAACAGAAACTAGTTTATACAATTATAAAATAATTATCCTTATTGAATTATCATAATGTATTAGGTTTTATGATAATTTTATTTTTAAATTAGTTAATTTTAAAAATATTTAAAAATGAACTAATTATAATCCAATTATTATAAATAAACATATTCAATTAGGATTATTATTTTTTGAGCTGATCAAGTTAATTATTTAAAATGAACCAATTTCAATGCACAAAATAATTATAAAATAAAATATTCAATTATAATAATTATTAACCTAATAGAATTAAAATTAGTGTATGCAATTTTAAACTAGTTATCCTACTTATAAAATAGTTAAAAGTTATGATTATCAAAATTTACTGATTAGGATTAAGGTTTACTGATTAAAAATTTTAATTTAAAAATTTTAATTCTTTATATAAACTAATTTAAATAGGATAGGTTTAGGAAAATCATTCAAATAAAGATATAAGATTATATAAATTAATTTATTTTATTTTATCCTAATTGAATATTTTACTTAATAATTGTCACATGTATTAAAATTAGTTCAATTTAAATAATTATTCTAATTAAACTCATTTTTTTCATTTTTAAATATTTTTAAATGTGATAATTTGAAAATTATATTTATCTTATAAATATTCGAATCAGTACAAGCCTAATTAAATAAAAATATCACAAAAAAATTTGTTTAAAGAACTCGTCAGGCCAACATGGCGAGTTCAATAAATTATTAAAAAAACTCCATCAGAACTCATCAGATTTGTATGGCAAATTTACTGTAAGAAATATGAGGAAATAAATTTATATGGGTGTCAAAATGGTAAATAATTTTTAGGCGGCTGATATTTCGGTGAAAACGCAAGTTTATAAAGATTGGCCTTTTAGTTTCATAAAGGAATAATAATAGATTGTTGCAATTCAGATGAAACTCAATCCAAGTATCAACACCATGCATAAAAATCTTATTAATTGGAACATCAAATCTGAATTTAGTATTAATACCTTGGTTGAGTATTATTAATACATGGTGAATGGGTATTGTCACCGTCTGCCATGTATAATATCAATTACTTCGAGCATGAAAATAGTGTAGATACTTTTTTTAGTACTGGTATCTAATTTATTAGTCGACTAATTCTAATCGGGTACTGCAAAAGTTCATTAAGGGCGATCATCCTAACCCAATTGCTTCACTAACATTGCCGGAATTCGAACTCCTGATCTTGCTTAAGAGATTTAGTGTCTCATCCCACTACACCAACTAGTTGTTGGTAATAGTATAGATACTTTGATTCAATATCAATACATCATACATCACTATTGATACTCTTATATATGTATCAATGCCAAGGTCTTGAAATGGTGTAACTATCGTATGAAAGCGAATGGGTTGTTTCTTTGTACTATTGACTTTTAAATTTAGGGTCGTTAAAAATAAATATTAATATTTTCAATTTTATTACATCAAATAAATAACTTTATATGTAACTTTTTGTAATTATATCAAATGTGTTTTGAATATTTATCTATATTGATGTTTATTATGATAAGAACTTTATCATCATTAGGAATATTATCTTTATTAATTAGAGTTCAATGTATTAAGTAATTCTTATGTCTATAAATAGATAATTTGATGAAGACATTGTACACAATTCCATATTGAGAATAAATACAAGTTTCTCTCTTTATCTCTCATATGTCTCTTGTTATTGTTATTCGTTACTTTATTTACAAAACGTTATTAGCACGATCTCGCTCAATTATTGTGGTTCTTATTGGCAATTTCCAAAAAAGATTTCAACAAGATATTGGTGAGTACATCTACCATTTATTCAACTCAGCTTAGCAAGTTTGATATGTTGTTCTTATTTATATATCGATACAGTGGTTGGTTAATCACTCTTATATTAAGGTCAGTGTATTTTTTATTTGTTATTTGATTATTATTTCTTTCTAATACTCAATGACGCTTTGTTGCACCGAGTTTATACATATAACTCTAGAAACAAATATCGAGCTTTCAGCGAAACTTACGAGATCAACTTAGTTTTAAAAATATGGTGTTATGTAATGGTAGAATGACCAACCGATATATTAAGGAGAGTGAAGAATGCAGTGGATTGGATATGCCACTTGACATTGATGTTTCTCAAGTTCCCCAAGCTATATGCACCTCAACAATTATATATATATAAGATTAGTTGTTATTATTATTATTATTTGTATGAATTTGGTGTTGTGATTTTTAAAGTTCATATTAGATCATGATGAAAGGGTGAGTCAGGTGACTAAGAGGCGAGGAACCTAAGAGCTGCTAGCTTGCAATTTAGCGCACCCAACCCAGACCTGCAAATCCTCTTACGGAACAACACTCGTAAGGCATCAATGTTTCTTTTTTGACCACACGGGGAAACATTGGAAAAAGAACCCAACAAGTGTTTTCCTCTCAATGAGAGAGTGATAGGTTCATTAACAATATCGAGGCCATGATAGTTCAGGTTGTAAAGTCTATATATATTGGTTGATCAATTATTCTTTAATAATATGCATGTTATAAAGTCTATATATGCTCGAAAACAATAATTTTTCTATGACCAAAAGCTCGATTATAGACTTCTCTTAAGTTCATGTTATTAAAATTCGTCTTGATCCAAGAATTTTTATGGGAAGCATTCCCTAAAGTGAATGCAAGCATGCTAATTCACTATCTAGTTAGTGAATAAAACTCAGATATGTTTCAAATTAAATTGAAATTATGTGGTTGAAGTATCACTGATAAGGATATATTAGAAAAACATTTAATTTTTCACGTAAATAGTTTTGTCATGCAGACAAAATATCGTGAAAAGGTTTTAAAGGCCCATTGACTCCACTTCATTCCCTAAAGTGAATGCGAGATTATATAACGAAAGAATAAAGGCCACATTAGTAGTTGTGGTCACGAATGATGTCATGGATATAGACATGGACAAGAAGATCATTTTAAGAATGCTTATACCCACCATAAGTGGGGCTATACGGATGCCAAGAGTGATAAAGATCATTCTAAGAAAGTGAAATCCTTTTTATTACCAATGCGATTTACAAACCATTGGTCTCATACTTGTCGTACGTTGAAGCATCAACAATCATTTAATGATAAAGTGTAGCGATGTCCCTTACATTTCTCATCGCTAAATAAAAACGAGGATTTTAGAAGGTGTTTTTGAAAGGTGTTTGTGATTCTTTTGGATATAAAATGTTTATTCCGTGGGGTTTTAAAAAAACCGCATTTTAAAAAATGGAGTCGCCACCGGCCACTTAGGTAGGCCGGACACCATAAAACCAGAGATTCAAAAAAATGTTGGGTTCGGGAGTCGGTTACGGATGGGGAAGGATTAACACCCCTACACCGCCCAAAATTGGTACTCTAATAATTACCGCTTTATTAATATTGGATTTTCCGGATTAAAGTGACGATTATTTTAAAATTCAGTCATAATTGCGAATAAATTTTAAGGGCCCCGTTATCCGAGAATAAACGCCCAACCACTATCACTACGCTTGATACTGGCCCCGTTTACGCTCGGATAAAAGGGCACCGCATTGACAATTTATATACCATATGCAATCTTAGTGACAAAAATATAAGACATAGCAGATAATTTAAAAACAGTAAATATTCACATAACAGAATACTAATCTAACATAAATGAAATACGTAATTAAAATACACATATACATACCAAGCTTAATATCAGATAAAAGCAAACTTAACATGCCACAATAACAAGGTAGGTATAAATACATATATAGACAAAAACACATATTTCAAGGAGACATACATATTAGAAATAAAATATATTTCAACATATATGGGACAATATATTATACATAAAAAAGGGTAAATATGCTAACATATAACCTAAAAAAATAAAAGAACACGCACACATACAAAAATACAAAATATACCATGTACGAATCAACTAGAACATAACAGGCTTAATATGAATAACCGAACAAAAAGGTACATAATCATTAAAAACCTAACACACATATACATATGAACATAAAAATACAAGGCATATACGAGGGATATATAATAAGACAAGAGACTACATTAACATATACGATTATAATACGAACATGAGTATTTACATAGAAACAGGACTGAAATGAAAGAAAAATCGAAGTCAGTGGCAGAAATTAAAGAACAATAATATGTAATTTAAGGACGAAAATGCGAAGTAAACGGAACCTAAAAGGATCAAAACTGTAATTGGACCAAGGGGCAGACCCAAAATGAAAAGTTCAAAAACGCGGGATGGTTAAAGGCGTAATTTAACCATTTGAAAACTGATTCGGTGTAATTTAGGGACTGGATTGTAAGATTTTGAAATACAAGAGGGACCAGAGTTGTAAATATACCATGCGGCAAGACAAAAGTGAAAATATTGGAAACACGGGGGGATTTAGTATGTAATTTACCCATTTAACGAAATAATAATAACTATATAAACCCTATTTTTAGGCCGAAACCAATTTTTCCTTCATTTCTTTCATTTTCAGTTTTATAACTCAAACCCTCTCTCTCGTTTTCTCTCAAACCGATCCCATAAAACCCAGAATCCGGCGGCCGGCCGCCAGCCGTCGCTAACCGGCGCCGGCGAGTCTTAATAAACCTACCAAAATAACCCCCAAGTCACCCTCGACACGAATCCAAGGTTGGATTCAGAGGAAAAGCCTCCATCTGCCCTAGATCTAGGAAATACGAAACGAAAAAACCCATTTTTTAAACCCAAAACGAAACTACAAGGGGTCTCCCCCTCCTTTCAGTTCACCGTATCTGGCTTGGGGAAGCCGAAAGGCTTGTGACTGAGGAGGGGAGACCTACAAACGGTGACGGTAAGACCACACTCTCTCTCTTTTTTACCTCTTTTGTATATGCATGCAAAAATAAAATAAAAAGGGAAACAAGTATTTACCACTGGACTGACTTTTGTATTTCGATTGTAACTTGACTTGTTCGATTACAACTTGCTCTTTTGATTACAACTCTGTTCTTGTCTGTTACCACTCTCTCTTTTTTTCTATTACAACTCTCCCCATTACAAAATATTTGTTTCCTACATATATATGCCTGTCTTTGGTTTTGGTGCAAGTTGCATATTACTTGCTTTTTCAGATCTGGACTGACATGTTTCTTTCTTGCTGTGTTTGACATGTTCTGAGCGCGGTGGTTGAAGATCGGCATGGTGCAGCATGGTGGCGGTGTAGGGGTTTTGCCTGCGGCCAGACGTGTTCTCGGCCGTTAGATCAGATCTGATCTAACGGTCGAGATAGCTTGAAGGATGAATAGCCCAGATGAAGCCTCGATTTGGTGAAATGGCTCCAGATCGTGCCACGTGGAGCTCAGCAGTCGAGGAGTCAGAGCGCGTGGGGCTCACGCACGGGTGGGATATCAAAGCGTCCGCGCGTGGACCGCATGCGCGTGTGGCACTCGAACGGTCCATACGTGTGGAGCACGCGGCTGACAGATATTTTGGTCCTTGGTTAGATCGTGGCCGTTGGATTAGATCTTGATCCAACGGCCCACAGTCACCTGCACACACAGTAACTGTAATTAGATAGGGTTTGGGTTTGGGCCAACCGGGCCTTGTAATTATTTACTTGGACTGTAATTTATTTATTTGGTTTAATATATATTTTTTTGGACTTCATTTTATATATTAGCCCAATAGTATTAGTAATAGTATAATTACAATACCCATACGATAATACAAACGTATATACTTATGTAAACATTAATTAATATAACATACTAGCATACATACATATAATCATACACATAATTAACATAACATCTATATACATTAAACAAATACGCTCGTACTCTATAGATACATACGCGACACACATATGCCATTAATACGTATACATACATAGCTTATAATATACATGCACACACCACACCTTATATATATTAGTAACACTCATGCAAATAATAAACATATAATATAATAAGTATACATGCAACACTACTATGTATTTACAGGTAAAAATGAGTGATTACATAAAGTAAAGAAAATAGAAGCAAATTTTGTCTGCGAAAATGACGAGAATGATATTGGTCCAACTCATCTGGGCGTTGTTGATTTCCTTATAACCCTTGAAGGGAATAAATTGTCTTCTAATTATTCTCATAACCTCGAAGATAATTTTTGATCTTTTAACTTATTTTGTTTTTTGTTTATTTACTTTACGAAATAATTATTTACGTTATATATTTTTTATATATTTATTTTGTGATATTTATTTATTTTATTTAACATGATTACTTATCAAACACAATCTATGATAACGATTTATGCTTAGCAGAAGGATAAGAAATATTTTATCAATTAAATGCAAGGGAAAAATGTGAGTGCTATATCTCAAAGTGCTAAAATATTGGTGCTCCGAAAGAGTAATAAGTTCTTGAGAGAAAACACATTATGAAAGGTGCATAATTGCGACATTGTAATAATTACTGCTAATGGTAATAATATCGTCACCACCAGAAGTGAAAATTTTGAGAGAGCAATAAAAGTTCTCAAAATAATCCTTCAAAAATTATAGATAACATATGTTATCAATTGGCATATAAAATAAGCAAAAATTCATAAGCAAAGATTCATAAGCACTCATTTTTATCAGACTTCCCTGTTTGTAGCTTTGGAAAAACGTGTTATTTTGGACATCTCCGCTCTTCCTTAGCTGAATCTTCGGGCTCGTAAGTTCTTCCTATATGGAGCTTCGTCACCTTCCAATCTTGGAGCTATAGGCTCTTCCTATATAGAACCCTTCGCTCTGAAACCTCGAGTTATGAGTCCCTCCTATATAGAACTTTTCACTTCGAGACTGTAAAGCTTGGAGTCCTTCCTATATAGAACTCTTCGCCTTCAACGCTTGTTTCTCCTATATAAAACCTTTTGCGCCCCTGATGGATTCTTCCGACTGGGAGTTCCTCCTATATAGAACTGCTAGTCTTCAAACCCTGGAGCCGTCAGTCCTTCCTATATAGAACTTTTGGCGTCTGAAATCTCAGAGCTACAGGTTCTTCCTATATAGAACCTTTCACTCTAAGACAGTGAAGCTCGGAGTCTTTCCTATATAAGACTCTTCGCTTTCGACACAACAGGTTTCCTATATAACCTTGTGTGTCATAGGTGAATTCCTTCGACTGGGAGTTCTTCCTATATAGAACTGCAAGTCTTCACCTTGGAGCCGTCGGTCCTTCCTATATAGAACTTTTCGGCGTCTGAAATCTTGGAGTTACAGATTCTTCCTATATAGAATCTTTTACTCTAAGACATTGAAGCTCGGAGCCCTTCCTATATAGAACTCTTCGCTTTCGACACAACAGGATTTCCTATATAATCTTGTGTGTCATGGGTGAATTCCTTCGACTGGGAGTCCTTCCTATATAGAACTGCTAGTCTTCACCCTGGAGCTGTCAGTCCTTCCTATATAAAACTTTCAGCTTCTGAAGCCTCGGAGCGGAGGATTCTTCCTATATAGAACCTCTCTCTGGAGCTTGGAAACATATGTCTTTTGTATGTAAAAACATTGTCTTCTCATTTGGGATTCACACCACGATGGTCATCGATGTCTCTTTGAATCCGCAGGTACCTGTCTGAGATAAAACAAAAAGCTATGACAAATGAATTGACATGCTCCTAATCCTAGTGATGTCTGACTATTCATGATGCATAAGTGTCAATATCTTGGTGGGCTTGTTTTGGTCCTTATTTGATCTCATTGTTCACTTTCTCTTTTCTCACGGGTGTCGATACCCCACTTCACTGTCAGGTTCAACCATTCCAACCTTTCTTTTTCTCCATTTACGACTTGGAATTCTAAAGTGCCCTTTCGGGTTTTCGCTTTAGAGAGTTTTTTTTAGGGGTGCCTTTCTGGGTTTTCATCCAAGAGATCTCCTTGTTATCTCGCATGCCTTCCTTGAATAGACAGGACGTACGCCATTGGTCATCCTATCCGGTTGTTTGAAGTTTTCTGCCTTCCTTATCAACAGCCATTATGTAGGGAACTAGAAGACGAAGTTAACATCATTTTCTTTGATCACCTGCATTTTTAAGGTTAAATCACAGTAATGCTCCAAAATCTCTTGTTTCACTATAAGCCTATGTTAACTTATTTGTCTGAAATTAACAAGAAGGCAAGGAATGGATGCTCAAAACACGGTTTTATTACAATTAAGGGCTTGGGATATCTTAAAAAAGAAAGGTATGACAAACATGAGACAGAAGAAAAATTAAGTATGAAATACAAGATCCCTCATTATCTTCGATATGAATGATACATGATCCTGTCAACCGGTGTAGAATTTTTGCCTAGAGCCTCCTCTTCATGATGTTCATGGGGATACCCTTCTCTTCGGATATTAAACTTTTCAATTTACTCGAGCCGCCCTTTACGGGTTTTCAACTCGGGTCCTCTCTTTGCTTCAAGACGCCCAGTTTTGGGTTTTCGCCCTGAGCTCTCCATTTTTGTTCTCTTTTTCATTTTTTTTGTTGTTGTTTTTTTTTGTTTTTTTTCAAAGATAGTATTTCTTGACAGCATCAGAATTTATGGTATTTTTCAGCTCGTCTCCATCCATTTCTGTTAGGATCAGGGCTCCTCCTGAGAAGGCCTTTTTTACGACGTACGGTCCTTCCCAGTTGAGCATCCATTTTCCTCGAGAATCTTTCTAGATAGGAAGGATTTTCTTGAGCACCAGATCCCCTTCTTTGAATTCTCTTGGGCGCACCTTTTTGTTGTATGCCTGCACCATCCGCTTTTGGTACATTTGACCATGACAAATGGCCTTTAGTCTCTTTTCGTCAATGAGATTTAGCTGGTCGAGTCTGGCCTGCAGCCATTCAGCTTCTTCCAATTTTACTTCGTTTAAGACCCGGAAAGACGAAATCTCTACCTCGATTGGGAATACTGCTTCGGTACCATACACCAAGGAGTAGAGTGTTGCCCCCGTTGATGTGCGAATGGACGTCCTATAGGCGAAAAGGGCAAATGACAACTTCTCATACCAATCCCTGTAGGTATCCGTAGTCTTCGCTATGATCTTCTTTATGTTCTTGTTTGCTGCTTCCACTGCTCCATTCATTTTAGGACGATGGACTGTGGAATTGTGGTGTGTTATCTTGAATTGAGTGCACACGTCTGTCATCATTTTGTTATTCAGATTGGAAGCGTTGTCGGTGATGACCCTTTCCGGCAATCCGTATCGACAAATAATCTCCTTCTTTAAGAACTTACATACTGTAGTCCTTGTGATGTTGGCGTAAGACGCCGCCTCTACCCATTTAGTGAAGTAGTCTATGGCGACCAAAATGAAACGGTGTCCATTGGAAGCTTTCAGATGAATCTGCCCGATGACGTCCATGCCCCACGCCGCGAAAGGCCACGGAGAATTCATGATGTGTAAAGGCGATGGGGGTGCGTGAATTTTGTCAGCGTAGATTTGGCATTTGTGGCATTTCCTGGAGTAATCAATGCAATCTCCCTCCATGGTCAACCAGAAATAACCATATCTCATAATTTTTTGGGCTATAGACAGCCCGTTGGCGTGCGTTCCACAGAGCCCGTCATGTACTTCGGCTAAAATCTCCTTCGCCTCCCAGGCATCCACACATCTCAGCAATGTCTGATCATGACTCCTCCTATATAGGATCTCCTCATCTAGGACATATTTTGTTTCCATTTTTCTGAGCGTTTTTCTGTCATTGTCGTTTGCCCCTTCTGGATACTTTCGAAGCTTGACATATTGCAAGATGTCATAGTACCATGGGTTTCCATCAATCTCTTCCTGTACATTACAACAATGAGCAGGCTTTTCAAACGTCTGTATCTCAATGGGCTTCATTTCTGCCCCGGTGTTTGTTTTAAACATGGATGCCAAGGTTGCCAATGCATCTGCCATCTGATTTTCTTCTCGGGGCAGGTAATTGAAGCTGACCTTTTCGAACTCTTTGGTGAGCTCTTGGATCAATTCGTAATATTTGACCAACTTCGGGTCCCTGGTTTCCCATTCCCCGCGCAATTGGTAAATTACTAAGGATGAATCTCCGAATACTCGAAGTTCTTTAATCTTTCTTTCAATAGCTGAGTTCAGTCCCATAACGCAAGCTTCGTATTCAGCTATATTGTTTGTGCAGAAGAATTCCAATCTGCTGGTGAAAGGATAATAGACGTCCTCAGGAGAAATTAGCACTGCTCCTATCCCATGTCCGAGGGAGTTAGAGACTCCATCGAAGTAAAGTTTCCATGATTTATCATCTGAAACCTCTTCTTCGGTTGTAATGCACATCAAGTCTTCGTCTGGGAAATTAAAGTTCAATGCCTCATAGTCATCCGAAGCACGACTAGCTAGGAAATCTACTACGTCACTCCCCTTTACGGCTTTCTGGTTAACGTATACGATATCGAATTCGGATAGGAGCATCTGCCATCGGGCCATCCTTCCTATTAGTGCTGGCGCTTCCATTAAGAACTTCAATGGATCTAGCTTGGATATCAACCAAGTAGTATGGTACAGCATGTACTGTCTAAGCCACTTGGTAGCCCAAACTAGAGCACAACACAGCTTCTGCACTGGCGGGTACCGCGTTTCGCAGTCATTGAATTTCCTGCTTAGGTAATAGATGGCCTGCTCCCTTTTTCTTGACTCATCGTGTTGCCCCAGTACGCATCCCATTGAATTCTCAAAAACTGTCAAGTAGAGAATTAATGGTCGACCAGGTACTGGTGCGACTAAAATTGGAGCATTTGTCAGGTACTTTTTGATCTTTTCTAGGGCTCTTTGACATTCCTCATCCCATACGCCAGGATTATTCTTTCTAAGAAGTCTGAAGACCGGGTCACATTGGTCGGTTAATTGGGAAATGAAACGAGAGATATAATTCAGCCTCCCCAGGAAACCGCGGACTTCCTTCTGAGTGCGGGGTGGTGAGAGGTCCTGGATGGCTTTCACATTATATGGATCAATCTCAATCCCTCTTCTGCTTACCACGAACCCTAGGAGTTTTCCAGAAGTAACGGCGAAGGTACACTTGGCAGGATTGAGCCTCAGTTGGTACTTCCGTAGTCTTTGGAATAGTTTTCTCAAGTTTTGTAGGTGCTCTTCCTCTGTTCGGGACTTGGCAATCATATCGTCCACGTATACTTCTATTTCTTTGTGCATCATGTCATGGAAAAGAGTCACCATTGCTCTTTGGTATGTTGCCCCTGCTTTCTTTAGCCCAAACGGCATCACTCGATAACAAAAAGTGCCCCACATGGTTATGAATGTGGTCTTCTCCATGTCGTTAGGGTCCATCTTTATTTGGTTGTACTCTGAGAAGCTGTCCATGAAGGAAAACCATGAATGTCATGCGGTGTTGTCAACCAGCGTGTCAATATGTGGTAAAGGGAAGTTGTCTTTAGGGCTGGCTCGGTTCAGATCCCTATAATCTACACACATACAAACTTTCCCGTCTTTCTTTGGTACTGGTACAATGTTTGCAACCCATTCGGGGTATTTGGCAACTTCCAAGAATCCAGCATCAAACTGCTTTTTCACTTCCTCTCGGATCTTTAACAACATATCTGGTCTCATTCTCCGAAGTTTTTGCTGTATTGGTTTGCACTCCGATTTTGTTGGCAATTTGTGCACCACTATGTCGGTATTCAACCCTGGCATATCTTGATAAGTCCAGACAAAGACATCCTTGAATTCCTGAAGTAGGGTTATCAGTTCATGCTTGGTTTTTGAAGAAATCGTCGTTCCTACTTTTATTTCTTTTCTCTCTTCTTCAGTCCCCAAGTTTACAACTTCTGTTTCTTCTTTATGGGGCATGATCTGCCTTTCTTCGTTGGCCACCATTCTCTTTAACTCTTCCGGGACCTCACTTTCTATCTCATCATATCCTTCCTTCATTCCCTCCGAGACCTCAGGGCATTCGAAATTCACTCCAGGATTGGATCCGGTATCATTCATATCGTCAATCATGAGCGACTTGCATTAAATGAGAATGAATTGTATTGGGAAAGAGACGGCTTTATATGAAGGGAATGAACATGAATAATGCATGAATGAAATAAATGAAACTTTGGTCATTTTAGGAAAGTGGGGATATTTTCATTTCAATTAAAAAGTTAACATAGGTGCCCCGTACAAGAGATCCCCATTGTTTACGGGCAAAAACAAAAGGTTGATTCGGAGCATTACTCTGATCTATTCCTAAAAACTACAGGTAGATCAATGCAGCTCCAGTTATCGAGTGTTTCCCCGGGACGGCAAGGGCGGATGTTGGTTAACATTTTGCTGCCTCGGTCCTTTTCAGCTATCATGTTGATGTACATCCCTTCAAATGATTCACTGAGTATCTCCTCCTGGTTAAGTACTTTATTTTCCTTCATTGCCTCTCCAACATCTTGACCTGGCTGGTAGAACCCTCCGGAGACAAAAGTGGTTTTCAAACTAGGAAAGGACATCGGTCTCCACTGAATGTCTTCTCCTTTATATCTGGCTTTTCTTTGCTCCTCCTTCCTCTTATATTCCTCTTTCTTCTGTTGGACACTTGGTTGGTAACCCAGCCCGAAACGATCCTTCTTGATTATCATATTCTTGGGTCTCAGGTTTTCCTTGTAATTTCTTCCCCAGCCCTTTTCCTATTTTGGCTCCTCGGCCTAAAGTTTCTGCGACGGTCATCTTGGTACAATTAGATAACCTGGGGTAGGGGATCCGACTTCCCTCCGAAACGAAAGTGGCATTCACTAGTTCCAATGCTCCGAACGAGCATTCTGCAGCATCTTCATCATTTTGAATGTAGGGGGCGTCTGATGTCACTGAAGCAACAAATTCATGCTCTGCCTCTACTGTGACCAATTTGCCTTCGCTTACAAATTTTAATTTCTGATGCAATGATGAGGGGACAACTCCTGCGGAGTGGATCCATGGTCTTCCCAACAAGTAGCTGTAAGATGGTTTTATGTCCATCACCACAAAATCGATCACATATTCAGTTGGTCCGATCAATAGGGGCACCTCAATTTTCCCCATTGTTCCTCTTTGCGTACCATCAAAGGCTCTTACTGAATTGTGGCAGGGCTTTAGGTGCGAACCATCTATTGGCAGTTTTTACAGGGTCACCATAGGCAAGACGTTCAATGCTAACCCGTTGTCGATCAGTACGCCTGGTACTACATACCCTTTGCAGTGGGTAGTGATGTTAAGGGCTTTGGTAGACCCCATTCCTCCATCAGGGATCTCATCATCACTGAACGTTATATGATTATAGGCAGTGATATGCCCCACTATCATGTCAAAGTTTGTTACAGAAATATCCTGGGGCACAAAAGTTTGATTCAGCACTTTTAGTAACGTCTCCCGGTGCTTTTCTGAACTCAAGAGTAATTCCAGTACTGTGATCCTGGCCAGTTGCTTTCGTAGTTATTCCACCACGTTGTACTCGCTATGTCTTAAGAACTTCAGAAATTCTTTGGCCTGGGCCTCAGTTACCGGCTCATTCATCTTTGGGGGAGGTTCTTCGCCAAATATCTGCGTGGGGCTAACTGCTGCATTCTTCCCCTTATCATTTTCAGCTGCTTTCAAAGTCTCGGAAGAATAACATTTGTCGCTCCTTGTGAAATGGCCTGCCTCACCAGCGTTTACATCGTTCTGGCTTTGTTGGTCTTTCAGCGTAGGCTCTTTCACCTGACCGTGTTCTGGTTTTTCTGGCGTGGTCACATTTACAGCATAATTCCAAGGGGTTTGCCGCATATCTTTGAATGGGAATGGAGATGGTGCTGAAATGATGATCTTGGGACTTATCTTGCTAGTTTCTCATTGGGAGACACCTGCATTCCCTGGCCTGGGGGAGATGATAAAAGGTCTATCCTTCCCGTATTTAGATTTGGGGCTATCCGTCATGTGTACGTCTGACCCCTTCTTCCCCATGGGCTCCTCGAAGAATTCTATTTACTTTTCATTCATCAATTGCTGCACCAATTTCTTGAACTCATCGCACTCTTGGATATCATGCCCTTCAGTCTGGTGGAATTCGCAATACACTCCGCATCCCTTCTGCCTTGTTATCATGACTTTGTCGATCATACGGGCCATGCATAACTGTTGAAATACCCACCGTAAAGGAGATTTGATTTCTGACACATCATCCTTAATCCTCATGGTAAAGTATTCTTCAATAACATTTACCCCTCTGCTCCCATGATTAGGCAATGGGTTGTTGGCTACACTCGGCTCTTCAAACTTCAATATCCCGGAATCGATCAAGTTCTGCACAAGCTTTTTGAAAGCAAGGCAGTTCTCAGTGGGATGTCCAGAGGTACCGCCGTGATAGTCGCAAAGCGCGTTCGGATTATACCAAGATGGGAAGGGCGGATTGACAGGAGTAACGATGTATGGACGGACTAGGTCTGCTTCTTACAACTGGGAATAAAGTTCTGAGTACGAAATAGGTAGGGGAGTGAAAGTTCTTCTCTCTTTCTCTTTTCTGGCGATTCTCTCATCTCTTTGATTCGAGTTTTGTGTTTTTCCCACAGGTGCTTGTGGCTGTGAGACTGTGAAGTTCTTTGGGGCGGTATAAGTGCTGGTGGTGTTTACTTCATTTCTCTTGTTATACTTTCGAGACCCTTCCCCGCCATCAATTCTACCACTCTTAATTGCCAGTTCAAGGGGCTCCCCAGTCCTGATTAAGTCAGCAAAGCACTGCGTTGTGTTATTAATGAGGCGATCAAAGAGTGTCCCTTTCAGAGTATTAATAAATAACGGCGTAATTTCATGTTCCGGGATGGATGGCTGAATTTGGGCGGCCACTTCTCTCCACCTTTGGGCGTATTGCCGCAGGCTTTCGTTTGACTTCTGCCCCATATTTTCCAACATAATTCTGCTGGGGGTCATATCTGTTACATGCTTGTATTGCTCAGTAAATGCTCTTGACAAAACTTTCCATGTCTTAACATTTGCTTCGCTCAACTGGGTGTACCACCGTAACGCCGCTCCAGTTAGGCTGTCTTGGAAACAATGGATCAGTAGCTTTTCGTCCTTATGGTAGGCCGCCATCTTTCGACAGTACATTGTTATGTGTGCGGAAGGACACGTGGTTCCATCGTATTTGTTGAACTCTAGCATTTTAAATTTTGGTGGTAGGACAAGATCAGACACCAGACTTAAGTCGCTAGCGTCATTTCCTGATTCTTCATTTGAATGTAACGTTTTGAATTTTTCCTCCATGAGGCGAAACCTTTCCTCCCACTTTTTCTCTACCTCAGTCCTGATCCTTTCAACCATGTTCAGGTCCGGCATCTCTTCTTCATAGAGTGCTTCAGCATCGAGGGGTTGAGTCTCAGGTGCCCCTATTTGAAAACTAGATGACATTCCTGCAGGGTCGATATACACCTTTCTAGCTGGGTTTGGTGCAGTTGGTTGAACCTTGTAGTGAGCTGGGGTACCCTCTGGCTCTTGAATGGTTTCTCCTTCCACTCTCTTTCCAAGACTCTTAGCCAGTAATGCGGTTATGTCGGATACTATAGATGCTTGCGACTGCACAATCTGATCACTGAGGCTCCTCTGGGCCTCTTCAAGCCTTGTCTCGAGCTCTTTTTGCCCTTTTTCTAGACTGATTATCCTGTCTTCCATGAGCTTGCTTTGTAACCGGGTAAAGTATGGGTGATGAATGATTGCGGGTTAACTACACACAACGCCACAATATTCATAATGTTAATATGGTTGCAAGAAAATAGATGCATGTATAATGATGCGAATGTCATGATGCAATGCAAGAATGTATGCAGATAAGGTACTGATTCCGCTGGTAATCACCCTTTTAAACTACTTCCACGGGAATTAAAGGTGCTGAATTACAACAGAGTTTATATTACAAAATGAAGATTCCTAATACAAAAGAGCTAAATACAACACAAAGCCTTATAGATAAGTCCTAGTTCTATCTTCTAATTTTCCAATTGCCCTGAGCAGCTTGAGGAACCTGGGAGCTTCATCCATTTCTGGGACTATGAAAGGTCGGAGTGTTTCAGCCTCGACAGCCAAATCATTCACGTGTCTGGCGACTCGTTGTATGTCCACCATCAGGTTTGCATAATATTAGTCCCTATCCTGTACCATCCGGGCAGCGTCACGCAATCTCTTTTGCCAATAGGTGTCCCCTCCGGCTGCAGCCTCCTCGAACACACTAATTCTTTCCTTGTAATCCTCAACAGTTGCATCGAGGGACTCAATTCGTGCTCGTAACATGCCCACTTCGCGCTCTCTTTCTTGCAGCTTGTTTTCCATACGGCGACGCTTTCTCTCTCATGATGGACAGCTTGTTTTCCCTTGCTGATTTCTTGCCTGAATCTTTCTTTCTCTTGATCAATGGCCTTCTTGGCGGACCGTTTTTCTTCCTCCATAGCCAAACGGCAGCTTTCTATCTCTTTCTCGATCGCTCTCTTATTGATTTCTCGTTCTTCTTCCACCAAACGGATGTCGTTCATTCTTTCTCTTTCCACAACTATGAATTGACTCCGGCCGGCCTTCTGTATTTTTGCTTGTAATAGAAGGGCATCTTTTTGATAAAGAGTGTTCTTGTCGCTCAAATCTGCATTTAATTTCTTCAACTGCCTAATGATCCCGTCCCGCTCGTCAACCTCTAAGCTTGCCTTATAGAGCTCGCCGCATGTTGAGTCTGTTGGATGTCCATTTTCTTTTTAATTTCTTCGAGTTCATTCCGTAAGATATCAGCTTCAGACGGTACCACCCTTGTAAGCTCTTCGAGTGACACTATTGGTCCTTGATCAGATTTGGGAATCATATCGTTTACCCTCAAACGTCTCCAAAGATCGTAGTCTGGGGTGATCATGTACTCGGTATCTCCTTCCACCCTAATCCGGTAACAATAATCCCAAGCCCTCATGATAGTCTGAACTTTCTCTTTGAACTCCCCTTTCAAAAGAAATTCAGTTCGGCTTAACCCAGCGGTGTTGGGAATGAACTGTCGCGATTCGAATTGTCGGGACACCAGAAGTGGGGCACAAGCAATTCCTCCATGTAGTCCTAACATCATCAACCAATTGAAATCACCACAACTATATAAAAAGTAATTAACTCTACCGAGCCACGGGACCCTCCATACTATGTCTTCGCCTTGGATATTTCTGAAGAAACCGGCCCATTTTCTTGTTTTCAAGTCCTCTCACCACTCTTTTGTTAAGTATTCCTGTAAAGGCGAAAAATCTCGGAAGGATATTCTCGGCAGAACCCTCGTCGGTGTCTTCCACATGTGGCTCTGAATCCATACCTGTAACAGTTGTGCGCATCCTCGAAAATGCCCTTCTTCGTGCTTTCGACTGGCATTTAGAGAAATAAAGGTCTCGGACAAAATAGATGGTACTGGGTTTGCTCGCCGTTTTATCCGCTCAAACAAATCTAGAATGGCCACATCAATGTTTCCTAGAATTCTTGGGAAGATCACCAATCCATATATTCCCAAGGCAAGCATGTCTAACCTTTTCTCCTCATCCGGATGTGCAGGTAGGATGTCTCGAATGTTTTCCCATGCAAATACTATACTATCTCCTCAAGTCGGATCAAGCCGGTGACCCAATCGCCGCTCATTAGGTAAAGGTTTTGAGCTTGGAAGTGTAATTTGATTCCTCGGAGGTTTTGCGTAAATCCAATCTTCTGAACATTTTTATGATTAAGAAGAGCGGTGTATTCTTCATCTTGTGGGCATCATGTCCTGTCCATTGAAGGTGAAGCAGCAAAAGGCAGGATTCCAGAACTGAAAAATGGCTCGGAGTAGGGGCTGGTTGACCCGGATGTACATCAGCTGTGCAATGTCACCATAACTATCACGGAATCTATCTTGTAATCTCTGGTCCCATTCTTCCCAGATACTTTGAAGATCCCCTAAGTTATTCTGTTGAAGACTCACATAGGTGTACCCGGCTATCACGCGTTCACTTGGTAAACTGTCCCCTTGGGCCTTTCGGGCTGACTTGACCAATGTCTAATGACAAGTTGAGTTCCTCTTTTCTAAGACACCTTTTTTCCATGGTGAAAGACTTTCTGATCGGGTAAACCACTTGATCCAGTACCTTTATGTAATGCGAATGTAATAATGCATGAAAAAATAGCCAAAAAAAGGAAACAAGTCAGTACCGGATAGAATTAATTAATACACAAATAAAAGGACAAATTAAATAAGGTAAACAAACAAAAACAAGGAAACCTATTTATCCGTCTAAAACACCTAAGGTTATCCGCATGGCTCTAAAGGGGTGGGTTTCTCTATGTTCTCTACATGCAGTGTTGGTGCTAAGAGGTACCCGAATTGTCCTTGCTATCCTCTACTAAGAGTAGCAAGGCCCCCGATCATCACCCAATATAGGCTCCTTTCAACCGGGTTCAATTCAGGGGGACCCATTCGCTTATGCCTGCACGAAGGAACGATATCCTTACGAAAGCATAAGGTACTCGAGCCCCGGAGGTACTTGCTAGGCCTACACGAGAAAACGATATCTCCACGAAAGCATTAGCGTTTTCCCCCCACTTAAAAAGACGGGTTTATATGCCATATTTTAAATGCGTTAAAATAAACGCGCAATTATAACCGAATGTTAATTTAATAGTCACTTTAATCCGAAACTTCTAATATTATTAAAGCGGTAATTATTTGAAAAGCTTGACTCTCATTTGCTTTTTTGAAAAAAAACAAAAAATGTCCCCAGCGGAGTCGCCATCTGTAGCGATGTCCCTTACATTTCTCATCGCTAAAAAAAACGAGGATTTTCGAAGGTGTTTTTGAAAGGTGTTTGTGATTCTTTTGGATATAAAATGTTTATTCCGTAGGGTTTTAAAAAAACCGCATTTTAAAAAATGGAGTCGCCACCAGCCACTTAGGTAGGCCGGACACCATAAAACCAGAGATTCAAAAAAATGTTGGGTTCGGGAGTCGGTTACGGATGGGGAAGGATTAGCACCCCCACACCGCCCAAAATTGGTACTTTAATAATTACCGTTTTATTAATATTGGATTTTCTGGATTAAAGTGACGATTATTTTAAAATTTGGTCATAATTGCGAATAAATTTTAAGGGCCCCGTTATCCGAGAATAAACGCCCAACCACTATCACTACGCCTGATACTGGCCCCGTTTACGCTCGAATAAAAGGGCACCGCATTGACAATTTATATACCATATGCAATCTTAGTGACAAAAATATAAGACATAGCAGATAATTTAAAAACAGTAAATATTCACATAACAGAATACTAATCTAACATAAATGAAATACGTAATTAAAATACACATATACATACCAAGCTTAATATCAGATAAAAGCAAACTTAACATGCCACAATAACAAGGTAGGTATAAATACATATATAGACAAAAACACATATTTCAAGGAGACATACATATTAGAAATAAAATATATTTCAACATATATGGGACAATATATTATACATAAAAAGGGGTAAATATGCTAACATGTAACATAAAAAAAAAAGAACACACACACATACAAAATATACCATGTACGAATCAACTAGAACATAACATGCTTAATATGAATAACCGAACAAAAAGGTACATAATCATTAAAAACCTAACACACATATACATATGAACATAAAAATACAAGGCATATACGAGGGATATATAATAAGACAAGAGACTACATTAACATATACGATTATAATACGAACATGAGTATTTACATAGAAACAGGACTGAAATGAAAGAAAAATCGAAGTCAGTGGCAGAAATTAAAGAACAATAATATGTAATTTAAGGATGAAAATGTGAAGTAAACGGAACCTAAAAGGATCAAAACTGTAATTGGACCAAGGGGCAGACCCAAAATGAAAAGTTCAAAAACGCGGGATGGTTAAAGGCATAATTTTACCATTTGAAAACTGATTCGGTGTAATTTAGGGACTGGATTGCAAGATTTTGAAATACAAGAGGGACCAGAGTTGTAAATATACCATGCGGCAAGACAAAAGTGAAAATATTGGAAACGCGGGGGGATTTAGTATGTAATTTACCCATTTAACGAAATAATAATAACTATATAAACCCTATTTTTAGGCCGAAACCAATTTTTCCTTCATTTCTTTCATTTTCAGTTTTATAACTCAAACCCTCTCTCTCGTTTTCTCTCAAACCGATCCCATGAAACCCAGAATCCGGCGGCCGGCCGCCGTATTCTCCGCCGCCAGCCGGCCGTCGTATTCTCCGTCACCAGCCACCCTAACCGGCGCCGGCGAGTCTCAATAAACCTACCAAAATAACCCTCATGTCACCCTCGACACGAATCCAAGGTTGGATTCAGAGGAAAAGCCTCCATCTTCCCTAGATCTAGGAAATACGAAACGAAAAAACCCATTTTTTAAACCCAAAACGAAACTACAAGGGGTCTCCCCCTCCCTTCAGTTCACCGTATCTGGCTTGGGGAAGCCGAAAGGCTTGTCACTGAGGAGGGGAGACCCACAAACGGCGACGGTAAGACCACTCTCTCTCTCTCTTTTTTTACCTCTTTTGTATATGCATGCAAAAATAAAAGAAAAAGGGAAACGAGTATTTACCACTGGACTGACTTTTGTATTTCGATTGTAACATGACTTGTTCGATTACAACTTGTTCTTTTGATTACAACTCTGTTCTTGTCTGTTACCACTCTCTCTTTTTTTCTGTTACAACTCTCCCCGTTACAAAATATTTGTTTCCTACATATATATGCCTGTCTTTGGTTTTGGTGCAAGTTGCATATTACTTGCTTTTTTCAGATCCGGGTGACATGTTTCTTTTTCTTTTGTGTTTGACATGTTACGAGCGCGGTGGTTGAAGATCGGCATGGTGCAGCATGGTGGCGGTGTGGGGTTTCGCTGCGGCAGACGCGTGTTCTCGGCCGTTAGATCAGATCTGATCTAACAGTCGAGATGGCTTGAAGGATGAACGGCCCAGATGAAGCCTCGATTTGGTGAAACGGCTCCAGATCGTGCCACGTGGAGCTCAGCAGTCGAGGAGTCAGAGCGCGTGGGGCTCACGCACGCGTGGGATATCAAAGCGTCCGCGCATGGACCGCATGCGCGCGTGGCACTTGAACGGTCCATACGTGTGGAGCATGCGGCTGGCAGATATTTTGGTCCTTGGTTAGATCGTGGCCGTTGGATCAGTCACCTGCACACACAGTAACTGTAATTAGATAGGGTTTGGGTTTGGGCCAACCGGGCCTTGTAATTATTTGCAATTGGACTTGGACTGTAATTTATTTATTTGATTTAATATATATATTTTTGGACTTCATTTTATATATTAGCCCAATAGTATTAGTAATAGTATAATTACAATACCATACGATAATACAAACGTATATACTTATGTAAACATTAATTAATATAACATACTAGCATACGTACATATAATCATACACATAATTAACATAACATCTATATACATTAAACAAATACGCTCGTACTCTATAGATACATACGCGACACACATATGCCATTAATACGTATACATACATAGCTTATAATATACATGCACACACCACACCTTATATATATATTAGTAACACTCATGCAAATAATAAACATATAATATAATAAGTATACATGCAACACTAATATGTATTTACAGGTAAAAATGAGTGATTACATAAAGGAAAGAAAATAGAAGCAAATTTTGTCTGCGAAAATGACGAGAATGATATTGGTCCAACTCATCTGGGCGTTGTTGATTTCCTTATAACCCTTGAAGGGAATAAATTGTCTTCTAATTATTCTCATAACCTCGAAGATAATTTTTGATCTTTTAACTTATTTTGTTTTTTGTTTATTTACTTTACGAAATAATTATTTACGTTTTATATTTTTTATATATTTATTTTGTGATATTTATTTATTTTATTTAACATGATTACTTATCAAACACAATCTATGATAACGATTTATGCTTAGCAGAAGGATAAGAAATATTTTATCAATTAAATGCAAGGGAAAAATATGAGTGCTATATCTCAAAGTGCTAAAATATTGATGCTCCGAAAGAGTAATAAGTTCTTGAGAGAAAACACATTATGAAAGGTGCATAATTGCGACATTGTAATAATTACTGCTAATGGTAATAATATCGTCACCACCAGAAGTGAAAATTTTGAGAGAGCAATAAGAGTTCTCAAAATAATCCTTCAAAAATTATAGATAACATATGTTATCAATTGGCATATAAAATAAGCCAATGTGGTTATAAGTTCTGGTAGCTGAAAAATCAATTGAAAGCTCTAGAAGAGCAATATATTGTTATCAATAGAATAATTTTCATTGAAAGCTCTGGAAGAGCTAAATATATTTCTATTCAATGGAACAATTTTTGGTGGACAATATATTATCAAGTTTAAAAGAAACTTGTATTTCAAAATTTGTACTGGACATGTACGAGTGACATTGAATCACATGTTATGGTAAACTAGAAGTTTAAAAATTCATAAACACACACATATATAGTTGAAATGATTGGTTAGACCATCCTGATCAATAATGATGCAGAAGTTATTGAAATTTACATTCACATATATTAAAAGAACCTAAAGTTCTTGTGATGCTTGTCTTTAAAGGAATTGATTAAATTCCACTTACTAAAAGAACTTGAAGTTCTTGTGTTTCTTGTTGATAAGTCTAATATTTGCATATCTTTCACATATATATAACTATATTTTAGTATTCTAATACAACTACAAATCCATGTTTTAAGAAGTATTTGATTTTTGTAGGTATTTTGACAGCTAAAAGATAATACATGCTTAGAATAGAAGTTTTAGTTAGATTTGGATTCTAAGGAGCACTTAACACAAGAAGAGGAATCCTACTTCAAAGTTGAACTTTCACTTTTATATTATATTTAGAGTAGGATAGAGTTTTAAATTAAATCCTATTGTAATTCCTTCTCCTAGTTGATGTAAATGACCTCTATTATAAATAGGGTCATAAGGAGAAGAGAAATCATTCATCGCATAATTCTTATTCTTCTCTTCTTTGTCGATTTCCCCTCTTTATGAGTTGCTAAACTCTTTCTTTCTAGTTAAGGTGTGATTCAAGGTTGTTAATACAAGTTCTTAGTGAGGTTTTCTTGTTCTTCACCATCTTCGTCTACTTCAAGTATTTTTATATCTTCTGGTTTTACTCAACACGTATATATCGATTTATAAGCTTTGCATGCTTTTCTTCAATTTATTCATTTTATATGCAACAACCAATCAAGACATTCGTGGTAAGTGGTAAGTAACCTAAGCAACGGGTTTTGAAGGTATAGATTCATATTCTCTTTAGTTTAACGAATTAATGCTTAATAGTTTATGTGCTTTGGGTCTCTTAAATCGGTAAAAGCTATTTGATCGTTTTAATTCTTATATACATTTCTCTAAGGGTTTTAATCATGATAATAAGGGTAGTAACCATTCATGCAGTTCTTAGTGATTTTTTTATCAAGTATAATTTTATTAATAAGAAAATCATACAGATATTATTATTGAGGAGTCTCATTAAAAACCCCCTCTAACCAATCGAACCAAGCTCAACACAACTAAGCCAAAAAAAACAATAACCGAGCACCCCACACTAAATAAGACCAACCACTCCTAATTTCTAACTGCCACCACAATACATACGCCAATGAAGCACCAAACAAGAAAGGGAACAACACTCTACATCGCTAAACACCCAAGCCCCAGTAGATGGCTATAGCCTGGAATGAAACCAAGAAACTTGGTCAACCTCTCCCTTTTCCAATGCATCCATCATCCCATTTACCTCACAGAAAATATGAGTGAAACAAACACACTTTATCACACGACAAGCGGCATCAATTTCAAGAAGCGTATACACAAGCCAAGTGCACTGCCGATCATCCAATATATGCATACCCCAAATGGCCACATAATCAATAATTAACGCCTCTAACCAAAATCGGTTCAATTCTTAAACAACCAATATGCCCCTTATCGCCCAACCGTTTCCACAAAACACAAACTCAAATTATTTTGTATACCAAATTTGTCAAACCATCACTTCTATCACCTCTTTTAATTTTGTTTCTTGTATCAATGCCATCTCACAATGATGCTTCCGTAACACCTTTCAAACAAGCATCTTCTTTGCCGATGAACCAAACCCCGTACATTTCACGATAACATCTTCATCGCGTCGACCAATCCTCTCAATCCCCCTATTCGATCAATCTCACTATATCTTTCACAATTGCCTCCTCATTCTCTATTGTCGATGCGCCTAAAAGTTTTCCCAATTCCACAGTCATACCTGTCACTTTTAAAATTGCTTAATGCTTTTCCCTTCAAATCTGCCCTCATCTCATCCACTTTTTGCTTCAAATTCTTTCGTTGCCAGCCACCCTTCTTTCGTGAGATTGTCGATACCTCTCATTCTACAAGAGCAACTAAGTTAGACTTAGGTGTAGAAGCAGTTTTTTTCTTTTCTAGAGTCCTCATCTAGCTAGTTTCTAATAGGCTCTACAAGTATATTATATTGTATACCAATGGGCCCAGGTTCACCAGCCTCCAAATTCATCGATAAGAATTCCACAAAGCACTCTACCAATTTTGAATCGTTCAGCCCCACCAGCATATCTCTCCCTTAAATACTCAACTCCAAACGTGACACCATTCTCACTTCTTCATCTGTAATACTATAGCTCGATATTAACAGCTTCTCACCCACCCGCACATCAAGTAGACCATGTGCATTCCACCTCTAAATTTCTTGACTTACTAGCTCTATCCACTTATCTAACAGTGTTTGTTGTATCACCTTGTCACCAAGGTTAGCCAATTATCACTGTTGCATCTCTTTGGCACCATAGTTTTTTTCTCACCTATCAACTTTTCATTATTGCATTCCATATGATCACTCATCTCTTTCTGCTCATTCCCCTAAAATTTAAGCTCTAATTACCCAGCTTGACTCTCATTCAAATGTGATGTTTCGCCATCACTACCGTCTCGAATCCATATTCCCTCTTGCAACTCAAACACAATTATTTTTCAATCATTGGCTCCACCTCAACCACGTGTATCATAAATGACAGTCCATTTACATGGACTTGTACTACTTCATCAATTCTTTCCAATTGGCTCGTCTTAATCATGATTTGCCATTTTTCGAAGGAATACAAGTCAAGGTTCATTTTATCACATCTGATTAACCTTTCCTAACATGAGGTTACATTTTCAAAAGTTCCTCATGACCACGCATGTATCGGCAAACCGCTAATCAATAACCATACTCTTTGATTACCCGTATTAAACTCTGGCTCCCAGATGCGCACTTTAGAAAACCATTTGCTCAACTTTGGATTCTCAAGGACCCTCCTTCTAATTTCCTTGTTTTCTCAATTCTACTCAAACACAAATCCCTCTTTACTTTAATTACTTGCTTTTATATAAAATACCTCTTACCATTCCCTATGGATTTGGCCCTCCATACTGCTACTACAAGTTATTTTGAGAAGGTTTATTTTTTTACGAATTTGATAACCGCTATCACTTGTTCTCAAAAGAATTGATTAAGATCCCACTTACCAAAAGAACTTGAAGTTCTTGTACTAAAGTTGAGACTGCATGTCTTGCATATCAGAATGAAATATGAGCCCATTTATCCACAAATGTTGGAAGTTTTAATTTAGGTTATATTAGTTGAAATAACTGTCACAGGACCTATTGATTATATAAAAATCAGTTTATCAAAATTTTGATTGTATGCCTCCTTTTAATAGCTAAACTATGAGAACAAAACATTTATATGGTATTTCACATATAGCAACACTTATGTGCATCAAACCAATGAGTTATAATAAACTCCCCATTATGATTGTCTTTTGGTCAGAAGTCATATATTTCCCATTTTAGAAGTTTTGGATGTGCGATATATAATTGAAATGCTCCACCACAACGCACAAAATGAGTATATAAAAATGGTTGAGAATATATATTGAGTATGAGTCTCATTTTATGTTTAAATTCTTAAACATTAATTGGCGAATCATTTATGACATGATTTTTTTCAACGTCAATGGAATATAATAGTCAGTTGGATAAAGAAAAATGAATTATCATTATCTTGATCCTTGTGTATGAACTAGAAGTTCATAAGATAATTCATGTTATTACAGGCCACTATCAGACATATTTATTGACCTAATGAGAGTAATCAAGTTTCATATACCGGCTAAAAATGATCTAAATTTGAATTACATGTTAGAGCGAATGGGTGTAAATCATGCCTGAAGCATGATAGTTGAAATCGGTTACAATGATCAAAATTCTCATAAACGGAAAGTAGTATGAGATGTTTATATTAGAGGCGAGTGCTCTTGAAGAGACCTAAGTCATAGCTAATAATAAAACTCAAGAAGAGCTTCAGGTACCTGAAATAAAGATTGAAAAGTGATCTCGACAGGTTATGTCAATACGAGAAAATAATGGAACCAGAAAAAAGTTGTCGACATCAATTTTACATAGAATATTTCTATAAAAGTAAAGGGAGAAAACAAGGATCTTTTATAGAAATCTATCTAGAAGTATAAATATTAAAATAGTTGGCCAATATAAAAAGACGCTTTGAACTTCCAAAAGTGAAGGTTTTGGACCACTAGTCCAAACACCTAAAGGTGTAATGCAAATAAGGTAAAAATAAGTAGTCGTGAGATATAACACGACTTAATTATATATTTTTAAATTACTTCGTGATGTATGTAATTACTTTATTTGTTTGGCAGTTGCAAAAAAAATTATATGCGTCTATTTATTTTGTGGATCCATATATAAGGAAAATTATCCTTAAAGAATCTAAAATCCCACAAGCATTTGAAAATTTTCGAGGAAATTTATTTAGATATGTCTCCTTGAATATCTATATTTTGGCACATTTGGTATAATCGCCTTAGTGAGTACTTATTGAGGAAATTCTATAAGAATGATCATATTTCCTTATGCATTTTATAAAGGAGTTCGGATCAAGATTCATTACGATATTTTGAACAACATTAGAACTCCTAAAGAGCTTCAAATTAGAGACTTATGAAGACCTTTCAAAGCATTTGATTATTTAATGAAAGTATTTGAGAAAAAGAATCTTGAGATCAAGTTTTGTCTCGACCTAAAACCGATCACTTAAATATGTGTTTTTATCCATGAATGCGCACATATTGACAGAATCTTAAAAGATTCGGTATGGGTAAAGCAAATCTATTGAGTACCCCAATAATTCTAAGATTTTGGGTTGATAATAAATATAATTTTATGTTTTCTTGGTCCAGAAGAATCGTATCTGAGTTGGTTCAGAAGTACCATCTAAATGTTACAAAGATTATTACCTTTAGATCTTTCAAAACTAGGTGCCTCTTCAAATCATTTAAAAATAATTGTTATGCACGAGGCAAAGTCAAAAAATGTGTTTGGCTAAACATATCCAAAAGATATGTGAATTGGTTTCACAAAATAAGATGCGAGACATCTTGTGTGAAGATAATGCAAAATTTAATCTCAATCAAAATGTGGATACATCAAATGTTACAAAAAGAAACATATTTCTCCAAATTTCATGCAGTAAGATTGATTCACCAATACATAGTCACCTTCAACATTTGAAGATAATATTTAAAATTGAATTATGAAGATTCAGAGATTTTATGTGATGTTTTCATGAGGGGAGTAAATACGTGTTGCACTCATTTTCCCTTTTTTGAATTGAAATTGGGTCTCGTTAAAATCCCCTTTTGTAACCAGGATCGAGATAAGCCTCAATCGCGGACATTGGAAGAAGGAAAAGAGTACCCGTGAATTTTATTCAGCGAAGCTCAACACCCCATAAATCTTCTAGGCAAATCCAAGTCTAAACAAAACGATGCATATGGATCCAACCAAGTGCTAGATCCCTAATTGCAACATGCAAAGTTTTAACACTGCTATAACAAAGCTAGCCCAACAAATCAGCACTAGGCATTAACTAATTGTGTCCATCGACCACAACAAAGGGGAAACTCGACCTATACCCTCCTTAGAAAGAAGATCAGTTTTCACATTGACTTCTCTATAAGCAAATTGAACTGTTCAAGCGTAAGCCCTACAAAATTGACATATGCAAAGAACCATCATCCTCCCAAAAGATGAACCATTCCACACAAAGGACAAAAGAAACATGAAACACTCCAGACCGAGGAAAAGCTTTGAGGGGATAGCCAAATCAATTGAATTATTTTGAAATAAAATTTAGCTTCCACTCAAATAAGTTACACAGACTATAACGCATAATAATTTCATTTTTGAAATGGACATGAACAACTTGTGGATTATCAAACCAATCGTTAACCAAAGAACAATCAGATTCAATAATCATTGTTAAGTGTCTAAAAGTACTATCTTATTCACCCTTTTTGTTCATATTATTGCTAGAATTAGGCTCATATTAGTTGCATTATAGCCATTCATGCATGTTTGCATTGTTTCCTTGGTGGTTAAGCTTGATTTCATATTTTGCTTAATTTTGTGGAAAAAGGGTGCTGCCGATAGTTGTTTTCGTATGTGTGTAGAATCAGTTGCCAAAGCAAGGCTGGAACTAGTTGCCAGGGCAATACAAGAAGGATATGCCGACGCAGTTGCCAAGGAAGTGCAAGAAGGAGATACCGACGCAGTTTCCAGGGCAGTGCATGAAGGAGATGCCAACGCAGTTTCCAGGGCAATGCATGAAGGAGATGCCGAGCTAGTTTCCAGGGCAATTGTCGATAAGGGATAAAATGATATGGCAGTCAAAATTGATGACTAGATAAGCCCAAGATGACGTGAAGCAAAGTTAAATCCCAAAGGAGTTTGATTTCCGTGAAGAGGTCAAAGAGAAATTAAATCCCAAAAAGATAGGAGAATATCTAGAAGGAATTTAAATATAATAAAGAATTATATTCTTTTAAAGTATTTAATTCCATCTTAACTTCCTCCTCAAGAAGGACTTTGACCTAGCAATCTCCTATTTAAAGGATACCAAGTCGTCAAACTCAATGAGAGAGCAAAGGGGAGACATTTTGACAAGAGGCTTCAACCATTCTTCATATTTTTCTTTCTTGTTCAATTAGGTTTATGTTAGGGATTCTTTGTTTTGTGTTTATTTGGAACCTAGCCATGAACTAAATCTATTTGGCTAAGGTTATTGTGTTTTGTGGTTGTGAAAAACAATTGGATTTTGTTTAGGTAATAAGAGTTTACACTTTCAATTCAAGGTTTACTCATTCTTGGTTTTTATTCTTGTTTGTGAGTGAATTGGGAGAGGATCTCGTAACTCTATCTATTTATCTAATATCGGGAGAGTTAAATTCAAGAAACGAATTATTATGGTCTTTATTCAATCTATTGATGGTGAATATTAATCCAGCTTAGGAATAAATTAAGGATTTCAACGGCTAAGAGGAGCGCAAGATTGGTTGTTGTTCACCCTTGATTCAAGCAGGGATGTATTGTCAAGGCATGCACAATTAGCTAGAGTTTCGACTTAGGGATAAGAAGAAACCATTGAAGAATGCTCTACCGAACCTTGAAGTTGCTGCCCAGCTGCCCAAACAGTTGCCCGGCCAGTTGCCCAGGCAACCATCGATTAGTTGCCAAGGTAACCCCGCTGTGCAAGTTGCCACAGCAACTGATTTGCCCTTGCACTATTTTATCAAGACGATCCAATCGGCTATCACTCCTCAACTAACGATAACCTGGCCTATTCTCTCTCTTTTGATTACATCTTCTTTTACTTATTTGCTTTCTAGTTTAGTTGTTAGTTAAAACTCCTACAATCTTCCACTTATGTTCTTTTACTTTTTACAGTGCAAGAGATTAGATTCTTGAAGTGGCACCAATCCCTGTGGAGACGATGTCTTTTATACTATAACTTGTGACGTGTACACTTGTACAATTGAGAAGCACTTATTACGCGCAACAAGTTTTTGGCGCCATTGTCGGAGATTGGCAATAGCGACTTCGATTTTATTTTCTTGCACTTTTTATTTTTCTTGTTTAAGATTCAATGGGTTAACAAACTTTGGTTTTGCATTGGTTTATGACCAGGGTGAGACCGATTACACCAGAATACCCCTTTGATCCAGAAATCGAACGAAGTTTGCAAAGACTCGGACAAAGGTTAAGAGTAGATATAGCTAATCAAGACGGCAATATGAATCAGGATGTTCCAGCAGGAGGAGGAGTGATTCTTGCATGAAACAGAACTATTCGAGACTATCTTGAAGAAGATCTTGAAGGACTTAATCCAGGAGTTGTCACACCTGAAATTGAAGCCGACCACTTTGAGTTGAAACCAGTGAATATGATCATCACAATTGGTCAATTTGGCAGCTCAGCAACTGAAGATGCACGACAACACCTTAAATCTTTCCTTGAGATTTGCAATTCATTCAAAATACAAGGGGTCACCCCCGATGTTTTACGACTAAGATTATTCCCCTATTCACTAAGGGATAGGGCGAAAGCATGGTTGAATAGTATTCCTACCAGATCAATAGGATCTTGGACCGATCTTTGTTATGATTTCCTTGCTCGATTTAATCCTACAAATTTGACTGATAAGCTTTGTAATGAAATTACTTCTTTTCGGCAGGCAGATGATGAATCCATGTATGGGGCTTGGGAGCGATATAGAGAACTTCTACACAAATGCCCCCTACACGGATTCCCAATATGGACACAAGTAACAATGTTTTACAACGCTGTGAATACACCAACAAGGATGATGCTAGATTCCTCGGCAAACAACATACTCCTAGATAAGTCACCGGAGGAAGCAATGATAATTCTAAACAGGCTTGCCAATAATGATTATTAGTTCACATCTGCTAGAAGAGGAGGAGTTAGACGCCAAGTCACAATACATGAACTAGGACCATCAAACTCAATTTCGACACAATTGGCCACTCTAACCAAGATGGTCCAGAACATGCAGAAACCAAACAACACACAGGAGGTCAAGGTAATGGATTCCTTTTGTGAGTTATGTGGTGGTAACCATGATTCTTCTGAATGTATGCAGAATCCAGAATCCAGCTTTTATGTGGGGAATTACAACTGGAACAACAATGTGATGTCCAATACATACAATCCAGCTTGGAAGAAGCACCCGAATTTTTCATGGAGTAATCCCAACAATGCTCTAAACCAGAACAATCAGAATGCACAAGCATTGGGATTCCAGTAGAATATGCCACGGTAACAGTTGCCGCAGCAACAACCGACAACATCTAGTTCTTTGGAAAATTCTTTCAATGATTTTATGTTGAAAACTGAATCTTATATGGCTGAGAATAGTAACTTCATAAAAAGAATTGATGCTTTTATTGACAGGACCAAGATGAGATTGCAAAACTAAGAGGCGACAATCAAATCATTGGAAAATCAAGTCGGACAATTTGCTCAAAACCTGAATACTAGACCGCAAAAAGGTTTACCTAGCGATACTAAAGTCGCAAGAGGAACTGGCCTTGAGCAATGTAAGACGATCACCACTAGAAGTGGCCAACAACTTAAAGAGGCTCAAGCTCGCTCATCAAACAAAACTCCACAAAAAGAACAAGATGAACTCAGTGGCAAAACCTCAGATGCTGAACCAGGAATTACCGTGGCAACCAGCAATAAGGATGTTGCGGCAACCAACGATAGGCACGCCATGGCAACCCCAGTTGACGATGCCTTGGCAACTCCAGTTGCCCCGGCAATGCCATCAATCAGGTTCTAGACCAATGAAAGGATCGAAGATATCCGACTTCCACCACCATTCCCACAAAGGTTGAAGCAAAAAAAACAAGAATATCAATTCAAGAAGTTTCTTGATATCCTAAAGCAAGTCCACATCAACTTGCCATTGGTTGAAGCAATTGAACAAATGGTGAACTATGCCAAGTTTCTTAAAGACATTGTGTCCAAGAGAATAATGCTGGGAGAGTTTGAAATAGTTGCCGCAACAGAGGGATGCATGGCCATGTTGCACAATCGCATGCCACCCAAGTTGAAGGATCCCGGAAGTTTCACAATACCTTATTCCATCGGAAACCACTATGTCATGAAAGCATTATGTGACCTTCGAGCAAGCATAAACTTGATGCCTAAATTGGTTTTCCAGAAACTAGGAATCGGGAAGGAAAGACCTACAACAGTTATGCTACAGCTAGCCAACAGATCCTATGTGCATCTAGAGGGAAAAATTGAAGACATACTGGTAAAAGTTGATAAATTTATTTTTCCAGCTGACTTTATTATTTTGGATTGTGAAGTAGATGAGCATGCACCTATCATTCTCGAGACCCTTCCTAGCAATAGGGAGAACCTTGATCAATGTTGAAAATGGAGAACTCACAATGAGGGTGAATGACCAGCAAGTTAAACTAAATGTGCTCCAAACACTAAGGCATGTTGATGATCCGGAAGAATGCCAACTTCTTCATGGCACGACAGAGTTTGACTTCGACGAGGAATTTAGTTGCCTCGGCAACTACATTACCGATCAAGAGAAACCTAAGGAGTATGAAGAACCGAACGATGAGGAATAACAAGAAAAGGCAAATTGGTTAGTCAATCGACCAGGTACATACTTTGAACCACTGGATTACTCAGGTAAGGAAGGTAAACTCGAAAAGCCCTCCATTGAACAACCACCGATTCTTGAGTTAAAACAGTTACCAAGGCAACTAAAATATGCTTACTTGAGAACTGATAATACATTACATGTAATTATTTCCTCTAAGTTACAGCTTGAGCAGGAAAAGAAGCTAATCAACATGTTGATGCTACACAAGAAGGCAATAGGGTGGACAATTGCCGACTTGAAGGGAATTAGCCCAGCAGTGTGCATGCATAAGATTTTGTTGGAAGATGATCACAAACCTTCGATTAAGGCCTAGAGGAGACTAAATCATACCATGAAAGGGGTTGTAATGAAAGAAATCATCAAGTGGCTTGACGTCGGCATCATATACCCTATCTCTAATAGTACATGGGTAAGTCTGATACAATGTGTACCGAAAAAGGGAGGTATAACGGTGGTAAGTAATGAAAACAATGAACTCATTCCAACCAGGACTATGACCGGTTGGAGGGTTTGTATGGATTACCGAAAGCTAAACAAATCCACTAGGAAAGATCACTTCCTCTTACCCTTTATTGATCAAATCCTTGACCGTCTTGTAGGTAAACCCTTTTATTATTTTTTTTATGGTTATTCAGGTTACAATCAAATTGCCATAGCACCAGAAGATCAAGAAAAGACAACCTTCTCATGCCCAAACGGTACTTATGCTTTCTAAATGATGTCGTTCAGGTTGTGTAATGCCCCGGTAACCTTCCAAAGATACATGATGGCACTCTTTTCAGACATGGTCGAAGACTTCCTTGAAATCTTCATGGATGATATTTTTGTATTTGGTAATGACTTTGACAGTTGCCTCAGCAATTTAGAGAAGGTGTTGGCAAGATGTGAAGAATTCGATTTAGTCCTTAATTGGGAGAAGTGCCATTTTATGGTAGATGAAGGAATTGTGCTCGGCCACAAGATTTCATCCAAGGGAATTGAAGTAGATAAAGCCAAGGTGAACACGATCGAGAGATTACCCCCACCAAGTTCGGTTAAAGGAATCCGAAGCTTTCTTGGACATGTAAGTTTTTACAAGAGGTTATAATTTTTCTAAGATTACTAAACCCTTGTGCAATTTGCTTGAACAGGATAAAGTCTTCAATTTTGATGATTCTTGCGCTCAAGCATTCGAAACCCTAAAGGAAAAGCTTGCCTCAGCACCCATTGTCGTTCCACCCGATTGGACGCTACCTTTTTGAGCTCATGTGTGATGCAAGTGATTTTGCGGTAGGAGCAGTCCTAGGCCAACGCACAGGTAAGACCTTCCATGTGATATACTACGCTAGTAAAACTCTTAATAGCGCTCAAGTGAATTACACAACAACGGAGAAAGAGTTACTAGCCGTAGTTATCGCATTTGACAAGTTTTGATCCTATTTGATTGGTACAAAGGTAATTGTCTATATGGACCATTCGGCAATTAAGTATCTATTTGCTAAAAGAGATGCCAAACCTTGTTTGATTCATTGGATATTGCTTTTACAAGATTTTGACATTGAAATTAAGGATAGGAAAGGAGCAGAAAATCAAGTGGCTGATCACTTATCACGCTTAGAATGTAATAGGGAGGAGGACGTGGATTTAGAGATATGCAATGTATTCCTGGATGAGCAATTGTTAGTTGCCTCGACAACCATAGATGTGCATGCCTCGGTAACCCCTGATGCCTCGGCAAACCTTGACACCTCGGCAAACCTTGACACCTCGGCAAACCTTGACGCCTCAGCAACTCTTGAAGCACATGCCTCGGCAACCCTTGATGTGCACACCTCAGCAACTCCAGACGCGTATGCCTCGGTAACTACTGATGCACATGCCTCGGCAACCCTTGACGCGCATGCAATAGTAACTCTAGACGCGCACGCCTCGGTAACCATGGAAGCAGTTGTCACGGCAACACATGCCTCGGCAATACCCTGGTACGCAAATTTAGTTAATTTCCTTGTTTGTGGTATTTTACCTTATGGCCTTACTCACCAAGGTAAAAAGTGATTCCGCCATGATGCTAAGCATTACTTTTGGGACGAGTCTCTTTTGTTTAAACAATGTACAGATCAAGTTATACGCCATTCTTCACCCTATGAAGGATATTTTGGAGGAACACGTACAACGGCCAAAGTTTTGCAATCTGGTTTGTATTGGCCAACACTGTACAAAGATGCCCAAGAGTTTTACAAACAATGTGATCGTTGCCAGAGGACGAGCAATATCTCTAGACGACATGAGATGCCGCTCCAAAACATCCTCGAGGTGGAATTGTTCGATGTATAGGGGATCGATTTTATGGGACCTTTCTCATCTTCATTCAGCAACCTCCACATTCTACTTGCCGTCGACTATGTGTCTAAATGGGTTGAGGTAGCTACAGTTCCTGGCAACGATTCCAAGACCGTGCAATGATTCTTGCAGAAAAATATATTTACACGGTTTGGGATACCAAGAGCAATTATCAGTGATGAAGGCAAGCACTTTGACAGCAGACTCATCGCCAAGATGTTACAACGCTTTGGTGTATCTCACAAGATTGCCACGGCATATCACCCACAAACCAATGGGCAAGCAGAAATTTCCAACTAGGAATTGAAGGGTATACTCGAGAAAGTTGTAAATCCCTCTAGGAAGGATTGGTCAGTAAGACTAGATGATGCACTTTGGGCATATCGCACTGCATTCAAAAAACCCTTAGGTATATCTCCCTTTCGGCTTGTCTATGGCAAAAACATGCCATCTACTGGTGGAAATCGAACACAAGGCATATTAGACAATCAAGACCATGAATATGGATTGGGAAAGTGCCGGGCAAAAGCGTTTGTTGGACCTCAACGAGATAGAAGAATTGCGTGCACTCGCCTATAACAATGCATGAATCTGCAAGGAGAAAACAAAGCAATGGCATGACAAGAAACTATTGTCACAGCAATTCACGCCAGGGCAACTAGTTCTCTTATTCAATTCTCAGCTGAAACTTTTCCCGGGAAAACTGAAATCAAGATGGTCGGGACCATTCGAAGTTGTCAAATCGTTCTCCCATGGTGCTGTGATAATCAAGTCCATACTGACGAACATGAATTCAAAGTCAACAGACAAAGATTGAAGCACTACAACGGTGCCCATGTGGAACGTAACAAAGAAGTGGTCACCTTAGGAGATGCATGAGCATGCTCTCCTTTCGATATTTTCTTTTTATTTTTATTTTTTCGAACTATTTATTTTTTTATTAATTTCAGTTATTTTTCTTTTTAGGATAAATTTATTTATTTTCTTTAAGATTAAGACTACATCTTTATTTCATATTTATCTAATTGTTTTTAAATTTTAAGTTTAAGAATTTCTTTGCACATCTTTATTTATTTTCTTTTATTAGTTTATCTTTAATTTTAATCCTTATTTTATTTGTTTTTGAATTGTAGGAAAAGAGTTCAAGATAAAGAGGAATTTGATCCAAGAAGGAAGCTTCTTCAACAAGGAAACTAATGCGCTAAATCTAAGGATTATATTGAGCCTCCAATTTACCCTAAATAAACTCTACATAACCGGCCAAACCCTTCCCCTTCCCCAATAAAACCCTTGTTTTCTTTCTTTCCAATTAATCCCATCTACCATATTTACTACCTATCTTTTCTATTTAACCCATCACCCTTAACTTCCAAGAAACCTATTCCTACTTTTCATCTTGCAACTCTTTAGTTTCTTTTGCTTTCTTTTCTTTGTTTCTACCAAACTCACAACCAAGATCATCCATGGCATCCAAAATTGAATTTTTGGTTCATCCAAGTTCCTCCAAAGAACCAAGATACAAGAAGTTTGCTACACCGGTGGTTCAAGAAAGATTTCACTCCAAGTTTGAAAGCCGAAAGATTTGCGAAGAAAAAGGCTTTGAATACTCCAACTCTCATCAAGATTTCAGCTTTGAATCATTCATCTTCGAAAGGATTGTACATCAAAAGCAGCAAATCTTTTGCCATCAATTGGAACCGGGTAACTTCTCATAGGTAAGAGAATTCTATGCTCACTCACCTAACCCGAATAATCCTTATGTTTTTGTTCTTGACAAGGCTATACTCATAAGCCCCGAAAACATCAACACCTTTTATGGGCTCTACGTTGAGAAGGACGAGCATCAAGCCTTTGTTGATCAACTCACACCCAAGCAACTCGACAAGGTGCTTCTAGAACTCACTCTACCGGGAACTCATTAGAACGACGGTAAATACAAGGGCACGATAAATCGCCTTCGGCTTAAACCCAAGGCAAAATTATGGAATAAGTTTGTTAAAACTTCTTTAATGCCCAAAACACACAATACTACCATTGATACACCTCGTCTTTTGCTCATACATTCTATCTTGCATAATCGCATCATTAACATTGGAAAAATTATTTGTGATGAGATTTTTGTATGTAGTACAAATGACAAGGGTTCTCCTTTCTTCCCTTACTTAATTTCCAATCTTTGCAAGGAGATGCATGTCCCAAGTGAGTCAACCGATGAAAAGGCCCTACCAAAGTCTGGTTGGAATCGAGCACAAATCCGAAAGCTAATGGGAGAGGCACCGGTAAAATCCCCAACGCCTTCAATTACCGCGGTAACTCTTGTTGCCTCGACAACTCCTAATGCCCAAGCAACTGATGCCCGGGCAACTCAGACAGTAACCCTAGGACAACTTGAGCACTCTTACAACCGTTGGTAAACCGCCTTAGGCAAATTAAAGACCGGTAACTAATGTTCATGCGGTACATGAAGGATCACAACAATGCCATCACCCAAGTCATCCTGGAAAAGTACCCGGAGAGCCGCATGTCGTTCCCCATCTTTCCTGTCGAAATCCTTGCTACGGCAACCAATGAAGCAGTTGCCACGGCAATCGCAATAGATGATGCCGCAGCAACCTACACTGCGCCTGTCGAAGCGGTTGCCACGGTAACCAACACTGAAGATGCCGCGGCAACCAAAGCTAAAGATGCCCTGGCAACCACTGCAAAAGCCAAAGGTAAAGCGCCTATGCCTGAATCAACTCGTACTGAATCATTGTCTAATTTTTCAGATTCGGACGAGTCCTCCATTGCACCAACAAAGACCGCACCAATCGAATCCTCCAAGCCCAAGCGAAAGGCCAAAGACATTGATGATGAGGACGATGAAGACACCCTCGTACGAGGATCGATTCTACCATCGGCAACAAGAAAATAACCATTGCGTTCAAGCAAAAGAATCAAGACACAGGCCAAAAGGAAACTAATCATCCATGGCGACGAACTCTCGAAGCAAGTCCTCATTTGCATTTTAATTTTCTTTATTGTTATTTTTATTTTATTTTTTCTTTGTTGCATGCATTGAGAACAATGCCTCACTCGAGTTTGGGGGGATTGTTATTAGTTAGTTACCATGTTTAGTTGCATTCATCTTAAGTATTGCATTTAGGATACATAAATTGCTTTCCATGCCTTTAGTTGGAACAAGAATTGCCTAGATTTGATGAATATATGATGATGACTTTGCCAGTGTACTTAATTGCTAGAACTTTTTATTCTAGGATAACCGTGGAAACACTTAGAATCTTATTATGATGCTAAACTTGATGAAACACTGTTGTGGCTTGATTGATTTAAGGAATTCTAGTGAACTTAGGTTGATAGTTAAAAAATTAGGGGATTGGAATAAAAATTGGACGAATGCTAGAGGTGCCCAAAACTGGCTCTAGTATGTGCTAAAAATTGATTGCTAAAGGTGTCTGAAACTGGCTCTAGTCGAATAAATTAATTAACTTAAGAAAACTACAAAAACACTAGAGGTGCCCAAAACCGGCTCTAGTTAAAACATGTTAAAAGAGCCCAAGGAAGTAATTTGAAAACCTCTTGTTTGCATAGAATCTGAAAAATCAACTTGCACACAACTCCGCACACACTCACAAGCATTATAGTTTGATTCTGAGTAATTCATAAGTTGTCCGAAAAATGAAAAGTTGATCATACTTTGTGCCACGGTTCTGAGAATTGAAATCAAGTTCAAAGCTAAGTTTGTGAAAATTGAAGTCTTGGCGGGTAATTATTAGTTTGCATTGCTTGAAGACAAGCAATAGTTTGAGTTTGGGGGTGTGTTAAGTGTCTAAAAGTACTATTTTATTCACCATTTTTGTTCATATTATTACTAGACTTAGGCTCATATTAGTTGCATTATAGTCATTCATGCATGTTTGCATTGTTTCCTTGGTTGTTAAGCTTGATTTCCTATTTTGATTAATTTTATAGAAAAAATGTGCTGCTGATAGTTGTTTCTGTGTGTGTGCAGAATCAGTTGCCAAAGCAAGGCTGGAACTAGTTGCCAGGGCAATACAAGAAGGAGATGCCGATGCAGTTGCCAGGGCAGTGGAAGAAGGAGATGCCGACACAGTTGCCAGGGTAGTGCATGAAGGAGATGCTGACACAGTTGCCAGGGCAATGCATGAAGGAGATGTCGAGCTAGTTGCCAGGGCAATTGTCGATAAGGGATAAGATGATATGGCAGTCGAAATTGATGACTAGATAAGCCCAAGATGACGTGGAGAAAAGTTAAATCCCAAAGGAGTTTGATTTCCATGTAGAGGTCAAAGAGAAATTAAATCCCAAAAAAGATAAGAGAAGATCTAGAAGGAATTTAAATATAATAAAGAATTATATTCTTTTAAAGTATTTAATTCCAACTTAACTTCCTCCTCAAGAAGGACTTTGACCTAGCCATCCCCTATTTAAAGGAGACCAAGCCGTCAAACTCAAGGAGAGAGCAAAGGGGAGAGATTTCGACAAGAGGCTTCAACCATTCTTCATCTTTTTCTTTCTTGTTAAATTAGGTTTATGTTAGGGATTCTTTGTTTTGTGTTTCTTTGGAACCTAGCCATGAACTAAATCTATTTGGCTAAGGTTATTGTGTTTTGTGGTTGTGAGAAACAATTGGATTTTGTTTAGGTAATAAGATTTTGCACTTTCAATTCAAGGTTTACTCATTCTTGGTTTTTATTCTTGTTTGCGAGTGAATTGGGAGAGGATCTCGTAACTCTATCTATTTATCTAATATCGGGAGAGTTAGATTCAAGAAACGAATGAGTATGGTCTTTATTCAATCTATTGATGGTAAATATTAATCTGGCTTAGGAATAAGTTAAAGATTTCAACGGCTAAGAGGAGCACAATATTGGTTGTTGTTCACCCTTGATTCACGCAGGGATGTATTGTTAAGGCATGCACAATTAGCTAGAGTGTCAACTTAGAGATAAGAAGAAACCATTGAAGAACGCTCTGCCGAACCTTGAAGTTGCTGCCCAGCCGCCCAAACAGTTGCCCGGCCAGTTGCCCAGGCAACCGTCGATTATTTGCCAAGGCAACCCCACTGCGCAAGTTGCCATGGCAACTGATTTGCCCTTGCACTCTTTTACCAAGACGATCCAATCGGCTATCACTCCTCAACTCATGATAACCTGGCATATTCTCTCTCTTTTGATTACATCTTATTTTACTTATTTGCTTTCTAGTTTAGTTGTTAGTTAAAACTCCTACAATCTTCTACTTGTGTTCATTTACTTTTTACAGTGCAAGAGATTAGATTCTTGAAGTGGCACCAATCCCTGTGGAGGCGATATATTTTATACTATAGCTTGCGACGTGTACACTTGCACAATTGCGGAGCACTTATTACGCGAAACAATCATAATAAAACAATCAACCCACTTTGAAATTCGGAATAAGGTGAGACCTTCTTTAACGGTCACAATTTCCAAACTTGTTGAATCTATAATGCAGTAGATTTAGAGAAACGTACCAAAACTTTTCCAGATTCATCCCTCAGGATACCACCAATCTCGATAGTGCCAAAACTACCCATCACTGCACCATCAGCATTGAACGTTAGGGATCCAGAAGGAGGAGGCAACCATGACGACACATGCTTAAGAGGCAAAGGAGATACAATAGCTAGTAGGGGATTAGACAAAATCTCATTAACTGATTTGAAATGCTCGGGCCATTTGCACTTACACCACCAACTAATCCTCAAGTCAGCTAAGGTTTTGTCCCAATGGGTTTTCCTGATAAGGTTTTTAATGAGACAATATGTTATGCATATCAAAGATGTGTGTACTATTTTTCTTCACTACCCACAAGGTTTTTATCTTAGTAAGGTTTTAACAAGACACATTATCTTCATAGATATCCAATGGGAGTGTTATGAATATTTATCTATATAAATATCTATCATGATAAGAACTTTATCATTAGGAATATTATCTTTATTAATTAGAGTTCAATCTATTATGTACTTCTTATGCCTATAAATAGATGATTTAATGAAGACATTGTACAAAATTTCATATTGAGAATAAATACAACCCTTTCTCTCTTTATCTCCCATCTCTCTCTTGTTATTGTTCTTTGTTACTTTATTTGCAACAAAATGTGATTTTTATCTATAATTAACATAAAATGTACACCACATGTTAATATAATTATTTTATTTTATTTTTAATGTACAAATAATCATTATAATTATAAAAATATATAATAACATTTAATTGATATAATACACTTAAAAATTAATATCTAACCAATGTGAGATTTAGTAATACAAAAGTATAATTCACATTTGTTAAATATTATACATATTTT
The DNA here is from genome assembly GCA_019671005.1 of Hibiscus mutabilis. Taxonomy (NCBI): domain Eukaryota; kingdom Viridiplantae; phylum Streptophyta; class Magnoliopsida; order Malvales; family Malvaceae; genus Hibiscus; species Hibiscus mutabilis. The sequence goes on from CM033732.1 coordinate 18,669,766, forward strand.
TTTTTCAAAAAAGCAGACTATTTACAACCAAACTTTAATTAAAAATAAATAAACAAAAATCCACTCCAAAAAACCCTAAACCTCTCAAGAAACTCAACCCTAATTTTTCATTAACGGCGGCCAGTTACTACTGACAATGACGATTGGTCTCTCATCCTGTTTTTTATGTTTTTTCTCCCTCCTTTTCCTCATCTTTTCTATTTTCTACTTGCTTCTTCTTCTCAGTACTTAAGTGTTTTGTTTCTTTCTGTTGGCTGATCAATAAGACTTTTTTCTCCGACGACCATAGTTCTTGATCAGACCCTCTTTTGCGAGAAGAAAGTGGGACGCATGCGTGAAGAGAGCTTAGGTTTCTTTTGGTGGTTGATCAAGACCCTTGTCCTTCCGTCAGTTGAAGGCTGATGACTAGATTTTTTTGACTCTATTCCTTTCTCTCTCGTGCATCAAACATCGACAATTTTTAAATTTTGACGCGATGGTCCGTTGGTGGTTGTCTCACTGTATTTCTCCAAGTGTTTCTATCCTTCTACGACCCTAGAAGAGACACGCAGCTGAAGATTTAGATTCCTCACTTTTTTCTTATTTCAGCTTCTCTCACTGTGCTTGTTGGCTTAATGAGCTTCCACACTATTGTTTCTCTGCATGTGATTTCTTTTCTATCTGCAGTTCATGTTGTTTGTTTTGTTCGGGATCCTTCTCGGTGTATGTTGCTAGTTTCTCTTTGTTTTCCTTTGTATCTTTTTTTTTTCTGTGGTTCTGTGCTTTTTTCATTGAATGCCAATATTTTATTATAATTATTAAATTTTTTAAAGAGTTTAATAAAAATATTGTAATCATGTTTTCATTGAGTTATTGAAGATAAGTCACATATACGAGTTTCGTCGCCATTCAACTCATGCAAACACATGTCTTTGATATATATCACATGTGTTTCTTTTTAACAAAATTTGTATATTTTCCCTTCCACCCCAATGTAGATCTGAACACATAGGACATAGAGAAAGTTGGCGTCATCTGTAACTTCACCTATTTTTTAGTAACCAACTCAACATAAATTACCGACAATTTTATCGTTATTGTGAAAATTATAATATATCTTTAAATATTTTTTTGAACATTATTTCTAGGGAGGCAATAATACTCGCTCCGACGGATCTCGACCTGACCTGATAGCAGCGGGTTTTATTAATAAAATTAGATTTTGGGGCGGGCAATTTTGTGTTAAATTTTTTGGGGTCGGGTCGAGACTGGGTTTAGGGTTTAAAATTCTTGATCCGACCCGAGATATATACAAAAATACCTTTAATTTATTTACGAAATTAGCATCATATATATTGTTTTATGTTGCAACTCATTTTTCTTTCCTTTTACCGTCTCTTCATTTGCTGATAACTCTGTGGAAAACCTATATTTCATACCCTTTTACTTGAGTTATCGTATGTATTCAAGCTCATATAGTTGCATTTAAGACTATTTTGAATACATTTAAGTAGTTTATTCTTGAGCTTAATCGATTTATATATTGGTGCTTTTAATGGGAAGGGTGGTGTTTTTTGTGGTGCTTGTGCAGGAATTAGGAATTGAAGGAAGTGGAAGCACACAAGAGCATTGTTGAGGACTCTTTCGTGATTGATTACAAATACCACACACATTGTTGGAAAGCTGAAGAAGAAATCTCTATCCTTTGATGTTATTCAATGCTTGGTCTCCTTCTCCTTTTTGAGACGTTACACACGTGGAAAGTGAAGATCCTCTTTAATATACCACATGCCATATTAGGGCATAAAAACCTAGGAGAGAGGCCTCTATTTAAAGACAAGAAGGGCAATATTTTAAGCAAACTTTATTAGAGGAAACAAACCCTTTGTCTTCTACTTTGGAGAACCATCATTGTTAAAGGTAGAGAAGAGTCTCTAAGCAACACAAGCTATCGAGAGAGACTTGGGGAGTTCAGAGACGTTGCAGTGAAAATCACAGCACAAAGAAGGATTCTTAGGACTCTTTGATTCTTTTCTTCATAGCTTTACTGTTCTGGTATGAATTCATACTTTATTTGGATGGATGATTATTGCTCAGACATGAGCTAAATACTCTTTGGTTGAGTTTATTGTTGAATACTTTATTTAATTGTTGCTTAATGCTATAGCCTTTTATTTTGCTTATCTATTATGTTCATTGTTTTTAATGCTTAAGTCTTGTAAGAGCTAGCGAGAGCAGTCATTGTCTATGATTTTTGGTTTAATATCGAGCGAGTTAAGTTAGATCATGTGAACAGTGGGGCTTAAGATGTTAACTTGAATTCTAATCATGCTTAGACATAAAAATTAGGGTTTTAACGACTAATAAGAAGAGCCAAATAGATAAAAATTTGTTAGGGTTAACGCATACATGTATCGCCATAGCTTTCTTTTATAAGCTTCTAGCTAGACATAGTTTAGGAGTTTTTACGAAAATCCTGTCGAGTAGATGAGTATAGTTTCATTGCTATAGCATTCAAGTAATAATTGAGCATCGTATTTAACAATAGACTCAGCTATCCATTCTCATTAGTAACCTTTGTGAGTGAGCATCACTTTGTTAATCTTCAATATCCGCTTCAATTTATCTTTTTGCTACAACATTTTATCTATAGTTCATGATTACATATCTTATCTTTACTTTCATTCGTGCAATTCCTTTGAATTTATCACTCCAATCTCTGCAGAAACGGTACTCGATACTCATCAATTTATTACTTGCACGACATGTATACTTGCTCTATTTGCACATCCATATTTCATCCATATTTATGAAATTCTCTGCCATCTCAACAATTTGCTCTCTTTTCAATTTTTTGTTTTTTTTTTCACTTTAGTTATAAATTTCACAGATTTTTTCTTTTTCTTTTTTACTTCACGACGTGCACTGCCATATAGGTTTGTCACATCATTTCAAGTCATTTATCGTTAGTTAACTAATAGTTTTCATCTGCGGAGGGGCCATTTTGACCCAAAATAAAACGTTGAGGGTTAAATTGCTTTAAAAAACAAGGGTCAAAATAACTATTCAGTCAAACGTTATGGACATTTTTTGGTTTTATGCCATTTAAGTATTTCAATTGTGTTTGTTGCTTTAGATCTAACTTTTTCCCAAAATAATCTCTTATTTTTTATTTTATTGATATTTTATTCTGTTTTTAAATATTTTTTGTTTTTTTGGAGTTCATGTTTGTGAGATTTGATATGTAATGTATATTTCCATATTCAATAAGTTCTTATTTTTTCTACTTTTCAAGTTTATGTCGGTGTTCTTTATATTTTCTTTTGTTTTTTTTTGTTACTTGGTGTTTAATCTGTTTTAGGGTTTTATTTTTGAGTTGTATTGTTTGTCGTCGGGTTGAGGTCGGGCCTATACTCTAAATCTTGGAGCACGTAAAATAAAATTATTCTCGGGATCAGGTTCACCAAAAAACCACCCCGTTATCATCCTTAATTATTTCACTAAATAAATTTCACCGATAATAATGACTATTTCTCTTGTTACGAGTGTTCTCACTAAAAAATAAATAATTGACCATGAAATATACTTTATTTCAATAAATAATTAATGAATAAGGTGAACAACCACCACACATGAGATGATTAATTTCAACTTTTTTATCCAACAATTTGAGTAAGTGGACCGGTTCCTTTTTGAAATAGCAGAGCCAGATGTGTCCGGGGTGGAATGAAAAACTCTTTATTTATAAGGTAAAGTATATCAATGATCACCAAATTTTTAATTTGCGTTTATTTTAATCACCCAACTTTTAAAATTTTTATTGAGGTCAATCAACTTTTATTTTAGTTCTATTTGGGTCTTTTTTGTTATCTTCTGTTACAAATGGATGACGTGGTCCGTTAATTTTTATTTTTCTTATTAAAATAACACAAATAATTATTTACCCATTTACTGCTAATTAAAATACTTGAAAAACATTTCCCTAGTTTATAAAACAACGCTCGATGTGTTTCTCAAGAGTTAAAGGGGGTTAAACTTATTAAAATCCCTAGATGAATTGGGTTTAGGGGAATCGGCGATTTTATCAAATTTCTTTGTATAAACGAGTCGATTTACTTGTTGATTATCTGCAAAGTGAGTTTAGGGTTAGATTATCGTCTACTGTTGGAACAAAAATGGTTGAAACCAGTCAAGCGAAGGGCAAGTCAACTGTGATTAACGGTAAGATATTCTTCCTAAATTAATTTTTAAGTGTTTTTTTATTATACTTTACTGGTTTATTTTGTTTCGGTTGCATATTTTGTTTCCTTGATTTCAACCTTTGTGGTTTTCAAATTTCTTTTGTTAAACTCTTTGTAAATATCGACTTTATGGCTTTCAAATGTGATGAACTCTAATTTCTAAAATTTTAAGTTCCTTTCTAAAATTTGAAATTAGTAGTAGTCAAACTCTTTATAAAGGGTAAGTATGAACCGTGAACCCAAAATTTGAATAGTGACCATTACTGAATAGTGACCATTACTGTTGATTGAACGGTTCTGTTTTATTGGATATAGGATTAATAAATGTGTTGGCTGAATGTTACTGGTTTATTAGACTCTTGAAAGTGAAATTATTTTATTGGTGTTGTCATTGAATGTGTGCATTTGTTTTTATGTGGATATGAAATTAGTAACAGTCAAACTCTTTGTGTCGTTGTATTTAACTGTTGAATCTGACAAACATGTGTATTGGTTATTGTGTTTGAATATAAAATGCTAGATACTCATGTGATCTAAATATTGGTTGGTGAAACTTAACTATGGTGGTGGACCAGTATATTTTTATTGTGTTTTTATCTTATTGTTGAAACTTTTCAGGGTGTTATGGTCCATACTATTTGTTTCTTTCTACATATAAAGTGCAGATATTATTTGTTTGAATATAAAATGTTAGATACTATTTGTTTGAATATAAAGTGCTGATTTCTTTTACATATTGTGTTATAAAGTGAAGATTTCTCTTACAGGTAATATTTTATCACTGTTTTAAAACTGTTTTTCACATGTTGTAAATATATCTCAACCCAAATTGTCCTAAAACTGTTTTTAAATTTTAAATTATTTTTTACAGAGATCCTATGTGCACATACTATATATGCTATGCTTTCAATTCAATGTAGGCCAGAGAATTATGTTGACCCATACTATCATAGGACAACTCAGATCAGCCTTTACTCCAATTATATCTTCCTTATTAGAGGAACAAATCAGTGGGAACAAGTTTCAGAAATGGAATCACTTCCAATCTTTCCCCCAATTCAAAGGAGGCCAACTGGTAGACCTAAGAAAAAAAGAAGAAGAAAGACTGCTGATGAGCAAGACAATAGTCCTATTAGGGGACAGATGACTTTAGAAATTAAGTGCAGTAAATGTGGAAAACCAGGCCATAATACAAGGTCATGTAGAGGTCAAGTTAGAGGCAATAGCAGGCTCAACACACCAGTGGCTGCAACACCTCGATCTTCTTCAACTACAACACCTCAAGCACACTCATCATTCTCAACTACTGCATCACCAGTCACTGCACCTCCAGCACCTCCAGCAGAACCATCATTTTCAATTGTTGCACCACCATCCACTGCACCTCTAGCACACCCATCATATTCAACTGTTGTACCATCATTTACTGTACTTTCAGCACCTCCAGCAGAACCATCATTTTCAATTGTTGCGCCATCATCCACTGCACCTCCAGCACGCCCATCATCTTCAACTGATGCACCATCATTTACTGTACTTTCAGCACCTCCAGCACATCTATCATTTTTAACTTTTGCACCACCATCCACTGCACCAACAGCTAACAGAATACTAAATATCTCTGTGAGTATTTAATTCACTGTTTTGTTTTTAATTGCCTACTATTTTCAAGTCACTGCACTATCATTTTGAACTCTAAATGTTTATGTCTAATATTACAGTTTAAGAGGCCTCTACCGTCCAAGTAACAAGTCAGTCCACACTCTTTCAACAACAAAAAAAAAAAAAACAAGTCAGTCCAAACCTACTCTGTGTAAAGAAAAAAGATAAAAAGGGTAGCAGCTAGCAAGGCAAATCTCACGCGTCCCTGGGCCAGGACAATAGGGGCGCCCGCCCAGGGCCCCCACCTTGCCCAACGCCTAAGAAAATTAAAAGTGTAGTTTTTATGGGTGAATAAAAAAAAATCAAGTGATAAATATATATAGCTGGATAAGTTTCGAGGGCCCCAATAACAAGTATTAAAAAAATTAAATCGTAAGAGTATGCTTATATTAATAAATATTGGGGAGAACTTGGGCCCCTAATAATAAGTATTAAAAATAATTTAATTTTTAAGAGTATGCTTGTAATAACAAATATTAAAATTAAATTTTTTAGTACTTATTATTAGGGATTTATTTTTTTCCCACTATTTATTATTGAGCATACTCTTAAAATTTATTTTTTTCAATACTTGTTATTATAGACGTACTCTCAAAATTTATTTATTTTTTAATACTTGATATTATAGACATGTATTTAAATAGAGGTATATAACCGCAACAGAGATCGTTATATAGCGGTAGAGACACCATCCAAAATCACAATGCCTGCAACCCGTTATGTCCACAATAGTATATGTTATTAAAAATTTTCACAACTGCGATACCCGTAGTGATAGAAATAACATTCGTTATGTCTGCAACTGTGATAAACGCAAGATGATCGAATATACGATCGCAACCGTAATTCAAATATCTAATTTAGGGCTCAATTTTTAGATTCGCCCTAGGGTCACTAAAATCTCAGAAACGGCCTTGTTACAAGAACAACCAACCAACTCAGCAACAACCAACACCATATCAAGTGGTTAGATGGATGATGCAATCAAATCCCTCTGAAAATGTGCTTCCAAATTCACAAGAATCAACTGGCAGTTTCAAACCAAAGAACAATTGACGGAATGATGGATTTAGGTTTTAAGTGATTTTTTGTGCAATTTTTTTGTATAGGCAGATTCGTATGTATGAATGCCGTAAACTACTATCTTGTTTGTCATGGTACTTAGGTTTATGGTACCATTGTTAAAAACTATATTTTGCTTGGGAAAACATTTTGGTCTCCTTGAGAGAAATAGTAGAAAGTTCAAACCTACCTTTTATTTATGAAACCTTAAATCTTGATTATAATGATGTTCAATCAATGAAAGAAAAGTTATTATGTATTTCCAACACAGTTATTTCTTTGCATTTTCATAATAGCTTAAACCTTAAACCTTTTCATTATAAGCTTAAACCTTAAATCTTTGCATTTTCATTATAGCTTAAACCTTAAATCTTTGCATTTTCATTATAGCTTATCCATTTTCATTTAGCATATTCTTGTAATATTATTACGAAACCATAGTTTATTTCTTTCTTTTTAATTGAGCATATGGACTTAGTCTATTTGCATTTCCAACACAGTTTATTTCTTTACATTTTCATTATAGCTTATCTATTTGTCAAATAATCATATCTCCAGGATGCAAATTCATTATATCTGAAGGATGCAAATTGATATTGATTAGGATGCAAATTGAAAGAAGAAAAGCAAACTAAAGTTCACATTCAAATTCATCATTTCAAGCTTTCCCTAACCCAAAATTACTTGATAAACCTAAAATTTGAACTTACCAAAATAAACCTTAAGCACCAACACCTATATCAACCCTAAACCTCAAATTTCAACTGATATAATCCAAAAACTTAACCTAACCAAATCAAGTACAACAAAAACCCCAAGAAAAACACTCAAATGATTCGCTCGCACCTTCTTCCCCTCTCCATGGCTCTAATTTTTCTTAATAAACCAACTATAACAACTCTTGAATGTGGATTCAAAGGGAGATCATACCACCTAAAAAATTACAGCTTCTTCCAAAGCGACACCCATGATTCACGCACCCAAAAAATCTTCTTCCAGCATTATTATTCGTACAAGCAGTGCGTAAGACAACTATTCTTTTCACAAAAACATACTGGGAAATTTTCTTTTTCCATTCTGTGCAGAGAATGAAATGGGAAAAAAAAAAGCAGTTCGTTAGATTATTAGGTTTTTAAGCAAAAAAAATTGGGGAAATGTTTTTCAAGTATTTTAATTAGCAGTAACTGGGTAAATAATATTATTTTAATGAAAAAATAAAAAGTAACGGCCCACGTCATCTTTTTGTAACGGAAGGTAACGGGAGAGACCGAAATAAAATCAAAATAAAAGTTGAGTGACCTTAATAAAAGTTTTAAAAGTTTGGTGGCCAAAATGAATGCACTCTAAAAGTTTGGTGACCATTAGTGTATTTTACCTATTTTTTAAAATAATAATTTCTTAAAATCAAATGGACACAAAAAACTTGACGCAACAAACACAGCTCAAATTAGTTTAAATTGTATTTTTATAAACGACCGACATAAAAATATTTCAATAAAGTTTGAATTATAAAATAAAATTTCGAATAACTTAAAAATATTAGTTATTAATATATTAATTTTCAAGTTCTAGTCAAGTTTCTCAACTTTATTTGGTATATGCATCACATATGAAAATATTTATGTATATTATATATACATGGTTATAAAAAAACGTTTAAATTAAAACCAATTAGTTTAACAACATTATAAATATCTATAATTAAATTTGAACAAAAACTCGAATAACTTGATTCAACTTGAATTTAAAAAATTCAACTTCAAAAATTTTCAAATAAAATTTAAATTATAAACTATAATTTGTAAACACAAAATTTTTGACTTAACTTAATTTCAACTCGACTCACCAGACGCTTATGTGACATATAAGCTGGCCTTGGGTATCACAACAGTGGTTCCCTACTTCGGCTAGAAAGCCATTCAACACGCTCTAGGTCTTAGAAAAACCATTTAATAATTCAAGTTACCCAACCTGATCCAACACAAATTACTATTTATTAGTTAAAAATTATTTTATTTAAATTTAACTACAAATAATAATATTAAATGCGCAGAAAATTCCAACTTTCGGATTGGGACAAACCATAAATTTAAAAATGTTTAAATAAGAAAAAAAATCGAGCTATGACACATATAACTAAATCCAAGCTTACTAAACGTATGGATCCTGAAAACAGTCGATATCTTAAGAGGACTATAAAGAAAGAACTCTTCTATTTTAAGCTTCCTAAAGCCTTTTCCTCCATAATAATAATATTATACAACCATTAGTTCAAAAACATGTAGTTAAGTAATTGTTATATATTATCATACCAGAAAATGGGGACATCGGCAAACGAAATCTGAGCAGATCAACTGTTTACTCATGAGGCCGGAGTAATTCGTCGGAAAACTGCTTGGAAAGTCTGCCCACCATTCCGAGCCACTTTTTGTCCTTCGGTTGCTGTACTTAACAGTTTTACGACTGGGTCTGCTTCACGGAGAGGGGTTCAAACATCGGATGATTCTGCAAACAAGATTTCATCCATGCTCCAAGTTCTTCCACATCTTTAATTGTGTATATAATCCCACCAACTTGAATAACATATGCATACTCATCTAACAGGTGAGGACTGATTACCCTACGACGATGGTTTTTCTCTTTGAAGTGTGGATCCGGAAATAAGAAAAACATCTTCGAAAGTTGCCCTTTCTCGAAGTAATTCGGAATGTATTTCATTGAATTAGTTCGAACAACAGAGACACTCTGGTATTGACCGGGATTTGCCACCCTTAAACCTAAAATTCTTTCCTTCACATACTCGGTCACTTTATCCCTGAGCTCCATCCCAATCATTAGAGTTTCGGGGAAAAGAGTTGCAAGATTAATTAAAAGCCCTCCAAAACCACAACCGATATCCGCAAACTCAATATATTGAAAGAATCAGTCCGATTGGCCGAGTGGAGTAATTGAGGGTAATGGAGTGAATAGTCAACATGGCTAGGTGAAAGCGGAACTGGAAATAGCGAGTCACTAAGAGGATTGCTGTGTGCTCGTGCTCGATAGAATCTTTTCGAGGCAAGCCGGTCGACTTGTAATAGTTGGGTTTGCCTTGTTTTGCAACATATTATTTTCTGTCACTAGCTGTATAATAAATTAAAACTTCAGAAAACAATGGACGAAGCTTAAAATGAATATTGAAATGATAGCAAATTGGTTCTTCCGAAAACCATTCTCATCAAACAGAAAGGTAGAAATACATGAGGTAAGACCCTGTTAATTCAACCCTTAAATTTTTCCTCAAGTACTCATATCCGATATCCATGTCCGACTAATATCTAGGAACCCTCTAAATACATGAAAATCTAGATAACATAAGAAAAACAACACAATGAATTTAAATTCCTAAATCAAAACCCATTAAGACAATTGCAATCCAAAGTCCAAACCTATTCCAACACCTACCAACATTCAAAACCAAATTCATTTTTTTTTTTGTATGAGAAACATACAAAACCAAGAAGGGATTCCAATTTGTAAGAAATGGAATTAGTGCTAACCAAATTTATCATTTTCCAATTTTCTTATTTCTAATAAGTTAATAACATGTACTTATTAGTTAAGGTCTACGTGCACTGATCTTTTTTTCTTTTCTTTTTTTTCGAAGCACCTATGCTTTTTCCGTTAAGTAGAAAGATATTACATTACCCAGGCTAATGCCAGGATTCGAATCTATACAAGATGGTTCAACATGAATATCATTGATCACTCAGTTAATTAATGGATATCCTGGAGCACCTATGTTTGATAATCATGCCCGAACACATTGGCATGAAAATATTACCTCCAAAACCTTTCAAATACTAGGAAAAATCATATCAATGTCAGAAAATATCCATGTCCAACACTCACTGAGGAGTTCGAGGAATGGTTAAGGTCAAAACAATAAAATTACAGTATTATTTCCATTAATTCAGATAGCATCAACTTGGCCTTAGCTAACAGTACATCCGTCTCTCACACATATATCTGACCCACCCGAATGTGAGCAACATTAGACAGCAAAAAGTATTGAGATAATGGAAGTAAAGCGATCAATATCGGGCCTTCAAACATCAGTGGCATAGCCGCTGACGCTATTTTTGCAGTAGTGGTGCCATCCGCCACCGCTCAATAGCAATGAGAACAAATTTCACATCAATAGCAGCGGACCACGGCTGAAAACAGCGGCGACAACGGTCAGCTACTTCCGCTAAACCAATAATTTTTAGAAAAAAAAATTATTCCTCAACAAAGCAAACATAGAGAGATATTATCAATGAGACAAAGAAAGAAACCGAAGGAACGAACACATAAAACCAAATAGAGCGGAGTGGTGAACATAACACAAACCGAATCATAACCCCAAATTTCATGATACGATTATAAAGAAACGTTAAAGTTAAGTTGAGGGTTTCAAAAAAATACCTTATTTAATTTCCTGGTCGGTGGAAAACTTGAAGGCAAGAGAAAGCTTGGGGAGGAGAGGCTCTTTTGGCGGCGGAGTTGTTGGAGATTTTGAGGGTGGATCGGGAGTTTTTAAAAGGAAACTAAAATAAATCCGCTTTGTTGCTTTTTTCTCTTCTTTTTAATAATTTAGTAGAAATTAAAATTAATTTTTATCAGAAGCTATAGAAATTAGTTTTATAATAATTCTATTATTTAATAGATATGCATTTATAAAAAAAATTGAATGCGAAAAAAGATCGCTATGAACGAAAACCTTAGTCAGTTTCTATTGCCAATTGAGTATGGTGGAGCTGGGGTCGGCCGCCGGACCCAGTGGTCCAAGTTATGGTGCCGAAGCCACTTGAGCGGGAAAGCTCACCGGTGGCTGCGAATTTACAACGGGATGTTAAGAAAGTGAAGGGCAAGGAAGATGATGTCGTGACCGTGGATCTGTCGTGTGACGGAGTTAACGTGGTTCTGAGTTCTGGGGATGAGATGGACGCACAGGACGTGGTAGCTGAAACAATGGAGACAGTAACCATCCCGGCGGCAGCGACAGGGAACGAGGATAGAGTGGTACTGTAATATGCTAAAGTTGCGGCTGCGAACCCTAGCGTAGTGGGGAAGGAATCGATTAATTGGAGTCAAAACAAAGATGATGTGGTTGTATTAGAGGAAGATTATATCAAAGATAGGTCTGGACCGTTCCTGTCCATAAAATTTTCTGATCGCATTCATGATCAAATTGATAATAACATGCGAAATACGGTGAGTGTTAGGCTATTGGGAAGAATAATTAGATTCAAGACTTTGCAGGCACGTATTCAGGTTTTATGGAAACCAGTTGGGGATTTTCAGTTGATTGATTTAGAGAATTCATATTTTTTTTAGTGCGACTAGAGAAGGAAATCGACTATAACAAAGTATTGACAGAAGGTCCATGGACGATCAATAGGAATTACCTGACGGTGCAACCATGGAGTAGGTCTTTTTTGACATCGAAAAAACACCAGTCTCACATGATAGTTTGGGTCCGTTTGACGGGATTACCTTATCGGTACTATTCTAAGGCTTTATTTCGAATCATTGCGACTGTTGTGGGTAGAGTGGTTGTAGTGACCTTTCTTCTTTTGAAATTTGGGTTAGGGGCTCGCTAAAAAAGGAGTAGTAGGTTTCCTTTCGTTATTTGGGAAAACACTTGGAAAATGGAAAATTCTTTAAAAATTTGTGTTTTTGAAAAACAATAAAACTTGGAGTCGTCACCGGCCATTAGGGTAGGCTGGACACCATAAAACCAGATATTCGATCAAAAACGGGGTTCGGGAGTCGGATGGGAGAGCTTTGGCACCCCACACCGCCCAAAAATTGGTGCCGTAAAAAGAACATAAATAATTACCGCTTTGTTAATATTAAACTTTCTGAATTAAATGACGATTAAATTAAGATATGGTTATACGTGCGAGTAAATTTCAAGGGCCTTGTTATTCGAAAGTCAACAGCAAGACCACCATCACTACATTTGATACTGGCCGCATTTACCGCCAAATAACAAGACTCAGTATTAGCAAATTTAATATCCGAACGCGAATTACAAAGCATGACAAATAATTATAAACATACCAAAATAAAGAGATAATAAAAAAACCAATAAAAAAGACCTAAATGTCATTACATCAACAATATGTCATAATCATTATATTATATGAAAAGGTTTTATATATGTATATATATTAACATTTAAACTACATAATTCACGATAAATGAAAAACACATAATATATACATACGCATATAAACAATACAATATATTATACTACAAAACAATTATATAATGTATACACCACATGTTACATACTACATATATAAAAGGTGATATACAATACTATATAGGAAAATGGTTGCATAATATATATATATACATCTACCACATTAAACACATGAATCTAACAAAACAATAAATATTAAACATAAACAGAATATAAATGAAAATTTAAATATGTATGCAGGGGTAAAAGGGGATTTCAACTCTGGACCTAGGACCTAATCGAGCAGAACCAAAAGCTAGAATGACCAAACTAGAAATAAACCCACTTGAAAACTAATTAAGTTAAAAAAGGGATGAAATTGGAAACTTTTAAAAACATTCAGGGACCACGAAAGGAATTTTGAAAGGCGGAAGGGTTTTCAAAAAGTTTGAAAACGCGGAGGGACCAGAAACAGATAAAACCATTTTTTATATTACAAATCAGCCGAAATTAGGGACTTGACTGAAAGCCTTTGAAAACCACAGAGGACTGAAGAAGTAATTTAAGAAAGCGAAAAGGGTGCAAATAGGAGAGTACGAAAGGGTTTATGATGATAATAAGCCAATTTTAAAATATACATAAGGTATATATGATACCTTTTAGAAAGAAAAAAACAATTTTAACCCTTTTAAAATTTTTACCACTTCCGGCAATCCCCTAAAAGCTCTCAACTTGGGATGAACGCCGCAGTGGTATTCATCTCAGAACCCAAAAAACGGCCACCCTTCCGTCGCATAGGCCATCGCAAACCTCTTTTGGCCACCATACGTCGGCACCAGAGATCTAAACAAGCCTACCCAAAAACCTCTCCTCCTTTCTCTCACCACAAAACTGAACCCAGATTTCCAAGAACTAAACCCTACCCCATAGATCTATCAAAAACAGAAACACTCCCCTTTAGATATAGGTTTCGTCCTTTGGAAATGAAAGGCTTCGGACTCCCTACCGATTCACCTCTACGGCCGAAGGCCTAGGATTTGTCACCGGTGGATGAAGTCGAAGAGACGCTCCTAATAAGACTTGTTGCCGGCTCACTCCTTTTAGCCCGGAGGCAGTGAGCTTATCGCCGGCGAACAGACGTAAACAACGGTCCGACGGCCCTAAACTCCAGGTGTAAAGAACCTCCACTCTAGATCTGGTCTCTTTCAAATATGCTATGTTTTTTATGCATGCAAGTAGAGAAGCATATACCTCTAAGGTTCTTGTTTTTTGTATTTTTCAGAACTGTCTTATTACAATATTTGGATTCGGTTTATATAACCAAAAAATTACATTGAAAAGAAAAAAAAACAATGTTTGTTTTACAACTTCGTTTGAAATCCGCCAAAATTTCTGATATTTATCTATTTTAGTTCGATCTGCATTTTTTTTGCTGATGCTTGTTCGTTTCTAGTTGCATGAACCGATGTGGCTGAACGAGGGATATGAGGGACCAAAGAGAAGGGTTGTGGCTATGGCAGACGAAATGTCATAAGTCTAAAAAGTCACGCGTGGTGATTCGGAGCGTCAGGGCTAGGGGTAAGCAAAACTCGACTCGAAAAAAATGAATAACTTGACTAGACTCGAGGAGAAAATACTCGACTCGTCTTGACTCGACTCGAAAAAATTTCAAATAAAGTTTGAGTTGTAAAATATAAACTCGAATAACTCAAAATTTTTAGTAATTAATGGATTTATTTTTAAGTTCGAGACGAGTCCCTTAATTTTTTATTATATATATATATATATATATCGATATATAAAAATATGAAGAAATATTGCAACATATGAAAAAATATGAAGAAATATATATATATATATATATATCTTATATGATTAGAGAAAGTGATTTAAATTGGAATCAAACCGTATTATAAAATTTATCGATTGAGCTAAAATATATATTATATAATTTTAGATGCTATTTGATTTATTAAATAACTTTACAATTCTTATTTATACATGTGAAGAATCATATGAATATATATCTTATATGGTTAGATAAAGTCGTTTAAAATTAGAACTAATTCGTACTAACATTATATAAATAATTACAACTAAGTTCGAATAGAAACTCGAATAACTCGACTCGAATTTCTTCAACTCGATTCGAATTGAAAAATTTTCGAATGAAAGTTTGAATGATAAAATTAGACTCGTCAACTCGAAATTTTTTGACTCGACTCGATCGAACGCTCACCCCTAGTCAGGGCGTGTGGCACACGCGCACGTGAGGGACAGTAAAGAGCCGCGCGTGAGTGCGTGAGTATTCCATAGGCTTCCAAGGGTGATCTGGGCCTTCCATTCATATCCCAGATCTGACGGTTGGAATCCATGTGGCGCTGGTAGATAAGGGCTCTCCTAGGGTTTCCTTCCGAGACTGGATCTGGACCGTTCGATCAATCATCCAGATCTGACGGTCCAGATTTGGCTGCGCACACATAAGAGTAATCATCATATTAGGGTTTCTAATGTAATTAGACTTAGAGTTTTTAGTCTTGGGCCTTATCGGGCCGAAATGTATTTATTTATTTTAGGTTTAGGGTTTAGGGTTTAGGATCTGAATTGATATCCAAAAAGGGGTTCCACCACAAACCAAAATTCATCTGAACCAAAAAGGGGTTCCACCACAAACCAAAGTAGGGTTTTTAGTCTCGGCATCTGAACCATCGACCGTGGTTCAGATGAATTTTGATGTTCGGGGACTTTGCACCCTATACTACTTATTTCTTTTGATATCCTACTTCTGAAAATGTATTTATTACATTTCAGCCCGATAGAGTCCATCAATAAATAGAGTCCATTAATCAGATGCCGAGCATCAAAGTAGGGGTTCCACCACAAACCAAAGTAGGGTCCTTCCACCTCAATAGAGTCCATCAATCAAATGCCGAGCATCAAAATTCATCTGAACCATCATTTTCAGATTTTCAATTCAGATCCTCCTTTAGTTTTAAAACGCCCATTTCCGAGTTTCCATCTTAAACCCTCCTTTTTAGGTATAATACTTCTTGATGGAGTTTGAATTTATGGGATTGCTTAACTCTTTCCTATCTATCTCTGCCATAATTAATGCTCCTCCGAAGAAAGCCTTCTTAACGACATAAGGCCCTTCCCAGTTAGGCATCCATTTTCCTCGAAACTCTTTTTGGATTGACAAGATCTTCTTGAGCACCAGATCTCCCTCTCGGAACTCTCTCGGGCGAACCTTCTTGTTGTAGGCACACATCATCCTCTTTAGATACATTTGGCCATGACAAATGGCCCTTAATATTGTCTCATCGATGAGGTTCAACTGATCAATCCTTGCTTGCATCCATTCGGCATCATCCAACTTCGTCTCATTCAAGATTCGAAGTGATAGAATCTCTACTTTGATAGGTAATACCACCTCCGTGCCATAGACCAAAGAATATGGCGTTGCCCCTGTTGAGGTCCATACAGATGTCTGGTAGGCGAACAGTGCAAATGGTAGCTTCTCATGCCAATCTTTGAAAGTATCGGTAGTCTTGGCTATAATCTTCTTGATATTCTTATTTGTCGTTTTAACTGCCCCATTCATCTTGGGATGATAAGTGGTAGAATTGTGGTGCACAATCTTGAACTATTCACATACTTCGGTCATCATCTTGTTGTTTAAATTAGAAGCTTTGTCGGTGATGATTCTTTCTGGCAGACCGTAGCGGCAAATAATTTACTTCTTCAAGAATTTACATACGGTTGCTTTTGTGATGCTAGCATAAGAGGCGGCTTCCACCCATTTGGTAAAGTAATTGATGGCAATCAAAATGAAGTGATGCCCATTAGAAGCTTTCGGGTATATTTGACCAATGACATCCATGCCTCAAGTAGCGAAAGGCTATGGTGAATTCATAGTGTGAAGCGGTACCAGCGAAGAATGTATATTGTCAGCATAGATCTGGCACTTATGACATTTATTTGCATATTTGATACAATCTCCTTCCATGGTAGACTAAAAATACCCATATCTTATGATCTTCCTAGCCATTGAGAAACCATTGGCGTGGGTCCTACACAGGCTATCATGTACCTCGGCTAAGATGGTTTCAGCCTCTCAAGCGTTGACGCATCTCAACAATAGCTGATCCTTACTTCTCTTGTACAAAACTTCTCCGCCAAGGGCATAACCTAACTCCAACCTCCTAATGGTCATTTTATCATTGTCGTTGGCCTCATTCGGGTAAACCTGGAACTTGATGCACTAGATGATATCATAGTACCACGGGTTGCTATCCTCCTCATCCTCCAAATTATAACAGTGGGCTGATACCTAAAAAATTTGCATCTCAATTGGCTTCATTTTGGCCTTCGTTCTTACTTCAAACATGGCAACCAAAGTTGCAAAGGCGTCGACCATCTGATTATCTTCTCTTGGTAGATAAGCGAAGCTGATTTCTTTAAAATTTTTAATCAACTCCTGAATCAAATCATAGTATTTGACTAGCTTTTGATCTCTTGTTTCCTATTCTTTTCGGAGCTAGTAGATCACCAAAGAGGAATCCCCGAAGACTTGAAGCACCTTGATTTTTATTTCTATAGCTGCCCAGAGTCCCATGACGCAAGCCTCATACTCGGCTATGTTGTTTGTACAAAAGATTTCCAACCTACTGGTAAAGGGGTAATAAACCTCATCGGGAGAAATTAATACTGCCCTATCCCGTGGCCTAGAGCATTGAATGCCCTATCGAAATAGATCTTCCAAGATTCATTGGTAGGCCTCTTCTCAAATAGAGTATCGATCAGGTCTTCATCCGAGAAACTAAAATCCAACGGCTCATAGTCATCTAAAGTGTGGCTAGCCAAAAGATCTGCTACCACACTTCCCTTTACTGCTTTTTGGCTCGCATAGATGATATCAAACTCTGATAGCAACATTTTCCAATGGGCCATTCTTTCGGTTAGTGCTGGTGCCTCCATTAGAAATTTCAGTGGATCTATTCGAGAAATCAAGCAAGTAGTACGATACAACATGTACTGCCTGAGTCTCTTAGTAGCCCATACTAGGGCACAACACAACTTTTGGATCAATGGGTACCGTGATTCACATTAGGTGAATTCTTGCTCAAATAATAAATGGCCTTTTCTTTCTTGCTTGTCTCATCATGCAGTCATGTAACCCCCTCGACCCGGCCTAGACACCCAACCGAATCGAGTGAGCTATATTAGGTTTGTCGAAGCAAACCGGAGAAGGGTTACAAAAAGTCGATCCTTTTTTCCTTTTATCTTGTCTAGATGCAAGTTATTAATCCTACATGTACATACTCGCAGCAGGTGAAAATTTAGAAGAAAATGAATCACAAACATACGACCAATTGCAACACATCCATTACGAGGACTAAAACGTAAATACAATTATTGGTCCAATATTGAAATTAAAGTTACCAATCCTCAATTAATCCATTTACATGCCCACATATCAAATTTCAGGTCAATATGATCATCCATGTGCATTCAATTACATTTGCAATACTTAGGGACTAAAACGCAAGAGGCCAGAAACTGCTTTCCATGACATTACCTGTAAAACCGGCCTCCCGTACTGATACGTACATGGCCGTACCGATACGAAACAAAAATGCGTACCAGTACACAATGTACAGTATCAGTACGCCACGTGAGCTTGCACAATACAAAAGCCGTGCCGGTACGAGCCCTTGGTGTTCTAGTACACGGGTTTTCCTTCAAAAAGTGATTTTCCAATAACGAGTCCCCATACCAGTACACTCTATCCCGTACCGGTACACCAAGCTTAGTTTGCTTGTCCGTACAGATACTCCAATGCCCGTAGCGATACTGATTGCTCTATTTTGCCTATCTGTACCGATACGGCCCCCTGTGTATCGGTACACAAAGGCTTGTAATGTCATTTTCCTCAGATTTTCACTCAAATCTAGATGCATTTAGATCCTAGCAACTTGCTTACATGGATATAAACATTCAACAGTACATATATCAACACTTGTACCATGGTTTAGCAACAAAACATGCTTATGCTATCATAAAGATTACTCTAGAGGCATACTCCCTAAAACACTCCACCAAACATTCCAAAGTGCTCAACTAGACATTTACCAGCACAAACATCAAGCCAATATCACTTCAACACCCAATTCAACATGTTATGATCATCAAAGCATGCCATCCAAGCAAGACCATCTAGATGCATACCTAGGTAACCTCATAACATCAACCATGGGTAACGATGCACAACAAACTTAACAACATCAATCAAACCCCGAAATTACAGCATTACACATGCTCAAAACTAGGGAAAAACAAAATTACAAATCTTAAAATCTTAAAATCCATGGCGAACACATTTCCTTATTAACCGGAAACATAAACCGAGTTCATACTCTTAATTGCTTTTCCTCTTGGATCACTACGACTTTGCCTTTGCTGCCCCAAGCCTTAATGCTCGACATCATTAGGAAAAAAAGAGAGCGTAAGCACACTTGCTTAGTGAGGATGCTCTTAAAACAATGATGCATTAAAACCCTTAAAAACCAACACTTGATTTCAAGCCATGCTTACGACCTAAGCAAGTTCCAATGATTCCAACTCAAACCATGCATATCGACCATATGCAAAACAATGTATTTACCACATGCTTAAACCCCCCAAAGCATTTTATACAAAACCATGCTTGAATTCCAAAGCATTAAAGACAAAGCTATGCTTAAATCCCATAGCATTAAAAATAGATTCAACAATAGAATTCTCATATATTGGCAATTATAGTGACCTCAGATAGTCGACCACTATCCTTGATTAGCCGACCGCTAATCTTTAGTTAATCGACCATTAACTTTACACATCGGATACACGAATCTCTTTTAATGACCGACCATCATCAAGACTACCCCATGCCGACCTCATGAATTTACAACCTTGCCGACTGTAAGCTTCACATCAACAAGGGGAACCGACTGCACAACCCAAGTGATAACAACATAGTGTGAGTAGCCGACCGCTATACCTCCAGGGCCCTTAACCACGATCGATTTTTAAACATATTATAGTGCACTTTATCCTATGGCATGCCAACTATATTCGGATGTTTTCTCACATTGTCACATAGCCAATATATCATTTACAAACTATTTACTCACTATTTTACAATGCATTACACAAAATCCCCACATATGCAAATCACATTGCCGTAACAATATTACATTCCATACTGAAATCAAAACCAATGCTCACTAGCATTTTATATACTTTTAAACCACTGCATATGTACTCAAAATCATGCATTTACAGTAAGTAAATCAAACCATGTTTACGACCAAAACATGAATCACACATGCTCATATCTGAACCGATATTAAAGATCAAAGGAGGGAAACTTACTTCCAAGCTTAGGTAAGTGTTTCAAACTTAACCTAAACTTCCAAAACCACTTTCAAACCTTTGAAAGACTATTAAGACCGTTTCCACTCATCGATTTCACTTTGCCTTGCTTGCTACCGCGAAACAAGACCCCTGCAAGTCCACAAACCACCTCAAGATGCTATCTCTTGATTATCCCCTATTTTGGCCACACAAAAGTAGAGGAAACATGCATTAAAATGCATTCAACTCTCTGTTTCAAACCAAAATCCCGCAGCTCTCAAGATGCCCACTCAAAACTCATCCAAAATTTACCAAAATCAACCTCAAACACTTCTCAATCTTAACCCAGCCATAATATAATGATTCAATACAACAAACTACATCAAATAACATCTAAAAACCCTTTTACAACATTCTTTTACTTCCAACAATGATTAAATTCCAACAACAACCCTAAAACTATTAACTAACAACCTAACAATTAGAGATTCAACCAATTTCAGGATTCCATTGTTAAAAACAACTTATCCACAATATAACACATCCAAAATAAGATTGAAATCAATCCTTAACACTGGAAAAAATAGATCCACTTCGAAAATCACAAGATTCCGTCAATTAACCCTTAATTAAGCAAAATTCCATAATTAATCAGTTAAAATCCATTAGAAAACATATATAAAGAGTCAAGAACTTGGGAATTTCAGTAAAGAACATTTCATTAGAGGAGAATAACAAAACTTACATCTAATGAGTGAGTTTCCCCTTAATTGGATGTTTTCCTCTTAAAAAATAATGAAATTCAATAAGATTTTTGAGAAAACAAGTTAAAGAATCATTTAGAAAATCAAAGAATAAATAAACAAGATCATTACCTTGAATCTCTAATGGGAAAAAGAGTGTTTGGCTGAGAGTATTTTAAGAGAAAACATTAGAGAAAGAAAGTTATGTCAAATTGTGATTTGGAAAATAACCACTTTTTAACTAAATCCTTATTAATTCCTTTAATTAAAACTCTTTCAAAAATAATCATAATTAAGAGAAAATCCAGATTAGACCAAATGGTAAAATAGCTCCTTAAAGATTCAAAGTTTTGACTCTTTACAAAACATACACCTTTTTAACATAGTTTTCAAAAATTGCATTTTGGCCACTAACCAAAATGTCACCCTTCCAAAGCTTATTTTCCAAAATTGCTTTCACCAATATTTTTAATATATTAAAATAGGATTTTAAAATATTTTCCATATTTTTATGTTTCAAAAAACATCTGCTCCCGAATTCGACTCGAATCTCTAACCTGATTCGCCGGACTGTCTAACTAGACTTAAAACCGCTAGGCCCAAAACTGGGGCGTTACAGTCCTAGAACACATCCCATCAAATTATCAAATACCGTTAAGTACAAAATTAAGGGCATGCCCGGTACTGGTGCTACTAAGATTGAGGCATTGGTCAAATACTTCTTAATCTTTTCTAAGGCCTCTTGGCAATCTTCATCCCATTCTCCTAGGTCATTCTTTCAGAGTAGTCTGAAGACGGGATCACACTTGTCGGTCAGTTAAGAGATGAACCAAGAAATGTAATTGTGCATTCCCAAGAATCCTTGGACCTCCTTCTGAGTTTGAGGTGGCAGGAGATCTTGAATTGCTTTCACTTTGTCGGGGTCGATCTCGATCCCCTTTAGGCTAAACACAAAACCTAAGAGTTTTCTTGATGTGACTGCAAAGGTACACTTAGACGGGTTGATCTTCAACTGGTATTTCCTCAGCCTTTGGAATAGCTTTCGCAAATTCTCAATATATTCTTCTTCGGTTCGGGACTTCGCTATCATATCATCTACATACACCTCAATCTCCTTGTGTATCATATCATGGAACAAGGTAACCATGGCCCTTTGATAAGTTGCCCCGACATTCTTCAAATTAAAAGGCATGACTTTTTAGCAAAATGTGCCCCACATAGTTACAAAGGTAGTCTTTTCCATGTCTCCGGGGTGCATTTTAATTTGATTATACCCTGAAAAGCCATCCATGAAAGAGAACCAAGAATTCCCCACAGTGTTGTCAATTAAGGTATCAATGTGAGGTAGGGGAAAATTGTCCTTAGGACTTACCCTATTGAGGCCCCTGTAGTCTACGCACATACGTACTTTTTTATCCTTCTTGGGCACCGGGACTATGTTGGCTACCCATTTCGGGTATTTGACGACCTTTAAAAATCTGGCTTCAAATTGTTTCTGTACAACCTCTCTAATCTTTAATAGCATATCAGGTCTTATTATCTGAAGTTTTTGCTGGACGGACTTGCACTATGGCTTTATTGGGATTTTGTGTACTACAATATTCGTATCTAGACCTGGCATGTCTATGCAAACAAATCTTTTAATTTTGAAAGCAATTCCACCAACTCTTGTCTCACCTTCGATGATAGAGTGGTACCAATCTTCACTTCTTTCTTTTCTTCTTCAAACCCCAAATTCAAAACTTCCAATTCTTCTTGATGGGGCAGAATCTGTTTCTCTTCACTTGCCATTAATCTTAGCAATTCATCTGGGACCTCATATTCTACCTCATCGTCTCCTTCGTCGATTTCTGCCGAGCACGAGGGTTGTTCAAAATCTACCCCGGGATTTGACCCAAAATTATTCATACAGTTAATATTTAGGGACCTGCACGAGTTTGAAAGCATATATTGGGAATATAAATAGTTTATAAATGAATAAATAATGAAAGAATAAGTAAAGAATGAATAATGAATGAAATGAGTGTTATGTTTTCCATTTGAGAAACATAGGAAACATCATTTTCATTGAAAATAAATAGAAACTGACATAGTATCATGTATAGTAGAGTAGATGTGTACCACTGAGCTTTGTAAGCTCAACGCTACCATAATCGCCTAAACACATGTCAAGCATATAAACAACATTGCAATTACAACAAGCACATCAATAAAGCAAACCAGGAGCGAGGCCCAATGTCACCCAACACTGGGAGACCCACCAATGCTCAGAATCTCACATCGAGCTGCTCAGAATCTCATATCAAGCGGTATACTCAAAATCTCACATCGAGTCTTTGCTCAGAATCTCACATCGAGCAAATGTCATCGCCTGAAATCTCACATCAGATAGCCTTCATTTCATCACCCAAAATCTCACATTGGATGGCCTTCATGTGTTGCAACACTCACTCACTGGGTATCCAGATCCCACCTAACAAAGACTCATAACCAAACAAGTGCCCTACCTGGCACGTAACCATACACGACCCACCATTGATCCATACAAGTGCCCTACCTGGCACGCAATTATCGTACGACCCACCATGGGTCCCTATTGTTGCTATTACAACCAATCAAGCATTACCGAGTTGTTACGTTTTATGGAGGAGTAATGCAATTCATTCCCATTAATTATTTCTAACGATCCACATTATCTCATTGATTATAGTAATAACCGCTTTATTAATCATATTCATCGATTTCCATCTCAAACCAACCTTTATACCAATTAATGTTAATTGCCAGTTTTATAAGCAATTTATCGAGTATTTGCCGGTATTAGTCCATTAAGCCTGACAACATCAATATTAATTACGAGCCCTATTCTACCCCTAAAGCTTATTAAAGTCATTATAGTTTGTTACTAGCGCATTTAAATCATTTACTATTAATTACCAATTTTTAAGCATTTTATCAAATATTTATCAGCATTACCCCTTACCAATATTCAATCGAACATATTAATTCATTCCACTAGCACATAAGGCATCACTACCTAGCAGTCATAAATCAAGTAATCATACGAATATCCAGACAATCTTATACGGTCTCTAAAGCTCATAACAGTCTCAACATTCTCAATAATTACCAAGCCTCTAATATCCACATCATCCCATTCTTATTACTCATCTCCTAATTTGCAACCACTAACATGCAAGGTAATTACACTTATGATGCTCATGAAGCATTTCAGAGTTCGAGATGTACTAGCCTTATGCTGACATCACTAAAATCCTCATCCTAGCTTCCTGAATAATCCATTTGATCGAATAACCGACCTGATTTATCCTCGCATAACAACAATTACGAAAACACTTAAATTCCATACACCTCTTAAGCCAAGAGAAGGGTCAAACATGTAAAAAAAGCTTACCGAGTTTGAATTTGGAAAAATGGACTGCGTCATTGGATCCAGAACGTCAAGAAACCCCAGGGTAGGGTCCCCCAAAAAAGTCAACAGTCAACGATCAAGGTCAACGATAGCGGTCAACGATGGCGGTAGGCGGCGGTGGTCAACGGCGGACAGCGGTGCTCGATGGAGGACGACAGCGTCAGCGGCGCGTGGCTCAGCTTGGCACGGTTAGGCTTGGGCTGAGTCACCTTGGCTTGACTCGGCCAAGTTAGGCCGAGTCAACTCGGGTGACTCGGTCTCCTGGAGCAGGACCACGCCCATGCGCAACGACAGTACGTGGCGACGGCCCCGACGGCTTCTAGCGACCAAACTTCATCGACTGATTGTTCTCGAGTCGGTGAACTCGGTGGTGGCCTCCGTTTCTTGATTCGATCCCTCTAACCCCCTTGAACTGCACAACCCAAAACATTCTCTCTTTTACCTTCTCTAATGGCAACTCTGACGGATGTAATGCTGGTACCAGATGACTCGTATCGGCGAGATAAACACAATGGAAGTAGAGATATCACGATCGGACGGCTAGATCTCTGTAGATTAGAGTTTGAAATTCTCACCCCCAAACTTTTCTCTATTTTCTCTTTCTCCTACCATTCTCATCTTTTTCCTTTTCTCTCTCCTTCATCATTCCTTTTCTCTCTTTTCTCTCTTCCTTTTTCGTTCCTTTTCCTAGCATTTCTGTCACTACTATCTTAGTACAATTTGATAATCTTGGACATGGGATTCTATTTCCTTCGGCAACAAAAGTGGCATTGAGGAACTCCAATGCCCTAAATGCACATTCCAAAGCCTCCTCATCAGTTGGAATATATCGAGCGTCTGAAGTTACCAATGCCACGGCATCTTGCTCGGCATGGACTGTTACTATCTTTCCTTCGATGATGAACTTTAATTTTTGGTGCAAAGAGGATGGAATAGCTCTATCTGAATGGATCCATAGCCTTCCAAACAGACAATTGTAGGATGGCTGAATGTCCATAACCACAAAATCCATGGTGTATTCGCTTGGACCTATGAGCAGGGGTACTTCAATCTCCCCAAGCACTTCTCTTTAGGTCCCATCAAATGCATGCACAACATTCTGGCAGGGTTTCATGTCCGAGCTGTCGATTGGTAGGCGTTGTAGAGTAGCTAAGGGCATAATATTCAGGGCAGAGCCGTTGTCGATGAGCACTCCCGGTAGTATATGACCTTTACAGTGAGTGGTAATGTTTAGGGCCTTGTTAGACCCCCTACCTTTCTCCAGTATCTCATTGTCACTGATGGTGATATGATTACAGTCAGTAATATAGCCGATGATCTGGTCTAGCTTACTAATCGAAATATTACTTTTGATAAAAGTTTGGCTTAACACTTTCAGCAATGCCTCACAATGTTTTTCTAAGTTCAATAGTAGGTCGAGCACCAAAATTCGGGCTGCCTATTTTCTGAGTTGGTCTACCACACTGTACTTACTATGCTTTAAGAATTTCAAAAATTCCTGAGCTTGAGCCTAAGTTACTGGCTCATTGAGTTTTAGAGGCGGCTCTTCCTCGAATATCTTTACTGGTTCAGATTTGGTTGTCTTACCTTTTCCTTTCATGTCTTCTACTGCTTTTGGAGCTTTAGGAGCGTAGCACCGACCGCTCATCGTAAAATGTCCCATATAGTTTATCTCTTTGGGGTTTGGTTTTACAGGCTCTCATTTGGCGGGTTTTACCTCCACAACTGGTTTCTCTCATTCTTGCGAACTAGAACTTCCTTGTATTGAGACATTGGAAGTGTAGTTCCACGGAACCATCCGGGTATCCTTAAAGGGAAAGGATAATGGGGCGAAGATTATAATCTTAGGGGTTACCATAGGACTCTCTTCCCGTGGTGCGTTCTCTTGACTTGGTTTGAGGCCAGTGACAAATGGCCTTTTTGCACTATATCTGGTATCTAGAGCATCCAATGTGCAAACTTCTGACTCGCTACTCCTTTCTTCTTCCTCAAAAAATTCAATCTCTTTACGGTCCATCAATTGCTGAACTACTTGGCGAAACTGCTTGCAATCTTGTATTTGATTATCCTTCGACTGATGGTATTCATAATAGGGACCACAACCCCTTTTTACAATTAGCATTCCACGGTCGATGAGATGAGCCATACATAACTGTTGAAAGACCCATCTCAAAGGGGACTTAACTTCTGTCACGCTTGCCTTAGCGTTTCTTACACATTTTTCCTCAATAGCATTTACGACCACCATGATTTGGCAAAGGGTTATTGGCTGTACTCGGCTCATCCAACTGTAGCACTCAAGTCTTGATCAGATTCTAAACAAACTTTTTAAATGCTATACAGTTCTCAATAGTATGGCCTGGGACGTCAGCGTGGTATTCGCAGTCAGCTTTAGGGTCATACCATGCCAAATAAAGGGGGGTTGAAATAAAGAAGAGAATGGATAGCCATTGTAGAAGGGATTAAAACCGAGTAGATTGTATTATTGGTATTTGCATGATAAATGTCAATAAGTTCAAGGACTTGTACGTTTGCCAAAGCTTAAGAAAGGTGAAAATAGAATAATTAAATATGACATTAGGACTCAATTGAGAACTTTAAGCAAGTTGAGAGCCATATTATAAGAGCTAAAAAGAAAGTAATGTAAAACTTGGATTTTTGCATGTAAAATTATAGAAAATTAAAGGCCTAAAAACATGTCACCCTTGAGGATGAACATGTGTGGAAAAGTGCCGGCCATGTGGGGAAAAACAATCAAGTTTTAGTTATCATCTTCTTAATTTGGGGCTAGCCGAAAGCTTAAGGGGGGAAGAAAGTTGAGAAATGCTCCATGGAAGCTTGAAGGAGAGCTCGGTTGACATATTTGTTTTTTAAAATTAGTGAGTAGCCTAAGGAAGAAGGTAAATTACTCATCCTAACAACATAATCAAATTTCTAAGTATGAAATGATAGTGTATATTTTTGAATTTTGTGGTGATAGCTTTCGCGGAAGATCAAACTATGTTAGAGAAAACATGAATTTACGTATACATGTTTAAATTGGTTTGATATGTGTAAAAACAAGAATATGTGGATTGTTTTGGCATGAATTTATGTATACATGTTTAAATTGGCTTGATTTGTGTAAACACAAGAATATGTGGACAGTTTTGGCATGAATTTATGTATACATGTTTAAATTGGTTTGATATGTGTAAAAACAAGAATACGTGGACTGTTTTGGCATGAATTTATGTATACATGTTTAAATTGGTTTGACACAAGAATATTTGGACTGTTTTGGCATGAATTTATGTATACATGTTTAAATTGGTTTGATTTGTGTAAAAACAACAATATGAAAATGTGGGCTGTTTTGGCATGAATTTATGTATACATGTTTAAATTGGTTTGATATGTGTAAAAACAAGCATGTTTAAATTGGTTTGATATGTATAAAAATAAGAATATGTGGGCTGTTTTGGCATGAATTTATGTATACATGTTTAAATTGGTTTGATATGTGTAAACACAAGAATATGTGGGCTGTTTTGGCATGAATTTATGTATACATGTTTAAATTGGTTTGATTTGTGTACACACAAGAATATGTGGGCTGTTTTGGCATGAATTTATGTATACATGTTTAAATTGGTGTAAACACAAGAATATGTGGACTGTATTGGCATGAATTTATGCATACACGTTTAAATTGGTTTGATTTGTGTAAACACAAGAATATGTGGACTGTATTGGCATGAATTTATGCATACATGTTTAAATTGGATTGATTTGTGTAAACACAAGAACATGTGGACTGTTTTGGCATGAATTTATGTATACATGTTTAAATTGGTTTGATTTGTGTAAACACAAGAATATGTGGACTGTTTTGGTATGAAATTATGTATATATGTTTAATTTTGATAAATTGGTGCAAACATGAGAAAAATGTGGACTGTTTTGAGTAGTTTAATAACAAGAGAATTGCTTCATGAATTAAATAAAGACAATTTTAAATAACTACGAATATTGTTGGATTGATTGAAATGTTTATATGTGGTAAATGAAAGTTGGATTGTTTTGCCATAATGTGTAAGTTATGTGGGTTGTTTTATAATATTTAAGTATGTAAGTCAAAGGATGGACTATTTTGCACTAATATATAAATTAGTGAACTGTTTGTGACTGTGTATGTGAATACATGTATGATAGGGGTTTTTTTGTTCGACATAAATGTTGTGATGGTTGTGTAGTGATTTAAGCATGATATTGTCTTAAAAATAGGTGTAATAATGCAATATGCAGCCTTGATAGCATAAATGTATCCTAATGCCTTGTTTTTCTTTTTACTATTGTGTGAGATTAATTGAGAACAAGAAATTTATAGAAGTACAATCTTGGAATTGGATATTCAATTAAGGAAAGCTAGAGAAGAGGGAGTGTTGGGAAACAAGTTATAATTATGGATTCAGGTATCCCGTAACTTTGGGATATCAGGTGAGTGTAGTTGTTTGTCTAGGGTGACATGGTGTCACTCCGATTTCTGTTTCTTAAGTATTGAAGTTTCTTTCATATACATGATCATTAATTACATATGGCTCACATAGTGCACAAAATGTGAATACATTCATAGCATGGCATACTTGATAAGTCTTTCGGTTTTGTTTGCATTACATATACATCTTGTTCCTTGCTGTGCTATGTTGGGAATGAAAGATCTTGTATACTTTAATATAAAGCTGGAAGCTAATTTCTGAGTTACAATACCATAAGTTGTTAATAAAGAAATTCAATTCCAATGTTATAAGTCTATGAACTCTAAAGCCTTAAGGAGCTAAAAGCCTATTTCTTGTTATAAGATATTAAGAAAAGAATAAGTAAGATTACTTATGTTACAAGATACCTCTCCTAACTTCAAGTATAAAAGTTTAAGTTGCCTAAACAATGGAAGCCCTTGGACACTTTGACATGGTGCAAAAATATAATTTGGGACTACGATCCATGTGCTACGGCTCTGGGGTGACGACCTTATATATGTGATATATTAGCGACAATAAGAGGTAACGGGGGAGAGGTACGGAGATTGGCAAAAGTTGGTTGGATAGATGAGAAGTTAGGTTTGTTATGTTTAGACACTAGCCATTGCTATGTGCTTTGAGCTATGTATAATTCGAACCAATATGGTCAAATGCGGACCAATGCTTCCCATGTCCAAAGGTGATCCAAGGCAAATGTTCTAAAAGATATGAACTCGGTTACTAAATTTTGAATGGAAACCTTGATAAGCAATAATATGAACTCAGATAATTTTCGTTATGATCTCTGAAAGCTTGATAAGAACTTTGATAAGCATCGATAGGAATATAGTCCTGCAAGTTTTGAACTATAATAAGTTCAATAAGAGAATTCAAAAGAATTTAGTTAAAGATTTGAATAATTTTTGAATAATATTGGGAAGAATTCAAACCCTGATAAGCCTCAAAAGATAAGCCAAATCTTCTTAAAGCTGGAAATTGAGTATTTCATAACCACTAAATAAACTTGGAAATTCATTACCTTTCCCTTATATATTAATATCATTGATTATTATGGATCACCACCTCATTTAGGCTATACCAGCCTAATGCATTCATTCCATGCATATGCAGGTTATATGATTTCTCATTGGATTGATCGTGTTGAAAGTTTTCAAGTCACTGCTTAAAGTTCCAAGTAGATGCAAATTTTCATAGTTGAACTCCTTAGATGGTGGCATAGTGATGTATAAAAGCATGTCAATAATATTGATGTAACATGGCATTAGACATTGCAAAAATATGAAAAAGGCTTATCTATTTCTTGATAATGTTTTAAATAATTATTTTGGTTGACTACTTGTTTACTCAATGCGTAAATATCATAGAAGTGTATATGAACTTACTAAATGGTTGGAATGACACTAAAATATATGAATGGAATAACTAGATTATTTGTATGAAATTATGTATGGGTTAAAAGGCTTGTTTAATTTTGGGATTGATCAAATGATTGATAGAATCCTTATATATGTTTTCTTGAAAGTATCTAATATGGTAAGTAAAATGTATCAAATGAAATTCTTGAGAATCCTTTGTAAAGAAAATATATGCATTGACAATACCTTAGTATGTGTGTGTACGGGTAATGGTTTGAATATACATGATTGGTTTGAATACCTTATTTGTCAAGTAATCACATGATTCTACGTTAATTTGATACATGTTATGATATGTCAAAATTAGATAACTTGTGTGGCAAATATGTTATGTATTGAAAATCTTTAAAAAGGAGAAACCAAGGAAGTTTATAACCCAAATTAATGTATTGTTGTAAGTATAGCTTAGTAAATAATATCTTTCTAAGGATTTTGAGTAACTAATTAAGTGAATAGATATGCCTGATCAAGTACTCATGTATGTTATGAATAAGCTTTATTTAAATACCTATGCACGTATATGTAAATGCTTGTATGAGTGCCATATCCTATAATGGCTAATTCTTGTTTAAGCTTAGAATTATAAATCAACTAGATAATTCACGAGACAAGTAACTCTTGAACACGTTGTGCTATGATGTGTATTTATATATATATATATATATGCTTGTGTCAAATTATCTATAAAATGGTATGATCACTTGTTGAATGGACTTGATCCCTTTTGCTATTTAATGTAAGATTTCACTTGTTTGCTTTTGTAAAATCTATGTAATGTTTGGAAATGTTTTTTTGGGCACGCATGCTTCCTTGATGATTTGTTCATTTATACATTTTGGAAACTCTTAATAGTATGAAACAAAAAATGTTAGCTTGTCTCGATTTAGTTTAGAAGCTTCAGTTCTTGATTTTGTGTTTCATGAAAATTCTTGCAAAAACATTTTTAATTTCGGTTTTCTTCTAAACCAGGGTGAGGGTGTTACAATTTTGTATCAGAGCTTAGGTTTAGCTGATTCTAGGGTTAAACCGAAGTCTATTGTATGTCTGCATTATGCATATACCACCTAGGAGTTCAATTTCCTATTCAACATTTGTTACTTGCAAATAAAACGATATGTTTCTTCCGTTTTGAATATCATAATATCTTAAGAATATTTTGAATAAAACGATATGTTTCTTCCATTTTGAATATCATAATATCTTAAGAATATGTGGTCTGTTTTGGCAAGAATTTATGTATACATGTTTAAATTGGTTTGATTTGTGTAAACACAAAATATGTGGACTGTTTTGGCATGAATTTATGTATACATTTTTTAATTGGTTTGATTTGTGTAAACACAAGAATATGTGGACTGTTTTGGTAGAAATTATGTATATATGTTTAATTTTGATAAATTGGTGTAAACATGAGAAAAATGTGGACTGTTTTGAGTAGTTTAATAACAGGAGAATTGCTTCATGAATGAAACAAGGACTGTTTTAAATAACTATGAATATTGTTGGATTGATTGAAATGTATA
Source organism: Hibiscus mutabilis (assembly GCA_019671005.1). Classification (NCBI taxonomy): domain Eukaryota; kingdom Viridiplantae; phylum Streptophyta; class Magnoliopsida; order Malvales; family Malvaceae; genus Hibiscus; species Hibiscus mutabilis. Next base: position 18,701,950 of record CM033732.1, read on the forward strand.
TATTTGGTAAATGAAAGTTGGACTGTTTTGCCTTAATGTGTAAGTTATGTGTATTGTTTTATAATATTTAAGTATGTAAGTCAAAGGATGGACTATTTTGCATTAATATATAAATTAGTGAACTGTTTGTAACTGTGTATTTGAATACATGTATGATAGGGGGCTGTTTTGTTCGATATAAATGTTGTGATGGTTGTGTAGTGATTTAAGCTTGATATTGTCTTAAAAAAATAATAGGTGTAATAATGCAATATGCAACCTTGATAGCATAAATGTATCCTAATGCCTTGTTTTTCTTTTTACTCTTGTGTGAGGTTAATTGAGAACAAGAAATTCATTGAAGTACAATATTGGAATTGGCTATTCAATTAAGGAAAGCTAGAGAAGAGGGAGTGTTGGGAAACAAGTTATAATTGTGGATTCATGTATCCCGTAACTTGGGGTATCAGGTGAGTGTAGTTGTTTGTCTAGGGTGACACGGTGTCACTCTGATTTCTGTTTGTTAAGTATTTAAGTTTCTTTCATATACATGATCATTAATTACATATGGTTTACATAGAGCACAAAATGTGAATACATTCATAGCATGGCATATTTGATAAGTCTTTCGGTTATGTTTGCATTACATATGCATCTTGTTCCTTGCTGTACTATGTTGGGAATGAAAGATCTTGTATAGTTTGATATAAAGCTGGAAGCTAATTTCTGAGTTACAATACCATAAGTTGTTAATGAAGAAATTCAATTCCAATGTTATAAGTCTATGAGCTCTAAAGCCTTAAGGAGCTAAAAGCCTGTTTCTTGTTATAAGATATTAAGAAAAGAATAAGTAAGATTACTTATGTTACAAGATACCTCTCCTAACTTCAAGTATAAAAGTTTAAGTTGCCTAAACAATGGAAGCCCTTGGACACTTTGAAATGGTGTAAAAATATAATTTGGGGCTACGGTCCATGAGCTACGGCTCTGGGATGACAACCCTATATATGTGATATATTGGCGACAATAGGAGGTCACGGGGGAGAGGTACGGAGATTGGCGACAGTTGGTTGGATAGATGAGAAGTTAGGTTTGTTATGTTCAGACACTAGCCATTGCTATGTGCTTTAAGCTATGTGTAATTCGAACCAATATGGTCAAATGCGACCAATCCTTCTCATGTCCAAAGGTGATCCAAGGCAAATGTTCAAAAAGATATGAACTCAGTTACTAAATTTTGAATGGATACCTTGATAAGCAAAAATACGAACTCAGATAATTTCCGTTATAATCTCTTAAAGCTTGATAAGAACTTTGATAAGCATCGATAGGACTCTAGTCCTGTAAGTTTTGAACTATAATAAGTTTAATAAGAGAATTCAAAAGAATTTAGTTAAAGATTTGAAGAATTTTCCAAACCCTGATAAGCCTCAAAAGATAAGCCAAATCTTCTTAAAGCTGGAAATTGAGTATTTCATAACCATTAAATAAACTTGGAAATTCATTACCTTTCCCTTATATATTAATATCATTAATTATTATGGATCACTACCTCATTTAGGCTATACCAGCCTAATGCATTCATTTCCATGCATATGTAGGTTATATGATTTCCCATTGGATTGATCGTGTTGAAAGTTTGCAAGTCACTGCTTAAAGTTCCAAGTAGATGTAGATTTTCATAGTTGAACTCCTTAGATGGTGGCATAGTGATGTATAAAAGCAAGTCAATGATATTGATGTAACATGGCATTAGACATTGGAAAAATATGAAAAAGGCTTATCTATTTCTTGACAATGTTTTAAATAATTATTTTAGTTGACTACTTGTTTACTCAATGTGTAAATATCATATAAGTGTGTATGAACTTACTAAATGGTTCGAATGAGACTAAAATATATGAATGTGATAACTAGATTGTTTGTATGAAACTTATGTATGGGCTAAAAGGCTTGTTTAATTTTGGGATTGATCAAATGCTTGATAGAATCCTTATATATGTTTTCTTGAAAGTATCTAATATGTTAATTAAAATGTATCAAATGAAATTCTTGAGAATCCTTTGTCAAGAAAATATATGCATTGGCAATACCTTAGTATATGTGTGTACGGGTGATGGTTTGAATATACATGATTGGTTTGATTAGTTTGAATACCTTATTTGTCAAGTAATTCATATGATGGTATGTTAATTTGATTCATGTTTGGTAAGGAACTCACCTTATGATATGTCAAAATTAGATAACTTGTGTGTCAAATATGTTATGCATTGAAAATCTTTAAAAATGAGAAACCAAGGAAATTTATAACCCAAATTAATGTATTGTTGTAAGTATAACTTAGTAAATAATATATTTCTAAGGATTTTGAGTAACTAATTAAGTGAATAGATATGCTTGATCAAGTACTCATGTATGTTATGAATAAGCTTTATTTAAATACCTATGTGCATTTATGTAAATGCTTGTATGAGTGCCTTATCCTAAAGTGGCTAATTCTTGTTTAAGCTTAGAATTATAAATCAACTAGATAATTCATTAGACAAGTAACTCTTGAACACATTATTCTATGATGTGTATATATATATATATATGCTTGTGTCGAATTATCTATAAAATGGTATGATCACTTGTTGAATGGACTTGATCCCTTTTGATATTTAATGTAAGACTTCACTTGTTTGGTTTTGTAAAATCTATGTAATGTTTGGAAACGTTTTTTTGGGGCAAGCATGCTTCCTTGATGACTTGTTCATTTATACATTTTGGAAACTCTTAATAGTATGACACAAAAAAATTGTTAGCTTGTATCGATTTACTTTAAAAGCTTCAGTTCTTGATTTTGTGTTTCTTGAAAATTTTTGTAATAACATCTTCAATTTCGGTTTTCTTCTAAATCGGGTTAAGGGTGTTACATGTGTGTATAAATCTTTGTAAGAGATTGATAGCATTATGAAGGATTTATTCTCATTTTCCTTCTAGGGTCCCCGCTCTTCCCTTCTATTAAAACTTCGAGGGTTCCTGACAGAAGCTTGGGGCTGAGATATGGTAGGTATTTGTGTTGTTAACTTCATGGTCCTTCCTTTTGAACAGTTTGCGTGACGGTTCCCCTCTGTCGATTCTCCCACTTTTGATAACAACTTTAATACACTCGCCATATTAGCAAAATTACTAATAAGGTTATTGATCAAACGGTCATAGAGCATTCTTTTTAGCGTGTCAATGAACATTAGGGCAATCTCATTTTCACGAGAGGGCTGAACTTGAGTTGCCATGTCGCGCCACTTTTGTGCGTACTCCCGAAGCCTTCCATTTTGCTTTTGTTCCACTCCTTGCAATAGAAGCCTGTTGGGGGACCATATCTGTTACGTGCTTATACTGATCAGTAAAAGCTTTAGCAAAATTTTTCCACGATTTAATTTGAGCTCGTGTAAGCTAATTGTACCATTTTGTGGCGGATCCCACTAAACTATCTTGGAAATAGTGTACTAACAGCTTCTCATTGCTGGTATAGCCAACCATCTTGCGGCAGAACATTGTTATGTGGGCAGTTGGGCAAGATGTTCCATCAAACTTTTCAAATTCTGGGGTCTTGAACTTGTACGGGATTTCTACGTCAGGGACTAAACTGAGATCCCTAGCGTTCAGTCCATACGAACCATCCTCGTCCTCTTTTACCTGAAATTTTTGTTCAAGTTCTTTTCTAGTCTCTTCCAACTACTTTGAAAACTCCACATTTACTTGGTTCAACTTTTCTAATTCATCAAAGTCCGGGATACTATCTCTAATATGTTCTACATTTGCAAATGTCACAACCGGCTGAGGTGGAGCATAGGCACCCGCTTGGTGAGACGAGGATATCCCTTGTGGGGGATTCGGTGTAGGATTAATGAAGAGAGGATTTTTAAAGATTGGAGAATATGAAGGGTCTTTCAGGTTCTGAGTAGGGTTCACAACAGTACTCTTCCCTCATAAGTCCTGCCCACGACTGACTTGCAGCATTTGAGATATTTCCCTCATCATATCATGCTGAGATTTGACGATTGTATCTCTCAATTCTTGTTGTGTTCTCTCCAACTGGCCTCTGAGATTGGCTTCTAGTTTCGCAAAGCTTTCCGCCATGATCCTTGTTTGTAAACGGGTTCAGTATATGTTTGGAATGATTACAATTTATCTTTCAAATTTCTGTCACAACTGTAACACCCTTAACGTATACTCATAGACCGAATATACATTAAAGATGTTACGAAATCATTGGAAGAAATCTTTGACTTGTAAAATTTTTTCTATACCAAAATTTAATTTGTAGTTTAACCCTTTCTCGAATTTAAATTTAAAACTATGTTGTCTAGGTGTAGCTAGTTTTGACCCTGAATTGGTTTAGAAAATTTATATTTGAATTATTGAAATAAAAATATAATTCAGGGTGAAAACTACGTAAGTTGCCTAGACCCTTCCTTGATTTTAATTTTTTTTACGCAATTAGGGCTAAACAACATTTTAACCATACCGAAGATTTTGTTATTATTAACAATTCGTATTTCTAAACTTATCCATCCATAAAAACATATAAATACGTTGTAAACTTTTGTTGTAGATAGTTCAACTTTAAAATACTTACATGCCCACTAGTCTATCAAATTATGGTAAAGATGTACTTATTGAACTTATTGTAGTAACTTGATTTTCCCAAGTTTTTGCTCCTCCTTGATAAACAATTTCCAGGAAACCTACGTGTGACATAAGACACACGCTAAGTACGAACTTAGTGAGACATTCAAAACAGTTTTAAGAAAACATGAAGTAATGCAATTCAGTATATCATGTATAAAGTGCAAAACACATTTCCTATATCTCGTAATCATGTCACAGTGTCAACTTTCCATGTATTCATCACTATCATGCGAAACATCATTAACATGTATAACATGAACCATCTCTATTCTGTATCGTATAACATATCTATCATACATCATGTAACATCTCTATCATATATCATATATCATGGACATGCTTTCATCATGTAATCATTTACATATCATGTATTCTATCATGGTCATGTTTTCATTACGCAATCATTTGCATATCATGTGCTCTATCATGGTCATGCTTTCTTTATGCCATCATTTGCATTACATGTATTCTATCATAGTCATGTGACATGTAATTTCTTATTCATGTATCATGTAATCACGTAACATTTGTATCATGTATCATATAACATATGTAGCAAGTAACATGTAACATCTGAATCATGTATCATCTTATTATTATTGTCATCGTGTTTGGCTAAAGGCCCATGGAAACCCCGTAGCTTGTTTGCACCGTAGTGCCATGTAGAGTACGTACTCGAGAGGACGCTCTTTGCTCCTTATATAAACACCTCGTTAGTGCATTTTGCACTATGGGCTTGGATCCCCAGGGTGTATCTTGTTTCATTTTAATCTTGTCATTATCCATATTTCATGTATGTATAATGCATCATCATTTATGCAAACAATAATTCGTACCTGGTATTCCATCAAGCTTGCCATGTCGAGCAATGTATCATATCATGTATTATAGAGAAATGCAATGCCATTTTCAATGTAATGCAAACATTTAGAAATGCACTCACGTGGACCATGTAATAGTATGCCTCACTAAATTCTACTTGATCCGTTCCTTTATAGTATCTCGAATCCTCTTTGATTCGTATCCAAACTTCATTAATCACATGAATATAAACAACATTTGTTAGATTCAAATCTAACAATTTCTCAAACATGCTATCAAATCTAATCATTCGAATAAAAAATTTCCTCTTTCCTTCTGTATACTTTCCAAGGCTCATTTTGGTCCTTAATAACCATTTAGAACTTCCATTAATCCTTTTCAAGCTTACTAATTAACCTTAGATACAAAATGTATCAATTCTCATTTTCTGGCAGATTGCACTACCTTCAAAGAAATATTTCTATAAAATAATCTACAACTCGAAATTCGATTCCGTTTGTTTTGAAAGAAACTAGATTCAATAAGCTTTTCAACCATATAAATTAATAGCCCAAATTCAACTTGTACGATTTATGGCGAATTTTCAAAGTCAATTACAATGCTGGAATTCGGAACAGGCTGGTGTTCTATTTTCTGACCATTCGTCACTTAAAAATTCATATCTTTTGACTCGAAACTTGAAATCAGTTTTCATTTGTTGGAGGCGAAACTATACGAACAAATCTTTACATCGGTATAAAATTCACCTTCTAACAATTTTTGTAGATTTTATGGTGAATTTTCAAACTTACTGCCAAATCTAGTTTTCCTACACAACTTCCATAAATAACTTCAAATTTTATACTAATTTCTCCTTACTTTGCTATTTGTCAATTTGGTCCCCTTACTTGATTCAAACCACCAATGTATCACTTTCTTCATCAAATAATTATTCAAAAATAATTCCCTCTAATTTTTTGTTCTTTCCGAAATAGCCACTAAAAATTCAAAGATAAGGATTCAAGCTTCTTAACTTTGCAAATTAGTCCTCAAATCAACATTACTACTTGAATTCTATTATTTCAACTAAAATCAGATTTATTCCTTCTCTACAACCTCATTTCCGAATTTGTCACTTAACTTTGTCAATTTATCAAAATGGTCACTAACTCGATTTAACATCGGTTTTGCATTCTAACTTCAATTTCACATCTCCAACATCAATAATAACATAAATACACATCAAAATCATAAAAATTCAGATTATTCCTTTAACTTACAGAATTGCCGAAATGGTCCCTATACCTTTAATTTAGGATTTTGCTTCCAAATAACAAATTCAAGCTTACTAGATCATTTGTCCAACATCACAAACCCTAAATCAAACTTGAATCCAAAAACCCTTATCATCTTCATACAAACAAAAATATGCAGGGTTTAAATCTCAACTCAATAACATGATTTTAACATTATATTAGCTTGATTTCAACTTGAATTTCATCATGAAATCATAAAATTCCAAAGGCCCCAAACTTTTTCCATAAATTCTAATTTCTTCTCATGCAAAATTCTCATAAATCAAGAATGTTTTCCATGAATTATTTACACCAAAATATAGAGCTCAAAGAATAAAACAACTTTATAGTTGCATAGATTACCTGAAAATCGAGTTTCGAGGCTTGAAGCGAGCTTGAAAAATTTTCTCCCTTTTTTTCTCCCCTTAGTTCGAAATATTTCAACAAAGATGAACAATTTGGTTCATCTTTTACTTATTTAAATCCACATGTTAAAATTAAATGAATTTTAAATTCATTTAATGAGTGAAATTACTAATTTGCCCTTTCAATCCAATGGCCGTCATCTTATCAAAAATCAATGGCCATGATTATCCAAGTGTAATTCACCTTCCAAAATTGTCCTTAATATTTCAAAATATTTCAAAATTGCCATCCTTATCAAATGACCAATTTGCCCTCCAATTAGTCTTTATTTACTAGTTTGTCATTCTTGTAAAAATTCAACTAAATCTAGTTGGAATCCAACCAATAATAATAAAATATTCATAAAATAATATTTTATGACTTTTCCATGGCTTTTGGATCTGCCTCTGAAATTCCAGTTCGATCTGATATCCTGATATTCATAAAATATCTCTACTGTGATTTTACCTTTACCGAGCTATCAGATTTATTCCAAAAATTCTATATTTCCATATTCGGGAAATCCACACTACCATCTCATAAAATTTTCTTTCCCAAGGACTTAGACTGAATTTTCTTAACTCAGTCTATTATTCCGATAATTATCGAAAATCTATATAGAATAAAAATTCTCTTAGAAATCCTTTATCGATAATCCATATGAATATTCTCTACTCTTACTGAGTCCAAAATATCGATCAGAAACACTTTTATGGGACCTTCCCAGAGGTCACCCATTCTAACATTTCCCTGGCCTGAGCACGCTTAACAATTTTATTCGAACCAAATTCAGTACCTTTTACTGCATCTTAATTCTTAAAACCGATATCAAGGTAATTATTTCGATCCGATTCACCCTTATACTGAATAAAATTACTTATTAGGGAAATTTATACTTTATGTAACCCTTAAACCCGTCTATTCGATACACCTAAGTCTAGAAAGTCACATTAGGGTCACCGGATTGACCCACAGTAAAAACAGAAGAAAACTCTTAAAAATACATGGAAAGTGTAAAATAAAATTTCTATTAAACCCCTATTAACATTTTGTTTACACAAACTAAAATCCATAAGAAATATTATAGACTCAATCATAAAAATAAAACGTGACATACATGCCCCCTAATACATAGGTACCGTACTCCACTTACAACGCCAAGGGAACTCCGATATCGGTCATATGACCATGATAGAATTTCTTTAACCTGCAATGGTGAAACAAAGCGAGCTTGGGAAAGTTCAGTAATACAGCACTACCAAACATGCTATAAGCACAAGCAGGCATATGACTAAACATAAATCTACAATGTTGAACTTGGTTACTACAGATTCTAGATATGATATGAATGTATCAGAATCATCCTGAATTTGAATACTCAAATACCAGACCAAATGTCTATGGTCCAGTAAAATCAGGAAAGTGTTAAGTTACATGAATTGAACCAGAAAGTTTAGCGTGTTCTACAAATTTTAGATTGGAAAGGACGATATTTTTTAGGCAACTATAGAATTTCAACAGTAACTGATAGAGGGACACGAGAAAAGTATCACCTAGATACCCTCCATTAGAACACCAATATGAAAATTCTTAGAACTACAATCAGAAGGTCTTACTCTAGGCCCGTTAGGGCGTAGAAGCCTAACAGAAGGACTTACCCTAGATCCAAAAAGGATACAGGAGCCTAACAGGAGGCACATAGCCTAACATGAGGCACAAAGCCTAATAGGAGGCACATAGTCTATCAGGAGGCACAAAGCCTAACATGAGACACAAAGCCTAACATGAGGCACATAAACTAACAGGAGGCACATAGCCTAACATGAGGCACAAAGCCTAATAAGAGGTCAGCTTGATCAAGGCTGCCTACAAGACTTCAGATCATGATCCCGGTAATACCCAGAAGAATATCAGTTTAGCTAGTAGACAGGAAATCATTAGAAATCAGATATATATATTTCTGTTTAGAAGACAGAAATCGGATATCGAGCATTCATTTTATAAATTAGTTGCACTTTTGAATCAGAGCAGAAATCACGATTTCATATAAGAGATTATTTCAAACTTTACCAACATTATAAACATACTAGTCAATTCAGTTTGCTCTGTTATTTAGGTTAATTCAGATAGGTAGAGAACTTCGGTGAATTCTATCTTCAGATGCTTATTCATAACTCAAGATATATCAAGTATTACATTTAAGGCAGTTTAAGTCTTAATACCCGAATTTTCCAAGTAGTTTGAGACTTTCATGTGAATCCATTATTCAAATCCAGTCACAAGTACAATTCATATCATTTTTAGGCCTAAGGGCATTTTTGTCATTTTATGCATCATGGTCATTTTCGTCATATCACTAATCCATAAATTTTGAAATTTACTCTTTTATTAACATAACCCGAAATTTGAAAGTTAAATGTCTTAATAATTGCTTACCGAACTCAGAGATCCTTAAGGTTCCTCATTTCTTATTCGAGTACCTAGATCTTAACAGTTAACCATTTATCTATTCTTGAAGTCATTTGCCTAGTGCAGAAATTAATGGTACATTCGAATATAATTTCATGCATTAGCCAAAATTCACATGTATCATAAAACATACTAATGGTAGTAATGTATTACCTTGATTCTGAACTATATCAGTTGATCCATGATACTCTATTCAATCACTCTCGAACCTGAATTCGACGTCCCCACAAATCTCAAATATGCGATCACTAATTCCTTTAATTAAACGAGTCCTTAATTAGTCCATAACTTGAATACAATACATTTAAACTGAATAATTACACGTAAGCTCACTCGGGTTCAAGGTCAAATTCAGAGGCTTCCAGGTTCAAATTTCACAAAACCGACTTCAAAATGGACCTAGGACGTCGAAAAGAACAAAATAAGAGTTTTTGAAAATTTTGACTTTTTAGGTCAAAGTCAATGCTGACATCATCAGACATAGTCAACGGTCAATGTTGACGCCAGCAGTCAATGTTGACGTTAGCGGTAAACAGTATGACTCGGGTGAGTTGACACAGTCGGGTCAACTCACTAAGTTAACTCGGTCGAGTTGAATCATTAAGTTGACTCGGTCAATGGGCTGGGTTGAATCAACGGGTTAGATCGGTTTAACAGGTCGGGTCGATTCAAAACCAGTTCAACCTTGAATCAGTTTAAGGCCTGGTTCACATCGGCCACCATCCAAGGCAGCCGAAAATTGCCCTGGCGGCGTGTGCACTCCACGCGCTGCCAAAACTGGCCAGAAAATGGCCCAAATTGCACATTTTGGCAGGATTTTCCAATCACAACAAAAACACTCTTCAAAATAAATAAAAAACTCAATGAAAAACAACCAAAACACTTATCGAACTTTCCTATTCGACCAAATGTCGGTGGGGCTTAAACGGTGTCGATAGGGCAATCGGATGATAGGGCTCAAATTCTCTCAGCGTGAGGATGACAACCATGGCAGTGGAACTTCGAACGGAGGTCAAAGGCGGTCGAAAATGAAGGCGAACCAAAGGGATTTAACCCTAGGTTTGTCAAACCTATTTTGTTCGATTACCGATGAATGGCAAGGCAAAACAACACGGGAATTGAGGGGTTTTGTTCAGGAGGTTACGGGGAACTTTTCGATGGCAGTAGTGACGACCACGGACGGCGGTGGCGGCCAGTCAAACGTTGGACAATCAAGAGGGTGAGAGGAGATGATTCCAGAAATCTTCCTAACTGGTTCGAATGGGAAAAAAATAAAGGGTCAGACTTGGTTTTTAATTAACTAGATATAACCGAACCGAAAAGGGTTATTATTTATTTTAGGAAACCTATATTAGAAATGAGCTCTAGCTCAATTGGTTACCCCTTCTTCCCTATGCAGCCAAGGTCACGGGTTCAAACCCCCTTTGCTGCAATTCCCTTAATTTGTTTCCTTTTTAAGGGTGTTACAATTCCTCCCCCTTAAAAGAAATTTCATCCTCAAAATTTATCAGAGTCAATGGGAGAAAACCTTCCCAACTATCACAGAAGTCAATTATACACCTCGAAGTGTATCTTGCAGAATCTGAATTACTCTATCAAACTGACCATCAATTTGCAGACAGAAATTGCACTGAAGTTCGAACATACACTCAAATCCTTATACAAAGCTTTTCAGAATAAAGGGTTGGCCACAAATCTCAATCAGAAATATATTACGTAATTGTACTCCGTACTGCCTATCAATTCTCTGAATCACATAGCATGGTCAGCTTGTCATGTCGTTCTATAGTCTTAGGCAGAATCCTTTATACAAGGGTTAGAGATATTCTAGCAACAAGGTTTACAGTAATTCAATCCTACTTCCACTTGGGAGTCATCTCAAGCCATAACAGAGCAGGCGAACGTCAATGTCTGCTATAACTTCTAGTATAACGTCCACATATTACTCCTCCCCCTTTCGGACATTACAGAATCATATCAGAATCTAAGCTTTCACCGTCTCTACTAATTTCATATACATATAACTTGGTTTTGGCAGAAAAACTTCCCAGAGATAATCTCATTATGGTCAAATCATAACGATACAGAACTCGAAACCTTTCGAATTCTGAATTATAATTTATGTGACTGAATTAGGTTCAACCTTTTATCTTTCTCGAATCCATCATACATCATCACATAGACTTAATCATTCATTCACATTCTAAACCAAATCATCAATTTTTAGACATCAACCATCTCGGATTCTTATCTAGATTCAGATCTATCACGTGAATCTGAAACACAGACAAACATCATGTGAATTCTTTGCCAGCAGAGATCGGGTCATAAAGGAAATAAGGCTTAGATACATTTATTTCAGAATAGATTCAACGTTAGAGTTCTGATGCAGAGAAGTACGATAATGATCTAGGGGCATGTATTTACCAGATACCCTAAGACAGACGATCGACCGATCTTTCTAGAAAAACACAACCCTAAGCTCTGATACCACTAAATGTAACCCTCTAAATCCGGCTATGCGGTACACCTAAGTCTAGGAGTTCACATTAGGATCACCGGATTGACCCACAGTAAAAACAGAAGAAAACATTTAAAAATACATGGAAAAGTGTAAAATAAAATTTCTATTAAACCCCTATTAACATTTTGTGTACACAAACTAAAATCTAGAAGACATATTACAGACTCAATCATAAAAATAAAACATGACATACAAGCCCCCTAATACACAGATATCGTACTCCGATATCAGTTATAGGACCATGATAGAATTCTTTAACCTGCAATGGTGAAACAAAACGAGCTTAGGAAAGTTTAGTAATACAGAACTACCAAACATGCTATAAGCACAAGCAGGCATATGACTAAACATAAATCTACAATGTTGAACTTGGTTACTACAGATTCTAGATATGATATGAATGTAAGAGAATCATCCTGATTTTGAATACTCGAATTCCAGACCAAATGTCTATGGTCCAGGAAAATCGAGAAAGAGTTAAGTTACATGAATTGAACCATAAAGTTTAGCGTGTTCTACAAATTTTAGATTGGAAATGACGGTATTTTTCAGGCAACCGCATAATTTCAACAATAACAGATAGAGGGACAAGAGAAAAGTATCACCTAGATACCCTCCAATCGAACACCAATATGAAAATTCTCAAAACTGCATTCAGAAGGTCTTACTTTAGGCCCGTTAGGGCGTAGAAGCCTAACAGAAGGACTTACTCTAGATCCAAAAAGGATGTAAAAGCCTAACAAGAGGCACATAGCCTAACAGGAGGCACAAAGCCTAAGATGAGGCACATAGCCTAACATGAGGCACATAGCCTAATAGGAGGCACAAAGCCTAACAGGAGGCATAAAGCCTAACAAGAGGCACATAGCCTAACATGAGGCACATAGCCTAACAGGAGGTCAGCTTGATCAAGGCTGCCTACAAGACTTCTGATCATGGTCTCGATAATACCAGAAGAATATCAGTTTAGCTAGTAGACAAGAAATCATTAGAAATCAAATATATATATATTCCTTATTAGAGGACATAAATCGGAGATCGAGCTTTCATTTTATAAATCAGTTGTACTTTTGAATCAGAGCAGAAATCACGGTTTCATATCAAAGATTATTTCAAACTTTACCAACATTATAAACATACTGTTATTTAGGTTAATTCAGATAGGTAGAGAACTCCGGTGAGTTATATCTTCAGATGCTTATTCATAACTCAAGATATATCAAGTATTAACATCAAGACAGTTTAAGTCTTAATACCTGAATTTTCCAAGTAGTTCGAGACTTTCACGTGAATCTGTTATTCAAATCCAATCATAGGTACAATTCATATCATTTTCGGGACTGAGGGCATTTTCATCATTTTATGCATCATGGTCATTTTCGTCATATCACTAATTCATAAATTTTGAAATTTACTCTTTTATTAACATAACCCGAATTTTGAAAGTTAAAAGTCTTAATAATTGCTTACCGAACTCAGAGATCCTTAAGGTTCCTCATTTCTTATTCGAGTACCTAGATCTTAACAGTTAACCATTTATCTATTCTTCAAGTCATTTGCCTAGCGCGAAAATTAATGGTACATTCAAATATAATTTCAGGCATTAGCCAAAATTCACATGTATCATAAGGCATACTAAAGGTGGTAATGTATTACCTTGATTCCGAACTATATCAGTCAATCCATGATACTCTATTTGATCACTCTCGAACCCGAATTTGACGTCCCCACAAATCTCAAATACGCGGTCACTAATTCCTTTAATTAAACAAGTCCTTAATTAGTCCATAACTTGAATACAATACACTTAAACTGAAAAATTACACGTAAGCTCACTCGGGTTTAAGGTCAAATTTGGAGGCTTTTGGGTTCAAATTTCACAAATCTGACTTAAAAAATGGACTTAGGACGTCGAAAAACATAAAATAAGAGTTTTCAAAAATTTTGACTTTTCAAGTCAAAGTCAAAGCTGACGTTAAAGTTAACGCTGACGTCATCAGATATGGTCAACAGTTAATGCTGACGTCAGCAGTCAACAATGTCGTCAGCGGTTAATAGTTTGACTTGGGTGAGTTGACTCACTAAGTTGACACGGTTGGGTCAACTCACTGAGTTAACTCGGTCGAGTTGAATCACTGAGTTAACTCAGTCAATGGGTCGAGTCTAATCAACGGGTCAGATCGGGTTAACGGGTTGGGTCAGTTCAGAACCGGTTTAGCCTTGAACTGGTTCAAGGCCCGGTTCACATCGGCCACCGTCCAGGGCTGCCGAAAATTGCCCTGGTGGCATATACACTCCACGTGCTGCCAAAACCAGCAAAAAAATGGCCCAAATTGTACATTTTGGCCGAATTTTCCAATCATAAAAAAAACACTCTTCAAAATAAATCAAAAACTCAACGAAAAACAACCAAAACACTTGCCGAACTTACCTATTCGACCAAACGTCGATGAGGCTTAAACGGTGCTGATAGGGCAATCAGACGATAGGGCTGAGATCGCCTCGGTGTGAGGATGACAACTGTGGCAGTGGAACTTCGAACGAAGGTCTAAGGCAGTCAAAAATGAAGGCGAACCAAAAGGATTTAACCCTAGGTTCGTTGAATCTATTTTGTTCGATTACTGGCGAACGACGGGGCAAAACAACACGAGAATTGAGGGGTTTTGTTCGGGAGGTTACGAGGAACTTTCTAACGGCGGCGGTGACAGCCACGGACAGCGGTGGCGGCCAGTCAAACGTTTGACGGTCAAGAGGGTGAGAGGAGATGATTCTGGAAATCTTCCTAGCTGGTTCGAATGGGGAAAAAATAAAGGGTCAGACTTGGTTTTTAATTAACCAGATATAACCGAACTGAACAGGGTTATTATTTATTTTAGGAAACCTATATCAGAAATGAGCTCTAGCTTAATTGGTTACCCCCTCTTCCCTATGCATCCAAGGTCACAGGTTCAAACCCCTTTGGCTGCAATTCCCTTAATTTCTTTCCTTTTCATTCATTCATTTCATTTTTCACTTGTTTTTCATTTTTAAGGGTGTTACACTTTAGTCCCTAAACTTTTCCAAAGTTTATACTTTAACCCTAAAAGTTTCAAAAATTACATTTTGATCACTGGCCAAAATTTGGGTATTACAATTCCTCCCCTTAAGAAAATTCATCCTCGAATTTTCCATGCATACCTGTTCCTAACATTTACGGATATTACTTCTCTATTTTCTTCTCAGCCTCCCAATTGGCTTCTTCGACCTTGTGATTTTTTTCCTCGAAACTTCAATCAATGATTTTTTTATTCCTTAATTCTTTAATTCCATAAAACAATATTTATATTAGCCCTTTTCAAGTATCAAATTTAACTACATCTCAATTTATTCAGGAATGATGACATGTAAATAATTCAGCCAATGCCCCTAAAACATTAGTACATATGCTATAGACTTTTGCTCACTTCTAGAGACAAGACCCATTAATATACTCTTGGTCCAACTCTTTCACGATTCCTTGAGGTATAACCGTTCTAGAACCAAGTTTTTCCCCTTTTGACTTATACAAACCATCCTTCATCGAATTGATACTTTTCTTCATTTTCTATTCTTTTAGCTTTAATTGATAACATCTTGTCCAAAGATCAGCTTTCTTTTTACATCTTACCTCTACATTTCATATAGATAGCCAATTTATCTTAATATTGGTTTTAGAAATCTCATATCACTAGCTTTATTTTTAGCTTTACTAATAGACAGTTCTTAAAATTTCTTATAATTCATGTGCTATGCTTCAAATCATTTATTAGCAGTCATACTATAATTCTCCAAATAAAATTATTCCTTGTCATACCGGCTTAACCCACTGATCTCACACTTTTTCTCATAAACAATGTGGGTACTTTATCAAAGCTCAGAAATCAGTGAAATCATTTCTTTATGAACTAATCACTGACTCTAACTTCTAACACCTTTCTAGGAAATTTTCCAAACTACTTCATTTGTATCAATATTACTTCTTCTATAGGAGTTTTATCATCCTTCATCTTCAAATAAACAATCATAACTTCTCTTTTGTTTTGACATTTAAGCCTCCCAACAATTTAAACATTTAAACAACCAATGTTTTATTATATACAGACGTCGAAGATTACAACCTCTTAGGTACTTCGTGTTCTTGTACTTAAGCTCCTTACTGCACCAATAGCTCAATCAAGATAGAAATCAGAACAAGTTCATACTTTATTTCATTATTACTGCTACGGTTATTGTTACGTGTAATAAGTGCTACGCAAATGTGCAAGTATACACGTCGCAAGTAATAAAGTGATACGAGTATCGAGTATCGTCTCCACATGGATTGGTTTGGGCCACTTTGCTTAAGTTACTGCACTGTGAAAAGTAAAAACACAATTGATAATAGGAATTCTAATTAACGAGTAAACTAAGAGCAATAAACTAAAAGAATAGATGAAATCAAAAGAGTAAATATGCCAGGTTATCGTGAGTTGAGGTGTGATAGCCGATTGGATCGTCTTGGTAATAGAGTGCAAGGGCAACTCAGTTGCCGTGGCAACTTGCACAGCGGGGTTGCCTTGGCAACTAATCGATGGTTGCCTGGGCGACTAGCTGGGCAACTACTTGGGCGACTGGACAGCAACTTCAAGGTTCGGTGGAGCGTTCTTCAATGGTTTCTTCTTATCCCTAAGTTGAAACTCTAGCTACTTGTGCATGCCTTAATAATACATCCTTACGTGAATTAAGGGTGAAAAACAACCAATCTTGCGCTCCTCTTAGCCGTTGAAATCCTTAACTTATTCCTAAGCCGGATTAATCTTCACCATCAATAGATTGAATAAAGATCATACTCATCCGTTTCTTGAATCTAACTCTTCCGATATTAGATAAATAGATGAAGTTACGAGATCCTCTCCTAATTCACCGCAAACAAGAATAAAAACCAAGAATGAGTAAACCTTGAATTGAAAGTGCAAACTCTTATTACCTAAACAAAATCCAATTGTTTTTCACAACAACAAAACACAATAACCCCAACCAATCAAGTTAGTTCATGGTTGGTTTAAAAGATATACAAAGAATAATCCCCAAACCATAAATCTAATGGAAGCAAAGAAGAAGAAGAAGAAATCGAACTCTCTCCCCTTGCTCTCTTGTCGAAATTTCTCTCCTCTTGTCCTATGGGGTTGTCGAAATTTTCCGTCTTCTTGCCCTATGGGGTTGTCGAAATTTTCCCTCTTCTTGCTCTCCTCTCAAGTTGACGATATGACCTCTAATTTATAGGGCTAGGTCAAAGTCCTTATTTGAGGAGAAAGTTAAGTTGGAATTAAATTATCTTTAAAGAATATAATTCTTTATTATAATTATATTCTTAATAGAACTTCTCCTATCTTCTTGGAATTTAATTATTCTTTAATCTCTTCATAGAAATCAAATTCCTTTGGGATTTGGCTTTGCTCCACGTCATCTTGGGCTTGTCTAGTCATCAATTTCGACTACCATATCACCTTGTTCTTTGTCGACAATTACCCTGGCAACTGGCTCGGCGTCTCCTTCATGCATTGCCCTGGCAACTAGCTCGGCATCTCCTTCATGCATTGCCCTGGCAACTGGTTCTAGCCTTGTTTAGGCAAGTGATTCTGCACACACACAAAAACACACCAAAGCAGCATCTTTTTCCACAAAAATCACCAAGTTATGTAATAAAGCTCAACGGTGGAAAGAAATATGAATTAATGCATGAATGACTAATTATGCAACTAATATGAGCTACAAGGGATTAAATGGTTGTACCTCAACGAGATAGAAGAATTTCGTGCACTCGCCTATAACAATGCACAAATCTACAAGGAGAAAACAAAGCAATGGCACGACAAGAAACCATTGCCGCAACAATTCATGCCAGGGCAACTAGTTCTCTTATTCAATTCTCGACTACAACTTTTCCCAGGAAAACTAAAATCAAGATGGTCGGGACCATTCAAAGTTGTCAAACCATTCTCTCATGGTGTTGTGATAATCAAGTCCATCACTGACGAACATGAATTCAAAGTTAACGGACAAAGATTGAAGCACTACAACGGTGCCCATGTGGAACGTAACAAAGAAGTTGACACCTTAGGAGATGCATGAGCATGCTCTCCTTTCAATATTTTCTTTTTTTCTTTTTATTTTTTTTCTTTTAAACTATTTTTTTTCTTTCTATTATTTTTGGTTATTATTTCTCTTTATTTATTTTTGGAATTTTATGAGAGATTTTATTTTTCTTCATTATCTTTAGTTTCCAGGTTTTCTTTTCCACAACAAGACTCAAAACCACCATGCTAAGGAAATTCACTGCCGACTACTTGCCACAGCAACCACAACAGAAACTGGCGATGCCCAGGCAACAACAATGGCTTCGGCAACTACTGATGCCCATGCAAGTGAACCTGCATCAGCAAACATGGATCAAATCGAAGCAATGCTATTCACGCGGTACCAACATTTAACCACCAATTGAAAAATGAATCAAGCAAACGTCACGAAGGAAACTTATCACTCGAGGTGACGACCTCTCCGACTAACTCATTTCATTTAGTTTTTTTTAAAGTTTGTTTCACTCTTACATGCATTGAGGACAATGCTTCTCTCGAGTTTGGGGGGGGTGTTGGTTTCTAGTTAGTTTCATGTTTAGTTGCATTCATCTTTAGCAACTATACACGTCGCATGAAGATCTCAAGGAAAAATGAAAAAATCATCCATAAAGATCTCAAGGAAGTTTTTGACCATGTCTGAAAAGAGTGCCATCATGCATCTTCTAATGTTAGTGCATATCTGAGAAAACTTGAGGATGATCGTTTTCGATACTTCTTATAGTCCATACGCACCCTCCATCGGGTGACAATATTGCCCAAAAAGAGTTTGGCCAATGTGCTTGCCACTACTCCCTTTTGCTTTACCATGGTGGAGGTGTCTTTCTTTCGTGTTCCCTTGTAGTCCATACACATCTTCCACCTTTCTACTGTTCCTGAAGGCATGGATATATTATTAGGAAAAAATATATCAACATCCAACCATTTAATTACCTCATTCTTGTCGGGCTCCATCATAGGGTGAAGAATGGCATTGCCGGAGTACATTCTATTGCTCTTCTTCAGGGACACATCGGTGTATAACCTGATCTGCACATTGTTTAAACAAAAGAGGCTCGTCCCAAAAGTAATGCTTCGCATCATGGTGGAACCGCTTCTTTCTTTGGTGAGTAATGCCATAAGGTAAAATACCACAAACAAGTAATGCCATAAGGTAAAATACTGTGGTGACTGCTCCTAAAATTGCCGAGGCGTGCGCGTCAAGGGCTACTGCAGCGTCGAGAGTTGCCGAGGCGTCAAGGGTTGCCGAGGAATGTGCGTCCATGGTTGCCGAGGTAACTAAAATTTGTTCATCCGGGAATGCATCGCATATCTCTAGATTTACGTCCTCCTCCCTTTTGCGTTCTAAACGTGATAAGTGATCGGCCACTTGATTTTCTGTTCCTTTCCTGTCCTTAATTTCAATATCAAATTCTTGTAAAAGTAATATCCAACAAATCAAACGAGGTTTGGCATCCTTTTTAGCAAATAGATATTTGATTGTCGAATGGTCCATATGAACAATTACCTTTGTACCAATCAAATAGGATCGGAACTCGTCAAATGCAAAAACTACAGCTAGTATCTCTTTCTCCGTTGTTGTGTAATTCACTTGAGCACTATTAAGAGTTTTACTAGCGTATTATATCACATGGAAGGTCTTACCTGTGCGTTGGCCTAGGACTGCTCTTACCGCGAAATCACTTGCATCACACATGAGCTCAAAAGGTAGCGTCCAATCTGGTGGAACGACAATGGGTGTCGAGGCAAGCTTTTCCTTTAGGGTTTCGAATGCTTGGGTGCAAGAATCATCAAAATCGAAGACTTTATCCTATTCAAGCAAATTGCACAATGGTTTAGTGATTTTAGAAAAATAATGAATGAACCTCCTGTAAAAACTTGCATGTCCAAGAAAGCTTCGAATTCCTTTAACTAAACTTGGTGGGGGGTAATCTCTCGATCACGTCCACCTTGGCTTTGTCTACTTCAATTCCCTTGGATGAAATCTTGTGGCCGAGCACTATCCCTTCATCTACCATAAAATGGCATTTCTCCCAATTGAGGACTAAATCAGTTTCTTCACATCTTGCCAACACCCTCTCTAAATTGCCGAGACAGCTGTCAAAGTCATTACCAAAAACAAAAAAATCATCCATGAAGATCTCAAGGAAGTCTTCGACCATGTCTGAAAAGAGTGCCATCATGCATCTTTGGAAGGTTGCCGGAGCGTTACATAATCTGAACGGCATGCTTCGGAAGGCATAAGTACCGTATGGGCATGTGAAGGTTGTCTTTTCTTGATCTTCTGGTGCTATGGCAATTTGATTGTAACCTGAATAGCCATCAAGAAAACAATAAAAGGGTTTACCTGCAAGACGGTCAACCATTTGATCAATAAAGGGTAATGGGAAGTGATATTTCCTAGTGGCTTTGTTTAGCTTTCGATAATCCATACAAACCCTCCAACCGGTCACAGTCCTGGTTGGAATCAGTTCATTGTTTTCATTACTTACCACCGTTATACCTCCTTTTTTCAGAACACATTGTACCGGACTTACCCATGTACTATCAGAGATAGGGTATATAATGCCGGATTCAAGCCACTTGATGATTTCTTTCATTACAACCCCTTTCATGGCATGATTCAGTCTCCTCTGGGCCTCAATTGAAGGTTTGTGAGCATCTTCCAACAAAATCTTGTGCATGCACACTACCGGGCCAATTCCCTTCAAGTCGGCAATTTTCCACCCTATTTCCTTTTTGTGTAGCTTCAACATCTTGATTAGCTTCTTTTCTGCTCAGGCTATAACTTAGAAGAAATAATTACAGGCAATGTATTATCGGTTCCTAAGTATGCATATTTTAGTTTCCTCTGGCAATTGTTTCAACTCAAGAATCAGTGGTTGTTCAATAGAGGGTTTTTCGAGTTTACCTTCCTTACCTGAGTAATCCAGTGGTTCAAAGTATGTACCTGGTCGATTGACTAGCCAATTTGCCTCTTCTTGTTGTTCCTCATCGACCGGTTCTTCATACTCCTCAGGTTCCTCTTGATCGGCAATGTAGTTGCTGAGGTAACTAAATTCCTCGTCGAAGTTAAACTCTGCTGTGGCATGAAGAAGTTGGCATTCTTCTGGATAATCGGCATGCCTTAGTGTTTGGAACACATTTAGTTTAACTTGCTGGTCATTCACCCTCATTGTGAGTTTTCCCTTTTCAACATCGATCAAGGTTCTCCCTGTTGCTAGGAATGCTCTCCCGAGAATGATAGGTGCATGCTCATCTGCTTCACAATCCAAAACAATAAAGTCAGCGGGAAAAAAAATTTATCAACTTTTACCAGTATGTCCTCGATTTTTCCCTCTAGATGCACATAGGATCTGTCGGCTAGTTGTAGCATAACTATTGTAGGTCTTGCCTTCCCGATTCCTAGTTTCTGGAAAACCGATTTAGGCATCAAATTTATGCTAGCCCCAAGGTCGCATAATGCTTTCCCGACATAATGGTTTCCAATAGAACAGGGTATTGTGAAACTTCTGAGATCCTTCAACTTGGGTGGCATACGATTGTGCAACATTGCCATGCATCCCTCTGTTGCGGCAACTGTTTCAAACTCTCCTAGCCTTTTTCTTTTGGACACAATGTCTTTAAGAAACTTGGCATAGTTTGGCATTTGTTCAATTGCTTCCACCAATGGCAAATTGATGTGGACTTGCTTTAGGATATCAAGAAACTTCTTGAATTGATATTCTTGCTTTTGTCGCTTCAACCTTTGTGGGAATGGTGGTGGAAGTCGGATATATTCGATCCTTTCATTGGTTTGGAACCTGATTGACGGTATTGCCGGACAACTGGAGTTGTCGAGGCATTATCAATTGGGGTTGCCGAGGACTGCTTATCACACATTACCGAAGCATCCTTATCGTCGATTACCGAGGCATGCTTATTGTCAGTTGCCGCGGCAATTCCTGGTTCAGCATCTGAGGCTTTGCCGCTAGGTTCGTCTTGATCTTTTTGTGGAGTTTTGTTTGATGAGCAGGTTTGAGCCTCTCTAAGTTGTTGGCCACTTCTAGTGGTGATCGCCTTACATTGCTCATGGCCAGTTCCTGTTGCGACTTCAGTATCGCTAGGTAAACCTCCTTGCGGTCTAGTATTAAGATTTTGAGCAAACTGTCCGACTTGATTTTCCAATGATTTGATTGCCGCCTCATGGTTTTGCAATCTAATCTCGGTCCTGTTAATAAAAGCATAAGTTCTTTTTATGAAGTTACTATTCTTAGCCATATAAGATTTAGTTTTCATCATAAAAGCATTTAGAGAATTTTCCAAAGAACTAGATGTTGTCGGTTGTTGCAGCGACAACTGTTGCCGTGGCATATTCTGCTGGAATCCCGATGCTTGTGCATTCTGATTGTTCTGGTTTAGAGCATTGTTGGGATTACTCCATGAAAAATTTGGGTACTTCTTCCAAGCTGGATTGTATGTATTGGACATCACATTGTTGTTCCGATTGTAATTCCCCACATAGAAGCTGGATTCCGGATTCTGCATACATTCAGAAGAATCATGGTTATAACCACATAACTCACAAAAAGAATCCATTACCTTGACCTCATGTGTGTTGTTTGGTTTTTGCATGTTCTGGACCATCTTGGTTAAAGTGGCCAATTGTGCCGAAATTGAATATGATGATCCTAGTTCATGTATTGTGGCTTGGCGTCTAACTCCTCTTCTAGTAAAGGGGAATTGATAATCATTCTTGGCCAGCCTGTTTAGAATTTGCATTGCTTCCTCCGGCGACTTATCAAGAAGTATGTCGTTTGCCGAGGCATCTAGCATCATCCTTGTTGGTGTATTCACGGCGTTGTAAAACATTGTTACTTGAGTCCACACCGGGAATCCGTGTAGGGGGCATTTGTGTAGAAGTTCTCTATATCGCTCCCAAGCTTCATACATGGATTCATCATCTGCTTGCCGAAAAGAAGTAATGTCGTTACGAAGCTTATCAGTCAAATTTGTAGGATTAAACCGAGCAAGGAAATCATGACAAAGATCGGTCCAAGATGTTATTGATCCGGCAAGAATGCTATTCAACCATGCCTTCGCCCTATCCCTCAGTGAATAGGGGAATAATCTTAATCGTAAGACATCGGGGGTGACTCCGTGTACTTTGAACGAGTTGCAAATCTCGAGGAAAGATTTCAGATGTTGCCGTGCATCTTCAGTTGCTGAGCCGCCAAATTGACCAATTGTGTTGATCATATTAAACATTACCGGTTTTAACTCAAAGTGGTCGGCTTCAATTTCAGGTGTGACAACTCCTGGATTAAGTCCATCAAGATCTTCTTCAAGATAGTCTCGAATAGTTCTGTTTCGTGCAAGAATCACTCCTCCTCCTGCTGGAACATCTTGATTCATATTGCCGTCTTGATTAGCCATTGCTACTCTTATCCTTTGTCTAAGTCTTTGTAAGGTTCGTTCGATTTCTGGATCAAAGGGATATTCTAGTGTAGTCGGTCTCGCCCTGGTCATTTACCAATGCAAAACCAAAGTTTGTTAGCCCTTTGAATCTTAAACAAGAAAAGTAAAAAGAAAGTGCAAGAAAATAAAAACAAAGTCGCTATTGCCAATCCCCAGCAACGGCGCCAAAAACTTGTTGCGCGTAATAAGTGCTACGCAATTGTGCAAGTATACATGTTGCAAGTTATAGTATAAAAGATATCGTCTCCACCGGGATTGGTGCCACTTCAAGAATCTAGTCTCTTGCACTGTAAAAAGTAAAAACACAAATAAAGGATTATAGGAGTTTTAACTAATAACTAATCTAGAAAGCAATAAAGTAAAAGAATAGATGAGATCAAATGAGAGAGATAGGCCAGGTTATCGTGAGTTGAGGTGTGATAGCCGATTGGATCGTCTTGGTAAAAGAGTGCAGGGGCAACTCAGTTGCCGTGGAAACTTGCGCAACGGGGTTGCCTTGGCAACTAATTGATGGTTGCCTGGGCAACTAGTTGGGCAACTACTTGGGCGTCTGGGCAGCAACCTTCAAGGTTCGGCAGAGCGTTCTTCAATGGTTTCTACTTATCCCTAAGTCGAAACTCTAGCTACTTGTGCATGCCGTGATAATACATCCCTGCGTGAATCAAGGGTGAACAACAACCAATCTTGCGCTCCTCTTAGCCGTTGAAATCCTTGACTTGTTCCTAAGCCGGATTAATCTTCACTATCAATAGATTGAATAAAGATCATATTCATTTGTTTCTTGAATCTAACTCTCCCGATATTAGATAAATAGATGAAATCACGAGATCCTCTCTTAATTCACTCGCAAACAAGAATAAGAACCAAGAATGAATAAACCTTGAATAGAAAAGTGCAAACTCTTATTACCTAAACAAAAACAAATAGTTTCTCACAACCACAAAACACAATAACCATAGCCAAATAGATTTAGTTCATGGCTAGGTTCCAAAGAAACACAAGATAAATAATCTTTAGCATGAACCCAATCGAACAAGAAAGAAAAGGATGAAGAAGGAAGCTTGTCGAAATCCTTCTTGCCCTAGATGCTTGTTGAAAATTCTCTCCTCTTGCCCTCCTTGGAGTTGTCGAAATTCTCCTCCCTTCCTCTCTTTGGAAGTTGACGATATGGCCTTTTATTTATAGGGTTAGGTCAAAGTCCTTCTTTGAGGAGGAAGTTAAGTTGGAATTAAATTATCTTTAAAGAATATAATTCTTTATTATAATTATATTCCTACTAGAACTTCTCCTATCTTCTTGGAATTTAATTCTTCTTTAATCTCTTCATGGAAATCAAATTCCGTTGGGATTGGGCTTTGCTCCAAGTCATTTTGGGCTTGTCTAGTCATCAATTTTGACTACCATATCACCTTTGCTCTTTGTCGACAATTTCCCTGGCAACTGGCTCGGCGTCTCCTTCATGCATTGCCCTGGAAACTAGCTCGGCATCTCTTTCATGTATTGTCCTGGCAACTAGCTCTAGCCTTGCTTTGGCAAGTGATCCTGCACATACGCACAAAACACACCAAAGCAACATCTTTTCCCACAAAAACTACCAAGTTATGTAATCAAGCTCAACGATGGAAGGAAACATGGATTAATGCATGAATGGCTAATTATGCAACTAATATGAGCCTAAGTCTAACAATAATATGAGTAAAAAGGGTAAGAAAATAGTACTTTTGAACACTTATCAGTTATCTTTATAATCCTTTTGATCCTAGATTCTTATTCTTGTCTATAAACACTTCTAGGGAAATTTCTATTAGTCGGAACAATCCTTAACTAAACACACTTCCTTTGACTTCATTCAGGAACTAATTTATTTTTTAAAAAAATTTAAACGTTTCTTCTTATAATCACTTCTACCTTGTGCACAGATAACCAACTTATCTCAACTACACTTTAGATTCCTAAGATGATACCTTCATAATACCTTTGTGATCAGTGTAACTAGGACACTTCTTACTATTCCAATGGAATACCTTTTCACGATAGTTGAGTAAGTAGCAGAGTAATAATAGATAAATTCTATACAAAACATTTATAATATCCAGCCAATTTCCAAGAAACTCTGAACTTTAGAGACATTTTTGGTGCCTCATATTCAAGAATAGATTGTACTTCCTTGGAATTCAACTCTTATTCCTTCAGCTGATACTACATGTCTAAGGAAAATTACTTCTGATAACCAAAGTTCATATTCAAAAAACTTTACATAAAGCTGCTTCTCTCTTAATGTTTATAATACCATTTAGAAATGGTAATCATGTTCAGCTTCTATCTTTAAGTATACCAGAATATTATCCATGAAGATTACCACTACAAACTAGTATAAGTAGTATTGGAATACCCTATTCATCAAATCCATGAATACAGCAGGGGCATTTGCATGTCCAAATGGCATTACCAAGAATTCGTAATGTCCATAATGAGCCCTTAATGCTGTCTTTGATACATCTTCTTCTTTGACCTCGAGTTGATAATAACCCAATCAAAGATCTATCTTTGAGAACACTATTGCACCGTTAAGCTGGTCAAATAGATCTTCAATCCTTGGTAGTGGATACTTGTTCTTAATAGTTACTTTATTCAACTACCGCTAATCTATACATAATTGTAGAGAACCCTCTTTCTTCTCTATAAATAATACCGGAGTACCCCATAGTGATACACTTGGTCAAGTGTAATCCCAGTCTAGCAGTTCTTGCAATCAAGCTTTCAGCTTTCTTAGCTCGATTGACACCATCCTATATGGTGCTATCGATACCGGTTCAATTCTAAGATAGACATCAATCCCAAATTATACCTCTCTATCTGGAGGTAGTCCTAATAACTCATCCGAAAACACATTTGAAATTTTCCCACAATCGGGATATCTTTAATCTTCTTGGGGTGACATTTGTATAATCACCACATAAATTAAACACGCCTTACATCCATTTATTTAACAACCTCTAAGCTGTTGTCATAGAAATCACTGACTCTAAACAGTCAGTTCTTTCTTTCACATTTACTTCAGAACCATCAAGTTCTTGAAGCACTAACCTTTTTTTACACATCACTTCTGCATCATATGTAGATTGCTAATTCATTACAAGAATAACTTCAAATTCATGGAATGAAAGTTCCATTAAATTCGCTGGGAACTTAATCCACTGAATTACTAATGGACGTTCCTTATATATTCTAGTCACCCATACACTATGTCCAAAAGGATTACTAAAGGTCACATCACTAGAAATAGTTTCCTTAAAAATCTTTCTTTGTGCCATTATCTTAGTACTAATGTATGAGTGAGTCAAATCCGGATCAATTAAAGTAAATATAGGCTCTCTCCATAGCCTTTGCTTTATTTAAAGAATTCTGTTAAACCGATAAACTCATACCTAACAACATCTCTTTATTAAACCGATCGCCCATAGATTTGATTTTAAACACTTTTTGAAACAAATTTCCAAATCATTTCCTTAATAGGTGCTAACTCCATGGCATTAGACCACTAAATACGAACGTGTTCCCTTAACAAGATACAGCTTCTTCTAACTTCTTAGTAAATATGTAGTTTAATTCCTCTATAACATGACTTTAACATCTTTATGCCACAAATTGGTAATTATCAGAGCACTTTCTCCATTAAATTCATGAGCTCCTAACTTTTAAGCTCCTTAACAATCGACATCCTTACTGGTGCATGTACCAGGCTGGTGTAAGCACAAGGGTCTTAATTCTATTAGCTACAACCTTTAAAGCTCATACTAAGGTTTCATATTTTTGTGCTAGAGTTCTCTGCTATACAAGTGGCTCTACTGAGGTAAGAGCCAGAGATGAAACATTCTGTATTTCACTTATACTTTGGACCTCTTTTTGGTCTCAATAATCAGATGTCTAATATAGTACAACAATACTCGACATTACTTCTTCCTGCTATAACTTATTCATGTTAAGGAGGAGCATAATCAAGTTACACAACAGTACGTCAGTAACATGACATCCTAGGGGCATGTATTTAACATCAAATCATATTAAACTTGGTTTAGCCTCCAAAATCGGCTAAACCTGTAGCTCTGATACCAATAAATGTAACACCCTTAACGTATACTCGTAGACTAAATATACATTAAAGATGTTACGAAATCTTGAAGAAATCTTGACTTGTAAAATTTTTTTATACCAAAATTTAATTTGTAGTTTAACCCTTTCTCGGTTTTAAATTTAAAACTATGTCGTCTAGGTGCAACTAGTTTTGACCCTGAATTGGTTTACAAAATTTATAATTGAATTATTGAAATAAAGATATAGTTAAGGATGAAAACTACGTAAGCTGCCTAGACCCTTTCTTGATTTTAAATTTTTTTACGCGATTAGGGCTAAACAACATTTTAACCATACCAAAGATTTTGCTATTGTTAACAATTCGTATTTCTAAACATATCCATCCATAAAAACATATAGTTACGTTGTAAAATTTTGCTGTAGACAGTTTAACTTTAAAATACTTACATGCCCACTAGTTTATCAAATTATGGTAAAGACGTACTTACTTAACTTATTGTAGTAACTTGGTTTTTCCTAAGTTTCTGCTCCTCCTCGATAGGCAATTTCCAGGAAACCTATGTGTGACATAAGACACACGCTAAGTACGAACTTAGTGAGGCATTCAAAACAGTTTTAAGAAAACATGAAGTAATGCAATTCAGCATATCATGTATAAAGTGCAATACACGTTTCCTATATCTCGTAATCATGTCACAATATCAACTTTCCATGTATCATCACTATCATGCGAAACATCATTATCATGTATAACATGAACCATCTCTATTTTGTATCATATAACATCTCCATCATGCATCATGTAACATCTCTATCATATATCATATATCATGGACATGCTTTTATCATGTAATCATTTACATATCATGTACTCTATCATGGTCATGTTTTCATTATGCAATCATTTGCATATCATGTGCTCTACCATGGTCATGCTTTCTTTATTCCATCATTTGCATAACATGTATGCTATCATAGTCACGTGACATGTAATTTCTTATTCATGTATCATGTAATAACGTAACATTTGTATCATGTATCATATAACATATGTAGCAAGTAACATGTATCATCTTGTTATTATTATCATCGTGTCTAGCTAGAGGCCCATAGAAATCGCGTAGCCTATTTGCACCGTAGTGCCATGTAGAGTCCGTACTCGAGAGGACACTTTTTGCTCCTTATATAAACACCTCGTAAGTGCATTTTGCACTATGGGCTTGGATCCCCATGGTGTATCTTGTTTCATTTTAATCTTGTCATTATCCATATTTTATGTATGTATAATGCATCATCATTTATGCAAACAAAAATTCGTACCTGGTATTCCATCAAGCTTGCCATGTCGAGCAATGTATCATATCATGTATTATAGAGAAATGCAATGCCATTTTCAATGTAATGCAAACATTTAGAAATGCACTCACCTGGGCCATGTAATAGTATGCCTCACTAAATTCTACTCGATCCTTTCCTTTATAGTATCTCGAATCCTCTTTGATTCGTATCCAAACTTCATTAATCACATGAATATAAACAACATTTGTTAGATTCAAATCTAACAATTTCTCAAACATGCTATCAAATCTAATCATTCGAATATACAAATTTCCTCTTTCCTTCCTTATACTTTCCAAGGCTCATTTTGGTCCTTAATAACCATTTAGAACTTCCATTAATCCTTTTCAAGCTTACTAATTAACCTTAGATACAAAATGTATCAATTCTTATTTTCTAGCAGATTGCACTACTTTCAAAGAAATATTTATATAAAATAATATACAACTCAGAATTCGACTCCATTTATTCTGAAAGAAACTAGATTCAGTAAGCTTTTCAACCATATAAATTAATAGCCCAAATTCAACTTGTACGATTTATGGCGAATTTTTAAAGTTAATTACAATGCTGGAATTTAGAACAGGCTGGTGTTCTATTTTCTGACCATTCGTCACTTAAAAATTCATATCTTTTGACTCAAAATCAGTTTCCGTTTGTTGAAGGCGAAACTAGACGGACAAATATTTACATCGGTATAAAATTCACCTTCAAACCATTTTTGTAGAATTTATGGTGAATTTTCAAACTTACTGCCAAATCCAATTTTCCTACAAAACTTCCATAAATAACTTCAAACTTTATACTAATTTCTCCTTACTTTTCTATTTGTCAATTTGGTCCCCTTACTTGATTCAAACCACCAATGTATCACTTTCTTCATCAAATAATTATTCAAAAATAATTCCGTCTAATTTTTCGTTCTTTCAGAAATAGTCACTAAAATGCAAAGATAAGGATTCAAGCTTCTTAACTTTGCAAATTAGTCCTCAAATCAACATTACTACTTGAATTCTATTATTTCAACTAAAATCAGATTTATTCCTTCTCTAAAACCTCATTTCCGAATTTGTCACTTAACTTTGACAATTTGTCAAAATGGTCACTAACTCGATTTAACATCGGTTTTGCATTCTAACTTCATTTTCACATCTCCAACATCAATAATAACATAAATACACTTCGAAATCATAAAAATTCAGATTATTCCTTTAACTTTCAAAAATTGCCGAAATGGTCCCTATACCTTTAATTTAGGGTTTGCTTCCAAAAAACAAATTCAAGCTTACTAGATCATTTATCCAACATAGCAAACCCTAAATCAAACTTGAATCCACAAACCCTAATCATCTTCATACAAACTAAAATATGTAGGGTTTAAATCTCCACTCAATAACATGATTTTAACATTATATTAGCTTAATTTCAACTTGAATTTCATCATGAAATCATAAAATTCCAAAAGGCCCAAACTTTTTCCATAAATTCTAATTTCTTCTCATGCAAAATTCTCATCAATCAAGCATGTTTTCCATGAATTATTTACACCAAAATATAGAGCTTGAAGAATAGAACAACTTTGTAATTGAAGAGATTACCTGAAAATCGAGTTTCGGGGCTTGAATCGAGCTTGAAACATTTTCTCCCTTTTTTTCTCCCCTTAGTTTGAAATATTTCAAGAAAGATGAACAATTTGGTTCATCTTACTTATTTAAATCCACATGTTAAAATTAAATGAATTTAAAATTCATTTAATTAGTGAAATTACTAATTTGCCCTTTCAATCCAATGGCCAAGACTTAATCTTATCAAAAATCAATGGCCATTATTTGATCCAAGTGTAATTCACCTTCCAAAATTGTCCTTAATATTTCAAAATATTTCAAAATTGCCATCCTTATCAAATGACCAATTTACCCTCCAACTAGTCTTTTTTTACTAGTTTGCCATTCTTGTAAAATTTCAACTAAATCTAGTTGGAATCCAACCAAAAATAATAAAATATTCATAAAATAATATGTTATGACTTTTCCATGGCTTTTGGATCTGCCTCTGAAGTTCCAGTTCGATCTAATATCCCAATATTCATAAAATATCTCTACTGCGATTTTACCTTTATCGAGTTATCGAATTTATTCTGAAAATTCTATATTTCCATATTCTAGAAATCCACACTACCATCTCATAAAAATTTTCTTTCACAAGGACTTAGACTGAATTTTCCTAACTTAGTATATTATTCTGATAAATATCGAAAATCTTTATAAAATAAAATTTCTCGTAGAAATCCTTTATGATAATCCATACGAATATTCTCTACTCTCATTGAGTCCAAAATATCGACCATAAACACTATTATGGGACCTTCCCGAGGTCACCCATCCTAAAATTTCTCTGGCCTGAGCACGCTTAATAATTTTATTAGATCCAAATTCAGTACCTTTTACTGCATCTTAATTCTTAAAACCGATATCAAGGTACTTATTTCGATCCGATTCCCTCTTATACTGAATAAAATTACTTATTGGGGAAATTTACACTTTAGTCCCCAAACTTTTCCAAAGTTTATACTTTTAACCCCAAAACTTTCAAAAATTACATTTTGGTCACTGGCCAAAATTTAGGGTATTAAAACAACATTCTCATTATTAATTTCATGGCATAATTAATCAATGAAAATTATATATGCTATGCAATGCATGAATGAATAAAATGCAAGGATGTATGCAAATAAAGGCATTGATTCTGTTAGTGATCACCCTCGAACAACTTTCATTGAAGATTAAAAGGTTCTCATTACAAAGAAAGATAAACTCCTACAGATACGCTCTGGCCCTAGCCCCTAGTTCTTAATAGCTTTAAGTAGCTGAATTAACCTGGGTGCCTCCTCCATGTCGAGAGCTACAAAAGGAATGAAGACTTCGGCTTTGTTGGCTAGGTTCCTCACGTGCTAGGCCACTTATTACACTTGCACCATCAGAATGGTGTTGTACTATCTCGATCTTGAATTATGCGGGTAGCATCGCGAAGGCTCCTCAACAAATAATTGTCTCCTTCTTTTGCGACTTCTTCAAGAACTACAATCATCCCAAGGTAATCCTGAATTGTGGCCTCTAATGTCTCAATCTGAGCTTGAAGTATTTCATTCTCTTGCCGGGTATCTTGAAGCTAGAGAAAGCCATTTCGAGCATGGTATTCATGGAGGGACCGAGCTAGCTCCCGAAACCTTTCTTCTAGTTGAACATTCCGGGCTTGGCTTTAACTCAAGCTCTCAAGGATGGAGTTATACAAAATTTGCATCTACAATTTTACTTTCTTGGGATTTTCTCTTCCATGGATTAGCATCCATCTCTTGCTTGCCCTTCTCAATTTCTTGTTTAGCCTTTGCCCTTTCTCGCTGAATTGTGATTCTAACAAGCTTTCTTTCATTTTCAACAGTTTGCTTGCATTTTGCCGTCTCTTTCTCGAGTGCTTGCTTACCCTTCTTTCTCTCTTCTTCGACTAAGCAGATCCCATTCTTTCTTTCTTTTTCCACCACTAGGAGCTTCTTTCGATCGATATTTCCTACTAAAGCATGTAGTTTAAGGGTATCACTTTGGTAAAGATCATTTTTCTCTTTCAAATCCGTGTTGAGCTTCATTAACTGTTTAATTGTCCCATCTCGCTCATCCACATCTAGCCTAACCCTATAAAGCTCGCTTGTGTGCTCGGTTTGCAAAGCCTCCATCCTCTTTTTCACCTCTTCTAGCTCGCTTCTTAAGATGGCAGCGTCAGAAGGAACCATTCTCAAATGTTCTTCAAGCGACATAGTCAGCCCTTGGTCGGGCTCCAGAGTTTTATCATTAATCCTCTTGTGCATCCAAAAGGCATAGTCTGGGGTGAGCATGCGCTTGCTGTCTTCTTCCACCTTTATGCGATAGAGGTGATCCCAAGCTCTAGAAGCATCTTGAACCTTCGCCTTATATTCATTCTTAAATGGGAACTCGGAAGTGCTCAAACCGACGGTGATAGGCACAAACTGTCGTGAACCGAACTGCCTTGACACTAACAAAGGAGCTCGTACAAGCCTATCATCATTAGCCAATCATAGTCTCCATAACTATATAAGAAATGAAGGACGCTACAGAGCCAAGGCACCCTCCACACAATGTCCTCATCTTGAATATTCTTGAAGATGACCGTCCATTTCTGTTTGTTTGGCTCTTCCCACCATTCTTTTTCTAGGTACTCTTGTAAAGGGGAAAAATTTCCTGAGATTATCCCGGGTAGCACCCTTGTCGGTGTCTTTCAAAGATGACTTCGGATCCATACTTGAAGTAACTGTGTACATCCTCTAAAGCGCCCTTCTTCATGCTTCCGGCTTGTAGTCAAGGAAATAAAAGTTTTAGTTAGGATTGCCGATACCGGGTTGGCCTTCTTCTTCAATCGCTCAAATAAGTCCAAGATGGCTACATCATGTTACCCAAAACTCTAGGGAAAATGATCAACCATAGATCCCCAAAGTGAATAAATCCATCTTCATGACTTCTTCCGGGTATGTCGGTATGATATCTCGGATACACTCCCATAAAAAAGTGGTGCTGTCACCTCAAACCTGAATCAAACCTTTAACCCAATCTTCACTCATCCCGGCCAAGGTTCTAAGCTTCAAAGGGTAATTTTGAGACCTAGACGGTTTTGTGTAAATCCAATAATAATGAATGTTATTCTGATTGAGCAAAGCTGTATATTCTTCGATTGTAGGCATCAAATCCTTCCCGTTGAAGGTAAAATAACGGAAGGCAGGATTCCAAAACTGAAAGATGGCTCAGAGCATAGGCTAATTGATTCGAACATACATCAAATGTGCTATGTCACCATAATTTTCTCGGAACGAATTTTGCAGTCATCGGTCCTATCCTTCCTAAATCTGTTTCAAATCCCAAAGGTCATTTTGTTGTAGACTGACATACGTATACCCCGCCACAATACGCTCACTGGTTAAACTGTCACCTTGGACTATTTGGTTGACCTCAAACCAATGTCGAACAACAGAGTTAATTTTCTCTTTCTTAAGGTACCAACTTGGCAACCCACTTGAATCAACAACTTCATGTTATGCAATGCACATGCGAAAAATATATGCACAATAAGACAAAAAGGAAACAAGTCAGTATCAAATAAAATCAATAAACATATAAAAATGAAGCAAGAATTTAAATCAAACATCAAACAAAGCAATCCTATTTACATTCTTTCTAAAAACAAAGTTTAACTGTATGGCTCTAAAAGGGTTGGCTTTCTATGTTCTCTACATGCAGTTTTGGTTCTAAACGGTACCCGAACAGTCCTCTTCTAATTCAGGGGAACCCTTTCGCCATGTCCATACGGGGAAACAATATTCCCACGAAAACATAGGGTAGTCGAGCCCCGAAGGTACTTACTAGGCCCATATGGAGGAACAACATCTACACGAAAGCACTAGCGTTTTCCTCCACTTAAAAGGATAGGTTTAAATGTCAAACTTTAAATGTTTTAAAATAAACTCGCATTTATAAACGAATATCAATTTAATCGTCACTTTAATTCACAACTTCCGATATTAATAAAGCCATAATTATTATTTTTGTTTTTTTGAAAAAATGGCCTGACTCACTTTCGTTTTGAAAAATCAAAACCAGTCGTTAGCTATAGCGACCTTTGTTCTTTTGAAATTTGGGTTAGGGGGTCGCTAAAAAATGAGTAGTAGGTTTCCTTTCGTTATTTGGGAAAACACTTGGAAAATGGAAAATTCTTTAAAAATTCGTGTTTTTGAAAAACAATAAAACTTGGAGTCGCCAACGGCCACTAGGGTAGACTGGATACCATAAAACTAGAGATTCAATTAAAAACAGGGTTCGGGAGTCGGTTACGAATGAGAGAGCTTTGGTAACCCCACACCGCCCAAAAATTGGTACCGTAAAAAAACATAAATAATTATCGCTTTGTTAATATTAAACTTTCTGAATTAAAGTGATGGTTAAATTAAGATTCAGTTATACGTGCGAGTAAATTTTAAGGGCCTTGTTATTCGAAAGTAAACAACAAGACCACCATCACTACTTTGATACTAGCTGCATTTACCGTCGAATAACAAGCCTCCGCATTAGCAAATTTAATATCTGAATGCGAATTACAAAGCATGATAAATAAGCATAAACATGGCAAAACAAAGAGATAATAAAAAACGAATAAAAAAGACCTAAACGTCATTACATCAACAATATGTCATAATCATTATATTATATGATAAGGTTTTATATATGTATGTATGTATATATATATATTAACATTTAAACTATATAATTCACGGTAAATGAAAAAACACATAATATATACATACGTATATAAACTATACAATATTTTATACTACAAAACAATTATATAATGTACACACCACATATTACATACTACATATATAAAAGGTGATATACAATACTATATAGGAAAATGGTTGTACAATATATTTACATTTACCACATTAAACACATGAATCTAACAAAACAATAAATATTAAACATAAACAGAATATAAATGAAAATTTAAATATGTATGCAGGGGTAAAAAGTGGATTTCAACTCTGGACCTAGGACCTAATCGAACAGAACCAAAAGCTAGAAGGACCAAACTAGAAATAAAACCACTTGAAAACTAATTAAGTTAAAAAGGGAATGAAATTGGAAACTTTTAAAAACATTCAGGGACCACGAAAGGAATTTTGAAAGGCGGAAGGGTTTTTTAAAAAGTTTTAAAACGCGGAGGGACTAGAAACAGATAAAACCATTTTTTATATTACAAATCAGCCGAAATTAGGGACTTGATTGAAAGCCTTTGAAAACCACAGAGGACTGAAGAAGTAATTTAAGAAAGCAGAAACCCTTCCGCATGCAAATAGGAGAGTGTGGAAGGGTATATGATGACAATAAGCCAATTTTAAAATACACATAAGGTATATATGATACCTTTTAGGAAAAAAACAATTTTAACCCTTGTAAATTTTTTACCACTTCTGGCAATCCCCCAAAAGCTCTCAACCTGGGATGAACACCGCTGTGATGTTCATCTCAGAACCCAAAAACTGGCCACTCTTCCGCAGCATCGGCCACCGCAAACCTCCTCTAGCCACCGTACGTCAGCGTCGGAGATCTAAACAGGCCCTCTCATCCTCTCTCACCACGAAACCGAACTCAGATTTCCAAGAACTAAACCCTACCCCCTAGATCTATAAAAAATAGAAGCACTCCCCTTTAGATCTAGGTTTCGACCTTTGGAAATGAAAGGCTCCGGATGCCCTACTGGTTCACCTCTATGGCCAAAGGCCTAGGGTTTGTCATCGGTGGATGAAGTCGAAGAGATACCCCTAAAAAGACTTGTTGCCGGTTCACTCATTTTAGCCCAGAGACAGTGAGCTTATCGCCAGCGAACGAACGTAGACAACGGCCCGACGACCCTAAACTCCAGGGATAAAGAACCTCCACTCTAGATCTAGTTTTTTTCAAATATGCTATGTTTATTTATGCATGCAAGTGGAGAAACATATACCTATAAGGTTCTTGTTTTTTGTATTTTTCATAATTGTCTTGTTACAATATTTGATTTCGGTTTATATAACCGAAAAAATTACATTGAAAAGAAAAAAACAATGTTTGTTTTACAACTTCATTTGAAATTCGCCTATCTTTTTAATATTTATCTATTTTAGTTCGATATGCCTTTTTGTTGTTTTTGTTGATGCTTGTTCGTTTCTGGTTGCATGAATCGATGTGGCTGAACGAGGGAGATAGGGACAAGAGAGAAGGGTCATGGCCATGATAGACGAAACGTTAGGAGTCTGAAAAGCCGTGCGTGGTGATCCGGAGCGTTAGGGCGTGTGGCACACGCGCGCGTGAGGGGCAGCAAAGAGCCGCGCGTGAGCGCGTGAGTATTCCAGAGGCTTCTAAGTGTGATCTGGGCCGTCCATTTAGATCCTAGATCAGACGGTTGGAATCCATGCAGCACTGGTAGATAAAGGCTCTCCTAGGGTTTCCTTCCGAGACTGGATCTAGACCGTTCGATCAATCATCCAGATCTGACGGTCCAGATTTGGTTGCACACACATAAGAGCAATCATCAGATTAAGGTTTCTTATGTAATTAGACTTAGGGTTTTTAGTCTTAGGCCTTATCAGGCCGAAATGTATTTATTTTGGATTTTTAATTGTAACTTGGACTAAAAGTAAACTTTTGGGCTTTTCATTTATTTAATTATTGGGCTTTTATTATTTTATTTACTTATTTATATATATTTAATATTTTCAGTTTTTTGTTTAAATATAATAATAATATAATTATAATATAATAATAATGGAAATAAAATAGATAATAAACTGAGTTAACAATGATATATAATAATTATAATATAAACCGAAACAACCATAGTAGCAATAACGTGATAATAAGTAAAAGTGGTAACAATGTTTTTGGGTTTTTTAAATTATGACAAATAATATATATATAAAGGTATTAAAAGCCCATTACTCGAACATTAACAAAAATGTAAAAGCGGGTTAACCTCTGAATAAAAATAGTAATTACAGTGGTACGTGTGGATTATAATACCCAGGGTAGAGAACGGGGAAAGTTTGCAAGGCTAGCCGTGATGGTGGATTTGAGTAAACCACTGCTTCTATGTATTGGTATTGATGGACGAATTCAGAAACTTGAATATGAGGGTCTGCAAAACATATGTTTCACTTGTGGTGTCTATGGTCGTGCTAAGGAAAATTGTGGGTCTATGGGTATGAGTTCGGAAAAAAATAGAGTTCTTGAGGCGGGTAGTGATGCAATAAAATCAACGCGAGTTGTAGTACCGAATGAAAAGGATACTATGAGCCATGAGAGCCGAGTGAGAAGGAATTGTATGGGCCATGGATGTTGATTGATACACGCCGTCGTTGGAACCACTATGTGTACAATGGGGCTCGGGTGAATGGTAAGCAAGGTACTGGGATGCGCAGTGGATCTAGGTTTAATGCTTTGGCTGAGGAACTAGTGGTGGGAAATGTTGTCTAGTCGAAGGGGGAAAAGAACGCGGCGTATATGGATTCTAACCAAGAAAAAAAGCTTAAAAAGCTGGTAAGCAACACGAATAGTGTCAAGGTTGTGCCGTTGGAGAATTCGAAGGAGGTTGAGGTGTCACATAAGGAAACAATGCATGGTGATGTGAGTCATACTGCTGTGACCATTGTTGAAAAACAAATAAAGAAAGGTGTGGCTGCAGGGGCAAGTTTACCAAATCGAGGGGTAAGGCTGGTCATTCGTTGAATAAGAGGGCACGTACCAGATTTTTTATTCGTAAGAGTGAGAAAGCAAAGTTCTCTTCACAACCGGTGCTCCTCGATTGGATGAATAACTTTTCCAAGAAACTGGATGATCTCAATCCAAAAGTTGTAGGGAATAATGGTATTATTTTGGAAGGGGCTAGTTTTGCTAGTGTGCCGACAAAATTGGGTGCAAGCGAGGATATTGGGAATGACACACACGCGCATGGAGTGGAGGTAGTGGAACCAGATGGCTCGCTTCAGGCGATGGAACAATAAGTTGTGTTTGTTTTATTTATTTATAATGATGAGTTTTCTATTTTGGAATTGTCAGGGTGCGGCGAGCATTCCTTTTCGGGGTATATTCAAGTCTTTGGTAAAAGAACAAAAGCCTAATGTAGTGGCTTTATTTGAGCCGAGGGTGAGTGGTTGTCGTGCTGTTCGTATCATTACTTGTAGAGATCTTACCTATTTTTAATCAGTTCATTAATTGTCGTTGTCACCACTCGAATGAGTTGCAGTGGATGTAGTATACCGCAGTTTATGCTAGTTCGGAGAGGCTCCTCTAGGATAAATTGGTTGAGTTGGATCCGGGGCCGGGAGTTCCCTGGGTGGTGGGTGGCGATTTTAATGCCATCTTGTCTCCTGATGAACGCCGTGGAGGTTCTAGTAATGTGGTGGGCGGGAGCCGCTTATTTGCTGAATGTTTACAGAATGCTAGTCTTATGGATTTGGGTTTTCAAGGTCCACCCTTCACTTGGAGCCGTGGTGATCTATATCAATGGATTGATCGGTATGTAGTTAACAGTTGTTGGCTTACCCGTTTCCCACACTCTAACGTTTTGCACTTGGACAAGATTGGGTCTGATCATCGGCCATTAATTCTAAATTTGAAGAAGAGGGATCGGTCTCCTCATCCTCGTCCGTTCCAGTTTATTGAAGCTTGGCAGGAGCTTCCTCAATTTCAGGATTTTTTTGTTAGTTTGGAAATTGGATGGGGCATTTGAGGAGAATATAGGGGAATTTGGGGACAAAATCACAAAATAGAATACTGAGGTGTTTGGTCACATCGCAAAATGCAAGAAAAGGTTGTAAGCGCGACTTCAGGGTATCGACCGAGCTCTTCAAGTGAGGCACTCCGATCATTTAGTGGAGCTTGAACACACTTTAAAAGATGAGTTGAACTTGGTTTTAGAACAAGAGGAAATTTTTTTGCGGCAAAAAGCTTGCATTGACTGGGCCGTGTATGGGGACAAAAATACTAAGTTTTTTCATGCTTCAATAATTGCTCATTGCAAGCGTAATAATATCTCAACTTTGAGGTTGGATGATGAAAATGGTGCTCCGATCAAGGGAAGTTAGCGGATGTTGCTTTAGAGTTTTATACAAACATGTTCACTAGCTCAAAAGGGTCGTCAGAACCATATAAGATGCGTGGTGGGTTTTCGGCCATGCCGCAGGATAGATTACAATCCCTTGAATGGCCGATCATTGATGAGGAGGTCTGTGGTACGTTGTTTGCGATGGGTCCAATGAAGGCACCCGGAGTGGATGGTTTTAATGTTGTATTTTATCAACGTAATTGGTCGGTTGTTGGGGCGTCGGTCTTTAACTTTGTTAAACAAGTCTTTGAGGGAGGTATTTTACCAACAGAGATTAATCGCACTTTACTGGTGTTAATTCCTAAGGTACTGATTCCTGAAACAATGAGTCGATTTCATCCAATTAGCCCGTGCTTGGTAATTTACAAATTGATTACCAAGATCATTGTAAACCGGCTCAAGTCGTTGCTTCTGATATGGGTGTTAGAAAATCAGACTAGTTTTGTCCCTGGGTGTGCTATTACAGATAACATCATCATTACCCAGGATATTATACATACTATGCGACATAAAAGTGGGCGTAAAGGGTGGATGGCAATTAAGATTGATATGGAGAATGCATATGGTCGACTGGAGTGGAGTTTTGTGGATGATACTTTGTTAGACATTGGGATTCTGGACAGGATTCAAAATCATATTATGCATTGTCTCTCTTCAGTATCAACTCAAATTTTATGGAATGGCTCTCCGACAAGTTCTTTCTCTTCTTCACGAGGGGAGCGCCAAGGAGATCCTCTTTAGATCTAGTATATTCGTTTTGTGTATGGAACGATTGGCTCAATCTATACAGAAGGCAGTACATGATAGTCGTTGGAAAGTATTTAGTACTTCGATAAGGAGTCTACGAATTTCCCATTTGTTTTTTGCAGATGACATGCTTGTAATCACTCATTTTCGCTTGTAAATACATATTAGTATTGCATGTATATTTATTATATTATATGCATGAATGTTACTAATATATATATAAGGTGTGGTGTGTGCATGTATATTATAAGCTATGTATGTATACGTATTAAGGGTGTATGTATGTCGCGTACGTATCTATTTAGTACGAGTGTATTTGTTTAATGTGTATAGATGTTAAGTCAATTATGTGTATGATTATACGTACGTATGCTAGAATGTTATATTAATTAATGTTTGTATAATATAAGTATACGTTTGCGTATGTATGTGTATTGCTATACTAATTA
Source organism: Hibiscus mutabilis (assembly GCA_019671005.1). NCBI lineage: Eukaryota > Viridiplantae > Streptophyta > Magnoliopsida > Malvales > Malvaceae > Hibiscus > Hibiscus mutabilis. The sequence goes on from CM033732.1 coordinate 18,743,012, forward strand.
TATTATTATTAATGGACTGATATAAAATGAAATCCAAAAATTAAATATATTAAACCCAAAATAAAAATTACAGTCCAAGTCCAATTACAAATCTAATATTATTACAAGGCCCAAACGCAAACCCTATTTAATTACAATTATTGTGTGCAGGTGACTATGGGCCGTTGGATCAAGATCTGATCCAACGGCCACGATCCAACCAAGAAGTCAAAAATATCTGCCAGCCGCGTGTTCCACACGTATGGACCGTTCAAGTGCCACGCGCGGACGCTTTGATATCTCACGCGCGCGTAAGATCCACGCGTTCTGACTCCTCGACTGCTGAGCTCCACGTGGCAAGATCTGGAGCCGTCTCATCAAATCAAGGCTTCATCTAGGCCGTTCGTCCTTCAAGCCATCTCGACCGTTAGATCAGATCTGATCTAACGGCCGAGAACGCGTCTGGCCGCTGGCAGAACACCCATACCGCCACTATGCCGATATTCAACCATCGTGCTCAGAACATGCCAAATACAACAAGTTGTCAGTCCAGATCTGAAAAAGCAAGATGCAACTTGCACCAAAACAAAGACAAGGATATATATGAAACAAGGACTTTTGTAACAGAGGAGAGAGTGGTAACAGAGGGGGTAACACAAAAAAACAGAGATCTTGTAACACAAAAACTGAAAGTTGTAACTATTCATCTGATAATCGAAAGAAAAGTCCAGTGGTAAATACTCGTTTCTCTTTTTTATTTTTGCATGCATATACAAAAGAGGTAAACAAAAAAAAGAGGGAGAGTCGTCTTACCGTCGCCGTTTGTTGGTCTTCCCTCCTCAGTAACAAGCCTTTCGGCTTACCCCAAGCCAGATACGGTGAACTGAAGGGAAGGGGAGACCCCTTGTAGTTTCGTTTTGGGTTTAAAACATGGTTTTTTTCGTTTCGTATTTCCTAGATCTAGGGCGAATAGAGGTGTATCCTCTGAATCCAACCTCGGATTCGTGTCGAGGATGAAAAAGGGGTCATTTTGGTGTGTTTTGGAGGCTCGCTGGCGCCGGTTAGCGGCGGCCGGCGGCGGAGAACACGGCGGCCGACCGCCGGATTCTGGGTTTTACAGGGGATATTTGAGAGAAAATAAGAACGGGGCTGGGGTTATGAAAATTGAAAATGAAACAAAATGAAGGGAAAATTGGTTTCGGTCTAAAAATAGGCTTTATATAGTTATTATTATTTTTTGAAATGGGTAAATCACACACTTAATCCCCCCGCGTTTCCAATATTTTCAGTTTTGTCTCACCGCATGGTATAATTACAATCCCAGTCCCCCTGATATTTCAAAAGCTTACAATCTAGTCCCTAAATTACACTGAATCAGTTTTTAAATGGTAAAATTACGCCTTTAGCCATCCCGCGTTTTTGAACTTTTCATTTGGGTCTGCCCCTTGGTCCAATTACAACTTTGATCCTTCTAGGTTCTGTTTACTTCGCATTTTAGTCCTGAAATTACATATTATTGTTCTTTAATTTCTGCCACTGACTTTTATTTTTCTTTCATTTCAGTCCTGTTTCTTTATAAATATTCATGTTCGTATTATAATCGTATATGTTGATGTATTATATTGTTTTATTTTATGTCCCTTGTATATGCCTCGTATTTTATGTTTACATGTATATGTGTATTAAGATTATAATAGTCATGCGTCTTTTTATCCGGTTATTCATATTAAGCATGTTATGTTTTAGTTGATTCGTACATGGCATATTTTGTATTTTTATATGTGTGTATGTTTTCTTGTTTTTTAGGGTTACATGTTAGTGTATTTACCCTTTTGTACGATATGTTGTCCCATATATGTTGAAATATGTTTTATTACTAGTATGCATGTCTTTTTGAAATATTTGTTCGTCTATACGTACTTATTCCTGCCTTGTTATTCTGACATGTTACAGTTGTTTTTATCTATTATTTAGATTAATATGTATATATGCATGATCCAGTCTAATATATTATTTATGTTAGATTAGTATTCTGTTATGTCAATATTTATTGCATTTAAATATTTTGCCATGTTTTATATTTTTGCCACTAAGATTGCATATTAGATATAAATTGTTAATGCGGTGCCCTTTTATCCGAGCGTAAACGAGGCCAGTATCAGGCGTAGTGATAGTGATTGGGCGTTTATTCTCGGATAACGGGGCCCTTAAAATTTATTCGCAATTATGACCGAATTTTAAAATAATTGTCACTTTAATCCGGAAAATCCAATATTAATAAAGCGGTAATTATTAAAGTACCAGTTTTGGGCGGTGTGGGGTTGCTAATCCTTCTCCATCCGTAACCGACTCCCGAACCCAATCTTTTTGAATCTCTGGTTTTATGGTGTCCGACCTACCTAAGTGGCCGGTGGCGACTCCATTTTTTTAAATGCGGTTTCTTTTAAAACCCCATGGAATAAATATTTTATATCCAAAAGATTCACAAACACCTTTCAAACACCTACAAAAACCCTCGTTTTTATTTAGCGATACAAAACAAAAAAGGACATCGCTACAGATGGCGACTCCGCTGGGGACAATTTTTGTTTTTTCTAAAAAAAAACAAATGAGAGTCAAGCTTTTAAAATAATTACCGCTTTACTAATATTGGAAGTTCCGGATTAAAAGTGACTATTAAATTAACATTCGGTTATAATTGCGCGTTTATGTTAACGCATTTAAAATATGGCATATAAACCCGTTTTTTAAGTGGGGGGAAACGCTAATGCTTTCGTGGAGATATCGTTCTCCCGTATGGGCCTAGCAAGTACCTTCGGGGCTCGAGTACCTTATGCTTTCGTAAGGATATCGTTCCTTCGTACGGGCATAAGCGAATGAGTCCCCCTGAATTGAACCCGGTTGAAAGGAGCCTATAATGGGTGATGATCGGGGGCCTTGCTACTCTTAGTAGAGGACAGCAAGGACAATTCGGGTACCTCCTAGCACCAACACTGCATGTAGAGAACATAGAAACCCACCCTGTTAGAGCCATGCGGATAACCTTAGGTGTTTTAGACGGGATAAATAGGGTTGTTTTGTGTGTTTATTCTGTTTAATTTTGTCCTTTTATTTACATATTTATTAATTTTATCCGGTACTGACTTGTTTTCTTTTCGCTTTTGTTTTTTTTTCATACATCATGCATTTGCATCACATAAAGGTACTGGATCAAGTGGTTTGCCTGATCAGAAAGTCTTTCACCATGGAAAAAAAGGTGTCTTAGGAAAGAAGAGCTTAATTTGTCAGTCAGACATTGGTTAGAGGTCAACCAGAAAATCCAAGGGGACAGTTTGCCGAACGAACGCGTAATAACAGGGTACACCTATGTAAGTCTCCAACAGAACGACTTATGGGATCTTCAAAGCATTTGGGAAAGATGGGACCGAAGACTACAAGACTTGTTCTGCGATAGTTATGGCGACATCGCACAGCTGTTATATGTTCGGATTAACCAGCCCATACTCCGAGCTATAGTCCAGTTCTAGAATCCAGCTTTTTGCTGCTTCACCTTCAATGGGCAGGACATGATGCCTACGGTAGAAGAATACACTGCTTTACTTAACCAGAAAAATATTCAGGAAGATTGGATCTACGCGAAACCTCCGAGGAATCAGAATTACACCGCGAAACTCAAAACCTTTGCGGGGATGAGTGACGATTGGGTTAATGGTCTCCTTCAAATCCGAGGAGACAATACAGTCTTTGCATGGGAAAGTATTCGGACATCATACCGACACATCCAGACGAGGCAAAGAAAATGGACTTGTTCGCTTTAGGAATATATGGCTTGGTGATCTTTCCAAGAGTACTCGGGAACATTGACATAGCCATTCTGAATTTGTTTGAGCGGGTGAAACGGAAAGCAAACCCGGTACCAGCAATCTTGGTCGAGACTTTCATTTCCTTAAATGCTAGCCGGAAACATGAAGAAGGACGTTTTCGAGGATGCGCACAGCTGTTACAAGTATGGATTCAGAGTCACATGTGGAAGATGCCGACGAGGGTCCTGCCGGGGATATCCTTCCAAGGTTTTTCGCCTTTACGAGAATACTTAGCAAAGGAATGGCAAGAGGATTTGAAAACAAAAATGTGGACCAGTTTCTTCAGGAACATTCAAGATGAAGACATAGCATGGAGGGTCCCATGGCTCGGTAAAGTTAATTATTTTCTATACAGTTGTGGTGACTTTAACTGGCTGATGATGTTGGGATTGCATGGAGGGATCGCTTGTGCTCCGCTTTTAGTGTCTTGGCAGTTCGGATCACGACAGTTCATTCCCAATACCGCCGGATTAAGCCAAACTGAATTTCTTTTCAAAGGGGAGTTCAAAGGAAAAATTCAGACCATCATGAGGTCTTGGGATCATTGTTACCGGATCAGGGTGGAAGGAGATACCGAGCACATGACTACCCCAGATTATGATCTTTGGAGACGTTTGAGGGTTAATAATGTGATTCCCGAATCTGATCAAGGACCAGCAGTGTCACTCGAAGAGCTTACAAGGGTGGTACCGTCTGAAGCCGACATCTTAAGGAGTGAACTCGAAGAAGTTAAAAGGAAAATGGACATCCAACAGACCCAACATGCGAGCGAGCTCTATAAGGCAAGCTTAGAAGTTGACGAGCAGGACGAGATCATTAGGCAATTGAAGAAATTAAATGCAGATTTAAGCGTCAAGAACACTCTTTATCAAAAAGATGCCCTTCTATTATAAGCAAAAATACAGAAGGCCAGCCGGAGTCAGTTTATAGCTGTGGAAAGAGAAAGAATGAACGGCATCCGTTTGGTGGAAGAAGAACGAGAAATCAACAAGAGAGCGATCGAGAAAGAGATAGAAAGCTGCCGTTTGGCTATGGAGGAAGAAAAACGGTCCGCCAAGAAGGCCATTGACCAAGAGAAAGAAAGATTCAGGCAAGAAATCAGCAAGGGAAAACAAGCTGTCCATCATGAGAGAGAAAGCGTCGCCGTATGGAAAAGAAAGTCCATGAGTAGTCGAAATAGACTGTTAGAGATGCAAAAATTGTACGATGACACTATTCAAAGGCTGGAGCAAAGCCAAAGTCAAAATGGCGAATTAAAAGGAAAGGTGGTGGAAGTCGAACACTCACTTCGAATGTACTGCCGCAGGAATAACTTCGCTGAGCTGCAAGAAAGAGAACGCGAAGTGGGTGTGTTACAAGCACAAATTGGGTCCCTCGAAGCAACTGTTGAGGATTACAAGGAAAGAATTAATGTGTTCGAGGAGGCTGCAGCCGGAGGGGACACCTATTGGCAGAAGACACTACGCGACGCTGCTCGAATGGTACAAGACATAGACCAGTATTACGCAAACCTAATGATGGACATACAGCGAGTCGCCAGACATGTGAATGATTTAGCTGTCAAGGCTGAGACACTCCGACCTTTCATAGCCCCGGGAATGGAAGAAGCTCCCAGGTTCCTCAAGCTGCTCAGGGCAATTGGAAAATTAGGAGATAGAGCTAGAGCCTATCTATAAGACTCTGTGTTGTAATTAGATCTTTTGTACTAGGGATCTTTATTTTGTAACACGAACTTTGTTGTAATCTAGACCCTTTAATTCCCGTGGAAGTAGTTCAAAAGGGTGATTACCAGCGGAATCAGTACCTTATCTGCATACATTCTTGCATTTGCATCATAACATTCGCATCATTATACATGCATTTATTTTTTGCAACCATATTAACATTATGAATATTGTGGCGTTAACCCGCAATCATTCATCACCCATACTTTACCCAGCTACAAAGAAAGCTCATGGAAGAAAGGATAATCAGTCTAGAAAGAGGGCAAAGAGAGCTCGAGACAAGGCTTGAAGAGGCCCAAAGAAGCCTTAGTGATCAGATTGCGCAGTCGCAAACATCTATAGTATCTGATATAACCGCATTGCTGGCAAAGAGTCTTGGAAAAAGAGTGGAAGAAGAAAATGTTCAAGAGCCAGAAGGTACCCCGGCTCACTACAAGGTTCAACCAACTGTACCAAACCAGGCTAGGAAGGTGTATATTGACCTTGCAAGAATGTCTTCTAGCTTTCAAATAGGGGCACCTGAGACTCAACCCCTCGATACTGAAGCACTCTATGAAGAAGAAGTGCCGGACCTGAACATGGTCGAAAGAATCAGGAATGAGGTAGAAAAAAAGTGGGAGGAAAGATTTCGCCTCATGGAGGAAAAATTTAAAGCGTTACAATCAAATGAAGAATCAGGAAATGACGCTAGCGACTTAAGTCTGGTGTCTGATCTTGTCCTACCGCCAAAATTTAAAACGCCAGAGTTCGATAAATACGATGGAACCACATGTCCTTCTGCACACATAACAATGTACTGTAGAAAAATGGCGGCCTACCATAAGGACGAAAAGCTACTGATCCATTGTTTCCAGGATAGTCTAACTGGAGCGGCGTTACGTTGGTACACTCAGTTGAGCAAGGCAAATGTTAAGACATGGAAAGATCTATCAAAAGCATTTACTGAGCAATACAAACATGTAACAGACATGACCCCTAGCAGAATTATGTTAGAAAATATGGGGCAGAAGTCCAACGAAAGCCTGCGGCAATACGCCCAAAGATGGAGAGAAGTGGCCGCCCAAATCCAGCCACCCATTCCGGAGCATGAAATCACGCCATTATTTGTCAATACTCTGAAAGGGGCACTCTTTGATCGCCTCATTAATAACACAACGCAGTGCTTTGCCGACTTAATCAGGACTGGGGAGTCCCTCGAACTGGCAATTAAGAGCGGTAGAATTGATGGTGGGGAAGGGTCTCGAAATTATAACAAGAGAAATGAAGTAAACACCACCAGCACCTATACCGCCCCGAAGAACTTCACAGTCTCACAGCCACAAGCACCTGTGGGAAAAACACAAAACTCGAATCAAAGAGATGAGAGAGTCACCAGAAAAGAGAAAGAGAGGAGAACTTTCACTCCACTACTTGTTTCGTACTCAGAACTTTATTCCCAGTTGTATGAAGCAGACTTGGTCCGGCCATACATCGTTACTCCTGTCAATCCGCCCTTCCCGCCTTGGTATAATCCAAGCGCGCGTTGCGACTATCACGGCGGTACCCCTGGACATGCCACTGAGAACTGCCTTGTCTTCAAAAAGCTTGTGCAGAACTTAAACGATTCCGGGATATTGAAGTTTGAAGAGCCGAGTGTAGCCAACAACCCGCTGCCTAATCATGGGAGCAGAGGGGTAAATGTTATCAAAGAATGCTTTACCAGGAGGATAAAGGATGACGTGTCAGAAATCAAGTCTCCTTTACGGTGGGTATTTCAACAATTATGCATGGCCCGTGTGATCGACAAAGGCATGATAACAAGGCAGAAGGAATGTGGAAAGTATTGTGAATTCCACCAGACTGAAGGGCATGATATCCAAGAATGTGACGAGTTCAAGAAATTGGTGCAGAAATTGATGAATGAAAAACAAATAGAATTCTTCGAGGAGCCCATGGGGAAGAAGGGGTCGGACGTACACATGACGGATAACCCCAAAACTAAATACGGGAAGGATAGACCTTTTATCATCTCTCCCAGGCCAGGGAATGCAGGTGTCTCCCAAGGAGAAACCAGCAAAGTAAGTCCCAAGATCATAATTTCAGCACCATCTCCATTCCCATTCAAAGATATGCGACAAACTCCCTGGAATTATGTTGTAAATGTGACCACGCCAGAAAAACCAGAACACAATCAGGTAAAAGAGCCTACACTGAAAGACCAACAAAGCCAGAACGATGTGAACGTTGGTAAGGCAGGCCATTTCACAAGGAGCGACCGATGTTATTCCTCCAAGGCTTTGAAAGCGGCTGAAAAAGATAAGGGGAAGAGTACAGCAGTTAGCCCTACGCAGATATTTGGAGAAGAACCTCCCCCAAAGATAAATGAGCCGGTAACTGAGGCCCAGGCCAAAGAATTTCTAAAGTTCTTGAGACATAGCGAGTACAGCGTAGTGGAACAACTACGAAAGCAACCGGCCAGGATCACAGTGCTGGAATTACTCTTGAGTTCAGAGAAGCATCGGGAGACGCTATTGAAAGTGCTGAATCAAACTTTTGTGCCCCAGGACATTTCTGTATCAAACCTGGACATGATAGTGGGGCATATTACTGCCTATAATCATATCACGTTCAGTGATGATGAGATCCCGGAGGGAGGAATGGGGTCTACCAAAGCCCTTAACATCACTACCCACTGCAAAGGGTATGTATTACAGCGTCTTGATCGACAACGGGTCAGCATTGAATGTCTTGCCTATGGTAACCCTGCAAAAATTACCAATAGATGGTTCGCACCTAAAGCCTTGCCACAACTCGGTAAGAGCCTTTGATGGTACGTAAAAAGGAACAATGGGGAAAATTGAGGTGCTCCTATTGATCGGACCAACTGAATATGTGATCGATTTTGTGCTGATGGACATAAAACCATCTTACAGCTGCTTGTTGGGAAGACCGTGGATCCACTCCGCAGGAGTTGTCCCATCATCATTGCATCAAAAATTAAAATTTGTAGTCGAAGGCAAATTGGTCACAGAGGAGAGAGCAGGAATTTGTTGCTTGGTGACATCGACGCGCCCCTACATTCAAAATGATGAAGATGCTGCAGAATGCTCGTTCCGAGCATTGGAACTAGTAAATGCCACATTCGTTTTAGAGGGAAGTCGGATCCCCTACCCCAGGTTATCTAATTGTACCAAGATGACCGTCGCAGAAACTTTGGGCCGAGGAGCCAAAGTGGGAAAAGGGCTGGGGAAGAAATTACAAGGAAACCTGAGACCCAAGAATATGCTAACCAAGAAGGATCGTTTCGGGCTGGGTTACCAACCAAGTGTCCACCAGAAGAAAGAGGAATATAAGAGGAAGGAGGAGCAAAGAAAAGCCATATCTAAAGGAGAAGACATTCCGTGGAGGCGGATGTCCTTTCCTAGTTTGAAAACCACTTTTGTCTCCGGGGGGTTCTACCAGCCAGGTCAAGATATTGGAGAGGCAATGAAGAAAAATGATGAACTTAACCAGGAGGAAGTACTCAGTGAATCATTTGAAGGGATGTACATCAACATGATAGCTGAAAAGGACCGAGGCAGCAAAATGTTGACCAACATCCGCCCTTGCCGTCCCGGGGAAACACTCGATAACTGGAGCTGCATTGATCTACCTGTAGTTTTTAGGAATAGATCAGAGTAATGCTCCGAATCAACCTTTTGTTTTTGCCCATAAACAATGGGGATCTCTTGTACGGGGCACCTATGTTAACTTTTTGATTGAAATGAAAATATCCCCACTTTCCTAAAATGACCAAAGATTCATTTATTTCATTCATGCATTCTTCATGTTCATTCCCTTCATATAAAGCTGTCTCTTTCCCAATACAATTCATTCTCATTTAATGCAGGTCGCTCATGATTGTGATATATGAATGATACCGGATCCAATCCTGGAGTGAATTTTGAATGCCCTGAGGTCTCAGAGGGAATTGAGGAAGGATATGATGAGATAGAAATTGAGGTCCCGAAAGAGTTAAAGAGAATGGTGGACAACGAAGAAAGGCAGATCATGCCCCACCAAGAAGAAATGTAAATTGTCAACTTGGGGATGAAGAAGAGAGAAAAGAAATAAAAGTAGGAACGACGATTTCCTCAAAAACCAAGCATGAACTGATAGCCCTACTTCAGGAATTCAAGGATGTCTTCGCCTGGACTTATCAAGATATGCCAGGGTTGAATACCGACATAGTGGTGCACAAATTGCCAACAAAATCGGAGTGCAAACCAGTATAGCAAAAACTTCAGAGAATGAGACCAGATATGTTGTTAAAGATCCGAGAAGAAGTGAAAAAGCAATTTGATGCTGGATTCTTGGAGGTAGCCAAATACCCCGAATGGGTTGCAAACATTGTACCAGTACTAAAGAAAGATGAGAAAGTTCGTATGTGTGTAGATTATAGGGATCTGAACCGAGCCAGCCCTAAAGACAACTTCCCTTTAGCACAAATTGACACGCTGGTTGACAACACTGCAGGACACTCATGGTTTTCCTTCATGGACGGCTTCTCAGGGTACAACCAGATAAAGATGGACCCTAACGACATGGAGAAGACCACATTCATAACCATGTGGGGCACTTTTTGTTATCGAGTGATGCCGTTTGGGCTAAAGAACACAGGGGCAACATACCAAAGAGCAATGGTGACTCTTTTCCATGACATGAGGCACAAAGAAATAGAAGTATACGTGGATGATATGATTGCCAAATCCCGAACAGAGGAAGAACACCTACAAAACTTGAGAAAACTATTCCAAAGACTACGGAAGTACCAACTGAGGCTCAATCCTGCCAAGTGTACCTTCGCTGTTACTTCTGGAAAACTCCTAGGGTTCATAGTAAGCAGAAGAGGGATTGAGATTGATCCGGATAAAGTGAAAGCCATCCAAGACCTTTCACCACCCCGCACGCAGAAGGAAGTCATGATTTCTCGGGAGGCTGAATTATATCTCTCGTTTCATTTCCCAATTAACCAACCAATGCGACCCGGTCTTCAGACTTCTTAGAAAGAATAATCCTGGCGTGTGGGATGAAGAATGTCAAAGAGCCCTAGAAAAGATCAAAAAGTACCTGACAAATGCTCCAATTTTAGTCGCACCAGTACCTAGTCGACCACTAATTCTCTACTTAACAGTCTTTGAGAATTCAATGGGATGCGTACTGGGGCAACACGATGAGTCAAGAAAAAAAAGGAGCAAGCCATCTATTACCTAAGCAGAAATTCAATGATTGCGAAAACACGGTACCCGCCTTGGTCAGAGCTGTGTTGTGCCCTAGTTTGGGCTACCAAGCGGCTTAGACAAGACATCTTTGTACCATACTACCTGGTTGATATCCAAGCTAGACCCATTGAAGTTCTTAATGGAAGCGCCAGCACTAACGGGAAGGATGGCCCGATGGCAGATGCTCTTATCCGAATTCGACATCGTATACGTTAATCAGAAAGCCGTAAAGGGGAGTGCCGAGAGCAGATTTCCTAGCTAGTCGTGGCCGGATGACTATGAGGTATTGAACTTTAGTTTCCCAGACGAAGACTTGATGTGCATTACAACCGAAGAAGAGGTTTCAGATGATAAGTCATGGAAACTTTACTTCGATGGAGCCTCCAACGCCCTCGGACATGGGATAGGGGCAGTGCTAATTTCTCCTAAGGACGTCTATTATCCTTTCACCAGCAGATTGGAATTCTTCTGCACAAACAATATAGCTGAATACGAAGCTTGCATCATGGGACTGAACTCAGCCATTGAGAGAAAGGTTAAGGAACTTCGAGTGTTCGGAGATTCGTCCTTAGTCATTTACCAATTGCGCGGGGAATGGGAAACCAGGGACCCGAAGTTGGTCAAATATCACAAATTGATTCAAGAGCTCACCAAAGAGTTCGAAAAGGTCAGCTTCAATTACCTGCCCCGAAGCAGTACTCCCAATTGAGGTAGAGAAATTGCCTTTTGCCCTTTTCTCCTATAGGACGTCCATTCGCACATCAACAGGGGTAACACCCTACTCCTTGGTGTATGGTACCGAAGCAGTACTCCTAATTGAGGTAGAGATCCCGTCTCTCCGGGTCTTAAACGAAGTAAAATTGGAAGAAGCTGAATGGGTGCAGACCATACTCGACCAGCTAAATCTCATTGATGAAAAAAGACTAAAGGCCATTTGTCATGGTCAGATGTACCAAAAGTGGATGGTGCAAGCATACAACAAAAAGGTGCGCCCAAGAGAATTCAAAGAAGGGGATCTGGTGCTCAAGAAAATCCTCCCTATCCAGAAAGATTCTCGAGGAAAATGGATGCCCAACTGGGAAGGACCGTACGTCGTAAAAAATGCCTTCTCAGGAGGAGCCCTGATCCTAATAGAAATGGATGGGGACGAGCTGAAAAATCCCGTAAATTCTGATGCCGTCAAGAAGTACTATCTCTAAAAAAAATGACGATGAAAAATAAAAAATAGAACAAAAATGGAGAGCTCAGGGCGAAAACCCGAAACCGGGCGTCTTGAAGCAAAGGAAGGACTCGAGTTGAAAACCCGCAAAGGGCGGCTTGGGTAAATTGAAAAGTTGAATATCCGAAGAGAAGGGTATCCCCATGAACACATGAAGAGGAGGCTTCAGGCAAAAAAATTCTACACCGGTTGACAGGATCATGTATCATTCATATCGAAGATAATGAGGGATCTTGTATTTTCATACTTAACTCATGTGTGTCATACCTTTCTTTTTAAGATATCCCAAGCCCTTAATCGTAATAAAACCGTGTTTTTGAGCATCCATTCCTGGCCTTCTTGTCAATTTCAGTCAAATAAGTTAACATAGACTTATAATGAAACAAGAGATTTCGGAGCATTATTGTGATTTAACCTTGAAAATGCAGGTGATCAAAGAAAACGATGTTAACTCCGTCCTCTAGTTCCCTACATAATGGCTGTCAATAGGGAAGGCGGGAAGCTTCAAACAACCAGGTAGGATGACCAATGACGCATGTCCTATCTATTCAAGGGAGGCATACGAGATAACAAAAGAGATCTCTTGGGTGAAAACCCAGAAGGGAACCCCTAAAAAAAACTCTCTAAAGTGAAAACCCGAAAGGGCACTTTAGAATTCCAAGTCGTAATTGGAGAAAAAGAAAGGTTGAGATGGTTGAACCTGACAGTGAAGCAGGGTATCGATGCCCGTAAGAAAGGAGAAAGCAAATATCAAGATCAAATAAGGACCAAAACAAGCCCACCAATATATTGACACTCATACATCATCAATAGGCAGACATCACTAGGATTAGGTGCATGTCAATTCATTTGTCATAGCATTTTGTTTTCATCTCAGACAGGTATCTGCAGATTCAAAGAGACATCGATGGCCATCGCGGTGTTAATCCCGAATGAGAAGACAATGTTTTTACATACAAAAGGCACATGCTAATCCTTCTCCATCCGTAACCGACTCCCGAACCCAATCTTTTTGAATCTCTGGTTTTATGGTGTCCGACCTACCTAAGTGGCCGGTGGCGACTCCATTTTTTTTAAATGCGGTTTCTTTTAAAACCCCATGGAATAAATATTTTATATCCAAAAGATTCACAAACACCTTTCAAACACCTTCGAAAACCCTCATTTTTATTTAGCGATACAAAACAAAAAAGGACATCGCTACAATGCTACTTTTTCCTGAGGCTTCTGTGTCTCAATGTATGGTTATTCGATCCGTTTTAGAAAACTTTTGCACTACTTTAGGGTTGAAGGTTAGCATTGCCAAGACCATGGTGTTTTATTCTAGAAATATCGTAGCATCGGCTAAACAAAAATTGAATGATTTGCTTGGGTTTAAGAAGGTTGCGGATCTTGGTAAGTATTTAGGGGTTTGTCGGACGTTAGCACATGGGGGACTTGGGTTTCGCAAAATGTCTGTCCAGAATGATTCATTTCTAATGAAGTTGCGTTTCAATTGCTTACGAAAATTGATGCGTTATGGGTCCGGTTTCTTCGTGCTAAGTACAAATGTCTAGAAAAGGTACCAGATATCATTCGTTATCATAATTTCTCTTCTTTGTGGCGAGGCTTGAGTTTTATTTGGAAGGGTGTGGGGGATAATATATTGTGGAACATTGGCCATGGTCAAGATGTAAAATTCTGGACAGATTCATGGGTTTCGGAATTAGGCCCTTTGATTCATTATGTGGAGTCACCTGCGAGGGTTGATGTTTCGGCTTCGGTTGCGTCTATGGCATTTGAGGATGGGCGCTGGAGGTAGAGCAAGTTTCAACAGATTCTGCCGCACTCGGTATTACTTCATATAGCCCTAGTCAAGGGGCCAAACATGCAGTTGTGGGAGGATTGGGTGAGTTGGTTGGGCACATCTGATCGTTGCTTTTCGGTACGCTCGGTATATAATATGCATGACCGGATGGCATATGGACCACATGATATGGTATGGCGGGAGGTGCATCAATTTTGGGGTCCCCAACGCATTCAGACCTTTCTGTGGCTTGTGTGTTGTGATAAGGTAATGACTAATAGTGAGCGAGCCCGTCGCCATTTTCTCAGTGTATGAGAGCTGTCCGATTTGTGGCTATAGGGTGGAGGATGTGAATCACATGTTGCGTTGGTGTCGTTCAGCAATTATGGTTTGGATAGCCGCGATCAAGACGAAGAGAGTATAAATTTTTTCATATAGAGTTTCGAGAATGGTTGAGGATCAATCTCACCCAACCGGATTATTTTACTAAAGAGGGACGTGATTGGGATTTATTATTTGGATCGATTGCTTGGAATCTATGGTTATATTGGAATTCAGTGGCATTTAGGAATCCTTTGGAGGATCAAGGGTCAATTTTGGAGCAGAGCCGTTGGTTGCAACATAATGCTTTGAAAGGTTTACAGAGAGCGGTGGTTGGGCCTTCAGGGTCTGCTGTGGTTCCACGCGTAAAGACTTGGTCTCTCTCTTCTGCTGGATGCTTCAAATTGAATTGCGATGGAGCTTGTTGCCCAAAGGATGGACTGGCTTCATATGGTTGTGTTATTCGGGACAATGAAGGTAAGTGGATTGTGGGTTTTGCGAAATTCATAGGGGTATGTAGCATTGTTGAATCCGAATTATAGGGGGTTTATGCCGAATTACAATGTGCGTGGGAGTTGCGGCTTCAAGATGTGATAGTGGAAGTAGATTGCTCGGATGTTATACGTCTAATGCAAGGTGACTCGTGGCTAAATGGGGCTCCTGGAATTGTTCACACATCCATGCGTTGTGTGCAAGAGATTGGCAAGTATCTTTTCAACATATTTGGCGTGAAAGAAATAAAGTGGCAGATAGAATGGCTAGGTTGCATACAGATGAAGATTTGTTGTTACATGTTTATTCTATATCACCGTTAGGAGTGGATGGTCTGTTATAGTTGGTTTAATTGAGCTTGTCAGGCACTGCCCGTTGTTTTTGTAATTGTTACTCGATGTACTCTTTTCCTCCATTTAGGTTAGGGAGGTTTTTAATGAGGCCGAAGGTAACATTTCCCTTTATCATAAAAAAACTGAATGCGATTTTGAAATAAAATATTCTACAAAATCTTTATTTAAAGAATGAATATAGGTGATTCGACAAATTATTTGTAAATATTTTTTTATCAAATATAGATTTGTTGTATCTCTGATCCTTGGCAACAACTCTTTTACCCAAATATTTCACTCCAGTTCCTTTCGAAACCTGTCATGAATTTGGAGCTTTCCTGAAGTGACATTGTCAGTGGGTTACAAAACTATTGATATGATAACTATCAAGTTCATTTAACTTGTCAGCTAAATTTACTACCTGGCTAATATATCTATATTGTCAACCATCATTACGTATTAAGCCTAAGGTTGAATCTACCCACCAAAGTCGATATTTATAATACCATAAGATATTAGACGATAGACCATACCCCCTTCAACCATAGAAAAAACCACTTCTTTGTCCTACTTCACACATACCATCACTGATTACGATACTCCATCCAAACAAGAAAGGTGAACCACCTAAAATCACCACCATCCATTTTCACCAATAACAATTGGTGTGGTGAATGTGGAGTATTTCTGATCAAAAGAATTAGTCGAGTTGAGCTCCTCAAATAGTCATCCCAAAATATTTTTCCATATTCACATCAAAATTCAACTAATATACACGGCTTCTCCAATCAAGTACGAAGAAAAATGACGTAGAAAACTCTTGTAGAGTTACTGATCTCTTGGCACCAGGACAATATATGGAAAAGAAAGAAAGGAATGGGGAATTTCATCGATGAATCCTCCAAACCCTAAACAAATATGGGACAACATAGAATACGCCCACGCTAGAGAAGAAAAATCCTCCCATACCTCATGCACAACGAGTGCATCAAAATCTTACAAGATCCTCGAGGCCCCTAGTAGAGAACCTTACGCGAGGAATTCTATAATATTACGGTAACACTATCTTAAAGATAAATGCAAAAATGAGACGCATCTTGAGCTGGGAGAAGATACTAGTTGTAGACTCTCTAAGTGAATGCTGGCAAAAGGGGCAAAATATATGTGTTGGAAAAATATAAAATAGTGCCACGATGAGTCTTTTGGATGCAAGTATACACGGTCTGCAAGTAATACAATAGTTAAGCTGAGTATCGATCCCATAGAGATTGACTTGGAATTTGATTGCTTTGATTGTTACTTGCCTTAAGAAAAAGGTTGATTTTATTTGAAATTGGTTTTGGAAAATAATTAAAAAGTAAAGGAATAAAAGTACAGTAGAGACGTTGCCAAGAAAGGTGTTTTAATGAATGATGAGCGTTGGCAGGGAATGCCTAGTTTTCACGCTATTCATGTCGTGCCAGCCTTTAATAACAACCTGTCTTGGCATTATTTGCCGAGCAGATTCAAAATTAGCAAAGCCTCTCTCGATGGTCATTGCCCTAAATTGATCATTTAAAACCCTATATCTCTATAGTGCATGCTTTTAAATAAACCAATTTGATTAAGATCCAATCTATACTCCTAAGGGGTAGATTTCACTCCCGAAGTAAGTTCATCTACTTGAACAACTTCTCTCGAAGCTTCTCTCCTCAGTATTCAACAACTTAACCGTTGCCACCCTAATTCTGTTAAGATATTGAAGAACAATAGGCCAACAGTGCCAGCTCTCGCTTGGCATAGTATTTAGGAAATATTAAAGTATGCTGAATAGTGAAAACATTGCCAAGGCAGATTTATTATTGAAAACTAAAACATAAAAATAGCGTTCAACGCAAACATCCCCCACCAATATGAAATTAGTTCATGGTGAGGGACTTAACCAAAAAACCAGAAACGTTCCCCAAGTACATCATCATTTAAAACTAAATAAAATAACTTGAAAGAGAAAATGGGCTAGAAAGGGTCTCTCGATGCAACCTTTCAAGATCCAGGCTTCTCGGCCAAGTTGGTTAGACCACACTTCCTAGGTGCACCCGGTTGTCAATCGTCACACACCAACTCTTCATTTCGATCTTCTTCTCTTTTAAATGCTAACTTGGTTGGTGTTTAAATAGGCATGCGAGGAAGGGATATGATTAGCTCTTCAAATTTTGAACTTCAAATGCCCAAGGGATAAGGGATTATCATCTTATCCAAATTTGAATAAGAGCTGATCAGGCTAGGGCTAATGTCATACTGCCGACGTTACCTTGGCGCCCAAGCTTGGCATGAATCTGCCAACAAGTCTTGGCACCATCTTATCCGCTATTTTTCGGAGATTGATCCAATTGCTATCTTTTCGAAGCCTGATCATTTCCTATTTTTTCGGGGTCCAACAGCTTCTTGGCATGGCATCAAGTTCACTTCTCTGTCAACCGGTGCTTGGCATTGCCTGGTCCATCTATGCCAACAACACTTGGTATTCTCTCTGCCACTCCTTCCTGTGTTACTTTTCAGGGCCAAATCCTATGCCAAACCTGCAAAATTGCCAACAAATCAACCCTTCACACTGCATAGACAAAACTCTAAACTCCTAATGCAAATGCATGATTCTAACATCCTAATGCAACTAAATGTACCTAAAAACAAGCAAAAGCATTATAATATTGGCATTAAAAATAGTACTTTTGGAGAGGTAACACCCCCCAAACCTAACTCATTGTTTGTCTTCAAGTAATGCAAACAAAACAAAAACAAAAAACTATGAAAAAGTTACCTCGACAAAATTTTGGTTGAATGCTAACGCGTGCTGGAAAGCAGAATTTGGCTTTATTTCTATCCTCAGTATCTCAGTGCAATAATGCCAAGCAGGTAGAAATTCAAGTGCAGTAATATAACTCTAGTCTAAGTTCATGAAGAGTGCATGATGTGTAGGCAATATGCATCGAGTATCCTTTTACTCCCTTAGCCAATTTTACTACCTAAACTCAGATTCTTTTTATATCTTTTTTTCTTCTTTTTTTTTTCTTTTGCCAAGGGTTTTTGTTGGCATTAATTTAAGCTTGCTTCGTGACACTATTTAGCGTGAGAGAGCAAACCACGAAGCCCCATGTTACTTATTATCCCTAGGTAGTGGAGAGTTCATTTCATTTTTTTCTTGCCTTGGCAGAACATTGCTGCCTTATTTATTTCTTTTTACCCTGGCATCATTTTTTCTAAATCTGAGCATAGTTTCAAAAAGTCTAAGTTTGCTAAGGAACTAGATACATACTACGTGTTAAGTGTAAGTTCAATTCCCTAAACTAGAGATCAATTGTCAAGCAAACCTAGCATACTACGCTGCTGGCATGGCATGACAACTAAAGATTAAAATTTCCTCATTGGACAGACACCTAGATCAAATTAAACTTGCCTAACAAATGCTAACAATTTTTAAAATTAAACTAAGGCAAAATTTTCTTTTTTTAGTGGTTCGGTATGCATCTATCTAAATGACATGGCAACAGTATTTAGACACGAAATGTATGGCATGGCATAAATGTGAGAAAGTGCACACCCCCAAACCCAAGATGTGCATTGTCCCCAATGCATGAAACAACTCACAAATACAAGAAAAACAGAACAAATAAAAAATGCATGATCATGTAAATGGAATGAAATGTAAAGGAGTTTAGGAAGAAGATGACTCTCCTTTGAAGACTATTTGCCGTACGGAACTGGTTTTTCTTCTCACAAATGACCCTCGATTAAGGGCCATGTGCTTCTTTCTTTTCAGGCTCAGTTTTAAAGTGGCAGTGGAGGCTCTAACTTCCTCCTTTTCCTTGGCAGGCTCTGATGCAGCAGGTGCATCAGTGGCGTCAAATGGCAAATGTATAGCAGGTGTGACTGGAGACTTGGCTTTGGTTTCCTTTGTTTCAGATGAAGAATCAGAACTGGCAGACTCGACTTGAACTAGAAATAACGGGACTGTGGGATCAGACGGGGTATGAACTGGACTAGTTGGCAGAGAGCTCGGCAGGGAAGTTTGGAAACTCTGGCACAAAATTAGTTGATAATTTTGTAAGAGCCTCTCTGATCACAACATCCCTGGCCTGGATGTAGTGTCGCATCTTGACATTGAGCTCCTTAACCTTTTCCAGCTTTTGGAGAATAATCTCCTAGCGTTGGTGAATTCGGGACAGCATTGCCATTGAATTGTCTGGCATAGTTTATTGCATGGTTGATGGCGTGACCCTTGGCTCCTTGGGCTTTGGTGTGGGTGCCCTTGCCTTTCCCTTCCCCTTGTCCTTGGGCTCGGCAACAACAAGATTCCTCCATATAGCAACAATAATTGTTGTTCCCTTGATCGTTTGCCCTTTATCCATATCAAGCCTTGGCACATCATAGAGCATACAAACGTTAGAAATCAACAAAGGGAAAAATAAGCTGCCAGTACCTTTTGCTGCGCACTTTTAAGTTTCCTCAACAATGAGCTTGCCAACATTGATTTTGTGCCCCATAACAATGGAGTGCAACAAGATTATCCTTTCTTCCGACACGGTCTCGTTATGGGATGTGGGCATCAAATTTGCCTTGAGAAAGTGATTCCATCCTCTCCATCGGGGCTTCAATGCCAACCTCTTCACTGTACGATGCCCCTTGGATGACACTATCCATGCCGTGCCAGGCTCGCACAGATCTGCCAGCAGCCTCTTTCTCTTGGCAGCGTTCATTGATTCAGCGTACTCCAAATACTCATCCTCTGCATCATCTAACTCAAACATATTATTGATATACCCTTCATCGAAACAAACACATTTACCTCTAATCATTAAGAATGGTGAATCCTTGGTCACAAGGTGCGCATAGAATTCTTGGACGATTGTGGCATAAACCTCCCATTTTTGCTGGCAAAACGGAGTCCATTTGTGCAAGTTAATCGTAGACATGACTTCTAGAGGGAATCCATTGTTCGTCTCTGTGTTGAGGTCGAAGTGCTTCTCATAGCAAAAAATTCCTCGAGGCAAAATTAGATTCAAACTTTTTCTCGATCTCCTTGTTGAAGAATCGCTTGAAGGAGATAAAGGATGAAGCCATTGAAACTCGTTGAAGGAACTTGAAACGATGTTGAAAGATGAAGAAAAAGACGATTTGGGTTTTGCACTTTCTTATTGAAAAGAAAGTAAAAAGTGAGAGAGATGTTTGGTTTCTTTAACCGGCAAAGGTGAGAAAGTGAAAGGTTTTAGGTTGGTTGAGTGTTTTAATGGGATTAGTAATTAGGGATAATGATGGGAAATAAAAATAATTAATTTAAAAAGAGGTGGAGTGATAAGGTTGAAGTGATAAGGTGATAAGATAGGGTAAGGATTGGAGTGATAAGGTAATTGGTTTGAAATTTTAAATTTCAACCGAGATTTTGGGCAGCTAGGGTTTAAAGTCAAATAAAAACAACTCTCTCTTATTTTACTAGGCCTATAAAACTAGGGTTTTTTCTTTTTCCTTCTATCTTTTGCACCGTTGTATGCCAAGCTACTCTAGCACTGCGTCTGGTAGATTTTTCTATTGAAGCGTTAGCCCCTGGCAGTGTTCCTGGCATAATTCCTGTCATGATGAATCTGTACAACTTAAAGGAAACCTTTCAATACAGTAAAGGAATAAAAATTGAAGTATAAAAAGAAAGAAAAACAATTAAAAACCTAAAAATATAAAAACAAAGAAAAACACTAACCTAATATTTACTAAAGTTCAAATCTGATGGTGTTTTCATGTTACCTCTGACAAAAGGATCACTTCTTTGGCATTGTTCTGATCACCTTCCTTGTAGTGCTTCAAACGTTGGCCATTTACCTTAAAGATTTTGCCCGTCTTCAAATTCTTGATGTCCATAGCTCCATGAGAATAGGGCTTTACAACTTCATAAGGGCCCGTCCATCTTGATCCGAGTTTCCCTGGAAACAACTTAAGCCGTGAGTTGAATAATAAAACACGTTGGCCTACCTCAAACTGTCTTGGCATTATCCTACTATCATGCCAACGTTTTGCCTTTTCCATGTAGATCATGGCATTCTCATAAGCTTGTGTTTTGAATTCCTCCAACCCATTTAGGTCTAGTAACCTCTTTTCTCCAGCAGTTCTCCATGCCGTGACAAGTGTTCTGATGGCCCAGTAGGCTTTATGCTCAAGCTCCACTGGCAGATGGCTTGGTTTGCCGAAAACAAGTCGAAATGGTGACGTACCCAAAGGAGTTTTAAATGCAGTCCTGTAAGCCCACAAGGACTCATCTAGTCTCAAGGACCAGTCCTTCCTTGATGGATTAACAGTCTTCTCTAAGATTTTTTTGATCTCCTTATTTGAAATCTCAGCTTGCCTGTTTGTTTGTGGATGATATGCTGTGGCAATTCTCTGCTGTATACCATACCTGCACAAAGCTTTAGAGATTAGATTACACTTAAAATGGGTGCCCTCATCATGAATAATCACCTTAGGGGCACCAAATATAGTAAAAATGTGTTTATGCAAGAACTTGGCAACAACCTTGGCATCGTTCGTTGGCAAGGCCACAGCCTCTACCCATTTAGATACATAGTCAACAACCACAAGAATATATACATTACCGAATGAGGGTGGAAAAGGACCCATAAAGTCTATCCCCATACATCAAATAAATCCACAAGCATAATGTTTTGAAGCAGTAGTTGGTGTTTGCCAGAGATGTTTCCTTTCTGTTGGCATCGATCACATGCCTTGGCATACTCGTGGACATCCTTATATAGTGTGGGCCAAAAGAATCCTGAGTGCAGTACCTTGGCAGTAGTCTTTACCCCAGCAAAGTGATCTCCATATGGCGCGGCATGGAATAGATGCAATATGTTATGTTGTTCATCCTTAGGCACACACCGGCGGATCACTTGGTCAACATACTATTTGAACAATATTGGCTCATCCCAGTAGTATTGCCTAACTCCCTGCAAGAACCTCTTCTTGGCATTGTATGCCAAGTCTGGTGGCAGAATGTTACTAACCAAGTAGTTGACAATGTCAGCATACCATGGCACGACATTAACTGCAAGCAAATACTCATCAAGAAATTCATCTCTTATAAAATTAGTCTTACCATCTTCAAGATGATGCTCTAAACGTGAGATATGGTCAGCTACTAGGTTTTCACTGCCCTTCTCATCTCGGATCTGAAGGTTGAATTCTTAAAGTAGGAGCGTCCATCAGATTAGTTTGGGCTTGGCATCCTTCTTTGCCAAGAGATACTTCAATGCCGAATGATATGTAAAAACCACAACTTTGTTACCAATTAAATAAGATCTAAATTTGTCAAAAGCAAATACAACTGCAAGAAATTCTTTCTCGATCGTAGAGTAGTTCGTTGTGATTTGTTCAAGGTTCAGCTGGCATAGTAGATGGCATGAAAAACATTGCCATGTCTTTGTCCCAAGACTGCTCCAACGACATAGTCGCTGGCATCGCACATGAGCTCGAAGGGCTCACTCCAGTCCGATGCCGCAACTATAGGGGCATTGATCAACTTCTCTTTAAGCTCCTAAAATGCTCTCAAACAATAATCGTCAAATGCAAAAGTGGCATTATGTTCTAACAACAAGCATAAAGGTTTGGCAATTTTTGAAAAATCTTTAATAAAGTGCCGATAAAAAC
Organism: Hibiscus mutabilis; assembly: GCA_019671005.1. Lineage (NCBI taxonomy): Eukaryota > Viridiplantae > Streptophyta > Magnoliopsida > Malvales > Malvaceae > Hibiscus > Hibiscus mutabilis. Next base: position 18,765,633 of record CM033732.1, read on the forward strand.
CGACATGTCCTAAAAAACTTCTTATACCTTTAACACTCATTGGAGGCAGTAGCTGTTTAATTACCTCAACTTTTGCTTTATCTACTTCTAACCCTCTCTCAGTTACCTTGTGCCCGAGAACAATGCCCTCCTTCACCATGAAGTGGCATTTTTCCCAATTCAACACTAGGTTTGTCTCTATGCATCTCTTCAAGACTTGCTCCAAACTCAAAAGGCATTCCTCAAATGTTTTGCCAAACACTGAGAAATTATCCATGAACACTTCCATGTTGTGCTTGATCATATCGAAAAAAATATACATCATGCAACGTGTCTAGCATCTGATCAATGAATGGCAATGGGAAGTAGTCCTTCCTCGTGGCATTTTTCAGCCTCCTATAGTCCATGCACACTCTCCATCCTGTGATTGTTCTGGAGGGGATTAACTCAGCTTCACTATTTTGTACCACGGTCATGTCACCCTTCTTTGGCACGCATTGCACCAGACTAACCCAAGAGCTATCAGAAATGGGATAAATAATCCTGGCATCAAGCCATTTTATGATCTTTTTTTCACTACCTCTTTCATGCTTGGGTTTAGCCTTCTTTGGCCTTCAATGGTTTTGCTATAGTACTCCTCTAAGATAATCTTGTGCATGCAAATGGTTTGGCTAATACTCCTGATGTTGTAATCACTCATTTTTATCCGGTGTTTAAGTATTGTGTTAGTTTAATAATTATTGTATGTATGCATATTATATGTGATTAAAGTGTGTGTGAAATAGGTGTGATGCGTGTAAGTGCATGCATATTATACATATTATGTATGTGTTAATATTTATTTGTGTCATACGTGTTTATGTTTTATGTATACATTGTTTGTATGTGTACATTACGTGTATGATTATATGCATGTATGTTAGTATGTTACATTAATTAATGTTTGCATGTGTATTCGTATGTTACACGTATATGAGTGTGCACGTGTATGTATGTATGTACTATCGTATTATTATTATTACTATTATTATTATTATTATTGGACTAATGTAAAATAAAATCCAAAACATAAAACCCAAATATTTTATAACAGACCAGTCCAATATGTATTACAGACCCAAAATATGTTACAAGGCCCATTTTGGCCTGACCCAATATCTTAAAAACCCTAAAAACCAAGTCTGATAACCCTCCTTTATCTTGTAGCCGCCGTCATCCGGGCCGTTGGATCAAGTCTTGATCCAACGATCCAGATCAGTCCAAGATAATCTAGCCGACGCGCGTGATGTCACTCTCCAGACTGCTCACCTCCCACTCGCACGTGCAACGTACGCGTGAAACCGTTCGTTCTCCCTCCCCCACGTGTCGAGGTCAGAGGAAAATTTACTCATCCCAAGACCAGATCTAGGCCATTCATTTCCCATGCAATCAAAGCCGTTGGATCGGATCTGATCCAACTACCGTGAGTGAATCTGGCTGAGGCGATACTACCACCAGGCTACCTCCACCATGTCACCGTACAACCCTCCCTCAACCACCGAACATGCCAAGCAAACACAGAAAGCAGAAATGTCAGATCCAAATCAAGAGCAGTATTTACATTTATTATAACTTGCTTGTGTAAACAAAAAATGAAAAATTAGGGTATGCATATATACAAGTGTAACCTACCATTGTGTACTCAAAGATATCAGATCAAAAATAAAAAAAAACAACAACGATCAGTTGAAAAAAAAGAGAGAGAAGAAATTTCCAGTGGTAAAACTTCTTGTCTTTCTTTCTTACATAAATGCATGTAAAAATAAAAAGAGAACTGAAGAGAAGGTTTTTTTACCTGAGTAGTTCGGCTTCCTCTCCGATAATAATCAACTCCTTGAGTGAACCGGAGTAGGATCCGGTGTTCGAAAGGGAAGGGGTTTTATTTTGGGATCCAAAACAAAGTTTTACGGTTTAAAATGGGGTTTCTAAAGTTTTTAGAGTTTTACGGATGGTTTTGGTTGTCGAAGTTATGGTCGAGGAGGGCTCGAGACGACCGTTACGACAGAGCCTCGCCCGAGACCGATGCTCCGCAGTGGCCAGAGTTTCTTTTTTGGGTGGTTATTTGGTTCAGTTGAGAGAATAAAGAGAGGGAGAGTTTTTTTTTAGATCCAAAAATTTTAAATTCCCAAAGTCTGAGAACCGAGTTATTTAGGCTGTTATATAGAGGTTTAATGTTTTAAAAGTGGCCTAATTAATTCATAAATCCCCCCGCGTTTCTGCACTTTTCAAAGTGAGTCTTCCCCTTGGTTAAATTACAAACCCAATCCCCATCTGTTTTTGAAATTTCTCAATCTAGTCCCTAAATTAAACGAGTTTCGAATTCAAATGGTAAAATTACCTGTTTAGCCACTCCGCATTTTCAAACTTTGCACTTTGAGCTTGCCCCTTGGTCATATTGCATATCCAGTCCCTGCAAGTCTGTTTCAGTTTTTAATTAAATCCCTGAATGTGTTTTTTTCGTTTATTTAATTTTTGTTTCGCGATTTCCTTTTGTTGCATTTTGGACCATTCGCATGTTTGAATGTTTGTGTCATTTAATTTCTATCACATGTTGTTAACAAGTTCATTTTGTTCATACATGTACTAATGTCATGTTTATTTGCGTATTTTGTGTTGTGCTTTCTACGTTGTTTATTTTGTTTGCTCGTAACGTACATGTTCGTTTGGTATGTTTAGTTGACTTGTACTTATCGTGTTCGTATTTTGGCATGTATGGGTTGTTCACTTTATTTTCAGGTTACATGTTGGTATGTTTTTGCTTGCTACGTTTATTTGTGATATTATGTTTTTCGTGTTTTAATCCGTTCGTTCATCGAATGTAGGCTTGTTTTAGATATTGTTTTAGTTTCTTTGTACATCATGTTTTTATGTACCCACATGGATTTTCATATCCTCATTTTTTAGGATATATGTTAGTGTGTTTCTTGGTGCTACAGAAATGTCATGTTTTTTAGTCTATGCATATAAATGGTGTCGCATGTCAAATATCAAGCATTAGTTTTTATTCTAGCATGTTTTTCTCTAGTGCCATACTACGCCATGTATATGTTATCCATATTTTAGTTGTATGTTGTCCTATTGTGTTCAAGCATGTTGAGGTTAATTAATTCAGTTTTGTAAGCATTTTTTTTATCTTGTTCGTATTTGCTTCGTTTTTACCATGCTTTGTCTTTTTACCCGTGTATTTTATTATTTTTGCTTAATTTTGTAATATGCATGCTTTTATATTTTAGTATCATGTCAATACGAATTGTATGTTATGTCTTGCTTTCTAAGGTCGTGCAATGGAATAATATTTGTCAATGCGGTGCCCTTTTACCCGAGCGTAAACGGGGCCAGTATCAGGCGTAGTGATGGTGGTTGGGCGTTTACTCTCTGATAACATGGCCTTTAATATTTACTCGCACTTATAACCAAATTTTAAATTAATCGTCACTTTAATCCGGAAAGTCTAATATTAATAAAGTGATAATTATTAAAGTACCAATTTTGCGCGGTGTGGGGGGTGCTAATCCTTCCCCATCCGTAACCGACTACCGAACCCAAAGTTTTCAAAATCTCTGGTTTTTATGGTGTCCGGTCTACCTAAGTGGCCGATGGCGACTCCATTTTCTTAAATAAAATACGGTATTTTTAAAACCCCACGGAATAAATATTTTTATATCCGAAAGACAACAAATACTTCGAAACCAATATTTTTTAGCGAAAGGGGACATCGCTACAGATGGCGACTCCGCTGGGGAAGGTATTTTGTTTTTTTAACAAAATAAAGAGAGTCAAGCCTTTTCAAATAATTATCGCTTTAATAATATTAGAAGTTTCGGATTAAAGTGACTATTAAATTAACATTCTGTTATAATTGCACGTTTATTTTAACGCATTTAAAATATGTCATATAAACCCGTATTTTTTAGTGGGGGGAAAACGCTAATGCTTTCGTGGAGATATCGTTCTCCCGTGTAGGCCTAGCAAGTACCTTCGAGGCTCGAGTACCTTATGCTTTCGTAAGGATATCGTTCCTTTGTGCAGGCATAAGCAAATGGGTCCCCCTGAATTGAACCCGGTTGAAAGGTGCCTATAATGGGTGATGATCGGGGGCCTTGCTACTCTTAGTAGAGGATAGCAAGGACAGTTCGGGTACCTCCTAGAACCAAGACTGCATGTAGAGAATATATAGAAAACCACCCCCTTAGAGCCATGCGGATAACCTTAGGTGTTTTAGACAGGATAAATAGGGCTGTTTTGTCTGTTTACCTTATTTAATTCGTCCTTTCATTTACGTATTTATTAATTCTATCCGGTACTGACTTATTTTCTTTTTTTCTTTTATTTTTTTCATACATTATTGCATTTGCATTACATAAAGGTACTGGATCAAGTGGTTTGCCCGATCAGAAAGTCTTTCACCATGGAAAAAAGGTGTCTTAGGAAAAAAGAGCTTAACTTGTTAGTCAGGCATTGGTTAGAGGTCAACCAGAAGGCCCAAGGGGACAGTTTACCGAGCGAGCGCGTAGTAGCAGGGTACACCTACGTGAGTCTTCAACATAACAACTTATGAGATCTTCAAAGCATCTGGGAAGGATGGGACCAAAGACTACAAGACAAGTTCTGTGATAGTTATGGAGACATTGCACAGTTATTATACGTTCGGGTCAACCAGCCCCTACTCCGAGCTACTTTTCAGTTCTGGAATCCTGCCTTTTGCTGCTTCACCTTCAATGGACATGACATGATGCCTACAGTTGAAGAGTACATCGCCTTACTTAATCAGAAGAACGTTCAGGAAGATTGTATCTACGCAAAACCTCCGAGGAATCAGAATTAAACTTCGAAGCTCAAAACCTTTACCGGGATGAGTGACGGTTGGGTTAACGGCCTGATCTGACTTTGAGGAGATAGTACAGTCTTTGCATGGGAGAACATTCGAGACATCATACCTGCACATCCAGATGAGGGGAAAAAGATAGACATGTTTACCTTGGGATTATATGGGTTGGTGATCTTTCCAAGAACTCTTGGAAACATTAATGTAGCCATTCTAGACCTGTTCGAGCGTATGAAACGACGAGCAAATCCAGTACTAGCAATCTTGGCCAAGACCTTCATTTCTTTAAATGCCAGTCGAAAGCACGAAGAAGGACGTTTCAGGGGGTGTGCACAGCAGTTACAGGTATGGGTTCAGAGCCACATGTGGAAGACACCAACAAGGGTCCTACCAGGGATATCCTTCCAAGGCTTTTCGCCCTTACGAGAGTACTTAGAAAATGAGTGGCGAGAAAACTTGAAAATGAAAAAATGGTCTAGTTTCTTCAGGAACATTCAAGACGAAGACATAGTATGGAGGGTCCCGTGGCTCGGTAGAGTTAATTACTTTTTGTACAGTTGCAGTGATTTCGACTGGCTGATGATTTTGGGACTGCATGGAGGGATTGCTTGTGCTCTGGTTTTGGTGTCCCGACAATTCGGATCACGACGGTTCATCCCCAATACCACCGGGTTAAGCCGAATTGAATTTCCTTTCAAAGGTGAGTTTAAGGAAAAAGTCTAGACTATCATGAGGGCTTGGGACCATTGTTACCGGATCAGGGTGGAAGGAGACACCAAGCATATGACCACCCCGGACTACGATTTTTGGAGGCGTTTGAGGGTTAATGATGTGATTCCCGAACCTAATCAAGGACCAGTTGTGTCACTTGAGGAGCTTACAAAGGTGGTACCGTCTGAAACTGGTATTTTACGGAATGAACTCAAAGAAATAAGCTTAGAGGTCGACGAACGGGACGGGATCATTAGGCAATTGAAGAAATTAAATACGGATTTGAGCGAGAAGAACGCTCTTTACCAGAAGGATACCCTCCTACTCCAAGCGAAAATACAGAAAGTCGGCCGAAGTTAGTTTATAGCCATGGAAAATGAAATAATGAATGGTATCCGTTTGGTGGAAGAAGAACGAGAAATCAGCAAGCAAGCAATCGAGAAGGAGATAGAAAGCTGCAGGTTGGCTATTGAGGAAGAAAGATAGTATTTCAAGGAGGCCGTTGATCAAGAAAAGGAAATAACTAGGCAAGAGATTAGCAAAGGAAAACAAGTAGTCAACTACGAGAGAGAAAACGTTGCCGCCTAGAAAAGAAGGTCCATGAGTAGCCGGAATAGACTGTTAGAGATGCAAAGGTTGTACGATGACACTATCCAAAGTCTGGATCAGAGCCGAAGTCAGAATGTGGAGTTAGAAGAAAAGGTGGCAGAAGTAGAACACTCCTTTCGAACTTACTGTCAGAGGAATGGCTTCACTGAGCTATAAGAAAGGGAGCGTGAAGTAGGCACGTTACGAACCCGGATTGAGTCCCTTGAAGTAACTGTTCAGGATGATAAGGAAAGAATCAGTGTATTCGAAGAGGCTGCAGCCGGTAGAGACAACTATTAGGGAAGAAGACTTCGTGATGCTGCCCAGATGGTTCAAGACCGAGACCAGTATTACACGACCCCGATGGTGGACATACAATGAGTTGCGAGACATGCAAATGGCTTAGCTACCGAAGCTGAACCCCCTAACCCTTCATCACTTCAAGCATGGAAGAAGCATCCAGGTTCATCAAGCTGCTCAGGGCTATTGAAAAGTTACGGGATAGAGCTAGGGCTTATCTGTAGGAGCCTATGTCGTAATTAGGACTCTTTTTGTAATAGGGACCCATTTTGTGATACAAACCCTTTTGTAATATGGATCCTTTAGTTCCCATGAAAGTAGTTCAAAAGGGTGATTACCAGCGGAACCAGTACCTTTATTTGCATACATTCTTGTATTACATCATGTCATTGGCATTTTACATTACATGCATTCATCAGCCTTCACAATAATATTGATAGTGTACATATTGTGGCAGTGGAACTAGAAGATAAGCCGTAACTATTCCGCATCCATACTTTACTCGGTTCCAAAGCAAGCTGATGAAAGATAGGGTAGTCAGTCTAGAAAAGGGTCAAAAAGATTTGGAAGCGCGTCTTGATAAAGCCAAGAAGAGTCTCAGTGATCAGATCGCTCAATCACAAGCTACGATAGTGTCTAACATAATTACGTTGCTAGCAAAAAGCCTGGGGAAAGAAAATGATGAAGACAAAGTCACCCAGGAGCCAGAAGGTATCTCATCTCACAGCAAGGTTCAACCGGCGATGCCAAATCCGGCCATAAGAGTATACATTGACCCTGTTGGGATATCTGCTAGTCTCCAAGTAGTGGCATATGAAAACCAACCAATGAATACAGAGGCATTATACGGAGAAGATGTGACGGATCTAGACTTGGTCGAGGAAATTAGAAATGAAGTGGAAAAAAATGGGAAGAAAGATTTCGTCTCATGGAGGAAAAAGTCAAAGCCATACAGATTGTAGAGGAACCAAGGAATGATGCCAGCGATCTGAGCCTGGTATCCGACCTTGTTTTACCACCGAAGTTCAAAACCCCTGATTTCGATAAGTATGATGGAACTTCGTGTCCTTTCGCTCATATTACCATGTATTGCCGGAAGATTACTGCATTTGCAAACGATGAAAAGCTCTTAATCCATTGCTTCCAAGATAGTCTGACTGGGGCAACCATCCGGTAGTACAATCAATTAAGCCGTGTAGATATCAAGTCTTGGAAGGATCTTTCAAAAGCCTTCACAGAACAGTACAAGCATATAACAGATATGGCCCCAAATCGGTTCGTGCTACAAGGTTTAAGGCAGAAGCCTGATGAGAGTTTCCGTCAATATGCTCAACGATGGCGAGACGTAGCATCTCAGGTTCGACCCCCGATTCAGGAAAGTGAAATTACTCCCATGACTGTAGATACTCTAAAATGAGTGTTGTACGATCGTTTGGTAAGCCACCATGCCTCCAACTTTGCAGACTTAGTCATGGTTGGAGAGTGCATTGAAGATGTAGTTAAGAAGGGAAAGATAATAGATCTCTACAGCACAGTTCCTCAAAAGGAAGACGACAACACCGTTCCTCAAAAGGAAAAAGATTCTCATGTTCATATGGTGAGTGCTCGTCCAATCAGTCAGCCCCAGGGTCATCCTCGTAATCAGTCTTCATGATACGTGAAACCTGCAAAGGTACTTCATCCTGTTCCTATGGCGTACACTGTGTTGCTTCTGATGCTTATCGAAAAGAAGCTGCTAACCCCTGTCCAGTCCAAGCCAAAAGATCCTCTATATCCAGCGGGGTACAATGTCAATACTGTATGTGATTACCATTTGGGGAGTACGGGCCACACAACGAAAAATTGTGGAGCTCTGAAAAATAAGGTCCAAAGTCTGATCAAAGCTGGTCATCTGAAGTTTTAAGGACAGTGACAAATATGAATTTTTTCGGGGGGGCGCTGACTTCCCGGTTAGGTGTTTAACTACATTTAATGTTTTCTCTCTTTCTTCTCAAAAGTAATGCGAAGTCAGCTTTACTATTTTAGGCCCGAAAAGTAGTAAAGACATTTTGTAGGGGGCGTACATCTGGTGAAATGATATTTCTATTCGCATATCTTTTTTGTGCACATCTAGCACGATTTTCATTCTTTGATTCATTTCACTCATCGATAAGGGTTAGTTTTTGTTTTCATGTGCATACTCATATATTTACACAGAAAACACATGTATACGGCTATTGTGTCTTTGTATATCAATTTCATGAGGGACATTATTTTAACTTAGGTGATTGGTTTTGAGCAGCCTGCATTTACTGGAAATCAAAGGCTGCGGAGAAGACGAATTTGTAATTACCTTCCGAGTTATTTTTTGGTTAACTGTTAATGACCTCACTTAAGCATAATTTACTGTACATGGAATAAAAAACAATAAGCATCTCCCACGTTTAAAATGAGTGAAAGAAGAAATCCTAAGAAAAAGCACTCCAGTGTTCGAAGCCTGGTAATAGGCATGTTCAAAACTTGGTAATAGGTTTGTTCGGATAAGAGTGTGGCAACTTTGGGGCACTCCTCTGAAGCGATAAGATGGCAATGCACCATCTAACAAAGACAAAAAGAGCAAAAAATAAAAAGAAAAGAAAATAAGAAGGAAAAAGAGAGAAGAAAATCGCTTCATGAGTGATGGTAATATTTCCGTCTCATGACAATGCTGAGTAACTCGGGGTATTATTGTTTGCTCCATCATTATTCTCCAGCCAAAAGAATGTGATGAGTTGAATTCCCCAAGCAAAAAGAAAATAAGCCAAAAAATGATGATGATCTGATAGGGTCCATCCCAGTCAAAAAAGGAAAAGAAAGAGAGAGATACCAAAATAACTCGAAATGTATTTTACATTTTCAGATAACAATTCAGCTTTTGAGGTCCCCTATATGCAGGATACGCTTGGGGGCAATCGCCGGTAAGTTGTCTCAATGTTGTTTTTGCACTTGATACTCAGGGTATACGATTTGACGTATTACTACGGCTGTCAAGATTTTCTGATCAAGCGTTAGCCAAAAAAACACAAAAAAAGTGTTTGTATTGTTCCAAAATTTTGCCGTTCATTTCAAAATTCAAAGAATACATGAGCAATTGGCCTCTTTACTTAAAAAATTAAAGTCTAAAGACATAGACTCAGATCCCCATTAGAGTACTTCATTTAAGTTCAAAGACAGAGATTGAACTCAGAGATGGGTTTGGGGGAGTTGGGGGCATTTTAGCTCACCCTGATGTTGAGACAGAGAGAGACTCTGCATGATGGGTCAAAGACAAGAAAGAGTTCGAGTCCAAGATTAGTGGGGCACCATTGTCTGTGAAACAACGGAGATAGTTATAAGAATCCAAGGCATAATAGATCGGAGATGTCGGAGGGTTCGAAAGATTTGGATTAATGATGAAGACAAAAGACTTTCTTGAGTAAAGAGATGATGTTAACCGAGGTCGCTTAACCTGAAAGGGTGAACAAGGAATGAGCAACAAAGTATTGGGGGCGAAAGCTGCAGGAACATCAAAATGATTAATGATTGTAGTCACATGACGAAGCCTACCTAACCAGCAAGTGGTGACTTGAGTATTAAAATGTCTATGAAGACTGTGACAGGGTTTCATACATCATTACATTATTATAAGTCTACATGAATAGGTTGCACCTTTGCATCCCCAACAATCATGAAAATAGCATTTTACATGAACATGTGCATCTTTACATCATAAGGTATGCTCATGCATCATCCTTAGTATTCATACAGGAAGACAGACATATAGTTTCCAAGAAGATGGCTCCAACAAAGACTTCATGCACCTCTGCACCGATCCAGAAGACGCGCTTGAGTGTCATTTTCCCTAAAAAAACAAAAAAACAAACAAAAACAAAAACAAAAACAAAAAAGAGAGAAAAGAAAGAAGAAAGAAAGAGAGAGAGAAAATAAATGAAAGAAGAAAGAGAAAGAAGAAAAAGGAAAAGAAAAAATAGAAAAGAAAGGAGATCGGTTGACCAGAGAAAATGTCAACATTTTTAAGCCGCCACTCTGACGAATTTCTAGACGGATAAAACCAAGGTATCACTTAAGGTTTTTCTTAAAAACCAAAATTTTTAAAGACGTTCTTAAAACCAACTTCTTTAGTTGGATCCTTGCATAAGGATGCTTTTCTTAAAACCAACTTCTTTAGTTGGATATTTGCATAAGGATGCTTTTCTTAAAAATAAACTTCTTTAGTTGGATCCTTTCATAAGGATAATTTTCTTAAAACCAACATTTTTTAGTTGGATCCTTTCATAAGGATACTTTTCTTAAAAATCAACTTCTTTAGTTGGATCTGTGCATAAGGATGCTTTTCTTAAAAATCAACTTCTTTAGCTGGATCCTTTCATAAGGATACTCTTCTTAAAATCAACTTCTTTAGTTGGATCCTTGCATAAGGATGTTTTTCTTAAAACCAACTTCTTTAGTTGGATCCTTTCATAAGGATAATTTTCTTAAAACCAAATTCGTTAGTTGGATCCTTTCATAAGGATACTTTTCTTAAAACCAACTTCTTTGGTTGGATCCTTTCATAAGGATAATTTTCTTAAAACCAACTTCTTTAGTTGGATCCTTGCATAAGGATGCTTTTCTTAAAATCAACTTTTTTAGTTGGATCCTTGCATAAGGATGGTTTTCTCAAAATTGACTTCTTTAGTCAGATCCTTGCATAAGAATGTTTACCCCAGAAAGAAGAAGAAAAATTAACACAAAAAAGATGAAAATAAAAAAGAAAAAAAAGAGAAAAAGAAGAAAAAAAAACAGAAAGAAGAAAAAAAGAAGAGAAAAATAATATAAGAAGAAAAAAGGAAAAAAGAAAAAGCAGAAAAAAAGAGAAAAAGAAGAAAAAAGAAAAAGAACAGAGAAAGAGGAAAGAAAAATCGAAGACAAATGTTATATAAATGAGAAGCCTACGTTTTCGAACCCCCAATGAAAGGCTCCATATAGGAAGAGCCCTAACTCTGGAATCCCAAAGAAGAACCAAAGGTGAAAACGTTCTATATAGGGAGAACTTACGAGCCTAAAGATTCGGCCGAGGAAGAGCGGAGAGCTCCAGAAGAACACGTGATTCTAAAGTCGTGAGCAGGGAAGTCAGATAAAAATAAGTGCTTTTGGTCTTTGCTTTGTTCTCGTTCCACAAGAACAAGCAAAGAGGGGCAACTGTAATCACTCATTTTTATCCGGTGTATAAGCATTGTGTTAGTTTAATAATTATTCTATGTATGCATATTATATGTGATTAAAGTGTGTGTGAAATAGGTGTAATGCGTGTAAGTGCATGCATATTATACATATTATGTATGTGCTAATATTTATTTGTGTCATACGTGTTTATGTTTTATGTATACATTGTTTGTATGTGTACATTACGTGTATGATTATATGCATGTATGTTAGTATGTTACATTAATTAATGTTTGCATGTGTATTCGTATGTTAAACGTATATGAGTGTGCACGTGTACGTATGTATGTACTATCGTATTATTATTATTATTATTATTATTATTATTGGACTAATGTAAAATAAAATCCAAAACATAAAACCCAAATATTTTATAAAAGTCCAGTCCAATATGTATTACAAACCCAAAATATGTTACAAGGCCCATTTTGGCCTGACCTAATATCTTAAAAACCCTAAAAACCAAGTCTGATAACCCTCCTTTATCTTGCAGCTGCCGTCATCTAGGCCGTTGGATCAAGTCTTGATCCAACGGTCCAGATCAGTCCAAGATAATCTAGCCGGCGCACATGATGTCACCCTCCCCCACATGTCGAGATCATAGGCAACTTTACTCATCCCAAGACCAGATCTAGGCCATTCATTTCCCATGTAATCACAGTCGTTGGATCGTATCTGATCCAACGACCGTGAGTGAATCTGGCTGAAGCGATACTGCCACCAGACTGCCTCCACCATGATGCCGTACAGCCCTCCCTCAACCACCGAACATGCCAAGCAAACACAGAAAATAGAAATGTTAGATCCAAATCAAGAGCAGTATTTACATTTATTGTAACTTGCTTGTGTAAACAAAAAATGAAAAATCAGGGTATGCATATATACAAGTGTAACCCACCATTGTGTACTTAGAGATATCAGATCAGAAATAAAAAAAAACAACAACGATCAGTTGAAAAAAAAAAGAGAGAGAAGAAATTTCCAGTGGTAAAACTTCTTGTCTTTCTTTCTTACATACATGCATGTAAAAATAAAAAGAGAACAGAAGAGAAGGTTTTTTACCTGAGTAGTTCGGCTTCCTCTCCGGCAATAATCTCCTCCTTGAGTGAACCGGAGTAGGACCCGCTGTTCGAAAGGGAAGGGGTTTTATTTTGGGTTCCAAAACAAAGGTTTACGGTTTGAAAAGAGGGTTTCTAAAGTTTTTAGGGTTTTACGGTTGGTTTTGGTTGTCGAAGTTATGGTCGAGGAGGGCTCGAGACGGCTGTTACGGCAGAGCCTCACCCGAGACTGGTGCTTCGCTGTGGCCGGACTTTCTTTTTTGGGTGGTTATTTGGTTCAGTTGAGAGAGTAAAGAGAGCGAGAGTTTTTTTAGATCCAAAAATTTTAAATGCCCAAAGTCTGAGAACCGGGTTATTTAGGCTGTTATGTAGAGGTTTAATGTTTTAAAAGTGGGCTAATTAATTCATAAATCCCCCCGCGTTTCTGCACTTTTCAAAGTGAGTCTTCCCCATGGTTAAATTACAAACCTGGTCCCCATCTATTTTTGAAATTTCTCAATCTAGTCCCTATATTAAATGAGTTTTGAATTCAAATGGTAAAATTACCTGTTTAGCCACTCCGCATTTTCAAACTTTGCACTTTGAGCTTGCCCCTTGGTCATATTGCATAGCCAGTCCCTGCAAGTCCGTTCCAGTTTTTAATTAAATCCCTGAATGTGTTTTTTTCGTTTATTTAATTTTTGTTTCACGATTTCCTTTTGTTGCATTTTGGTCCTTTCGCATGTTTGAATGTTTGTGTCATTTAATTTCTATCACATGTTGTTAACAAATTCATTTTGTTCATACATGTACTAATGTCATGTTTATTTGCATATTTTGGGTTGTGCTTTCTGCGTTGTTTATTTTGTTTGCTCGTAACGTACATGTTCGTTTGGTATGTTTAGTTGACTTGTACTTATTGTGTTTGTATTTTGGCATGTATGGGTTGTTCACTTTATTTTCAGGTTACATGTTGGTATGTTTTTGCTTGCTGCGTTTATTTGTGATATTATGTTTTAATTCGTTCGTTCATCGCATGTAGGCTTGTTTTAGATATTGTTTTAGTTTCTTTGTACATCATGTTTTTATGTAACCACATGGATTTTCATATCCTCGTTTTTTAGGATATATGTTAGTGTGTTTCTTGGTGCTATAGAAATGTCATATTTTTTTGTCTATGCATATAAATGGTGTCGCATGTCAAATATCAACCATTAGTTTTTATTCTAGCATGTTTTTCTCTAGTGCCATACTACGCCATGTATATGTTATACATATTTTAGTTGTATATTGTCCTAATGTGTTCAAGCATGTTGAGGTTAATTAATTCAGTTTTGTAAGCATGGTTTTTTTATCTTGTTCGTATTTGCTTCGTTTTTACCATGCTTTGTCTTTTTACCTGTGTATTTTATTATTTTTGCTTAATTTTGTAATATGCATGGTTTTATATTTTAGTATCATGTCAATACGAATTGTATGTTATGTCTTGCTTTCTAAGGTCGCGCAATGGAATAATATTTTTCAATACGGTGCCCTTTTATCTGAGCGTAAACGGGGCCAGTATCAGGCGTAGTGATGGTGGTTGGGCGTTTACTCTCGGATAACATGGCCTTTAAAATTTACTCACACTTATAACCAAATTTTAAATTAATCGTCACTTTAATCCGGAAAGTCTAATATTAATAAAGCGATAATTATTGAAGTACCAATTTTGGGCGGTGTGGGGGTGCTAATCCTTCCCCATCCGTAACCGACTCCCGAACCCAAAGTTTTCAAAATCTCTGGTTTTTATGGTGTTCAGCCTACCTAAGTGGCCGGTGGCGACTCCATTTTCTTAAATAAAATATGGTATTTTTTAAACCCCACAGAATAAATATTTTTATATCCGAAAGACAACAAATACTTCGAAACCAATATTTTTTAGCGAAAGGGGACATCGCTACAGCTGTCTGCCAAGGTCCACCCTAATGCTTGCTTATAATCACGTAATATTGCCAACAATCTTACCTCATAATCATTAGTGAGACCAGTGGCAATGATCACCGGTAGAGTTGAGTGTTCACCTAAGTAAGCATAGTTCAAATGATTTGGCAGTGGTTTCAGTTCCAAAGCTGGTGGCTCCTCAATTGATGGTTTAGGTGCCTTGATTTCTCTATCGACCAACTGTAGTGGCTCAAAATAACTCTCCTCTTCAGCCTCCAAGACCGGTTCTTCTGGTTCCTCAAACAGATCAGCTGTGCCATCTAAATTGTTGGCATCAAATTTTGTATCCTGGAATAACTGTGCCGTATCCAAAGTGTAAATGGACTCCATCATCTCCTCTGCTTGGCACTCATCAGGTTCATCTGCACATTTCAAATCATTAAATGTAACATGCTGGTCATTCATGCGCATTGTTAGTTCCCCTTTATGAACATCAATCAAAGCTCTACCCGTGTCAAGAAAAGGTCTCCCCAAAATAATTGGGACATTAATATCAGCCTCATAATCCAAAATGATAAAATTAGTTGGAAAAATAAATTTGTCTGCCTTTACCAACACATCCTCAATCTTACCCTTGGGATGTGCATAGGATCGGTCTGCCAGCTGAAGTGTCACTGTGGTAGGTCTTACTTCCATGCCAAGCTTCCGAAAAATTGACATTGGTATCAAGTTGATGCTAGCTCCTAGGTCACACAGTGTCTTGCCCATGAATTTGTTGCCAATGGTACATGGAATAGTGAAACTTTCCGAATCTTTCAGCTTTGGTGGCAATCAGTTTAGGATCATGGCACTGCATCCTTCGGTTAGAGCAACAGTTTCAAAGTCTCCTAACTTCCTCTTTTTGGACAGAATGTACTTCATAAATTTGACATAGTTGGGCATTTGTTCAAGTGCTTCTACCAATGGAATGTTGATTTGCAATTGCTTAAGAACCTTCAAGAAGCGCTGGAATTGCTGGTCTTGCTTATTCTTTTGAAGCCTTGCTGGAAATGGTGGTGGCGGATAAATACGTGCCTGCTCTGCTGGCTTTGCCAACGCAGTGCTGGCATCATTGTTTTTGGCCTCGGTGCTGTCTGGTATCGATTCTGGCATCATCTGTTTTTGTTTCCTCTTTCTCTTTTTCCCTGGGATTATCTGCTGGCATAGGCTTCTCAACTTGGCTATTAATTGGCTGCTTAGCAACCTTCTCCATCTCGCACTGCTTATCACTCTGAAGAGTTATAGCATTGCACTGCTCATTTTCTTTGTGCCGAGCATCTTCTGTGTCACTTGGCTTCCTTGGGGTCGATTACTGACTGCATTGGCAATTTGCCCTAGCTGAACTTCCAAATTTCTCATTGATGTAGCCAAACTCTGGACTATGGCATCATTCCTCTCCATGTACTTTGTGAGAGTGCCTTCTTGGTTGAGTCTCCGCCCTTGCTAAAAATTGTTTTGGGCTTTCTGTGGCATGACATTTTGATAGAATGCTGGCATGGCATTGTTATTCTGCCTCTGGGTATTATAGCGCTGGGCATTGTACTGGTTACCTCCCTGATTTCCCCATGCTAAGTTAGGGTGTTGTCTCCAACCTGCATTATAAGTATTGGAGTTAGGATTATAGTAACGATTAACATTGCCAACAAAATTTACTGATTCAGGGTTGGCAGGGCATTCATCCACATGATGATTTTCTCCACAAATTGTACAGAAAGGATCTAATGCTTTGACTTCTTGGGACTCATTGTTCTTTTGCAACATTCTTACCATGCTAGTAAGGTTGGAAATCTCTGCATGAATGGACATTAGTTCGTCAACCTAAATTTTACCATTGGTTTTAGTTCCGGTCCCAAGTCTCGCAACAGGATATTAAAAATCATTGATTGCAATCCTCTCTAAAATGTCAACAGCCTCAGTATATGTTTTGTCAAGTAATGAATTGGCTGCGGAAGCATCAACAAAATTCCTTGTTTGTGCGTTCATTCCATTGTAAAAGGTTTTGATCTGGGTCCAATTCAAAAATCCATGCATAGGACACCTTCTCAATAAGTCTTTAAATCGTCCCCAGGCATCATATACGGTCTCATCCTCAGCCTGCCTGAATGTAATGATCTCACCCCGCAGCTTGACAGTGAGTGTTGGCGGCTGGAACCTTGCTCTGTCTCTCAAAGAGAAAGTAAATAACTTCAGCTTCACGGTATCTTCAGGTACTCTATTTTGTTGGAATATCTGGCAAATCTCCATGAACTGTTTTAGATGCTGCCTCGGATCTCCAGTGAGTGCTCCATCAAACTGACCTACATTTAAAAGAGTTTGAATCATTACCGGCTTAAGTTCAAAATTGACAGCGTTTACCTCTGTGCCAACAAGTCCTGGCATCAAATTGTCAATGGTTGATGCCGAATGTTCTCTAATAGGTCTCTCATTAACAACTGGGACAACAGGTGGTGGTGGTATCTCATTATTGAGTGGATTTCCTCTATTGTTCACCACACTATTCCCTCAATTACCTTGGTTTTGCATCTCTCGAAATCTTCTTTTTAACCTCCGCAAGGTTTTCTCAATTTCCAGATCGTATGGCCACCCACAGGATGGCTTCTGGTCATACACCGAAAAAAATAAAAGGAAAAAACAAAAATAAAAATAAAAATAAAAGAAAGACAAGTAAGAATTAAAAAATAATCAATTTTGTTGTTATCCCCGGCAATGGTGTCAAAAACTTGCAGACTCTCTAAGTGAATGCTGGCAAAATGGGCAAAAGATATGTGTTGGAAAATATAAAATAGTGCCAAGATGAGTCTTTTGCATGCAAGTATATGCAGTCTGCAAGTAATACAGTAGTTAAGCTAAGTATCGATCCCACAGAGATTGACTTGGAATTTGATTGCTTTGATTGTTACTTGCCTTAAGAAAAAGGTTGATTTGATTTGAATTTGGTTTTGGAAAATAATTAAAAAGTAAAGGAATGAAAGTAAAGTAGAGACGTTGTCAAGGAAGGTGTTTTAATGAATGATGAGCGTTGGCAGGGAATGCCTGGTTTTCATGCTTTTCATGCCGTTCCAGCCTTTAATAACAACCTGTATTGGCATTATTTGCTGAGCAGATTCAAAATTAGCAAAGCCTCTCTCGATGGTCATTGCCCTAAATTGATTATGTAAAAACCCCTATATCTCTATAGTGCATGCTTTTAAATAAACCAATTTGATTAAGATCCAATCTATACTCCTAAGGGGTAGATTTCACTCCCGAAGTAAGCTCATCTACTTGAACGACTTCTCTCGAAACTTCTCTCCTTAGTATTCAACAACTTAATCGTTGCCACCCCAAGTCTATTAAGATATTGAGGAGCAATAGGCCAACAGTTCCAGCTTTCGTTTGGCATAGTATTTAGGAAATATTAAAGTATGTTGTATAGTGAAAACATTGCCAAGGCAGATTTATTATTGAAAACTAAAACATAAAAATAGCGTTCAACGCAAACATCCCCCACCAACTATGAAATTAGTTCATGGTGAGGGACTTAACCAAAAAGCCACAAACGTTTCCGAAGTACATCACCATTTAAAACAAAATAAAATAACTTGAAAGAGAAAATGGGCTAGAAGGGGTCTCTCAATGCAGCCCTTCAAGATCCAGGCTTCTCGACCAAGTTGGTCGTACCACCCTTCCTATGTACAGCCGGTTGTCAATCATCACACACCAACTCTTCACTCTGATCTTCTTCTCTTCTAAATGCTAGCTTGGTTGGTGTTTAAATAGGCGTGCAAGGATGGGATATGATTAGCTCTTCAAATTTTAAACATCAACTGCCTAAGGGATAAGGGATTATCATCTTATCCAAATTTGAATGAGAGCTGATCAGGCTAGGGATGACGTCATACTGCTGACGTTGCCTTGGCACCCAAGCTTGGCATGAATCTGCCAACAAGTCTTGGCACCATCTTATCTGCTATTTTTTCGGAGATTGATCCAATTGCTATCTTTTCGGAGCTTGATCATTTCCTATTTTTTTGGGGTCCAATAGCTTCTTGGCGTGGCATCAAGTTCAATTCTCTGCCAATCGGTGCTTGGCATTGTCTGGTCCATCTATGCCAACAGCACTCGGCATTCTCTGTGGCACTCCTTCCTGTGTTGCTTTTTAGGGCCAAATCCTATGCCAAACCTGCAAAATTGCCAACAAAACAACCCTTTACACTAGCATAGACAAAACACTAAACTCCTTATGCAAATGCATGATTCTAACATCCTAATGCAACTAAATGTACCTAAAAACAAGCAAAAGCATTGTAAGATTGGCATTAAAAATAGTACTTTTGTAGAGGTAACACTAGTCCTTCAAACACTTGAAGGAAACAAGGATTTCACCTGAGGCAAAAGCATTGGTTGTAGGATACATCATGGATGAAAGAGATGTATCCAAGGTCGACCCATTATCATGTCCTCTATGGGGAAAAAAGTGTAGACACCTTGCAAACTCTCACCAATGATTTATTTTATATGTATGGAAGGTGTACTAAATTAGTCATCACATCGCCCCCAACTGTTTCAACGCAGACTCTTCTAATTGAAGTAACTTAGGACCTCAGTAGAGGACAAATATTTATTATTTAAACGGAAGCAAAATCATACCAATAGAAGCATTTTCAATGATGTTTTAAGACTAAAGAACTTCCAATGTATATAATCTTACAAAGTTTTGCATTTTCAACAGTATTGTAACAAAAATATAAGAATATGTAGACCCCCGTCCATATGCATGACATTGAGATGCATTCGTCCTGTAGTGGAAGACACAGAACTGAAGCAAGCTTTGTATAAAGTTTAACTCCCTAATGAACCACACCACTTCAACCACGAATCAGGTATATGACTCAGGGAATTTTACATTTATCACACTACTTGTGTACTTGAATCTTTTAATGAAAATGTATGACCCTTTAGCAGAAACTCTATATTGTTTCTACAAGAGCGTTGAGATACTCCGCTACATGAATGGTGTCGAAATGCCTTTGTTCTGTACCAAAGATTTCTACATTATTTCTGCAAGAGCATCGAGATCCTCCATCACATGAATAATTGATGACTACATAGAGAACCTATATTTTAGGCCCTTTTACTTGGCATATTGCATGTTTTCAAGCTTATATAGTTGCATTTAAGAGTAGTTTGCATATAGTTAAGGAGTTAATGGTGCTTGAGCTTAATTGTTATATATTTTGATGCTTTTAATGGTAAATGTAGTTTTTCTAGTGGTGCGTGTGTAGAAAGCAACAAAGGCAGTGGAGTAGCATCCCTGGATGTGTAGTAGAGTTAGAGATGAACCTTGACTCTTGATGATCAATTTACATGTGGACCCATCTTCGTTATGGACTTCATTTATTGATGCGAGAAAGTGAGATCCTTATTAAATAGGTTTCATACGCTTTAAGGCTTCCTAACCCTAACTTTGCTGCATATATAAAGACAACCTAGGCAACAATACAAGGGAGCTGGATCGTAGACAACAGCCCTTTGTCTTCAACTACTGGAGAAAGACCATTGTTGAGGTCAAGAGAAGTCTCCACACGACGAGAGCTGTCAAGAAAGGCTTGAGGAGTGAGGAGCGATGTAGCACAGCTTAAGGGCTTGAAGGAGACTTTGAGGACACTTGATTTTCTTTCCCTCTTTCTTTATAAACTGCCATGACTTTTATTGTTTTTATTATGGATGATATTTGCTCAGACATGAGCTAAATACTCTTTTTTTAGGTTTATTGTTTTTAAGATATTATGTTTTAATTATTTGTTCAATGTTATAACATATTTTCCTTATCTATTATATTCATTGCTCTTCATGCATAATTATTGTAATAGCTATAAAGAGAAGCCTTTTAATTATTGACATGTGGCTTAATATCGAGAGAGTTAAGTTAGACAAACGTGAACAGTGGAGCTTAAGCAATTAACTTAGGTTATAATCTAGCTTAGTGTTGCGTGTTTTGAGTGCTATGCAAATGTGCAAGCAAACACATCGCAAGTAATAAGTGATAAGTATAGAGTATCGTCTCCACAGGGACTGGTCTAAAGGAATTGGACTCTTAACTCCTTGCACTGAAATAAAAGAATAGTTGTGATGATAGATGGTGATATAAAAATAAAACAAATAACTAAAGATTGTAAAGGAAAGAAAGTAATCAATGAGAGAATTGGTTGGATTATCAAGATTGAGAGTATTCCGGGTGAGTTGCTTTGGCAAGTTGAATGTCAAAGGCAAATGAAATGCCGAGGCAAGTAGATTGTCGTGGCATGTAATTGCCCAGGCAAGTAGTTTGCTGGAAGTAGGACTCTCTGTGACTAGTGAAATGCAATTGCAAGTGGTTGATTCAAAGTATGACTCTTCTTGGCAAGTGATTGCCCTGACAAGTTAATTGTTGCGGCAAGTGCGATGCCGTGGCAAGTCAATTGTGTCTCTAATGCTCGACAGAGTGTTCTTCACTGCCTTCATGTTATCTCTAACTTGAAAGGCTGACGCGTGCACAAATCTTGGTGATACATCTGTCACACGTTACTTTACCAAGAATGAACACCGTATTTCCTTGAACTCTTGTTAGCCTCTTGAAATTCTCCATGTCCTCAAGCTCCTTCACTTTGTCACTTTTCGAAAACTTGGTTCAAGAGGGAATTGATTTCCTTCAGCTCACGCAATGTTAGGAAACTTGGATTAAATTCAGCCCGTTGATCTCCATAAACTCTCGTAATGTTTGGAAATTGACTTAGTTGAGGAACCTCTAATGGTTGTCACTTCATTAGAGTAATTTCTTCCCACGAATCACCATTGATCTCGCTCTCCCTTGTGTTGTCACCGATTTAGGGATTTGAGTTTCAACAAATGATTCTCCACTCAAGCGTTAAACTACTTGATTTGCAAGAATAGGAATTGAATCAGCATTGTGCATTTAAACTTGAACCAAAATTAAATCATCCATACAAAAGCCTCTCAAAACCTAATAACCCAAACCATCTAATTTAGTTCATGGTCGGGTGAAAAGAAAATACAAAGAAATATTTCCCCAACATGAAGGGTGATGTGTGATTACATCAATGAAGGAATAGAAGAGATGAACTCCTCAATCCGTTCACTCCCACGATCAGCTTCCCTTGATCTCTCCTTCTCGATTCGATCCCCCAATTTCCTCTCCTTTATTCATGTGTTTCGATCCCCTTTAAATAGGTGTGGATGAGAGTTTGTTGCGTGGGAATTTGGTGGAGACAGGGCTTCCATTTTCAATTTCAAATGTGGGAGATAATGTAGCTGATAAATAAATAAATAAAAAGTGGGGATCTATCCTTTGCATTTGCATTTGAATTTGAATTCGCCGGTTGGAAATCCTAACCGCTTTGATCCCTTCAACGCTATGGCAAACTTCGGCAACTGGCTCGACAATTCGTCCTGCACACAAACAAGCAAAAGAGCAGCATTCTTTCTACAAAAAGTACTAAAATGCATGGCAAAACACATTGAACTAGGAAACTACGATCTTATGCACGAGTGACTACAAATGCAACTAAAATAAGCTTAAGTCTAACAATAATATGACTAAAAATGATAGGAAAAACAATACTTTTACACACTTATCACACCCCAAACTCGAACTATTGCTTGTCCTCAAGCAATGCCAGACTAACCATCACCTGCCAAGGCATTTACTAAACACAAACAAGTTGCATACCTGACTTCAATCCTCAGAACTGGGGCAACTAGTATTAATTACCTTTGTAACTTAAGGCAAAATATAGATAGATTGCTCAAAATTCAGTATGATGCAAGTGAAGTGTGTACGTAGTCATGTATAAGTTAATCATAGGAGTTCCAAGCAAAAACCTTAGTTTTATTAACTTGCCGAGGTAAGCGATATAACTAGAGCCAGCTTCGGGCACTTCTAGTAATTCTTCTTCTTTTTATTCTTATACTAGAGCCAGTTTCGGGCACCTCTAGCATTTGCAAGATCCCTAAGACTAGAGCCATATGGGAACCTCTAGCTAAGGTTTGTTGTTCATCATTTTTTCTTTGGCAAGAGCCAGTTGGGCACCTCTAGCATTTTTATAATATTTACTTACCTAAGGTTCACTAGGTTCTCCTAAATTAACAAGACACAACAACGTTTATTAAAGGTGCATCATAACAAAATCCTAAGCAACTTTCCATGCTAAGCTTAGAGTCAAAAGTTCTCTTAACCTAATACCGTGGAAAATCCATCATCATCAAATATCACAGCAGGTTATTAACAAGTTCAGTGAGGAAAACTATCATGGCAAGTGACACTAACTAAAAACAAATGAATGCAAATACAACTAAACTTGAAATAACCAAGACAACCCCTCAAACTCAAGAAAATCATTATCCTCAATCCATGAAAGCAAAACAAAAAAATGACAATGCAAATGCTAGTTAGAGAGGTCATCACCTCTAGCTCTTGATTTTTTGGTGGCCATGTGCTTAACATGCTTTCCAGTGCGTGTTGGTTGCTTTCTTGCTAGTGGTGCAGGGGTTAAAGCTTCAATCTCTTCTACCTCCTCCTCTGGCTCATCCATCGTGCCAGCTTCCTTAAGTGGTGAAGCTTTACGCTTCGTTGGTTTTTGTGGTAGCTCATTTGATTGTGGGGACATCAACGGTGTGGAAGTGGTGTCTTCAAAATCTGTAGGATCAACAAATGGTTCAGTTTGCATAGGTTCAATCACTGATTTCTTACCTTTATCCTTGGCATCAGTTGTCGTGGCAGTTTCCTTCTTAGCTTGGCCAGACTTGCTAGCCTCATTTACCTTGGCAAGTAACTCTTTAGAGAATACGGGGAATGGTACTTGGCAATCGGGGTACTTCTCTAAGATGATTTGTGCTAGTGCAACATCTTGATCCTTGATATACTGCAGGAGCTTCATCTCTCGCTCCTCCATGCGCTCTAACTAACTTCTCCAACAGAGGGCGTACTAGATCGACCACCCCTTGAGAACTTGCCAAGGTGAACTCTTTTGGTGCAGTGTCTTTTACCGCAGCATGTGCACTTGCCAGGGTAACTGGGAAAGTTGGCTTTGGTCGTGGCATTCCTTCTTGCATTACTCGCATGTACTACGCCTTTGTCCACCCACTCCGCTTTTGTATTCGTTCATCGGTTGGCTCAATTGGTACCTTTTCTTTCTCACACAAAACAGTTATTGAATTGGGAAAATATAAGGCTCTTGTGTCCTTTTTACTGCATGCATAAATTTGATTCACAATTATTTTCCCAACATTAATAACACGCTTGTGAAGAATAGAGTGTAACAATAACAATCTAGACAACGAAACAATGGTGTTGTGTGTGGTAGGCATTAAACGAGTCTTAATAAAATTATTCCATAACTTAGCTTTAGGTTTTAGCATAATGCGGTTTATCGTTCCCTTGAGTTCTCACTTTTTCCATTCTGTTCCTTCTAAGGTAAGATTCTTCAAAACTTGGTCCATCTTTTTGCGAGTCACATTCTCCACAAACTTTGCATGTTCATCTTCTTTGAAGACCAAGCAATAATAGGCGTTGATGGTAGTAGCGTCGAGGAGAATGGCCCTACCACGTACAAATACAACCAGGTTATCTAGACTAGAAGCATGATAGTAAAGTTCGCTTACCCATGAGACGTTTACTCTGGCCGGTTGTTCATAGAATATTGGCCATTTATGGCTCTCAATCGTTGCATATATGGACTCCTCAAGACTGAAACTCAGGTGTGGCATTTCACAGGCAAAGCCTTGCTGCTCCGAAACTCATCTTGTTGCAAACTTCTCTTCAAATCACTTCTACACGGCTGCCATGGTGAACTTACGGTATGATGGTTGTGGTGTGCGCGAGGAATAAATTTCATCCATGGTTTTGAGGCTTGTAGACATTATTTTGATTCAAGAAGAAAAAGAAAAGAAAACTCAAACTTTCAGCAATGGAGAAAAAGAAGTGGGAAGAAGATGAAGTGAATATGAGAGAGTAAATGAATGGGAGAGATGGAAGGTTGGTGTTATGATGGTGAAGTGAATGATGAATGATGGAAAGGTGAAAGGTTGAATGATGTCTCACCAATGGGTGAAAAAGCATACAGTGATGGTAAGGGGAAGAGTGGTGCGGCTAAGGTAGAGAAAAAGATGAAATAAATATAGGGTTTGAACAAAATTAGTTATTTAAACCTACAATACCCTACCAGCCCTTGCTTTCTCTTTTGAAAAAATTCTAAACACTTCTTCAATTCAAACTCTTGACCTAAAAAAAGAAAAGATAAAGATTAAAATAAAATAAAAATAAAAATAAAATAATGGATAAATAAAAAGAGAAAAAATTCAAATTTAAAGTTCAAAAAGAAATAAAATAAATATAAATAACCAAAATTAAAATTCAAAAACACTAAACAACCTAACAAACCAAAAATTTAAATAACCAAAATAAATAAGAAATTTCCCAAAACTAAAATAAAAAAATCCAAAAATAACAAGTCTAAAAATAACTAAAAAAATAAAAAATACTTAGCGGGAGCATTTTCATGCATCTCCCAAGGAGATTGTGAGCTTGTCTCTCTCAACATGGCTTCCAACATAGTGCTTTAATCTTAACAACTGCTCGTCTGGGAACGTGTCATGAATCTCCATATAGTCATCATCTTTGTTGATCCCTTCAAGTCTAAATAAATGATCGGCAACCTGGTTTTTTGTTCCTGTCATGTCCTTAACTTCTACATCAAACTCTTGTAAAAGTAAAATCCATCAAATTAAACGAGGTTTAGCATCTTTTTTAGAAATTAAGTACTTAACTGTCGAATGACCAGTGTGAACAATTACCGTAGTGCCGATCAGATAAGGCCTAAATTTGTCAAATGCAAATATAACTGCCAATAATTCCTTTTTCGTAGTATGTAGTTCAATTGAGCACCGTTAAGTGTTTTGCTAGCATAATATATCACACAGAAAGTTTTACCTTTTCTTTGACCTAAGACAGCTCCCACTGTATAGTCACTTGCGTCACACATTAATTCGAACGGCAAAGTCCAATCTGGTGGAACAACTATGGGTGTCGTGGAAAGCTTCTACTTTAGCTCTTCAAATGTTGTGGCGCAAGATTCATCAAACTTGAAAGCTCTATCATGTTCAAGCAAATTACACAGAGGTTTAGAGATTTTAGAAAAGTTATGAATGAACCTTCTGTAAAAACCTGCGTGCCCAAGGAAACTTCTGATTCCTTTGACTGAGTTTGGTGGTGGCAATTTTTCAATCACGTCCGCTTTTGCCTTGTCCACTTCTATTCCCTTGTGCGAGATCTTGTAACCCAACATGATGCCTTCATTCACCATGAAATGGCATTTCTCCCAATTTAACACTAGGTCAGATTCTTCACAACGTGTCAACACTTTTTCCAAATTGCCAAGGCAATTATCAAAGCTGCCCCCAAAAATTGAGAAGCTGTCCATGAAAATTTCAAGGAAATCCTCCACCATATCTGAGAAAAATGCCATCATTCACCTTTGGAAAGTTGCAGGTGCATTGCAAAGTCCAAATGGCATTCTCTTAAATACGTATGTGCCGAATGGTGAAGTGAAAGTGGTTTTCTCCTGGTCTTCTGGTGCTATGGCAATCTGGTTATAACCTGAGTATCCATCAAGAAAACAATAAAAATGTTTTCCTACAAGACGGTCAAACATCCGACGACCAATAAAAGGTAAAGGAAAATAATCTTTCCTAGTAGCCTTATTTAACTTACGATAGTTTATGCAAACTCTCCAGCCTGTGATAGTCCTAGTAGGAATACGTTTATTGTTTTCATTGCTTACCACAGTCTTACCTCTATTTTTTGGAACACATTGTACCCGACTTGCCCATGAGCTATCGGAGATAGGGTATATGATACCAGCGTCTAGCCACTTTATGATTTCCTTCATCACAACTTGCTTCATGGCTGGGTTAAGTCTCTTTTGGGCTTCAATGGAGTTACTGTGGCCCCCTCTAATAGGATCTTGTGTGTACATATTGCTGGGCTGATCCCCTTCAGATATGATATCGTCCAACCTATTGCCTTTTTGTGCAGCACCAATACATCAATCAATTTATGTTCCTGTTCAGGCTGTAACTTAGAAGAAATAATTACGGGCAAGGTATCGGGTATCGCCATCTCCCAGATAAACATACTTTAATTGTTCTGGCAAAGGTTTTAATTCTAAAATTGGGGGTTGCTCAATGGAAGGTTTCTCAGGTTTAAATTATGTATTTAAAAATCAAGGGATTCAAAACTCCTACCTGGTTGATTCACAACCCAATTTACCTCATGTTGCTCTATAGTGTTTAGCTTGGTCTTCTCTGTCTCTTTTATTTCAAAATTGGCAAGAGAATTGTCGAGGCAATAGTCCTCTACATCGAAGTTAAACTTTGCCGTAGCTTCTATTGCTTGGCATTCTTCTGGATCGTTAACGTGCTGGAGTGTTTTGAACACGCTGAGTGTAACTTGCTGCTCATTCACCCTCATGGTGAGTTATCCTCTTTCAACGTCGATCAAACTCTTCCCTGTTGCTAAGAACGGTCTCCCAAGAATGATGGGCGCAAACTCATCTGCTTCACAGTCCAAAACAATAAAATCAGCAGGAAAAATAAACTTATCAACTCTTACCAGGATGTCTTCGATTTTTCCCTCGGGATGTACATATGACATGTCGGCAAGCTGAAGCATGGCTGTGGTGGGTCTCGCCTTGCCTATGCCTAACCGCTAAAAAATAGATTTGGGCATAAGATTTATGCTTGCTCCAAGATCGCATAGAGCTTTTTAGATGTAATGCTCGCCAATGGAACACGGTATTGTGAAACTACCTGGATCTTTAAGCTTTGGTTGTGTAACAGAGCCATGCATCTCTCTTTCAAGGCAACTCGCTCAACCTCTTACACTTTGATACGATTTCTTTAAGGAATTTGGCGTAATTTGGCATCTGTTTGATTGCCTCAACCAGTGGTAAGTTGATGTGGACTTGTTTAAGAATGTCAAGAAACTTCTTAAACTGGTACTCATTCTGCTACTTCTTTAACCTCTGTGGAAATGGTGGTGGCGGTTTGACTTCTTTGTCTTTACTCATCTCGACTAGATTGGCTGTAATAGATGGACTTGCCACGGCATATGGAACCGCTGTGGCATTCACTTTTCAAGACTCTTCTTTATCAGTCAACGTATGCTCATCCTCATTGGGTTGGATAAGATCTGTACCCACCTTTGCTCTGCTTCTGGTAGTGATTACTTTACACTACTCATGGCCTGAACCTCGTGCAACCTCAGTATTAATGGGCAAGGTTCCCTGTGGCCTCGTGCTTAGGGCTTGGGCAAACTGTCCAACCTGAGTTTCTAGTGATTTGATCGCTACTTCTTGATTCTGCATCCGAATTTCAGTCTTGTTCATAAAAGAGTGAGTCTTTTCATGAATTGCTAGTTTCAGCCATATAAGATTCAGTTTTAAGCATAAAAACATTGAGGGTGGTTTCCAAAGAACTAGCTGTTGGTTGTTGTTGCGATAGTTGATTCTGTTGCCGTGGCATGTTCTGTTGGAATCTTGATGCTTAAGTATTCTGTTGAGATGCATTTTTGTAGCCATTCTACTTATTCCATGAGAAATTTAGATGCTATTTCCATCTCAGATTATATGTGTTGGAATATGGATTGTTGTTTCTATTGTAGTTTCTAACCTAAAAACTAGTTTCTGGGTTCTGTGGACACTCAAAAGAATCATGGTTATCATTACAAAAATCATAAGATGAATCTACTTCATTTACCTTCTGTGTGTTGCTGTGACACTACAGATTCTTAACCATATTGGTTAATGTGGCCAATTGTGCTGAGATAGCGTCAGTTGAATCAAGCTCAATTATCGTGGCATGTCGCCTTGCTTGTCCCCTCCTAGCGGTTGGAAATTGATAGTCATTGTTGGAAAGTCTATCAAGAATCTCAAATGCTTCCTCTGGTGATTTATCTAGAAGTATTCTATTTGTCGAGGCATCTAGCATCATCCTAGTTGGTCGTTGACTCCATTGTAGAACATCACTACTTACGTCTATTCTCGAAATTCGTGCACGGGACACTTGCGAAGAGGCTCTTTGTAACAATCCCAAGCCTCATACATAGATTCGTCATCTATTTGATGGAAAGAAGTGATATCATTATGCAATTTATCTGTCATGCTAGTAGAATTGTACCTGACAAAGAAACTTCGGCATAGATCTGTCCAAGATTCTAGAGTGCCTGGTGATATGCTGTTGAACCATGTTCTTGCTCTATCCCTCAGTGAATAGGGAAAAAGTCTAAGCATAAGGATATCCTCATGGACTCCTTGCTGTTTGAAAGAATCAAAAACTTCTAAAAAATATCTTAGATGTTGCCTGGCATCTTCGCTTGCTAAGCCGCCAAATTGCCCAATTGAATTTAGCATATTGAACATTACGGGCTTCAATTCAAAGTTTGCGGCTTGAATCTCAAGAGTATCAATTCCTGGATTGAGATCACAAAGGTCTGGTAGTAAGTGATCTCGAATAGGTCTATTTCGTACTCAAATTGGTTGATCCGCTATAGCTGCATTGCCTCATGTTGCGGCATTCAGATTGCCATTGGCAATTGGATCTGCCATAACTGTGCATAGTTCTTTTCTTCTCTTATGGAGTACACATTCAATCTCAGGTTCAAGTGGATAGTCGTGTACTGTTGGTCTTGCCCTGGTCATACACAGATATAAAACCTAAGGGTGTTAGCCACTTGAAACAAAGAAAAAATAATGCAAGAAATTAAAAGTAAAGTCACAATTACCAGTCCCCGACAACGACGCCAAAAACTTGTTGCGTGTTTTGAGTGCGATGTAAATCATACACAGATACAAAACCAAAGGGTGTTAGCCTCTTGAAACAAATAACAAAATAAAAACAAAGAAAAAATAATGCAAGAAATTAAAGGTAAAGTCACAATTACCAGTCCCCGACAACGGTTCCAAAAACTTGTTGCGTGTTTTGAGTGCTATGCAAATGTGCAAGCGAACACGTCACAAGTAATAAGTGATAAGTATAGAGTATGGTCTCCACATGGATTGGTCTGAAGGTCTTGGACTCTTAACTCCTTGCACTGAAATAAAAGAATAGTTGTGATGATAGATAGTGATAGAAAAATAAAACAAATAACTAAAGATTGTAAAGGAAAGAAAGTAATTAATGAGAGAATTGGTTGGATTATCATGATTGAAGTTGCTTTGGCAAGTTGAATGCCGGAGGCACGTGAAATGATGAGGCAAGTAGATTGCAGTGGCAAGTAATTACCCAGGCAAGTAGTTTGCTGGAAGTAGGACTCTCCGTGACCAGTGAAATGCAATTGTTGCGGCAAGTGCGATGCTGTGGAAAGTCAATTGTGTCACCAATGCTTGGCAGAGTGTTCTTCACTGCCTTCATGTTGTCTCAGAACTGGGGCAACTAGAATTAATTACATTTTTGACTTTAGGCAAAATATAGAAAGATTGCTCAAAATTCAGTATGATGCAAGTGAAGTGTGTGCGTAGTCATGTACAAGTTAATCATAGGAGTTCCAAGCAAAAACCTTAGTTTTATTAACTTGTCGAGGCAAGCGATCTAACTAAAGCCAGTTTTGGGCACCTCTAGTATTTCTTCTTCTTTTTATTCTTATACTAGAGCTAGTTTCAGGCACCTCTAGCATTTGCAAGATCCCTAAGACTAAACCCAGATGGGCACCTCTAGCTAAGGTTCATTGTTCATCATTTTTTTTCTTTGGCTAGAACCAGTTGGGTACCTCTAGCATTTTTCTAATATTTACTTACCTAAGTTAATAAGTCACAACAGTGTTTATTAAAGGTGCATCATAACAAAATCCTAAGCAACTTTCCATGCTAAGCCTAGAGTCAAAAGTTCTCTTAACCTAATGCCCTGGCAAATGCATCATCATCAGATATCAGATCAAGTTATTAACAAGTTCAGTCAGGCAAACAATCACGGCAAGCGACACTAACTAAAAACAAATGGATGCAAATGCAACTAAAAACAAATGAATGCAAATGCAACACCTTAACATATCCTCCAAAATTTGAATCACACTCTCAGACTGACCATCCGTTTGAGGATGATACGAAGTATTAAAATTTAAGCGAGTACCCAAAGCTCGATGCAAACACTCCCAAAACCTCGTTGTAAACCGTGGATCTTTATCCGAAATAATCGACTTGGGTACCCCGTACAACCTCAAAATTTCAGTAACATAAAGATCTACCAACTTATCCATGGTATACATCGTATGCACTGGCAGAAAATGTGCACACTTTGTAAACCGATCAAAAATCACCCAAATGAAATCCTTTTTAGTCGGTGTCAAAGGTAACCCTTACACAAAATCTATGGTGATCATCTCCCACTTCCACCCCAGAATTCTCAGCAGTTGCAGCAACCCGGAAGGAAACTGGTTTTTAGCCTTCACACGCTGACATACCATACACTTACCAACAAACTTAGCCACATCCTTTTTCAAACCCACCCAATAGTACTCTTCTTTCAAATCTTGATACATCTTGGTACTACCGGGATGCATAGCAAAAGGACTAGCATGTGCCTCAGACAAAATCATTCGCCTTAACTCCACATCACTAGGCACCACTATCCAATCTTTAAAACACAACACCCCATCATCATTAAAGTGAAAATTCGTAGAATTTCCATCCATTATATCCATGGCATGCGGTACCAATGCCTCATCATAAGGTTGTCTTTCTTTAATCAACTGCGACAAAGACGGCTTCACTTGCAACTCTTCCAACAAACCTCCATCATGGGTCACACTCAACCTCGCAAACACGACCCTCAACTCCACAATAGCTTTTCTACTCAAAGCATCGGCCACAACATTTGCCTTGCCCAGATGATACTCATTTCTCAAATCATAATTCTTAGGCAACTCCAACCATCTACGTTGCCTAAGATTCAACTCCTTTTGCGACATCAAATATTTTAAACACTTATGATCCATGTATACAATACACTTTTCACCATAAAGGTAATGCCTCTAAATCTTCAATTCAAATACTACCGCATAAAGCTCTAGATCTTGCGTAGGATAATTGCGCTCATGCACCTTCAACTACCTTGATGCATAAGCTACAAATTTCCCACCTTGCATCAACACACACCCCAAACCAACGTAGGATGCGTCACTATACACCACAAACTCTATCCCTGACTCAAGTTGAATCAGGATTGGAGCTTGTGTCAAAGCTTTCTTCAGCTTTTCAAAAGCTTATTGTCTAGCTTCCGTCCACTCGAATCATACATCCTTTTGCAACAACCTAGTCAACGGAGTAGCAACCCTTGAGAATCCATCTACAAAGTGAAGATAATAACCTACCAAGCGCAAGAAACTATGGACTTCCGTTACAAGCTTAGGTTGCTTCCATTCACAACCGCCTTAACTTTTTTCGGATCCACCCGGATACCTTCCGCTGAAACAACATGACCAAGAAAAACCACTTCTTTAATCCAAAACTCGCACATGCTCAACTTGGCATAAAGCTGGTTATCCAACAACGTTTACAACACAATCTGTAAGTGTCGATCATGCTCCTCCTCGGTACGAGAGTACACAAAAATATCATCAATGAATATTACTACGAATTGATCCAAAAATTTGTGGAACACTAGATTCATCATATCCATGAATATTGCATGCGCATTCGTCAACCCAAACGGCATCAGAAGAAACTCATAATGCCCGTACCTCGTAAGAAAAGCAGTCTTCGACACATCTTTATCCTTAATCTTCAACTGATAGTATCCAGATCTCAAATCGATCTTGGAAAACACCTTAGCACCCCAGAATTGATCGAACAAGTCATCAATTCACGGTAAAGGATACTTATTCTTAATCGTGAACTTGTTCAGTTGCCGATAGTTAATGCACATCCTCAAAGTGCCATCATTCTTTTTTATGAACAACATTGGTGCTCCCCACAGCGAAACACTAGCTCGGATAAAACCACGTTCCAACAACTCTTGGAGTTGTGTCTTCAACATTTTCAACTCCTTTGGTTCCATGTGATATGGTGCAATCGACACCAGAGCCGTATCAACATACATCTCAATACAGAATTCCACCTTTCTATTTGGCAGCAATCCAGGCAATTCCTCCAAAATTGTACGGATGTCTTTAGTCTGCACTTCTACCACATTCAGGTTCATAACATAAGCCAAATGTGCCTGACATCTACATCCCATCAACTTCTACTCTTCTAAAGCCGAAACCATATTGGATAAGAACGTAACATTCTCATCCACAACAACCACTTCATAATCATCAGCAAGTTTCAACAAAACTCACTTGGTCTCAAAATCAACTACAACCCGATCTCGGACAACTAATCCATACCCAAAATCACATCAAAACCATAAAACGACAGCTCCATCAGATCAGCTGCAAATACATGACCTTGATTCATCAAAGGATATATCCGATACAACCTTTTTGTAACAACCGTCTCTCCAAAAAAACTTTGTTACTTGCATACCCACATCTAACATTTCTACTGGTATATCAAGCAAATGTGCATGCTCATGCAGAATATATGAATGCATAGAACCATAGTCTATCAGAGAAAGTAACGATATATACTGCATGGTAAAAGTACCTGCTATCACATCCGTGTCTTTTTTCCCCTCACGATGCTCATAGATTCTCACTTCCACCATTCTCGGGTCGAGCCGCCACTGTATGCGCTACAGTCCTCTATCCTTCATTTCTTCTCTAGAAATTACCTCGATCACACTGATGAGTGTGCAAAAGTATTGTTTTTCTTGCCCTTTATACTCATATTATTGTTAGACTTAGGCTCATTTTAGTTACTTTGACAGGCATTCATACATAGTTTTCTAGTTTCCTTAGTTAATGAGCTTGGTATTGCATTTGGTTGGTTTTGTGGGAAAATCGATATTGGTGTGCTTGATTTTGTCTAGGACTGGATTGTCGTGGCAAGTGGAGACTTCCGTGGAAAGTAGGGGACATTGCTGAAGGAGTTACCGTGGCAAGAAGAGGATATTTCTGAAGGCGTTGCCGAAGCTGATTACTGTGGCATAACTGGATAATCCTAGATAAATGCAACATTATCCGCAACATTATCCAGATCATAAGAGATAAAGGCCAGATTCAAATTTCAAATGCCTGACCGGATAAGGACCATATCCATAGGGAATTCAAACGCATTCAAATCCTCTTCATCAACAACAAAGCTAATTGCATTAACCCCTTTAAATAAGAGATCAAATCGCAGCTTTAGAGAGTCAAATTTTGGGGAATCAGATTCTAGAGAGAAGGCTGATCGCACACTTCATCTTCTTTATTTTGTTTTTATGCGATCCATGTCTAGGATTATTTTTATTGAATTTTCTTTTTCCCCAGCCGTGAACTAACTTAAATTGGCTGGGGTTATTTGGGGTTTGTGGTTGTGGTAAATGTTTGGATGGTTTAGGTTCAATGATTGCAATTTAAATTCAAAATTTGTTCATTATTGGTTCTTATTTTTAATTTCGAGTGAACTGGGAGAGGATCTCGAGAGTTACCATTTATCTATACTTGGGAGAGTTAGATTCAAGAAACGAATGAACATGGTCTTCACTCAACAATTCATCGATGAAGATTAATCCACCTTAGGAATAAGGATTTGATTTCAACGGCTAAGATGAGCGTAGATTGGTTGTTGTTCACCAAGGGTTAACGTAGAGATGTATCACCAAGGCATGCACAATTAACTAGTTCTTCGGTTAGGGATAACAAGAAGACATTGAAGAACGCTTCACTAAGCTTTGAAGGAAGGAACCCAGTTGCCACGGCATTAAAACCAGTCCTAGTTGCCATGGCATAATTTGTGACCTAGTTGCCACGGCAATTCAGCCAGTCTTAGTTGCCTTACCAATTGAGTTGCCTCAGTAATCAATTGCCACGGCAATCCAAAGAGACATTGTACCACTACCCACGATAACCTGGCCTACTCTCTTATTCGATTACTTTCTTCATTTATTTTACTTGTTTAATTATTTCACTTGTTACTTCCAACACCTATCATCACCATTTATTTCTCTTTTCAGTGCGAGGAGTTAAAAATCATAGTTTCACCAGTCTTTGTGGAGATTATATCTTTATTATACTATAACTTGTGACGTGTATACTTGCACCAATTGCGAAGCACTCAAAACACGCAACAAGTTTTTGGCGCCGTTGCCGAGGACTGACAATAGAGACTTTATTTTTATTTTCTTGCACCTTTGTTCATTTTATTTATATTTGTGTTTGGTTTCAAAAGGCTAATAATTCTGGTTTTTGCATTGGTGTATGACCAGGGCAAGACCGACAGCATCAGATTATCCATTTGAACTAGAAATCGAACGTGTTCTTTGTAGACGTAGAAGAAGGTTAAGAGCATAAATGGAAGATCCACCTAATGATCCAGTTGGCAATCTGAATGCCAATGTCAATCAGGATGCTACAGCAAGAGATGCAGCGAATCTACGAGATCAACTTGTTATAGTACGGAACAAACCCATCCAAGACTACTTAGAACAATATCTTGACGGTCTCACTCCAGGCGTCGTTACACCTGAGATCCAAGCCACTCACTTCGAATTGAAGCCTGTGATGTTTAATATGATCAACACAGTTGGTCAGTTTGGCAGATCAGCGACTAAGGATGCCAGACAACATCTCAAATTGTTCTTGGAAATTTGTGATTCATTCAAGCAATAAGGAGTCCCTGAGGACATCCTAAGGCTGAAATTATTTCCCTATTCACTGAAGGATAGGGCAAAATCATGGTTAAATAGTATCCTATCCGGATCTTTAGACTCTTGGATAGATCTATGCTGGAGTTTCCTTTCTAGATTTAATTTTACAAATATGATTGATAAACTACGTAATGACATTACTTCTTTCTGTCAAGTAGATGATGAGTCCATGTACGAGGCATGGGAGCGTTACAAAGAGATTTTACGCAAATGTCTCATACACGAATTTAGAGATTGGACACAAGTGACAATGTTTTACAATTCAGTCAAAATCGCACTAACAAGGATGATGTTGGATGCCTCGGCAAATGGTACGCTTCTAGACAAATCAGCAGAGAAATCTTGGGAGATTTTGGACAGACTTACCAAAAATGATTACCAGTTCGCAACCACTAAAAGGGGAATTGTCAGGCGAAATACCTCGGTAATTGAGTTAGAATCGTCGGATACTATTTTAGCACATTTATCTACATTAACCAATTTGGTTAAGAATATGCAAAGACCTAGAAACACACAAGAAGTCAAGGTAATAGGTTCATTTTGTGATTTATGCAATGCTGACCACAAATTTTTGAGTATATACAGAACCCAGAATCCAGTTTCTATGTTGGTAATTATATCCAGAACAACAGTGTGTATTCCATCACATATAATCCAGCTTGGAAAAAGTACCCAAAATTTTCATAGAGTAACCAGAACAACTCCAATGGTCAGCAACGCCAGAATATGGAAGCATCAGGATTCCAGCAGAACATGCCGCTGCAACAAATGTCGCAGCAACAATCAACATCAACTAGTGCTTTAGAAAACTCTTTAAATGCTTTCATGTTTAAAATGGAATCTTATATGGCCAAAACTAGTAATTTCATGAAAAAGACTGACGCTTTTATTAATAGGACCAAAGTGCAAATGCAGAGTAAAGGGGCAGCTTTTAAAGCATTGGAGACGTAAGTCGGGCAATTTGCTTAGACTCTAAATACAAGGCCACAAGGAGGTTTGCCCATCGACAATGAAGTTCTACGAGGAACAAGCCATGAACAATGTAAGGTGATAACTACCCGAAGTGGATTAAAAGAAAATTACGGATCCACCAACTCCAAGGTTAGTAGTCCTGTCCAGAATGTTGTATCCGGCAACAATACCATGGCATTCATTAATGATGAGCCTTCAGCAGTTGCCACGGTAAGTCCATTCAAGAGTTTCAAATTGGATAGAAAGGGAAAAGATGAGGAGATCAGAATTCCACCACCATTCCCACTGAGGCTGAAGAGGCAGAAACACGAATACCAGTTCAAGAAATTTCTTAATATCTTGAAGCAGGTCTATCAACTTGCCACTAGTTGAAGCAATAGAAAAAATGCCAAACTACGCTAAGTTCCTTAAAGACATTGTCTCTAAGAGAACTAGGCTCGAAGAGTTTAAGATAATTGCTGTGACGGAGGGGTGTATGGTAATGTTACACAACCGTCTACCACCCAAACTAAAAGATCTTGGCAGTTTTACAATACCTTGTGCAATCGGCAATCGCTATATTGGAAAGGCATTATGCGATCTTGGAGCCAGCATCAACCTTATGCCAAAATCTATTTTTCAAACATTGGGCATAGGAAAGGCGAGACCCACTACAGTCATGCTTCATCTTGCAGATAGAACTTATGTGCATCCGGAGGGAAAAATCGAAGACATCTTGGTAAGAGCAAATAAGTTTATTTTTCCCGCTGACTTTATTATTTTGGATTGTTAAGCAGATGAGTCCACACCTATTATTATTGGGAGGCCATTCTTAGCAACAAAAAGGACTTTGATTGATGTTGAGAGAGGAGAGCTTACCATGAGAGTGAATGATTAGCAAGTCATGCTCAATGTTTTCAAAACCTTGAAGCATGCTGATGATCCAAAAGAGTACTAAGTCATTCAGGCCACCGCAGAATTCAATTTTGACATAGAAGAGTATTGCCAGAGCAATTTGCTTGCCAAGACAGA
This sequence comes from Hibiscus mutabilis, assembly GCA_019671005.1. NCBI lineage: Eukaryota > Viridiplantae > Streptophyta > Magnoliopsida > Malvales > Malvaceae > Hibiscus > Hibiscus mutabilis. Next base: position 18,803,100 of record CM033732.1, read on the forward strand.
AGAGCATGTAGGATCAGACACTGAGGCACAGCAAAAAGTGAAATGGATAGTAAGTCGACTAGGTAAAAGTTTTGAATCACTTGATTATTCAAATAAGGAATGTAAACCTAAAAAACCTTTTGTTTGAACAGCCCCTATCTTAGAGTTAAAACCATTGCTAGGGTAATTAAAATATGTTTATTTGGGAACCAATAAAACTTTGCCCATAATTATTTCTTCTAAGTTGCAGCCTGAATAGGAAGAAAGGTTGATCTCCATGTTGGCACTGCACAAAAAGGCAATAGGTTGGTCAATTGCAAACCTGAAAGAAATCAGTCCAGTATTGTGCATGCACAAGATTTTGTTAGAGGATGACCATAAAAACTCCATCGAGGCACAATGGAGGCTTAACCCTGCCATGAAGAAAGCTGTGATGAAAGAGATCATCAAGTGGCTTGATGCCGGTATCATATATCCTATTTCTGATAGTGCATGGGTAAGTCCGGTACAATGTGTACCAAAGAAGAGAGGTATAACAGTGGTAAGTAATGAAAATAACAAACTCATTCCAACTAGAACTGTCACTGGTTGGAGGGTTTGTATAGATTACCGCAAGTTAAATAAATCTACTAGGAAAGATCATTTTCCTTTACCATTTATTGACCAAATGCTTGATCGTCTTGCGGGTAAATCATTTTATTATTTTCTTGATGGATACTCAGGGTATAACCAAATTGCCATAGCACCGGAGGATCAGGAGAAGACTACTTTCACGTGCTCGTATGGTACATATGCCTTTCGATGAATGCCGTTCGAACTACGTAATACCCTAACGGCATTCCAGCGATGTTTGATGGCAATCTTCTCTGACATTGTGGAATATTTCCTTGAAATTTTCATGGATGACTTTTCAGTATTTAGAGGCAGCTTTGACAATTGCCTTAGCAACTTAGAGAAGGTGTTGGCACGTTGTGAAGAAGATGACCTAGTTTTAAACTGGGAGAAGTGCCATTTTATAGTGGATAAAGGTATAGTGCTCGGACACAAGATCTCCTCGAAGGGAATCAAGGTAGACAAAGCCAAGGTGGACGTGATTGAGAGATTGCTGCCACCAAATTCAGTCAAAGGGATCTGAAGTTTTCTCGGACATGCAGGTTTTTACAGAAGGTTTATTCATAATTTTTCTTTGATTTCTAAACCCTTGTGTAATTTGCTTGAACAGGAAAAGGCTTTTAATTTTGATGAATCTTGTGCCAAGGCATTTGAAACCCTCAAGAAGCAACTTGCCACGGCACCCATTATCATTCCCCCTGATTGTACCTTACCTTTCGAGCTCATGTGTGATGCGAGTGATTATGTTGTAGGAGCTATTTTGTAACGACCCAGATTTTTTAGTCAATAATGGGCGTTGACTCGGGTCTTGGACCGACATGTTGGGTCAAATGTTCAGATTATGTTGGGCCTTTTTGTTGGGCTTTGTGGGCCTCCATGTGTTGTTGGGATTGCTTGGTGGTTTTAGGCTTGGCTTATGATGGGCTTTGAGGAAGGGTAATATGGTAAAAGCCATATTTAGAAGTCAAAGGCTGATGGAGCCTTAATTTTTTGCTGGAAAAGGGACAAAGGTGATATCACCTTGCCCCCATCTTCATGTTATCTCTTTCTTTTTTCCTCTCTCATGGTGAGTGCTTGAGTTTGGAGAAATCTTGGATGTTTGAGTGGGAATCTCATATTGAGGCCTGAGGAGAAGTTGCTCATCACCCAAAGATCTATCTTTTGAGGTAAATATCTTCAGCTTTGGTGGAAGTTGGGTTTAAAGCTTGGTTCAAGGAAGAGAGGTGGAAAAAGCTTGTTGCTGCCTTAATTCGTGAATTGCTTGCTTGAGGTCAGTACATTTCTAACTCCTACACTTCATGATCATCCTAAAATGATTACTTTGTGTGGTTTATAGTTTTTGGTTGTATAGTTGAGGTTTTAGAAGCTTAAACCCTCCATTAATGGTAAATCAAAGATGAGATGTTGATAATGCGTAAAATTGATTGAAAACCACCTATTATACTCTAAATAACTTGTAAGATCAATTTGGGACTTAACTATAGAGGTTAAGGGTGGGATTGAAGAAATCCCGAGCTCTAGGTTTTGAAATCTAGGCTCGAGTACAGGTACGGGGTGGTTGCGTATCGGTACTTCTTTGTATTGAGAAAGATGATTTGTGAGGAGCGCACCGGTATGCCTTTCCGTGTATCAGTACCCCTCGCCTAAGGTGAATTCCAGTAACGATTTGGTGTACTAGTACGCTAGGGGCATATCAGTACGCATTGTTGTATTTTTTGGGAGAGGCTTAGCGTATTGGTACGCATATGTGGGAGTACCGGTACGGGGGTGGATCGATACGGGGCGATCCTAGTACCAATGAGTGTACTAGTACGGTATGGAGTGTATCAGTATGGCTTGGGGTTTAATTCTTTTTAACCTAATTAGCGTATCGGTACTCATAGAGGAGTATCGATACCTAGAGGGCAGTACCGATACTCGCCTTGGAGTATCGATACTCGCTGGGTAATTTGCCCAAGAAAGTTGAGTTTGCGTTCGGGGGTTCTATAATTTGAGATAAAGGGCCCTAGAGGTCTGTTAGGGTGTAAAATGAATACTGAGAAATGTAGAGTTAAACCCCGTGTGTGAAATAAATGGCTAATGGCTTGGTAATTATTGAGTGGATCGTTTGTTTAATCACCAATAGAGATCACTGGTGGATCGGTTAATGCTATGTGGAAGATCGGGGTCCTTATTGTGTGCTGAAGGGATGCCCATATAGGCTGGTTGCCATGAATAATAAGATAATCTAGTGAGAAAGGCATAAATGAATCTTAAAGACATATATATTAATTAGTGTAACAAACGAGTTATGCCTTGGGGTATTGGTATTGGTTGGCTAGATGCCTTTTATCTCTCGGTGAGATATATTGATGCTCAGGGGAGCATGTGTTATCGTATATTTCTTGGTTAGGAATCCGGATGTCCTAGAGTCAGTGCAAGGGCGCTTAAATAAGGGGATGGGAACTCCAGGCTATGTAATCGAGTACATCTGACGTATCCACGGGCTATGTGATCTGAATGCGGTCCGAAACCTATCCTTGGGCTATGTGATCAAGATATTGAAATACAACTCAGGGGTTGTGTGAGCTCGAGTAACTCGAAGGGCTATATGATCTCGAGTAACCTGATTGGCCATGTGACCTCAGGAAAAAACTGCTTGTGGCTATTGTGATCCAGCATGTCTAGGACATATCTGTGGCTATAGTGATTCGGATATGATCCTAACCCGACGGCTATGTGATCACGGGTAACCCGACGGCTATGTGATCACGGGTAACCCGACGGCTGTGTGATCATAGGAAAATAGTAGGGCTTCATTGGCCATTAGGGAATGTATGTTATTTACGTTGTTGTATGGATGATAGATGTTGGCTATTTTACCCTTGGGCTATCTGATCAAGGTAGGGTTGTTACTCGACGGGATGTGTGAGCTCGAGTAACTCGATGGGCTGTGTGATCTCAAGTATAGGCTATAATCCTAGGGCTATGTAATTAGGGTATGGGACGTAACTCGATGGACAGAGTGGCCTTGAGTATGGTAAGCCTAGGATGGCTTGGTAGACTTCTTACATAATAGTGGTTTCTTGAGATAGTTGTAAGCTCTAGCTAGGATAGGCTAGAAAATGATCCATAGATGTTGAGAAGCCTTTCTGTGCACTCTTAATTATATTATCATGCATGCTTGTTTTATGATATTAATGAATTGCGGTAGAGTAGAAATGTACCACTGAGCTTTGTTAGCTCAGCGTGCGGAATTGTGGTTTTTCCGTGCATAGGTTAACAAGTTGCTTTTGGAAGAGCACATCGAGGAGGATTTCCCAACACCGGGCTAGTTTTAGAGTACAGTACTTGATGTTTAGTTTGTGCTGATTGTATTCATAGGACCTTACCACAGTCAAGTCTGTATCTTATTTTGATTTACTGTATATTTTATTTGGAACTTATATTTTGTAAACCCTTTTAATTTCTTTATCTACGTAGATTTTATGGAAATGGATTGTTTTGAGAATTGCCAACTTGTGGTTTTAAATGAGAAATTTTGATGGGTTAATTTTGGGTGACCCGAATGTGATGCTCTGAATTCGGGATGGGATCAAGGTGTTACATGTTTTAGGACAACGGAGAGGTAAGATCTTTCATGTTGTATATTACGCTAGTAAAACCCTTAGTGGTGCTCAATTGAATTACACCATGACGGAAAAGGATCTACTAGCTGTGGTTTTCGCATTTGACAAATTTTGTTCCTACTTGATTGGTACAAAGGTAATTGTCTACACTGACCATTCGGCAATTAAGTATTTGATTGCTAAAAAAGATGCCAAACCTCATTTAATTCGTTGGATATTGCTTTTACAAGAGTTTGACATTGGAATTAAGGACATGAGAGGAATGGAGAACCAGGTTGCTGATCATTTATCAAGGCTGGATGGGGGCAAAACCGACAATGACTCCTTGGAGATCCATGATGCATTCCCAGGGAAGAAGGTTGCTGATCATTTATCAAGCAGTTGTTAGTTACCTCACCAACACCCTGGTATGCAGATCTAGTAAATTTTTTGGTTAGTGGTATTTTACCTTATGACCTTACTCACCAAGGGAAGAAGCGGTTCTGACTTGATGCTAAGCACTATTATTGGGACGAGCCTCTATTGTTTAAACAATGTGCAGATCAGGTCATACGACGATGTGTCCCTGAGGAGGAACAACAAAATGTGCTCTGACAATGCCATTCTTCACCCTATAGAGGCCATTTCAGTAGAACTCGCACTGCGACCAAAGTTCTACAGTCTGATTTTTATTGGCTCACTCTTTACAAAGACGCCCATGATTTTTACAAGGGGTGTGACCGTTGTCAATAAAACAAGAAACATATCAAGGCGACATGAGATGCCATTGCAGAATATACTTGAGGTCAAATTGTTTGATGTAGGGGACATCAATTTTTATGGGTCATTTCCCGTCATCATTCGGCAACCTCTATATTTTACTCGCTATGGACTATGTGTCCAAGTGGGTGGAGGCAAGTGCAGTTCCCAAGAATGATGCAAAGACTGTGCCACGTTTCTGCAAAAGAATATCTTTACACGGTTTGGGACACCAAGGGCAATTATCAGCGATGAGGGCACATATTTTGACAATAAACTGATTGCCAAGACATTGGAGCGCCTTGGAGTGACATATAAAATTGCCACGGCATACCATCCACAGACTAACGGGCAAGCAAAAATTTCCAACCGCGAATTGAAGGGGATTCTTCAGAAAGTTGTTAATCCTTCTCGAAAGGATTGGTCTTTGAAAATTGATGACGCACTCTAGGCTTACCGAATAGCATACAAGACACCCTTAGGCATGTCTCCTTACAGACTTGTCTACGGCAAGACTTGCCATCTGTCGGTGGAAATCGAGCATATGGCCTACTAGGCTATCAAAACCATGAATATGGATTGGGAAAGTGCAGGACAGAAGCGTCTACTGGACCTAAACGAAATAGAAGATTTTCGTGCCTTAGCATATGACAACGCCAAGATCTATAAAGAAAAAACCAAGCGTTGGCATGACAAGACGCTATTGCCGCGGCAATTCTGGCCAGTGCAATTGGTTTTTCACTTCAATTCTCACCTTAAATCGATAGTGGATGGACATGAGTTCAAGGTTAACGGACAACGGTTGAAGCACTACGTTGGTGCACATGAGACTCGCGATTAGGAGACGGTAACCTTAGGAGATGCATAAAAATGCTCTTCCTAAAAGTTTTTTTATTATTTTTGTTTATTTTATTTTAATTTTCAGACTTTTTATTTTAGTTTATTATTTTCGTTTTAATTATTTTTTGTTATTTTTAGATTTTAGGTCTTTATTCTATCTTTTTATTTAGTCGTTATTTTAATTTTGTTTTGATATTTATCTCTAGCCTTTATCTTTTTATATCTTATTTTTATTTAATAATTATCTTTGTGTTTTGTTTGAATTTTAGGATAAGAGTTTCAAAGAAGAAGGAGTTGGGCTTAGGATAAAATTTCATGAGAATGAAATTTATCCCTTGAAGTGGATAATGGGCTATTTTTCGGCTAGTTTAAAGGGATTTAACCACCCTTTGAAATTTTTCACCCCAACATTTTTTTCCTAAACCCTGGCCACACCACACTCCATCATTGTCTTCTTATCCCCCATTGATGGCATATCCATCCATCACTTCAACCAAATATTCACTCAACCATTAAATTCTCATCTACTCTAATTTCTCCACTTTACTCTTTCATCTTTTGTAACTCTTCAAGTTTTTCTCTTGTTTCCTTTGTCTCTCTTTTCCAAGAAAGAACCGAAAAGCCATGGCCAAGAACACTAGAGCCATCTTTCTGCCGATTTGCATCTCCGATGTTGAGAAAAGGTATCTTGCCAAGTTTGCAAATTGAAAGGTATGGGAGGAGCAAGGGTTTGAAAATGATGTTTCCTTCAAAAACTATAGGCTTGAGGCTTCCATCTTCAATATAATCAAGCACCATCAATGGCAAATCTTCTGTGAACAACCAAAACCGGGCAACATCTCGTGGGTAAGGGAATTCTATTCCCATGTTTCAAATCCTGATAGCCCATGTGTTTTTGTGCGAGGTAGAGCAATTCTTGTTGATGCCGCTGCTATCAACGCATACTATGGGCTCTATGTGGAGAATGATGAGCATGCCGAGTTTGTCGAGAACATAATAGCCGAAGAAGTGGAGAGGGTTTTTCAAGATCTTACCGTAGAGGGAGCCAAATGGAATAACGGAGCCTTGAAGGGCACGGTAAATAGTATCTTGTTAAAACTTGAGGCCAAACTATGAAATAATTTCATAAAAACTAGTTTGATGCCTACTACCCATAATACCACTGTTTCTTATTCTCATTTATTATTGCTTCATTCTATTTTACACAAGTGTACTATTGATATTGGGAAGATAATTGTTGATGAAATCTATGCTTGTAGTAAGAAGGATGTAGGAGCACTCTTTTTCCCCAATTTGATATCTCGATTGTGTGAAAAAGAACATTTACCGACTGATGTTATGGATGAGAAACTGACTGAGAGGAACGGATGGTCCCGGAGCCAATGTCTGCGTTTGCTGTGTGAGAAACCGATAAGGGAACCGCCCATTATGAAAAAATCCTCTGTTTCAGCAACTGTCAAGGTAGCCCAACATGTCGCGGTAAGTGCACATGGCACGGCAAGTATAGAAGGGATTGTCGAAATCCTAGGTCCTTTGTCACAGCAGTTAGACAAGATGAAAGAACGCCAATTGATGTTTATGTGTTACATGAAGGATCGTGACGCAGCCTTGACGAGAGTGATCCTGGAGAATTATCCCCAAAGTATTGTTCCTTTTCCCGTATTCCCTACTGCACTACTTGCCCCGACATCTGAATCTGTGCCTATGCCGAGTGACATTGCTGAGGCAACTGAAGTCCTACAAAAAGGTAAGGAGCCTATTGTTGAACCTTCTCGTACTGAATCTCTTCATGGTTTTTCAGATTCAGTCGACTCTATGACCGCACCGATGAAGTCTTCTCCGGCCCCATCATCAGAATTTCCAGCAAAGCATAAAGCTTCTGACCTAGAAGAGGCTGTCAAGGAGGATGAAATGGTTAAGGAAGTCAAGAAAACCACGATTCAGGAAGCACCACCAACCTCGTGCCAACAACCACCACGAGCCGAAAAAAGGACCAAGCAAATGGCTCGAAGGAAACTAGTCATTCGAGGTGATGACCTCTCCGACTAACTCATTTGCATTTCATTTTTCTTTTCATTTGTTTAAATTTTGCATGCATTGGGACAATGCTTCTCTCGGGTTTGGGGAGTTTTCATAGTTAGTTGCATTCATTTTTGTTGTCTCATGTTAAGTTGCATATGTTACTTGCCATGTCTTTTACTTGATTAAACTGCCTAAACCTGCGGTGACATCCTATGATGAATTTTTGCCAATGCACTTACATGATAAAATCTTAGATTTTAGGATAAGCATGAAGAGTACTTGGAATTTTGGTATGATGCTGAATATTTTGACACTGTTGTGCCTTGTTGATTAAGGGAGACCTACTGAACTTTAGGTTACTTAAAAATGGGCAAATTGTGCTAGAGGAGCCCGAAACTAGCTCTAGTATAAAAATAAAAATAAAAAGAAATATGCTAGAAGGGCCTAAAACTGGCTCTAATGAACTTAATTGCCCCAACAAATAATTCGATAAAACCTATTGTTCGCATGGAATCCTATTAGTTGACTTGTACGCAACTCTGCACACACATTTCACTAGCATTGTAATTCTATTTTGAGTAATTCTTTGTCCTGTCCGAAGATCGAAAGGTAATCAATTTTTAGTGCCACAGTTCTGAGGATTGAAGTCAGGAAATAAGCATGCTTTGGGTGGTAAGGGCTTTGGTAGGTAATTGTTAGTGTTTGCATTACTTGAGGACAAGCAATAGTTCGAGTTTGGGGGTGTGATGAGTGTGCAAACGTACTATTTTTCTTGCCCTTTATACTCATATTATTGTTAGACTTAGGCTCATTTTAGTTGCATTGATAGGCATTCATGCATAGTTTTCTAGTTTCCTTAGTTAATGAGCTTGGTATTGCATTTGGTTGGTTTTTGTGGGAAAATCACTACTGGTGTGCTTTATTTTGTGCAGGACTGGATTGTCGTGGCAAGTGGAGATTGCCATGGCAAGTAGGGGACATTGCTGAAGGAGTTGCCGTGGCAAGAAGAGGACATTTCTGAAGGTGTTGCCAAAGCTGATTGCTGTGTCATAATTGGATAGTCCTGGATAAATGCAACATTATCCAGATCATAGGAGATAAAGGCCACATTCAAATTTCAAATCCTTGATTGGATAAGGACCATATCTCCAGGGAATTCAAACGCATTCAAATCCTCTTCATCAACAAAAAAACTGATTGCATCAACCCCTTTAAATAAGAGATCAAATCGCAGCTTTGGAGAGTCCGATTTTGGGGAATCAGATTCTAGAAAGAAAGCTGATCGCACACTTCATCTTCTTCATTTTGTTTTTATGCGATCCATGTTTGGGATTATTTTATTGAATTTTCTTTTTTCCCAACCATGAACTAACTTAAATTGGCTGGGGTTATTTGGGGTTTGTGGTTGTGATAAACGTTTGGATGGTTTAGGTTCAATGATTGCAATTTAAATTCAAAGTTTGTTCATTCTTGGTTCTTATTTTTAATTTCGAGTGAATTGGGAGAGAATCTCGAGAGTTACCTATTTATCTATACTGGGAGAGTTAGATTCAAGAAACGAATGAACATGGTCTTTACTCAACAATTTGTCGATGAAGATTAATCCACCTTAGGAATAAGTATTGGATTTCAATGGCTAAGAGGAGTGTAGATCGGTTATTTTTCACCCAGGGTTAACGCAAGGATGTATCACCAAGGCGTGCACAATTAACTAGTTCTTCGGTTAGGGATAACAAGAATACATTAAAGAACGCTTCGCCAAGCTTTAAAGGAAAGAACCCATTTGCCACGGCATTAAAACTAGTCATAGTTGCCACGGCATAATTTGTGACCTAGTTGCCACGGCAATTCAGCCGGTCTTAGTTGCCTTAGCAATTGAGTTGCCTCAGCAATCAATTGCCACGACAATCTAAACAGCCATTGCACCTCTACCCACGATAACCTGGCCTACTCTCTTATTCGATTACTTTCTTCATTTATTTTACTTGTTTAATTATTTCACTTGTTACTTCCAACACCTATCATCACCATTTATTTATTTTTTCAGTGCGAGGAGTTAAAAATTAGAGTTTCACCAGTCCATGTGGAGATGATATCTTTACTATACTATAAGTTGCGACGTATATACTTGCACCAATTGCGAAACACTCAAAACAACAACACGCGCCCACAGCCTCTCGATGGTGCTAAAATAGGTGCAGGAGCTCATACACCTCTAGCTAACATTGGGAAATCACGTCTCATGTGATTCCCAGACCTAGAGCTCCAACAAATATTATTCGCAACTAGCACAGGAGCTAGACCAGCTCGTCCCACATGTAGACTATCACGTCTAACATGATCCTTCGATCCACAGCCTCAATAAACCTTTAACGATCTCCAACAAACTCCTAAGTGTCGCTTCCCACACTGAGCACACTCGGGTGGCTGTCTTTTCCAAGCTCAACCCTCTCTATGACTCAACTTAGGTCAATGCCTTCGATCATGGTGCCTCTTGTAACACCTATAACATATATCCGTAATACAAATATACATTACATATGCTACTAAACACATATAATAATTTTTTTAACTCTTCAGAAATCTGCATTTTCCAAAAATTTCAACTGAAAACAATTCTAGACAATTGTTGCTAGTTTTAACCCTGAATTGGTTTATAAAAAAAATAACTATTTAAAGGAAAATATTATTCAGGGTGAAAATGTTGCTTGTTGCTTAGACCCTTTCTTGATTATAAAAATTTTGAACGATAAGATTCATGTTCTGGTTAAACCGTTATACTTTTACCTTACTGGTAACATTATTTCATTTTTATACTCCATATATTCTTGTACTATCATACTTCGAAAATATATACTTTAAAGCTTGCAAAACAGTTTTCTTGAAAATATAACTACATGCCCACTAGTTCTTGACTATTTTAAAGATGTACGTACTTTCACTTACCGATAACTTAACTTCCAAATGAGTGGCTCCTCCTTGCTAATTTTGATCTGAAGAACCTACGTGTGACCTAAAACACACGCTAAGTACGAACTTAGTGAGGTAATTAAACTTATTTATTTACACATGAAGTGATGATATATAATACTTCATATAAGAGTGCATTTCATATTTTTCTACGACAAGGCAAGTATATCACAATGTACATGTGTCATGTATTATAACTATTATATAATTCATGTTAATATTGTATAACATATTCTCTGTCATGGACATACTTTCATCCTAAAATATTTCCATAATAGCACAACATAATGATCATGATTATCGTGTATCTAATATTCCATAAATTTCATATATCATTTTCATGATTTTCATCATATATCATACTTTCTTAATGTCATGTATCATCTCATGGTCATGCTTATATCATGTAATCATTCGTATAGCATGTAAATCAAGCATCATTAACATCAAGTATACCATGTATCATCATTTACATATAATTCATGTAGGGTCTATCATATACTTCATGTATCATGTCTCATATAGATTATGTATCATCAATATCATGTATCACCACTATCATGTGATTCATGTATCATCATGCAGTCATTTGCATGATCATGATCTATCATATAACCATCTTGTATTATTATTAACGTGTCTGGCTAGAGGCCCATGGAAACCCCATAGCCTATATGCACTGTAGTGCCATGTGGAGTACGCACTCGAGAGGACGCTCTTTGCTCCTCGTATAAGGACGCTCTTTGCTCCTTATATTTAAAACCACCTCGCTAGTGCCATTTGCACCCCATGGTGTATCTTGTTTCATTTTAATCTTGTCATTATCCATATTTCATGTATGCATAATGCATCATCATTTATGCAAACAATAATTCGTACCTAGTATTCCATCAATCTTGCCATGTCGAGCAATGTATTATATCATGTATTATAGAGAAATGCAATGCCATTTTCAATGTAATGCAAACATTAGAAAATGCACTCACCTGGGGCATCTATTAACTTGCCTCACTAAGCTCTATTCGATCTTTTCCTTTATAGAACCTCGAACCTTCTTTTGATTTGAATCCAACTTCATTTATCACATGAATATAATTAAACATTTGTAAGATTCACCTCTAATAATATTTTTATCAAACTATCAAATCATTTAACAATAAAATTTTCCATAAATTTCCTTTCTTCCTTATACTGTCAAAAACCTCATTTTGGTCGTTAATAACCATTTTGAACTTCAAATAGTTCTTCTGAACTTGATAACCAACATTACATACGAAATATCTAAATTTTCATTTTCTGACAGCTTTGTACAATCTTCAGAGATTTATTTCTATAAAATAATCTAAAACTCAGAAATCAATTTTGTTTGTTCTGAAAGAAACTAGATTCAATAAGCTTTTCACCAAATAAATTAATAGCCCAAATTCAACTTGTATGATTTATGGCGAATTTTCAAAGTCAATTTCCAGTACTAATTTCATAACAGACTGGTTCTCTACTTTCTGACTTTTTATCACTTAAAAAGTCATATCTTTTGACTCGGAACTCGAAATCAGTTTCCGTCTGTTGGAAACGAAACTAGACAAACATATCTTAATTTCGGTATAAAGTTCACTATCTAACCATTTTTGTAGAATTTTTGGTAAATTTTCAAACTCACTGCCAAAAATCCAGTTTTTACACAATTTCCACAAATAACTTCAACCTTTTATACTAACTTCTCTCTACTTTTCTACTTATTTTTACCAAATGTTCATTATGGTCCTTAATGACCATTTTGGACATAAAACAATTGTTCAAGCTAAATTTGAACAATTTCCAATACTATCTCTTCATTTTGGACTAATATCCTTTTAGTCTTTAAACTTTATAAAAACGACATTTAAGTCGCCACTTTTATATTTGTATATTTAATTCATGTACAAACCAAATATTTACTCATTTCTAGCATTTTCTAGAAATTTTCTACTAATTTCCAATCTTTATCAATTCAACCTTCACAAAAATTCTTATTTCAAAAAGGTCTCTAACCTTTCTTTTCTTGTCATTTCAATCCTTTTAACTCCCTTTCACACTTGAATCATCAAATCCATTAAAAAATCTTAAATTTAAGACCAATCCTCTAATTTTTATGAATTGACAAAAAGGTCCCCTAACTTTCTTGAAATGTCGAATTGGTCTCCCAACTTCTAAAAATTTTCATTTGATCCCTAATCATCAATTCAAGATAATTCCATCATAAATCAACAATTCCAATGCTAAAATAAAATTTTAAATAATTTCCCCTAATTCTTAATTATTTCGAAATGGTCCATAAAAAATTCAACTTGGGAAATTATTTAATCTAACATCAAAATCAAGCTCTCAACATCATAATTTATTCAATTTCATCCTCAATTTTAGTCCCTAAACAAAATCCCCAATTCTTAGGGTTAGGGTTTATAACTTCAAACATGGAATTAATCCAAATTCAAGCTTGTTTCCATGTCTATAACATAAATTCTACTCAATGCAACTTCAATTTCCATCATAGACTTCTAATTCCATAATCATCTTCATCCATAAACATGAATTATACTCGATTTTATCAAACAAAATTACCATCAAAATGTAGAGAATCAAGCATAGATTAAATTACCTTGATTTGTTTTGCTTGAATCTACCCTTGATTCTTCAAATTTGGCTTGAAAAATGAAAATTTCTCTTTTCCCTTTCTTTTCTCTACATTTCGAATAGCCTACTAAAAGGATGAACAACTTTTGTTCATCTTTTTCTCATTTAAACCACATGTTTAAAGTTAAATGAATTTTAAATTCCTTTAACTAGTGAAATTACTAATTTGCCCTTTTTATCCAATGGCCAAGATTTAATCTTATCACAAATCAATGGCCATGATAAATCCCATGTGTAATTGTCCTTTCAAAATTTCCCTTAAAGTTTCAAAATATTTCAAAAGTGCCATCCTTGACAAAAGACTAATTTGCCCTCCAACTATACTTAATTACATCAAAACTTAAAAATTGCCATTCCATTACAATTGAACCAAATTGGTTCCTTATCAACCGGCCCCTTCCAAAATATCTTAGATTTTTATTTAGGGCATTTATTGATCCAAATATTCGAATTTCACTCAATACGATTTCCAAATTTTCTTCCTTTGAACTTTAAAGCTTTATAGCCACTAATATATGCCTCGTACGAAAAATCCGAGTAACACAAAAGTGTCACTCTTGGGGGTGAACTATTCATTTACGAGGTTAACTTACATAACTTTTGGAAATTACACTTTGGTCTCTGAACTTTTCTAAAGTTTACACTTTAACCCCTAAACTTTCAAAAATTACATTTTAATCACTAAACAAAAATTGGGATATTACAATTCTCTCCCTTTTAAGAAAATTCGTTCTTGAATTTTCAACACTGGCCGGTTTCAAACAGTTGCCGATATTACTTCCTCATTTTCTTTTCAATTTCTCATGTGACTTCTTCCACTTTATGATTCCTCTAAAGAACTTTAACCCATAGTATTTTCTTATTCCTTAATTCTTTGACTTCATATACTAATATTTTCACTGATCCTCACTCATATCTGGAGGTAACATCAGTTAATAAGCCACTGGTCCAACTTCTTTTTGAATTCCATATGACCCATTAAATCTAAGACTAAACTTTTTTTTCAACCAAGTCGTAGTACTTTCTTCCATAGTAATAACTTTTGGTAGCACTTTATCTCCAACTTCATATTCAATATCTTTCCTCTCCCTATCTACATATGTTGTTTGTCAATTTGTTCCAACTTTGAGATTATTCTGAATAATTATTACCTTATCTTCCATTTCTTGAATTAGATCAACTCCATTTATCTTCAAATCACTTTGTACACTTTAATCTTGTAACTCAAACCCATTAAGTGGTTTTTTCCAACTTCTTCCATATAAAGCCTCAAATGGTGCCATTCTGATATTTGCCAAGTGATTATGATTTTTAAACAACTCAGCTAAAGAAAGATACTTTTCTTATGTTCCAGAAAATTTCATAATACAAACACTAAACATAACTTACCAAATCTGAACCATCTGCTCTAACTGTTCATCTAACTTAATTTTATAGTCTTGTAGTTCACCAAATTTAGTTTATCTTCTCTTTTCAAGACATTCTTTGTCTAAACTTTTTAATCTTGTCCAATAAAGCTGGCTTAACCTGGAATTCTGTTATTGATAAATCATCTTGTCTTACTGATAATTGAGCATTTATTGCACAAAAACTGAAAATGTCTTTTGACTAAATGCATTAGCTACTACATTAGCTTTTCCAAGATGGTAGTTAATACCTATATCATTCCTTTAGAACTTAACCTATCTTCACTGTCTCAAGTTCAAATCTCTTTGCATCATCAAGTGCTTTAAACTCTTGTGATCTATATAAATATAGCACTTTTCACCATGTAAATAATATTGCCAGATCTTTAAAGCCAAAATTATAGCCATCATCTTTAAATCATGTGTCGGGTAATTTCTTTCATGGGTCTTAAGCTGTTTCATAACATAAGCTACTATACAATCCTCTTGCATTAATACACATCTCAAACCACAATGAGATGCATCCATATACAAAATATATCCTTTTCTATGCTCTGACTATATTAGAACTGATAATTCTGTCAAAGTTTTCTTTAACTTGTCAAGACAGTCTTGACATTTTTCAATCCATTCAACCCGAAACTTCCTTTCGTAATAACTTGTATCCTTTTAGGACTAACTCTTATTCTTTCTATTTATATTACATGTCCAAGAAATATAACTTCTGTTAACCAAAATTCACACTTGGAGAATTTGGCATATAACTGCTTGTCTCTCAGTACTTGTAGTACTATTCAGATATGATAATCATGATCAACTTTTATCTTTGAATATACCAAAATATCATCTATGACTACAATTTGGTCCAAATAGGGTTGAAACATCCTATTCATCAAATCCATAAATGCAACAAGCGCATTTGTAAATCCAAATGACATTACTATAAACTTGTAATATCCATAACGATTTCTAAATACTATCTTAGGAATATCTTCTTCTTGATCCTTTAACTAATAATAGCCCGACCGAAGATTGATCTTTAAAAATACTGTAGTACCTCTAAGCTGATCAAACAAATCTTAAATTCTCAATAACAAGTACTCGTTCTTAGTAGTTATCCTACTTAACTATTGATAATCTGTACTTAATCATAATGAACCATCTTTTCTTTTTCAATTAACACCGGAACACCCTATGATGTTTACTCAGTCGAGTATAACCTCAGATTAACAATTCATTATAATTGAGTCTTTTAACTCTATCTAGTGGTAGCCCTGACAATTCATCAAGTAACATATCTGAAAATTTCCATACATTGGGGATATTCCCTATCTTCTTACTTACTACTTGCATATCCACCGCATGGGCTAAATAAGCCTTATATCCATTGCATATCGTTCTTTGAGCCTTTGATGCAGAGATCTCTAAATTGAAGTAATCATTTTCTTTTTCCTACAACTATCACTTCAAAAACATTCAGTCCTGAAAGTACCAATCTTTTTTTCTTGCACGTTATCTTTGTATCACAAATAGATAACCCTCCTATCCCAAGAATAAATCTCAAATTCATAGAATAAAAGTTCCATCAAATCCGTTGGAAACTTTATCCCTTGGATCATTAACAGACAATTATTACATATTTGTGTCACTATTGTACTATATTCAGGTAAATTACTGACAATCACATCACTAGAAATATATTTGTAGATATTTCCTTTATGCCACTATCTTAACATTAATATATATATATATATATATATATATGAATAGACCTCAGATCAATTAGAGCAAATATAGGCTCACATAAAGCTGAAACATGTAATATCCCAAATTTTAGATAGTGACCAAAATGTAAATTTTGAAAGTTTTAGGGCTAAAGTATAAACTTTGAAAAAGTTTGGGGACTAAAGTGTAAATTTCCCCAACAAGTAATTTTATTCGGTATAAGAGTAAATCGGATCAAAATAGGTACCTTGATATCAGTTTTAAGAATTAAGATGTAGAAAAAAGGTACCAAATTTCGATCGAATGAAATTGTTAAGCATGCTCAGGCCAGAGAAATGCAAGGATGGGTGACCTTCGGGAAGGTCTCGTAAAAGTGTTTCTGATCAATATTTTGGACTCAGTAAGAGTAGAGAAAATTCGTATGGATTATCGATAAAGGAATTCTAAGAGAAATTTTATTCTATGAAGATTTTTGATAAGTATCGGGAAAATAGACTGGGTTAAGAAAATTCAGTCTAAGTCCTTGGAAAATGAAGTTTTTATGGGATAATAGAGTTTATTTCCCGAATATGGAAATATAAAAATTTCAGAATAAATCCAATAGCTCGAAAAAGGTAAAATCGCGGTAAAAGTATTTTATGAATATCGGGAAATTGGATCGAGCTAGAATTTCAGAGGCTGGTCCAAAAGCCATGGAAAAGTTATAAAATACTATTTTATGAATATTTTATTATATTTGGTTGGATTCCAACTAGACTGAGCTGAATTTTTAAATGAATGGCAAAATAGTAAATAAAAACTAGTTGGAGGGCAAATTGGTCATTTGGCCCCAATGGCAATTTTGAAATATTTAAAAAGTTATAAGGGCAATTTTGGAAATAGGAAATGGAAGATTAAATCTTGGCCCTTGATTGATGATAAAATCAATCTCAACCATTGTATAAAAAGGGCAAAATTGTAATTTCAATATTAAATGAATTTAATATTCATTTAATAGATATATGTGTAAAATAATGGTGAAAAGATGAACAACCAGCCAAAAACGTGAGAACTAGGGAAAGAAACAGAAAAATTTTCCAAGCTCGATTCAAGCCCCGAAACTCGGTTTTCAGGTAATCTCTTCAACTACAAAGTTGTTGTACTCTTCAAGCTCTATCTTTTGATATCAATAATTCATGGAATTCATGCTTGATTTATGAGAATTTACATGAGAAAGAAATTAGGGTTTATGGATCAATTGGGGCTTTTGAGATTTTATGATTCCATGATTGAATTCAAGTTGAAATCAAGTTAGTATGATGTTAAAATCATGATATTCAAGTGGGATTTAAGTTCTACATGTTTATATTATTATGAAGATGATTAGGGTTTATGGATTCAAGTTTAATTTAGGGTTTGTGATGTTGAATTAATGATTTAGTAAGCTTGATTTATTGTTTGGAAGCAAGACCCTAAGGTCTCATAAAAGTGTTTATGATCGATATTTTGGACTCAGTAAGAGTAGAGAAAATTCGTATGGATTATCGATAAAGGAATTCTAAGAGAAATTTTATTCTATGAAGATTTTTGGTAAGTATCGGGAAAATAGATTGGGTTAAGAAAATTCAGTCTAAGTCCTTGGAAAATTAAGTTTTTATGGGATAATAGAGTTTATTTCCCGAATATGGAAATATAAAAATTTCGGAATAAATCCAATAGCTCGAAAAAGGTAAAATCGCAGTAGAAGTATTTATGAATATTGGGAAATCGGATCGAACTAGAATTTTAGAGGCTGGTCCAAAAGCCATGGAAAAGTCATAAAATACTATTTTATGAATATTTTATTATATTTGGTTGGATTCCAGCTAGACTTAGTTGAATTTTAACAAGAATGGCAAACTAGTAAATAAAAACTAGTTGGAGGGCAAATTGGTCATTTGGCCCAATGGTAATTTTGAAATATTTAAAAAGTTATAAGGGCAATTTTGGAAATAGGAAATGGAAGATTAAATCTTGGCCCTTGATTGATGATAAAATCAATCTCAACCATTGGATAAAAGGGCAAAATTGTAATTTCAATATTAAATGAATTTAATATTCATTAATAGATATATGTGTAAAATAATGGAGACTTTGAGAAAGAAAGAGAAAAATTTTCCAAGCTCGATTCAAGCCCGAAACTCAGTTTTCAGGTAATCTCTTCAACTACAAAGTTGTTCTACTCTTCAAGCTCAATCTTTTGATATCAATAATTCATGGAATTCATGCTTGATTTATGAGAATTTACATGAGAAAGAAATTAGGGTTTATGGATCAATTGGGGCTTTTGAGATTTTATGATTCCATGATTGAATTCAAGTTGAAATCAAGTTAGTATGATGTTAAAATCATGATATTGAGTTGGGATTTAAGTTCTACACGTTTAGATTATTATGAATATGATTAGGGTTTATGGATTCAAGTTTAATTTATGGTTTGTGATGTTGAATTAATGATTTAGTAAGCTTGGTTTGTTGTTTGGAAGCAAGACCCTAAGTTAATTTGATAGGGACCAATTCAACAATCTTAAAAGGTAGAGGACAAAATCTGAATTTGTATAGATTTGGTGTGTATTTATGTTATTAAGGATGTTGGAGATGTGAAATTGATGTTAGAATGCTAAACATATGTTAAATTGAATTAGTCACCATTTTGACAATTTGTCAAAGTTAAGTGACCAATTTGGAAATGAGGTTTTGGATAAGGACTAATTCTGAATTTTAGTTGTAATGATGGAATTAAGGTGGTAATGCTGAATTGAGGACTAATTTGCAAAGTTAAGAAAATTGGATCCTTACCGTTGCATTATTAGTGACCATTCGATAAAGAATGAAAATTAAAGGGAATTATTTTTGAATATTTATTTGATGAAGAAAGTGATACATTAGTGGTTTGAAGCAAGTGATGAGACTAAATTGACAAGAAGAAAAATAAGAAGAAGTAAGTATAAATTAGAAGTTTATTATGGAAAGCTATGTAGAAGACTGGTTTTGGCAGTAAGTTCAAAAATTCACCACAAATTCTAAAAAAAATGGTTAGAAGGTGAATTTTATACCGATGTAAAGATTTGTTCGTCTAGTTTCACCTCCAACAAACGGAAACTGATTTTGAGTTCCGAGTCAAAAGATATGAATTTTTAAGTGACGAAATGGCAGAAAATAGAGCACCAGTCTGTTCCGAATTCCAGCATTGTAATTGACTTTGAAAATTTGCCATAAATCGTACAAGTTGAATTTGGGCTATTAATTTAGATGGTTGAAAAGCTTACTGAATCTAGATTCTTTCAGAACCAACGGAATCGAATTTTGAGTTTTAGAATATTTTATAGAAATATTTCTTTGAGGGTAGTTCAATCTGTCAGAAAATGAAAATTCATGCATATTGTATCTAAGGTTAATTAGTAAGCCTGAAAGTGGTTAATGGAAGTTCTAAATGGTCATTAAAGACCAAAAATGGGTTTTGGACAGTATAAGGAAGGAAGGAAAAACTTTTGGAAATTTTGTATATTCGAATGACTAGATTCAATAGCATGTTTAAAGTACTGTTAGATTTGAATATAACGAATGTTATTCGTATTTATATGATCAATGAAGTTTGATTCGAATCAAAGAAGGGTCGAGGTATTATGAAGGAAAGTATCGAGTGGATCTTAGTGAGGCAAGTAATAAATGGCCCAGGTGAGTGTATTTTTACATATTTTATATATATAATATTAGAAAGAAATATAATATGTCAACCTAGAATGATTTGAAAGAAAAAGAATTTGAATCGTAAATTGATATATTTTACAATAATTTTTAAATGGTTTATAATGATCTTTACAAGATATTGATGTTAAAAAGCCATTTTTATGATTATTGAGATTCTTGGTATAATTGGCATGCCAATGAGGTGGAGTATAGTGATACAGTGACGTGTTCTACAGCTACGACCTAGTGATACAGTGATGTTGTATAAGTGTACAACAGTTATAAAGTGAAACAGTGATGCTGTGTTTCCACAGCTATGACCTAGTGATACAGTGATGTTGTATATGTTTACAACAGTTATAAAGTGATACAGTGATTTGTTGTGGCACAACATATTAGTTGATACCGTACATGTGCATACTCAATAGTGACTCGCATACCATGCATTCTCAATTACATTACATTGGGCTATGAATTGAATAAAACGTAACAAGTACAAGTGATCTAAAGGAAAGTGACAAGTGGAAGTGATATGATTCAAATGAAAACAAGTGATTTACTGGATATTTGATTTGACATGACATTGCCTTATATATGTATATGAGATGTTGATTTTTACAGGTTACATGGCAGAGGAACGACTTCGATAAGGCATTCTATACGATTCTAAATTCTTATATGTTATATTCAGTATTTTATTTATTATGCAATTTTTATTAAAATTAAAGTGCTTTACTTTGATTTATAAGTTTTGCCTCACTAAGTTTGTACATAGCGTGTGTGTTTGTTTCACACGTAGATTAAGATGGAGTATTTGAAGAGGAGTCGAGCATGTTGATCAAGCTTCAATCTGCAAAACATCAGTAAGATATTCTAGCTTATGATAATCTCTAGTGGGCATGTAATTATTTAATTGCTGGTAGAGTATGATGCATTAAATTAGACTAAATGATAGATAAGTAATCAGTTTTGATGATGAATCGTATATGGATAAAGCAAAATAACGCATTAGCATTGTAACAGAATAAAGCTAAGGTAGAAAGGATAATTACTTTGCTAATAAGAATAATCGGTAATCGCGTAAAGATTTTAAAGTCAAGAAAGGGCCTAGATAGCGAACCTAGTTTTCACCCTGAATTGAACTGTTGTTTTTAATAATTACCAAATATGTTTTAAAATAATTAATTCAGGGTTGAAACTAGCTAACTGCACATAGGTTGTGTTTTCAAGAAAACCGAGAAAGGGTTAGATTTACAAACTAAAATTTGTAAATACTTGTAAAAAAATAAATTTATAAGTCGAGATTTTTTTAAATGACTTCGTAACATCTTTAATGTATATTTGATTTACGAGTATATGTTAAGGGTGTTACATTTAATGGTATCTGAGCTACAGGTTTAGCTAGTTCTGGATGTTAAACCAAGTTTGTATATGATTTTTATCAGTAAATACATGTCCCTAGGATATCATATTACTGATGTGCTGATTGTATGACTTGATGTTGCTCCTCATTAGTATGATATGGAATGAGACTAGAATGACGATGATGTAATTTGTCAGTCTACGAATCTTGGAGGTTAAGAAAGGACTCATAGTGGATATGATACAGTGAAATAAGCATGAAAGTTAACTCTTGTAGAAGATTTGAGAATTTAAGACCAATTTTAAGATAAATTGGTTACCTATGACTAACATAGAAGTAAGATGTAAATGGAAGGTTGATCTTTAGTCAAGATATTATAAGTTAAAAGCTAAAGGAAGAGAAAAAAAGGAAAAGTACCACTTTGAGAGAAGATGATTGGTGAAAGAGTTGTACCAAGGGCATATTAATGGATCATATCCTCAGAAGTGAGCAAAAGTTTATAGTGTATGTATTTATGTTTTGGAGATATTGATTGGATTATTCATGTATCATCACTCCTGGAAAGAAAAGAAAAACTGCAATTAGACTTGATACATGAAGAGGTGTTAGTAGAAATTATGGTATATAGAGTTAAAGAATTAATGAATAAGAAAAATTACATTGGTTAAGGCCCTAAGAAGAAATCACAAGGTCGAATAAGCCACTTGAGAGTTTGAGAAGAAAATGAGGGAGTAATATCTGCAATTGTTTGAAACACGTATTTTTTGAAAATTCGAGGACGAATTTTCTTAAGGGGGAGGAATTGTAATATCCCAAATTTTAGCTAGTGACCAAAATGTAAATTTTGAAAGTTTTGGGGTTAAAGTATAAACTTTAGAAAAGTTTGGAGACTAAACTGTAAATTTCTCCAACAAGTAATTTTATTTAGTATAAGAGTAAATTGGATCGAAATAGGTACCTTGATATCGGTTTTAAGAATTAAGATGCAGAAAAAGGTACCGAATTTGGATCGAATGAAATTGTTAAGCGTGCTCAGGCCAGATAAATGCAAGGATGGGTGACCTTCGGGACGGCCCCATAAAAGTGTTTCTTATCGATATTTTGGACTCAATAAGAGTAGAGAAAATTCGTATGAATTATCGATAAAGGAATTCTAAGAGAAATTTTATTCTATGAAGATTTTTGGTAAGTATCGGGAAAATAGAATGGGTTAAGAAAATTCAGTCTAAGTCCTTGGAAAATGAAGTTTTTATGGGATAATAGAGTTTATTTCCCGAATATGGAAATATAAAAATTTCGGAATAAATCCAATAGCTCGAAAAAGGTAAAATCGCGGTAAAAGTATTTTATGAATATCGGGAAATTGGATCGAGCTGGAATTTCAGAGGCTGATCCAAAAGCCATGGAAAAGTCATAAAATACTATTTTATGATTATTTTATTATATTTGGTTGGATTCCAACTAGACTTAGCTGAATTTTTAAATGAATGGCAAACTAGCAAATAAAAACTAGTTGGAGGGCAAATTGGTCATTTGGCCCCAATGGCAATTTTGAAATATTTAAAAAGTTATAAGGGAAATTTTGGAAATAGGAAATGGAAGATTAAATCTTGGCCCTTGATTGATGATAAAATCAATCTCAACCATTGGATAAAAAGGGCAAATTTGTAATGTAAATATTAAATGAATTTAATATTCATTTAATAGATATATGTGTAAAATAATGGTGAAAAGATGAACAACCAGCCAAAAACGTGAGAACTAGGGAAAGAAACAGAAAAATTTTCCAAGCTCGATTCAAGCCCCGAAACTCGGTTTTCAGGTAATCTCTTCAACTACAAAGTTGTTGTACTCTTCAAGCTCTATCTTTTGATATCAATAATTCATGGAATTCATGCTTGATTTATGAGAATTTACATGAGAAAGAAATTAGGGTTTATGGATCAATTAGGGCTTTTGAGATTTTATGATTCCATGATTGAATTAGTTGAAATCAAGTTAGTATGATGTTAAAATCATGATATTGAAGTGGGATTTAAGTTCTACATGTTTATATTATTATGAAGATAATTAGGGTTTATGGATTCAAGTTTAATTTAGGGTTTGTGTTATTGAATTAATGATTTAGTAAGCTTGATTTATTGTTTGGAAGCAAGACCCTAAGTTAATTTGATAGGGATCAATTCGGCAATCTTAAAAGTTAGAGGACCAAATCTGAATTTGTATGGATTTGGTGTGTATTTATGTTATTAAGGATGTTGGAGATGTGAAATTGATGTTAGAATGCTAAACCGATGTTAAATTGAATTGGTGACCATTTTGACAATTTGTCAAAGTTAAGTGACCAATTTGGAAATGAATTTTTGGACAAGGAGTAAATCTGAATTTTAGTTGTAATGATGGAATTAAGGTGGCAATGCTGAATTGAGGACTAATTTGCATAGTTAAGAAAATTGGATCCTTACCTTTGCATTATTAGTGACCATTCGATAAAGAAGGAAAATTAAAGGGAATTATTTTTGAATATTTATTTGATGAAGAAAGTGATACATTAGTGGTTTGAAGCAAGTGATGGAACTAAATTAACAAGAAGAAAAATAAGAAGTTAGTATAAATTAGAAGTTTATTATGGAAAGCTATGTAGAAGAATGGTGTTGGCAGTAAGTTTGAAAATTCACCATAAATTCTACAAAAAATGGTTAGAAGGTGAATTTTATACCGATGTAAAGATTTGTCCGTCTAGTTTCGCCTCCAACAAACGGAAACTGATTTCGAGTTCCGAGTCAAAAGATATGAATTTTTAAGTGACGAAAGGTCAGAAAATAGAGCACCAGTCTGTTCCGAATTCCAGCATTGTAATTGACTTTGAAAATTCGCCATAAATTGTACAAGTTGAGTTTGGGCTATTAATTTATATGGTTGAAAATCTTACTGAATCTAGTTTCTTTCAGAATAAACAGAATCGAATTATGAGTTTTAGAATATTTTATAGAAATATTTCTTTGATGGTAGTGCAATCTGTCAAAAAATGAAAATTGATGCATTTTGTATCTAAGGTTAATTAGTAAGCTTGAAATGGGTTAATGGAATTTCTAAATGGTCATTAAAGACCAAAAATGGGTTTTGGACAGTATAAGGAAGGAAGGAAAAACTTTTGGAAATTTTGTATATTCGAATGACTAGATTCAATAGCCTGTTTAAGGTACTGTTAGATTTGAATCTAACGAATGTTATTCGTATTTATATGATCAATGAAGTTTGATTCGGATCAAAGAAGGGTTGAGGTATTATGAAGGAAAGTATCGAGTGGATCTTAGTGAGGCAAGCTAATAAATGGCCCAGGTGAGTGCATTTTTACATATTATATATATATAATATTAGAAAGAAATATAATATGTCAACCTAGAATGATTTGAAAGAAAAAGAATTTGAATCGTAAATTGATATATTTTACAATAATTTTTAAATGGTTTATAATGATCTTTACAAGATATTGATGTTAAAAAGCCCTTTGTATGATTATTGAGATTCTTGGTATAATTGGCATACCAATGAGGTGGAGTATAGTGATACAGTGACGCTGGGTTCTACAGCTATGACCTAGGGATACAGTGATGTTGTATAAGTGTACAACAGTTATAAAGTGAAACAGTGATGTTGTGTTTCCACAACTATGACATAGTGATACAGTGATGTTGTATAAGTTTACAGCAGTTATAAAGTGATACAGTGGTTTATTATGGCACAACATATTAGTTGATGTCGCACATGTGCATACTCAATAGTGACTCGCATACCATGCATTCTCAATTACATTACATTGGGCTATGAATTGAATAAAAAGTAAAAGTACAAGTGATCTAAAGGAAAGTGAAAAGTGGAAGTGATATGATTCAAATAAAAACAAGTGATTTACTGGATATTTGATTTGACATGACATTGCCTTATATATGTATATGAGATGTTGATTTTTACATGTTACATGACAGTGGAACGACTTCGATAAGTCATTCTATACGATTCTAAATTCTTATATGTTATATTCATTATTTTTATTTATTATGCAATTTTTATTAAAATTAAAGTGCTTTACTTTGATTAATAAGTTTTGCCTCACTAAGTTCGTACTTAGCGTGTATTTGTTTCACACGTAGATTAAGATGGAGTATTTGAAGAGGAGTCGAGCATGCTGATCAATCTTCAATATGCAAAACATCAGTAAGATATTCTAGCTTATGATAATCTCTAGTGGGCCTGTAATTATTTAATTGCTAGTAGAGTATGGTGCATTAAATTAGACTAAATGATAGATATGTAATCAGTTTTGATGATGAATCGTATATGGATAAAGCAAAATAACGCATTATCATTGTAACAAAATAAAGCTAAGGTAGAAAGGATAATTACTTTGCTAATAAGAATAATCGGTAATCGCGTAAAGATTTTAAAGTCAAGAAAGGGCCTAGATAGCGAACCTAGTTTTCACCCAGAATTGAACTATTGTTTTTAATAATTGCCAAATATGTTTTAAAATAATTAATTCAAGGTTGAAACTAGCTAACTGCACATAGGTTGTGTTTTCAAGAAAATCGAGAAAGGGTTAGATTTACAAGCTAAAATTTGTAAATACTTGTAAAAAATAAATTTATAAGTCGATATTTTTTTAAACGACTCCGTAACATCTTTAATGTATATTTTATTTACAAGTATACGTTAAGGGTGTTACAAAACATACCTACTATGATATTTGTATCATGCCTTTTCTTCATTAGTGCAAATGTTGTATACCCAAGCTAGGGTCCTAGACTTTTTATTTGATACAACTTCAAGAATTCCTTGCATCATTATCGTTGTTTAACCTTCATCACAATCTTATTCTGGAGGCAAAATAATTGTAGATCTTTTAATCTGAGTCGGCTTCTTAGCCTACTCTTCTAGATATCCATCATAAACTACTCACATATGTACCTTTTGATTGACATCAAATCAGTTGTAAAACAACTTAGCTTATTAAATTTTAACTCGTACCCCTAGACAATATGAGTATCTTGCTTAAAGTCCAGAAATTGCTGCAGCATCTCTCTTTTAAACTGATCTCCAATATACTTTACCTTGAACACTTCTTGGAAAAATATCCATGTCACCTTAGTAACGGATACTGTCTATATGGTGTTCATCCATCAAACTTAGGCATATTTTTTTAACAAGGATACAACTCCCTCTAACTTTTCCTGTATCATGAAAAAAAATTATTTTATCAAAATCTTGACATTATTTAGCCATAAATTGGCATCTATTAGACCACTCTCACCACAATATTCAAGAACTTCTATCTTTTAAGCTCATTGATCATTAATGCCCTTATCGGAGCTGAAGGTAAAACATAATATACCAACTTCCTCCTAATCATCACACTTAACCATGTATCGTGATCCAACAATATGTAATATCATCTATCAATATCAGTAACTTATTCAAACCTATTCATACTAGTGAGGAGCCATGTTAAGTTATACAAGTAGTACATCTTTTTCATAACATCCTATAGGCATGTACTTATTAACAAATCATTTCTGACTTAATTTAGCCTCCAGAATCGGCTAAGCCTTTGCTCTGATACCAACAAATGAAACACCTATAACGTATATCCATAATACGAATATACATTACAGATGCTACTAAAACATATATTAAATTTTTTTAACTCTTCGGAAATCAGCATTTTCCATAAATTTCAACTGAAAACAATTCTAGACAATTGTAGATAGTTTTAACCCTGAATTAGTTTATAAAACATAAAAATTTAATTATTTAAAGGAAAATATTATTCAGGGTGAAAACGTTGCTTGTTGCTTAAACCCTTTCTTGATTATAAAAATTTTGAACGATAAGATTCAAGTTCTGGTTAAACCGTTATACTTTTACCTTACTGGTAACATTATTCCATTTTCATACTCCATATATTCTTGTACTATCATACTTCAAAAATATATACTTTAAAGCTTGCAAAACAGTTTTCTTGAAAATATAACTACATGCCCACTAGTTCCTGACTATTTGAAAGATGTACGTACTTTCACTTACCGATAACTTGACTTCCAAATGAGTGGCTCCTCCTTGCTAATTTTGTTCTGAAAAACCTACGTGTGAAATAAAACACACGCTAAGTACGAACTTAGTGAGGAAATTAAACTTATTTATTTACACATGAAGTGATGATATATATATAATACTTCAAATAAGAGTGCATTTCATATTTTTCTACGACAAGGCAAGTATATCACAATGTACACGTTTCATGTATTATAACTATTATATAATTCATGTTAATATTGTATAACATATTCTCTATCATGGACATACTTTCATCCTAAAATATTTCCATAATAGCACAACATAATGATCATGATTATCGTGTATCTAATATTCCATAAATTTCATATATCATTTTCATGATTTTCATCATATATCATACTTTCTTAATGTCATGTATCATCTCATGGCCATGCTTATATCACGTAATCATTTGTATAGCATGTAAATCAAGCATCATCAACATCATGTATACCATGTATCATCATTTACATATAATTCATGTAGCATCTATCATATACTTCATGTATCATGTATCATATAGATTATGTATCATAAATATCATGTATCACCACTATCATGTGATTCATGTATCATCATGCAGTCATTTGCATGCTCATGATCTATCATATAACCATCTTGTATTATTATTAGGGTGTCTGGCTAGAGGCCCATGGAAACCCCGTAGCCTATCTGCACCGTAGTACCATGTGGAGTACGCACTCGAGAGGACGCTCTTTGCTCCTCATATACGGACGCTCTTTGCTCCTTATATTGAAAAACACCTCGCTAGTACCATTTTCACCCCAAGGTGTATCTTGTTTCATTTTAATATTGTCATTATCCATATTTCATGTATGCATAATGCATCATCATTTATGCAAACAATAATTCGTACCTGGTATTCCATCAAGCTTGCCATGTCGAGCAATGTATCATATCATGTATTATAGAGAAATGCAATGCCATTTTCAATGTAATGCAAACATTAGAAAATGCACTCACCTGGGCCATCTATTAACTTGCCTCACTAAGCTCTATTCGATCTTTTCCTTTATAGACCTCGAACCTTCTTTTGTTTTGAATCCAACTTCATTTATCACATGAATATAATTAAACATTTATTAGATTCACCTCTAAGAATATTTTTATCAAACTATCTAATCATTCAACAGTAAAATGTTCCAAAAATTTCCT
This sequence comes from Hibiscus mutabilis, assembly GCA_019671005.1. NCBI lineage: Eukaryota > Viridiplantae > Streptophyta > Magnoliopsida > Malvales > Malvaceae > Hibiscus > Hibiscus mutabilis. The sequence continues at coordinate 18,832,033 of CM033732.1, forward strand.
TTCTTCCTTGTACTGTCAAAAACCTCATTTTGGTCCTTAATAACCATTTTGAACTTCAAATAATTCTTCTGAACTTGATAACCAACATTAGATACGAAATATCTAAATTTTCATTTTTTGACAGCTTTGTACAATCTTCAAAGATTTATTTCTATAAAATAATATAAAACTCGGAATTCAATTCCGTTTGTTCTGAAATAAACTAGATTCAATAAGCTTTTCACCCATGTAAATTAATAGCCCAGATTCAACTTGTACGATTTATGGTGAATTTTCAAAGTCGATTTCCAGTACTAATTTCGGAACAAACTGGTCCTCTATTTTCGACCTTTCGTCACTTAAAAATTAATATCTTTTGACTCATAACTCGAAATCAAATTCCGTCTGTTGGAAACGAAACTAGACAAACATATCTTTATTTCGGTATAAAATTCAATATATAACCATTTTTGTAGAATTTTTGGTAAATGTTCAAACTCACTGCCAAAAATCCAATTTTTACACAATTTCCATAAATAACTTCAACCTTTTATACTAACTTCTCTCTACTTTTCTACTTATTTTTACCAAATTTTCATTACGGTCCTTAATGACCATTTGGGACATAAAACAATTGTTCAAGCTCAATTTGAACAGTTTCCAATACTATCTCTTCATTTTGGACTAATATCCTTTTAGTCCTTAAACTTTATAAAAACGACATTTTAGTCACCACTTTTATATTTGTATATTTAATTCATGTACAAACCAAATATTTTCTCATTTCTAGAAATTTTCTAATAATTTCCAATCTTTATTAATTCAACCTTCACAAAAATTCTTATTTCAAAAAGGTCCCTAAACTTTTCTTTCTTGTCATTTCAATCCTTTTAACTCCCTTTCACACTTGAATCATCAAATCCATTAAGAATTCATAAATTTAAGACCAATCCTCTAATTTTTATGAATTGACAAAAAGGTGCCCTAACTTTCTTGAAATGCCGAATTGGTCTCCCAACTTCCAAAAAATACCATTTGGTCCCTAATCATCAATTCAAGCTAATTCCATCATAAATCAAAAATTCCAATGCTAGAATAAAATTTTCAATAATTTCCCCTAATTCTCAATTATTTCAAAATGGTCCCTAAAAAATTCAACTTGGGAAATTATTTAATCTAACATCAAAATCAAGCTCTCAACATCATAATTTAGTCAATTTCATCCTCAATTTAACTCCCTAACCAAAATCCCCAATTCTTAGGGTTAGAGTTTATAACTTCAAACATGAAATTAATCTAAATTCAAGCTTGTTTCCATGTTTATAACATAAACTCTACTCAACGCAACTTTAATTTCCATCATAGACTTCTAATTCCATAATCATCTTCATCCATAAACATGAATTATACTCGATTTTATCAAACAAAATTACCATCAAAATGTAGAGAATCAACCATAGATTAAATTACCTTGATTTGTTTTGCTTGGATCTAGCCTTGATTCTTCAAATTTGGCTTGAAAAATGAAATTTTCTCTTTCCCCTTTCTTTTCTCTATATTTCGAATAGCTTACTAAAAGGATGAACAAATTTTGTTCATCTTTTTATCATTTAAACCACATGTTTAAAGTTAAATGAATTTTAAATTCATTTAACTAGTGAAATTACTAACTTTCCCTTTTTATCCAATGGCCAAGATTTAATCTTATCACAAATCAATGGCCATGATAAATCCCGTGTGTAATTGGCCTTTCAAAATTGCCCTTAAAGTTTCAGAATATTTCAAAAATGCCATCCTTGACAAAAGACTAATTTGACCTCCAACTATACTTTAATTACAGCAAAATTTAAAAATTGCCATTCCATTACAATTGAACCAAATTGGTTCCTTCTCAATCGGTCCTTTCCAAAATATCTTAGATTTTTATTTAGGGCATTTATTTGATCCAAATATTTGAATTTCACTCAATACGATTTCCAAATTTTCTTTCTTTGAACTTTAAAGCTTTATAGCCACTAATATAAGCCACATACGAAAAATCCGAGTAACACAAAAGTGCCACTCTTGGGGGTGAACTATTCATTTACGAGGTTAACTTACATAACTTTTGAAAATTACACTTTATTCCCTAAACGTTTCCAAAGTTTACACTTTAACCCCTAAACTTTCAAAAAAATACATTTTAGTCACTAAACAAAAATTGGGATATTACACCTCTTGTACCTGCCACCACAAGAACCAAAATCTACAGCTCTCTTCCCAGAGCCAGAGCCTCTTAGAAGAAGAGATAAACCCAAACTCTACTTGATGTCCTTTGCCCTAGTAACCAACACATCAAAATCTATATAATTAGTGGCCAACATGTATGTCTTAATATCCTACTCCAACCTATAACAGAATCGATCACAGCGATGCCACTCATTCGACACCAACTCAGGCGCATACTGACTTAGCCTCACTAACTGTACCTCATAGTCAGATATGGACATATTACCCTGAACCAAGGCTATGAACTCATGTTTCTTCTTATCCAAGTATCTAACTCTCAGATACTTCTTTATGAAGGCAGCCTGAAAGAATTCCCATGTTACATCACCAGGTTCCATACACTAGATCAGGTGGTGCAGGTGGTACTTGCTCTACTCCCTCAGGAGGATTAGGCAGAAGAGGTGGCAATCCCTCGGGATACATAACTCACCCTTGACTCCCTACCCTCCGGCAGCAGCATTCCCGCTCAATCGTAATTGTCTCCTCGGTGGCATCGTATAAAAACGTATCAAAGGCATGACAATTACACCAAAATAAAAACAATTAGGCCAGCTTCAAGCAAGGATCCAAGACTTTCATTTCAAACCAAAATCATTTTATAATAGTAGTAATAAGGCAATGTATCCCAAAAATACCCCAATATGGCATATATCAAACACCGTACATATAAACAATCACCGTGCATAGCAAACAAAAATGAACAATCACCAAGAATATCCCAATTTTCGTAAACCTATCTCTGATACCACCAAATGTAACCCCCTTAACCCGGACTAGCCGAAACTGAACTAAAAGGATCACATTAGGTTTGCCGAAGCAAACGCGAGCAAATAACCTAAATCGGTCCATTTTTCTTTTTATCTAGTCTAAATGCATTAAATTAATTCCTATGGTGAACATGCTTTAGCGGAAACATTACATTGAAATTAGATTTTAGAACGAGTGATAATCGATGGGTGTTGGGCTAAATCGGTCCATTTTTCTTTTTATCTAGTCCAAATGTAATGATCTGGATTTTGAAATTCATAGGTTGGTTCACCTGAGTGATAATCGATGGGTGTTGGGCTAAGATGTTGGGTCGATGGGTGTCTAAAAGAACCTTAAAGGCTTGAGTTTTGCCTTTGTGGTTTTTGGGCTTGGTTGTGATAGTGATGGGAAGAAGGAGGGGTTGAGAGGTAATTTTCCAAGACAAAAGCTGGTAGGAAATTAAATCTCTACAAAAAAGTGGGAAGAGTGGTATCACTCTTGTTACCCAACCCATTCCTCCCTCTTCCATATTCCAATCACAAAGTTAAAGGCTCAATCTTTACTGTTTTAAGTGAAAATCCTAGATTAGTTGTTGAGAGGGTTGTAATCACCATTCAACGATCTACAAGACAAGGTAAGAATCATGGTTTTTGGTGATAGAATGGGTTACATGAGTTTTGGTGGGGGTTTGAGTGAACGAACGAGAATGGAAGTTTAAATCTTGTTTCTTGATGTTAAATACTTCCTTTATCAACATTTTCCAACTAATAATGTTGTAATTCATTTTACAATATTTGGATTGTAGTCAAGGAGGTTAGAGAGCACTCCAAGAATCAAGGAAAAATGAAAGCTTGAGGGCTTGGAGCAAGGAACTTCCTTTTCAGCTGTTGGAAGAAGGTTAGTACAATTCTAAGTCCTTTTGTTTCATAAACATCCTAAGGATGTGTAAGCACCCAAATCCTAAGGAACTTGAGGGCTTGGAGCAAGGAACTTACTTTTCTTTCATGAACTCGGTTTTAAAATTAAAAAATGTGGAGTCGCCACCGATCTTTTAAAAATGGTAGACCAGACACCAAAATAAAACTAGAGATTCAAAATTAGGGTCCGGGAGTCCGTTACGGATAAGGAAGGATTAGCACCCCCACACCGCCCAAAATTGGTACCTAGTCGATTATTTAATGTCTTGATGTTGAAAATTGCGAATTCGGTTAAAATTTAAAATACGATTCTTAAATGTCGAAAATATTGAGAGAACCGCATCCTTTTATGCACGGGACAGGCTTCGCTCTTTTTGGAAAATTTTTGAAAAATATCAAATCCATTTACGCCCGGGATATAATTTATTGAGATTTAAAAAAACATTGATTTAAAAAATTCAAAATTAATTTCTTAAAATAATTTCTTTGGTGTATAAAAAATATGACACAAAATGATAATATGACATGTAAACGTATATATTTAAAATATAGTACTTAAGGTAAAATATTTTTAATATTTATATTTATCAAAAGAAATATACCTATATATACATATATTAAGTTAATAGTTTTTATATATTTACATATTATCTTTACAACAATGAATATTCATTATTATTTTATATATACTTAAACGAAAACTATATGTTATTTTTACAAATATATATAAAACCTTATATATACACAATAAAAAATATATACATAAAATATGTATTATAGATATATATATATATGTATTTTATATGATGTTAATATATTCATATAAAAAGCTTACTACTTGATATAATAATAATAACAATAATAATAATAACACTAATAATAATAATGACAATGCATGGATACACACAAAACATCTTAAAACTAAACATTAAGGACTAAAATGCAAAGATTAATAATTTACATGGTAAGAAATGGCATAAAAATGGACTAAAATAAAATAAATGTGAAATATAAGGGCATAAATATAAACTAACAGAAATATCATGCTGAAATTACATATTAAAAAATACAGTGGCTAAATTGAAAGAAAGCAGAAATTAAGAGCTAAAAAATATGATATTAAAAGTGCATAAAACTAGAAGGACTGAAGACCAAATTAGCCCAGGACAGAAATGTAAACGGGGAAGAAGAGTAAGGACCACTTGTGTAATTAACCCCTTTGAACAAAATGCGGATCCTCCCCGGGTTACCGGGTCACCGTGGGTCGGGACACGCCAAACGACGTCGATTTGGCTTTGGCCAGTTTAAACAATATATGGGTTATATTTGATTCTGAAATAGGTTTAATAACATAAAAAAACCTAGTTTGTTTCACATTTTCTCCTTTCAATTGGACGACCGCTCTTCATTTTCCCTCAACAGATGGCGGCCGCCACCTTGCCGTCATCGGCCTTTTGCCTCGGCGAACTCACGGCGGCCTCCCCCCCAAATCGAAGGTAAACCCCTAACTCTCCTCTCTTATTTTCGATTTAAAATCAACAAAAGGTTTTGATTTTGAAACAAATAAATATTGATTTTTAGTTTCGATTAGAAGGTTTAAAGATGCAAAGAGAGATTTGAAATTTTAATATGAAGTTTTTATTAAATCCACTTACAATTTTTTTTTGAAATCCCCCTTGTTACAGATTTTTGGATGAAAAAGCCCTTAAGTTTCTCTCTATTTTTTGAATGAAAAGAACCCCCCTTTACAACTTTTCATTCCCGGTTTTATAACCACCTTTCAGACTAACAAATCTCTATTTTTTAATATGCAGATCTTGATGAAGACATGGAGATTCGGGTTTTCAGGATTTAGGGTATGGTGAGTTGGTTAGGGGTATGGGTGTGTCGGGTAAGTTAGGTTTTAGGTTTATATTTTATCTTTAGGATTTGGTTTGATTTGTGGATTGGGGATTTAGTTTGGGGTTTTAGTTGTTTTAGGGTTTTATTTGAATTGGATTTAGGGTTTAAAATAGGTAATCAGCGATGATGGCCAAAACGTGACGGCGAGGAAAGACCTAGTGGCGACAGCTGGTTTATTCTAGGGTTAGAGAAATTTAGGGTTTTTGTTCGAATCAGGCCGGGTTAAGAATTGGGTCGGATCTTGGGTTAAGGGTTTGGTTTGGGTAATGGGTAATGGTTCCAGGTTAGTGGGTTTAGTTTGGGGCCCGGGTTAGAACGGGTCATTACAGTTGCCCATCTTTGCTCATTGTTGTGTAACAGGAATAGAGAAAAGACTAAAATGACTCATTTTATCCAGTCTGGGTAAGCTTCTTCCCTCTTGATGTATGTCTTCTTTCTTCAGTAGATCTTCTTTCTCTTCAATGCATGTCTTCTTTCTTGACTTGAATGATCAACTTTGTCATTCTCGGGGAAGCAAAATCTTCAAAATAGGGGTTGTCTGTTGGGGAAGCAAAATGAGTGCAACTTGCTACATTATTGATGACGAGCTAATTTCTAAGAAAAACTTAACCCAACTGCAACTCCGACGAAGAGGCACGGTCTTCAAAATTTGATCCAGCTGCAATACTGACGAAGCAGCAAGACCAATGGATGAAAATTCTAATGTTTGATCCAGCTACAACTCTGACGAAGATGCAGGGTCGAAGGATTGAAAGATCATTTTGATTTTTTTCTTCTTTTTTTCTCTCTTTTCTTTTTTTCTTTTTCTTTTTTTTGAATTTTTTTCTTCTCTTTTTTTTAGATACAACATTGATAAAACTTGAAAGTTAGTAATTTTGACCAAGCTAAAACACCAACAAAGAGGCATGGTCTAGAGTTAGTAATGTTGATCCAGCTACGACACCAACGAAGAGGCAGGATCAAGAGTTAGTGAATTTGGTCTAGCTACAACACCGTCGAAGAGGCAAGACCGAAAGTTAGTAAATTTGGTTCAGCTACAACACCAATGAAGAGTCAGAACCGAAAGTTAAATTTGACCAAGCTACAACACCGACAAAAAGGAAAGGTCTGAATATTTGATCCAGCTACGAATCTGACGAAGAGGCATGATCAGAATTTGGAAAATTTCTTTCATCTATAACACCGACGAAGAGGCATAACCGAAAGATTGAAAGCTCATTTTGATTTTTTTTTTCATTTTTTCCTTCTTTTTTCTTTCTTTCTTTTTCTTTTTCCCTTTTTTTGTCTTTTCTTTTTTTCGTTATTTTTTTCTTTTTCTTTTTTTAAACATACAACATTGATAAAACTTGAAAGTTAGTAAATTTTGACCAAGCTACAACACCGATAAAGAGGCATGGTCTAGAGTTAGTAATGTTGATCCAGCTACGACACTGACGAAGAGGCAAGATCAAGAGTTAGTGAATTTGGTCTAGCTACAACACCGACGAAGAGGAAATACCGAAAGTTAGTAAATTAGGTTTAGCTACAACATTGACGAAGAGGCAGAACTGAAGGTTAAATTTGACCAAGCTACAACACCGACAAAGAGGCAAGGTCTGAGGATTTGATCCAGCTACAACTTTGACGAATAGGCAGGATCGGAGGGTTGGTTTCTTTGTGATCAAGCTACGACTCTGACGAAGAGGAATGATCGGAATTTGGCAAATTTGGTTCATCTACAACACTGACAAAGAGGCAGAACCGAAAGTCAATCAAGTTGGATCTATCCACACCATCAACATAGGGATAAGATTGAATTTTAGCACTTGGACTCCACTAGACCATCAACGGAGAAGTAGAATCGGATGACAGCAATGTGAATCCTACTACGACATCAACGGAGGAGCAGGATTGGATTTCAGCAACTTGGACCCCAGCCACACCATCAACCGAGGGACATGATCGAACTTAAATCTTACTATACCATCAACGGAAGAGCAAGATCAGCGAACGATAACAACTTGATTTTTTTTGAATTTTCTATTTTTTTCTTTTTTTCTTATTTTTTCTCTTCTTTTTGTCTTTTTGATTTTTTTGCTAAAACTATAATGAAAAAGGTAAATTTTGAGGAGGAGTTTGGTCTAGCTGCAACACCATCGAAGAGGCAAGACTTGGGTAGGATTTGATCTGTTACACCACTGACGGAGAGATTAGTTCAGCAAAATATGGGATCCACTACACCACTGACGGAGAAATAGGATCCGGATGAAAAATTTGATTTGCAACACCACCGACGGAGGCGAGATCTACATTAAATTGGCGTACCACCACTGACGGAGGCATGATTTGCAAGATGTGGGATTTCTGTGCCATTGACAGCGAGACAATGTTTGGAAATTTTTCTCTACTTTTCTATCGACAGAGGGTAAGATCTGGAATGAGTTATTTCTGCTGCTTTACTGGCAGAAAGGTATGACCTGAAAATGAGACAAAAACATTAATCACTAAATGTTCAAAAGTTTGTTACTGGTACCTTTTATTGATAATTCAGCATCTTTTGTTTGGTCTCCTCTGAGACTAAGGTTGGCCATCGTCGTTGCCCCCATGGTGAGGTTTTCCGGCCTCTTTTGTGGACCTGTTTGTAAGCAAAAATGCATGTATGAATTTTATGCCTAAATGCAGGTGTCTATCCTAAATGCATGGTGACTTCGGTGTATGCACTTAATCTAAATGTATGATGTATGCAAAAATGATTCAATGCAAGATGAATGTGACTAATTGCATGAATGTGATATGATTTCTTTTCTTTGCCCTCGAATCGATGCCCCTGACTCCTTATTGGTCTTGTCAGGATCTTGGTCTTTTGCATATGGCGGTGCCCCAACATCGTCCTGGGTTTGATCAGCCAACTGGATGCATGCCCCAACATTTTGTTCAACTCTGTACCATCGTCTGGAACTGCTCTTGTAGCGAATTTGAAATTTTAAGGGTGAATTCTGTTGCCCCATAAATTGGGTGCATAGGTTGTGTGGTGGTTCATTGCAGCTCGTTTCTTTCAGACCAAAAAGAGCTGTGATATCGCTATTTTTTGGATACGAAAGTTTGGCACGTCAGCGAAGACTTGTTTTCGGACCTTGGAGGATGATGCCCCAGATTAGGGCCTTGTAAAAGCATGGCGTCTATGTGAACGCGGAAGCTATTCTCAGAAATACCCCTGGACCGGACTAGATCGACCAACTTTTGCTTTATCTGATATTGGTTTCACGGGGCATCTCGATAACCGATTTCAAAATTCCAAAATGTATGCATGTAAATGCAGGGTGTATGCCCTAAATGCGAAAGTACTGATTCAAAAATGGTTCTCATGGCTCAATTTCCGAACTCAGGGGATTCATTTTCAACTTTGAATATTGTCTTGATATCTAGAGTACTAGATTTTATCCCGATGATAATATTTTCAAATTGAGAACCAGTCGTGAATCAGCATTTCATACTGGTCAAATGCTAAAATAAAAATGTTATGATGTGTCATGTAGTTAATGCAAAATGAACAGATTTAATATAATCACAAAAAATGGGTTAGTTCAAATTTAAAATAATTGAATGAACAAATTAAATAGTGATTAAGGTAAAATAAAACAAATAAGAAATTGTACACGAAAAATGCATTAAAGCCTAAAAGGGTAACCGCTAAATGGGTAGAGTTTCGCATAGCTCTAAAAAAGTTGGCTCCTACGGCTCACTATATGCGGTTTTGGTTCTAGGGAAGGGTACCTGAATTGTCCTCGTTGTCCCTTACTAAAGGTAGCAAGGCCCCTGATCCTCACCCATTATAGGTTTCAAACGGACCAAGTTCAATTCAGGGGGACACATCCCTTATGCCTATATGGAGGTAACCCACACGAAAACATAAGAAATATATCCCGAAAGCGATTCACCAACCTATACGGTGGTAACCCGCAAGAAGGCGGTATCACACTTCCACTTTAAAGGACCGAGCCTGAGTAGAAAGCTCATGGAATGCAGTAAAAATAAATCAGTTATATTTACAGAAAATAAAATGTATGACTTGTGGTAAAATAAGACAGAATCATATTTTAAATTAAAATCAAATTCGCCAACGACCAAGACTAAAAATAATCGACTTGTGGCTTGACTCTCATTTTTTAAAAAATGTCCCCAGCAGAGTCGCCAGCTGTAAGCACCCAAATCCGTCTGGGCGCTCGCTTTTTGAATTTTTAAAATTTACTTTGTCTTTTTTGAAAAACCCCGCCCGGTTTAAAAATTAAAAATTGTGGAATCGCCATCGATCTTTTAAAAATGGTAGTCCAAACACCAAAATAAAACCAGAGATTCAAAATTCGAGTACGGGAGTCGGTTGCGGATGTGGAACGGTTAGCACCCCCACACCGTCCAAAATTGGTACCTATTCGATTATTTAATGTCTTAATGTTGAAAATTGTGAAATTCGGTTAAAATTTAAACTACGATTCTTAAATGCTGAAACTATCGAGAGAATCGCATCCCTTTACACTCGGGACACGGCTTCTCACTTTCTTAAAATTTTTTGAAAAATATCACATCCCTTTACGCCCGAGATATGATTTATTGAGGTTTAAAAAAACATTGATTTAAAAAATTCAAAATTATTTCTTAAAAAATTATCTGGTGTATAAAAAAATATGATGCAAAATGATAATATGACATGTAAATGTATATACTTAAAATATAGTACTTAAGGTAAAATGTTTTTAATATTTATTTATCAAAAGAAATATACTATATATACAGATATTAAGTTAATAGTTTTTATATATTTACATATTATCTTTACAACAAAGAATAATCATTATTATTTTATATATACTTAAACGAAAACTATAGTTTATTTTTACAAATATTTATAAAACCTTATTTATACACAATAAAAAAATATATACATATAATATGTATTATAGATAAATATATATATATATATTATATGATGTTAATATATTCATATAAAAGCTTACTACTTGATATAATAATAATAATAATAATAACAATAATAATAATAACACTAATAATAATAATGACAATGCATGGATACACACAAAACATCTTAAAACTAAAATTAAGGACTAAAATGCAAAGATTAATAATTTACATGGTAAGAAATGGAATAAAAAGGGACTAAAATAAAATAAATGCGAAATATAAGGGAAAAAATATAAACTAATAGAAATATCATGATGGAATTACATATTAAAAAATACAGTGGCTAAATTGAAAGAAAGCCGAAATTAAGAGCTAAAAAGATGATATTAAAAGTGCATAAAACCAGAAGGACCGAAAACCGAATTAGCCCGGGACAGAAATGTAAACGGGGAAGAAGAGTAAGGACCACTTGTGTAATTAACCCCTTTGAACAAAAACGCGGATCCTCTCTGAGTTATCGGGTCACCGCGGGTCGGGGCACGCCAAACGACGTCGCTTTGGCCGGTTTAAACAATATATGGGTTATATTTGCTTATGAAATGGGTTTAATAACCTAAGAAAAACCTAGTTTGTTTCACACTTTCTCCTTTCAACAGGATGACCGCTCTGCACTTTTCCTCAACAGACGACGGCTGCCACGTTGCCGTCATCGGCGTTTTGCCTCGACGAACTCACGGCGACCTCCCCCCAAATCGAAGATAAACCCCTAACTATCCTCTCTTATTTTTGATTTAAAATCAACAAAAGGTTTTGATTTTGAAACAAAGAAATATTGATTTTTAGTTTCGATTAGAAGGTTTAAAGATGCAAAGAGAGATTTGAAATTTTAATATGAAGCTTTTATTAAATCCACTTACAATTTTTTTTTTGAAATCCCCATTGTTACAGATTTTTGGATGAAAAAGCCCTTAAGTTTCTCTCTATTTTTTTAACGAAAAGAACCCCCATCTACAACTTTTCGTTCCCGATTTTATAACCACCTTTTAGAGTAACAAATCTCCATTTTTTAATATGAAGATCTTGATGAAGACAGGGAGATCCGGATTTTTGGGATTTAGGGTATGGTGAGTTGGTTAGGGGTATGGGTGTGTCGGGTAGGTTAGGTTAGGTTTTAGGTTTATATTTTATCTTTAGGATTTGGTTTGATTTGTGGATTGGTGATTTAGTTTAGGGTTTAGTAGTTTGGTGTTTTAGTTGTTTTAGGGCTTTATTTGAACTAGATTTAGGGTTTAAAATGGGTAATCGGCGATGATGGTCGAAATGTGATGGTGGTTGGTTTATTTTAGGGTTAGGGAAATTTAGGGGTTTTGTTCGAGTCGGGTTAAGAACTGGATCAGATCTTGGGTTAAGGGTTTGGTTTGGGTAATGGGTACTGGTTTCAGGTTAGTGGGTTTAATTTGGGGCCCGGGTTAGAATGGATCATTACAGTTGCCCTTCTTTGCTCATTGTTGTGGAACAGCTATAGAGAAAAGACTAAAATGACCCATTTTATCCTGTCTAGATAAGCTTCTTCCCTCTTGACGCATGTCTTCTTTCTCTTCAATGCATGTCTTCTTTCTTGACTTGAATGATCAACTTTGTCACTCTCAGGGAAGCAAAATCTTCAAAATAGGGGGGTTGTCTGCTGAGGAAGCAAAATGAGTGCAACTTGATACATTTTTGATGACGAGCTAATTCCTAAGGAAAACTTGACCCAACTGCTACACCGACGAAGAGGCAGGGTCTTCAAAATTTGATCCAGCTGCAATACTGACGAAGCGGCAAGACCAATGGATGAAAATTCTGATGTTTGATCCAGATACAACTCTGACGAAGATGCAGGGTTGAAGGATTGAAAGCTCATTTTGATATTTTTCTTATTTTTTCTTTTTTCTCTCTTTTCCTTTTTTTGAAATTTTTTCTTCTTTTTTTAGATACAACATTGATAAAACTTGAAAGTTAGTAAATTTTGACCAAGCTATAACACCGATGAAGAGGCATGGTCTATAGTTAGTAACGTTGATCCAGCTACGACACCAACGAAGAGGCAGGATCAAGAGTTAGTGAATTTGGTCTCGCTACAACACCGTCGAAGAGGCAAGACCAAAAGTTAGTAAATTTGGTTCAGCTATAACACCGACGAAGAGGCAGAACCGAAAGTTAAATTTAACCAAGCTACAACACCGACAAAGAGGCAAGGTCAGAATATTTGATCCAGCTACGACTTTAACGAAGAGGCATGATCAGAATTTGGCAAATTTGTTTCAGCTACAACACCGACGAAGAGGCAGAACCGAAAGATTGAAAGCTCATTTTGATTTTCTTTTTTCTTCTTTTTCCTTTTTTTATTTCTTTTTCATTTTCCCCTTTTTTGTCTTTTCTTTTCTTCTTTCTTTTTTCTTTTTTTTCTTTAAAGATACAACATTGATAAAACTTGAAAGTTAGTAAATTGTGACCAAGCTACAACACCGACGAAGAGGCATGGTCTAGATTTAGTAATGTTGATCCAGCTACGACACTGACGAAGAGGCAAGATCAAGAGTTAGTGAATTTGGTCTAGCTACAACACCGACGAAGAGGCAAGATCGAAAGTTAGTAAATTAGGTTTAGCTACAACACCGACGAAGAGGTAAAACTGAAGGTTAAATTTGACCAAGCTACAACACCGACGAAGATGCAAGGTCTGAGGATTTGATCCAACTACAACTTTGACGAAGAGGCAGGATCGGAGGGGTGGTTTCTTTGTGATCAAGCTACGACTCTAACGAAGAGGCATGATCAGAATTTGGCAAATTTGGTTCATCTACAACACCGACGAAGAGGCAGAACCAAAAGTCATTCAAGTTGGATCTATCTGCACCATCAACATAGGGATAAGATCGAATTTTAGCACTTGGACTCCACTAGACCATCAACGGAGAAGTAGAACCGGTTGACAGCAATGTGAATCCTACTACGTCATCAATGGAGGAACAGGATTGGATTTCAGCAACTTGGACCCCAGCCACACCATCAACGGAGGGACAAGATCGAATAACAGCAACTTAAATCTTACTATACCATCAATAGAAAAGCAAGATCAGCGAACGATAACAACTTGATTTTTTTGACTTTTTCTATTTTTTTCTTTTTTCTTCTTTTTTGTCTTTTTTTATTTTTTTTGCTAAAACTATAATGAAAAAGGTAAATTTTGAGGAAGAGTTTGGTCTACCAGCAACACTGTCGAAGAGGCAAGACCTGGGTTGGATTTGATTTTCTACACCACTGACGGAGAGACTAGATCAGCAAAATATGGGATCCACTACACCACTGTCAGAGAAATAGGATTCGGATGAAAAATTTGATTTGCAACACAACCGACGAAGGCGAGATCTACATTAAATTGGCGTACCACCACTGACGGAGGCATGATTTGCAAGATGTAGGATTGTTGTGCTATTGACAGCGAGACAATGCTTGGAAAATTTGCTCTACTTTTCTATCGACAGAGAGTAAGATCTGGAATGAGTTATTTCTGCTGCTCTACTGACGAAAAGGTATGACCCAAAAATGAGAAAAAAATTAATCAGTAAATGTTTGAAAGTTTGTCTCTAGTACCTTTTATTGATATTTCAACATCTTTTTTTGGTCTCCTCTGAGACTAAGGTTGGCCATCGTCGTTGCCCCCATAGTGAGGTTTTTCGGCCTCTTTCATGGACCTGTTTGTAAGCAAAAAGGCATGTATGAATTTTATGCCTAAATGCAGGTGTATATCCTAAATGCATGGTGACTTCGGTGTATGCACTTAATCTAAATGTATGACGTACGCAAGAATGATTCAATGCAAGATGAATGCGACTAAATGCATGAATATGATATGATTTCTTTTCTTTTGCCTCGAAGGGATGCCCCTTACTCCTTACTGGTCTTGTGAGGATCTTGGTCTTTTGCATGTGGCGGTGCCCCAACCTCGTCCTGGGTTCGATCAGCCATCTAGGTGCATGCCCCAGCATTTTGTTCAACTCTATACCATCATCTGGAACTGCTCTTGTAAAGAATTTGAAATTTTGAGTGTGAATTTTGTTGCCCCCTAAATTGGGTTCATAAGTTGTGTGTTGGCTCATGGCAGATTGTTTCTTTCAAATCAGGCAGAACAGTGATATCGCTATTTTTCGGATACGAAAGTTTGGCTCATCAGCGAAGACTTGTTTTCGGACCTTGGTGGATGATGCCTCAGACTAGGGCCTTATAAAAGCATGACGTCTATGTGAACGCGGAAGCTATTCTCAGAAATAACCCTGGACCGGACTAGATCGACCAACTTTCACTTTATCTGATATTAGTGTCACGGGGCATCCTGAGAACCGATTTCAAAATTCTAAATGTATGCATGTAAATGCAGGGTACATGCCCTAAATGCGAAAGTACTGATTCAAAAATGGTTCTCGTGGCTCAACTTCCGAACTCAGGGGATTCATTTGCAACTTTGAATATTGTCTTGATATCTAGAGTACTAGATTTTCTCCCGAAGATAATTTTTTCAACTTGAGAACCAATCGTGAATCAGCATTTCATGCTGGTCAAATGCTAAAATAAAAATGTTATGATATGTCATGTAGTTAATACAAAATGAACAGATTTAATATAATCACAAAAAATGAGTTAGTTTGAATTTAAAATAATCAAATGAACAAATTAAATAGCAATTAAGGTAAATTAAAACAAATAAGAAACTGTACACAAAAAATGCATTAAAGCCTAAGCAGGGTTTCGCATGGCTCTAAAAAGGGTAACCGCTAAACGGGTAGAGTTTCGCATAGCTCTAGAAAGGTTGGCTCCTACGGCTCACTATATGCGGCTTTGGTTCTAGGGAAGGGTACCTGAATTGTCCTCGCTGTCTCTTATTAAAGGTAGCAAGGCCCCTGATCCTCACCCATTATAGGTTTCAAACGGACCAAGTTCAATTCAGGGGGACACATCCCTTATACCTATACAGAGGTAACCCACACGAAAGCTTAAGAAATATATCCCGGAAGCGATTCACCAACCTATATAGTGGTAACCCACACGAAGGCGGTATCACACTTCCATTTAAAAGGACGGAGCCCAGGTAGAAAGCTCATGGAATGCAGTAAAAATAAATCAGTTATATTTACAAAAAATAAAATGTATGACTTGTGGTAAAATAAGACAGAATCATATTTTATATTAAAATCGAATTCGCCAACTTCCAACGACCAAGACTAAAAATAATCGACTTGTGGCTTGACTCTCTTTTTTGAAAATGTCCCCAGCGGAGTCGCCAGCTGTAAGCACCCAAATCCGTCCGACGCTCGCTTTTTGAATTTTTAAAATTTATTTTTTCTTTTTTGAAAAACCCCGCTCGGTTTTAAAATTAAAAAATATGGAGTCACCACCGATCTTTTAAAAATGGTAGATCGGACACCAAAATAAAACTAGAGATTCGAAATTCGGGCCCGGGAGTCGGTTATGGATGGGGAAGGATTAGCACACCTACACCGCCCAAAATTGGTACCTAGTCTATTATTTAATGTCTTGATGTTGAAAATTGCGAATTCGGTTAAAATTTAAAATGCGATTCTTAAATACCAAAAATATCGAGAGAACCGCATCCCTTTACGCTTGGGACACGTCTTCTCGCTTTCTTGAAAAATTTTGAAAAATATCACATCCCTTTAATTCAAAATTAATTTCGCAAAAAAAAGTTCTCTGGTGTATAAAAAAATATGATTTAAAATGAAAATATGACATGTAAATGTATATACTTAAAATATAGTACTTAAGGTAAAATATTTTTAATATTTATATTTATCAAAAGAAATATACCTATATATACATAAATTAAGTTAATAGTTTTTATATATTTACATATTATCTTTACAACAATGAATATTCATTATTATTTTATATATACTTAAACGAAAACTATATTTTATTTTTACAAATATATATAAAACCTTATATATACACAATAAAAAATATATAAATAAAATATGTATTATAGATAAATATATATATATATATATATATGTATTTTATATGATGTTAACATATTCATATAAAAAGCTTACTACTTGATATAATAATAATAATAATAATAATAATAATAATAACAACAACAACAACAACAACAACAACAATAATAAAAATAACACTAATAATAATAATGACAATGCATGGATACACACAAAGCATCTTAAAACTAAACATTAAGGACTAAAATGCAAAGATTAATAATTTACATGGTAAGAAATGGCATAAAAGTGGACTAAAATAAAATAAATACGAAATATAATGGCATAAATATAAACTAACAGAAATATCATGCTGGAATTACATATTAAAAAATATAGTGGCTAAATTGAAAGAAAGCAGAAATTAAGAGCTAAAAAAAGATGATATTAAAAGTGCATAAAACCAGAAGGACCGAAGACCGAATTATCCCATGACATAAATGTAAATAGGGAAGAAGAGTAAGGACCACTTGTGTAATTAACCCCTTTGAACAAAAAACGCGGATCCTCCCCGGGTTACCGGGTCACCGCGGGTCAGGGCACGCCAAACAACACCGTTTTGGCTTTGGCCGATTTAAACAATATATGGGTTATATTTGATTCTGAAATGGGTTTAATAACCTAAAAAACATAGTTTGTTTCACACTTTCTCCATTCAACTGGATGACCGCTCTTCACTTTCCCTCAATAGACGGCGGCCGCCACCTTGCCGTCATCAGCGTTTTGCCTCGGCGAACTCACGGCGGCCTCCCCCTAAATCGAAGGTAAACCCCTAACTCTCCTCTCTTATTTTCGATTTAAAATCAACAAAAGGTTTTGATTTTGAAACAAAGAAATATTGATTTTTAGCTTCGATTAGAAGGTTTGAAGATGGAAAGAGAGATTTGAAATTTTAATCTGAAGTTTTTATTAAATCCACTTACAATTTTTTTTTTGAAATCCCCCTTGTTACAGATTTTTGGATGAAAAGCCCTTAAGTTTCTCTTTATTTTTTGAACGAAAAGAACCCCCTTTTACAACTTTTCATTCTAAATTTTATAACCACCTTTTAGAATAACAAATCTCTATTTTTTAATATGCAGATCTTGATGAAGACAGGGAGATTTAGATTTTTGAGATTTAGGGTATGGTGAGTTGGTTAGGGGTATGGGTGTGTCGGGTAGGTTAGGTTTTATGTTTATATTTTATCTTTAGGATTTGGTTTGATTTGTGGATTGGGGATTTAGTTTAGGGTTCGGTAGTTTAGGGTTTTATTTGAACTAGATTTAGAGTTTAAAACGGGTAATCAACGATGATGGCCGGAATATGACTAGGGCGGAAGACCTAGTGGCGGCGGCTGGTTTATTCTAGGGTTAGGGAAAATTAGGGTTTTAGTTCGAGTCGGGTCGGGTTAAGAACCGGGTCAGATCTTGGGTTAAGGATTTGGTTTGGGTAATGGGTACTAGTTTCAGGTTAGTGGGCTTAGTTTGGGGACCAGGTTAGAATAGGTCATTACAATTGCCCCTCTTTGCTCATTGTTGTGTAACAGCAATAGAGAAAAGACTAAAATGACCCGTTTTATCTAGTCTGGCTAAGCTTCTTCTCTCTTGACGTATGTCTTCTTTCTTCAGTAGATCTTATTTCTCTTCAATGCATGTCTTCTTTCTTGACTTGAATGATCAACTTTGTCACTCTTGCGGAAGCAAAATCTTCAAAATAGGGGGGTTGTCTGTTAGGGAAGCAAAATGAGTGCAACTTGCTACATTATTGATGACGAGCTAATTCCTAAGGAACACTTGACCCAACTGCAACACCGACGAAGAGGCAGGGTCTTCAAAATTTGATCCAGCTACAATACTGACGAATCGGCAAGACCAATGGATGAAAATTTTGATGTTTGATCCAGCTACAACTCTGACAAAGATGCAGGGTCGAAGGATTGAAAGCTCATTTTGAGTTTTTTATTCTTTTTTTCTCTCTTTTCTTTTTCTTTTTTTGAATTTTCTCTTTTTCTCTCTTTTCCTTTTTTTGAAATTTTTTTCTTCTATTTTTTAGATACAACATTGGTAAAAATTGAAAGTTAGTAAATTTTGACCAATCGACAACATCGACGAAGAGGCATGGTCTAGAATTAGTAATGTTGATCCAGCTACGACACCGACGAAGAGGCAAGATCAAGAGTTAGTGAATTTGGTCTAGCTACAACACCGTCGAAGAGGCAAGACCGAAAGTTAGTAAATTTGGTTCAGCTACAACACCGACGAAGAGGCAGAACTGAAAGTTAAATTTGACCAAGCTAAAACACCGACAAAGAGGCAAGGTCTGAATATTTGATCTAGCTACGACTCTGACAAAGAAGCATGATCAAAATTAGGTAAATTTGTTTCATCTACAACACCAATGAAGAGGCAAAACCGAAAGACTGAAAGCTTATTTTAATTTTCCTTTTTCTTTTTTTTAAAGATACAACATTGATAAAACTTGAAAGTTAGTAAATTTTGACCAAGATACAACACCGACGAAGAGGCATGGTCTAGAGTTAGTAATGTTGATCCGCTACAACACCGACAAAGAGGCAGGATCAAGAGTTAGTGAATTTGGTCTAGCTACAACACCGATGAAGAGGCAAGACCAAAAGTTAGTAAATTAGGTTTAGCTACAACACCGACGAAGAGGCAGAACTGAAGCTTAAATTTGACCAAGCTACAACACCGATGAAGAGGCAAAGTCTGAGGATTTGATCCAGCTACAACTTTGACGAAGAGGCAGGATCAGAGGATTGGTTTCTTTGTGATCAAGCTACGTCTCTGACGAAGAGGCATGATCGGAATTTGGCAAATTTGGTTCAACTACAACACTGACAAAGAGGCAAAACCGAGAGTCAATCAAGTTGGATCTATCCATACCATCAACAGAGGGATAAGATCGAATTTCAGCACTTGGACTCCACTAGACCATCAACGGAGAAGCAGAATCAGATGAAAGCAATGTGAATCATACTACGCCATCCACAGTAGAGCAGGATTGGATTTCAGCAGCTTGGACCCCAGCCACACCATCAACGGAGGGACAAGATCGAATAACAGCAACTTAGATCTTACTATACCATCAAAGGAAGAGCAAGATCAGCGAACGATAACAACTTGATTTTTTTACTTTTTCTATTTTTTCTTTTTTCTTCTTTTTTTGTCTTCTTTTGTCTTTTCTGATTTTTTTTGGTAAAACTATAATGAAAAGGTAAATTTTGAGGAAGAGTTTGGTCTAGCTACAACACCATCGAAGAGGCAAGACCTGGGTAGGATTTGATCTGCTACACCACTGACGGAGAGACTAGATCAACAAAACATGTGATCCACTACACCACCGACGGAGAAATAGGATCTGAATGAAAATTTTGATTTGCAACACCACCGATGGAGGTAAGATCTACATTAAATTGCCGTACCACCACTGACGGAGGCATGATTTGCAAGAGGTGGGATTGTTGTGCCATTGGCAGCGAGACATTGTTTGGAAAATTTGCTCTACTTTTCTATCGACAGAGGGTAAGATCTGGAATGAGTTATTTATTCTGCTCTACTAGCGGAAAGGTATGACCTAAAAATGAGAAAAAAAACATTAATCAGTAAATGTTCAAAAGTTTGTCAATGGTACCTTTTATTGATATTTCAACATATTTTGTTTTGTCTCCTCTGAGACTAAGGTTGGCCATCGTCGTTGCCCCCATAGTGAGGTTTTTCGGCCTCTTTCATAGACCTATTTGTAAGCAAAAATGCATGTATGAATTTTATACCTAAATGCAGGTGTCTATCCTAAATGCATGGTGACTTCAGTGTATGCGCTTAATCTAATTGTATGACGTATGCAAAAATGATTCAATGCAAGATGAATGCGACTAGATGCATGAATGTGATATGATTTCTTTTCTTTGACCTCGAGGGGATACCCCTGACTCCTTACTGGTCTTGTGAGGATCTTGGTCTTTTCCATGTGGCGGTGCCCCAACCTCATCCTGGGTTCGATCAGCCATCTGGGTGCATGCCCCAACATTTTGTTCAACTCTATACCATCGTCTGGAACTGCTCTTGTAGCGAATTTGAAATTTTGAGTGTGAATTCTGTTGCCCCTAAATTGGGTTCATAAGTTGTGTGTTGGTTCATGGAAGCTCGTTTCTTTCAGACCAGGCATAGCGGTGATATCGCTATTTTTCAGATACAAAAGTTTGGGTCATCAGCGAAGACTTGTTTTCAGACCTTGGCGGATGATGCCCCATACTAAGGCCTTGTAAAAGCATGGCGTCTGTGTGAACGTTGAAGCTATTCTTAGAAATACCCCTAGACCGGACTAGATTGACCAATTTTCTCTTTATTTGATATTGGTGCCACGCGGTATCCCGAGAACCGATTTTAAAATTTTGAAATATATGCATGTAAATGCAGGGTGCATGCCCTAAATGCGAAAGTATTGATTCAAAAATGGTTCTCGTGACTCAACTTTCGAACTCACGGGATTCATTTGCAACTTTGAATATTGTCTTGATATCTATAGTACTAGATTTTATCCCGATGATAATTTTTTCGAATTGAGAACCAGTCTTGAATTAGCATTTCATGCTGGTCAAATGTTAAAATAAAAATGTTACGATAAGTCATATAGTTAATGCAAAATGAACATATTTAATATAATCATAAGAAATGGGTTAGTTTGAATTTAAAATAATCGAATGAACAAATTAATTAGTAATTAAGGTAAAATAAAACATATAAGAAACTATACAAAAAAATACATTAAAGCCTAAAAGGGTAACTGCTAAACGGGCAGAGTTTCGCATGGCTCTAAAAAGGTTGGCTCCTACGGCTCACTATATGCGGTTTTGGTTCTAGGGAAGGGTACTTGAATTGTCATCGCTGTCCCTTACTAAAGGTAGCAAGGCCCTTGATCCTCACCCATTATAGGTTTCAAACGGACCAAGTTCAATTCAGGGGGACACATCCCTTATGCCTATACGGAGGTAACCCACACGAAAGCATAAGAAATACATCCCGAAAGCGATTCACCAACCTATACGGTGGTAACCCACACGAAGGCGGTATCACACTTCCACTTAAAATTACAGAGCCCGGGTAGAAAGCTCTTGGAATGCAGTAAAAATAAATCAGTTATATTTACAGAAAATAAAATGTATGAGTTGTGGTAAAATAAGACAGAATCATATTTTAAATTAAAATCGAATTTGCCAACTTAAAAGCGACCAAGACTAAAAATAATCGACTTGTAGCTTGACTCTCTTTTTTAAAAAATATCCCCAGCGAAGTCGCCAACTGTAAGCACCCAAATTCGTCCGGCGCTCGCTTTTTGAATTTTTAAAATTTACTTTTTCTTTTTTGAACCCCCCCCCCCCGGTTTTAAAATTAAAAAATGTGGAGTCGCTACCGATCTTTTAAAAATGGTAGACGGACACCAAAATAAAACCAGAGATTCAAAATTCGGGTCCGAGAGTCAATTACGGATGGGGAAGGATTAGCACCCCCACACCACCCAAAATTGGTACCTAGTCGATTATTTAATGTCTTGATGTTGAAAATTGTGAATTCGGTTAAAATTTAAAATACGATTCTTAAATGCCGAAAATATTGAGAGAACCGCATCCCTTTTACACCTGAGACACAACTTCTCACTTTCTTTAAAAATTTTGAAAAATATCACATCCCTTTACGCCCGGGATATGATTTATTGATGTTAATATATTCATATAAAAAGCTTACTACTTGATATAGTAATAATAATAACAATAATAATAATAACACTAATAATAATAATAATGATAATGCCTGGATACACACAAAACATCTTAAAACTAAACATTAAGGACTAAAATGCAAAGATTAATAATTTACATGGTAAGAAATGGCATAAAAAGGGACTAAAATAAAATAAATGTGAAATATAAGGGCATAAATATAAACTAACAGAAATATCATGCTGGAATTACATACTAAAAAATATAGTGGCTAAATTGAAAGAAAGCCGAAATTAAGAGCTAAAAAAAGATGATATTAAAAATGCATAAAACCAGAAGGATCGAATACCGAATTAGCCCAAGACAGAAATGTAAACGGGGAAGAAGAGTAAGGACCACTTGTGTAATTAACCCCTTTGAACAAAAACGCAGAACGTCATCGGGTTACCGGGTCACCACAGGTCGGGGCACGCCAAACGGCGTCGTTTTGGCTTTGGCCAGTTTAAACAATATATGGGTTATATTTGATTCTAAAATGGGTTTAATAACCTAAGAAAACCTAGTTTGTTTCACACTTTCTCCTTTCAACTGGACGGCCGCTCTTCACTTTCCCTCAATAGACGACCGCTCTTCACTTTCCCTCAACAGACGGCAGCTGCCACCTTGCCGTCATCGGTGTTTTGTCTCGACGAACACACGGCGGCCTCCCCCCAAAATCGAAAGTAAACCCCTAACTCTCCTCTCTAATTTTTGATTTAAAATAAACAAAAGGTTTTGATTTTGAAACAAAGAAATATTGATTTTTAGTTTCGATTAGAAGGTTTAAAGATGCAAAGAAAGATTTGAAATTTCAATCTGATGTTTTTATTAAATCCACTTACAATTTTTTTTTGAAATCCCCATTGTTACATATTTTTGGATGAAAAAGCCCTTATGTTTCTCTATATTTTTTAAACGAAAAGAACCCCCTTTACAACTTTTCATTCCCAGATTTATAACCACCTTTCAGACTAACAAATCTCTATTTTTTTAATATGTAGATCTTAATGAAGACGGTGAGATTCGTATTTTTGGGATTTAGGGTATGGAGAATTGGTTAGGGGTATGGGTGTGTCGGGTAGGTTAGGTTTTAGGCTTATATTTTATCTTTAAGATTTGGTTTGATTGTGGATTGGGGATTTAGTTTAGGGTTTTAGTTGTTATAGGGTTTTATTTGAACTGGATTTAGGGTTTAAAATGGGTAATCGGTGATGATGGCTGGAACGTAACAGCAGTAGAAGACCTAGTGGCGGCGGCCACGGTTAGTTTATTCTAGGGTTAGAGAAATTTAGGGTTTTTGTTCGAATCGGGTCAGGTTAAGAACTGGGTCGGATCTTGGGTTAAGGGTTTGATTTGGGTAATGGGTACTGGTTTCAAGTTAGTGGGTTTAGTTTGGGGCTCGGGTTAGAACGGGTCATTATAGGATGATGCCTTGTATGCCTATTTTGATGATTTGAGTGTTTGAATGGTTGAATATGGTTGTTAACGGGGCTTTATGGATGATTTTCGAGCCTAAAGAAGTTATTTCTGGGCTCCGGTACCTATTCGCGGGAAGTAATACTTGTACCCTAGTGTTCTGGGTTTAAAGAACACTTTTCATCTATATGAACTATTAATGGGGTACTGGTACAATGTTTAACCTGTACCGGTACGCTATTCGAGGTAGTATCAATATGGGTCGACCCATACCAGTATGCAAAGGCTGCATGAAACTCTAGTGAGCTGATTTCATATCAACACGCTATGAGTACCAATACCCAAGGGGTACCGTATTGGTATGATAGGGCCAGTACTGGTACTGGGAGGTTGAAAATTGTATCGATCATTCCAATAGAAATCTCCTTATACTCGAGCATAAAACTTAAGAACTCGATAAAAGTCTTGTATGAATTATATGTTGATAGCAACTATAGGATGGTATGGTTATGTGATGATGTGGTGTGCTGTGTGGGCACTTGTTTGATGGGATACAGATACCCAAGACATGTTGTAACACCATGGTAAGAGAAATATCAAATTGAAGTTACCGATGCTATGTGACCTAGGCCTTATCTAAAAGTACTCAAAGGAGGATTCTGAGTATTGGTGTATGGTTCGATGCTAGGTGACCTGGCCTTACCCAGGGTGTATGTTTCGATGCTACATGACCCGGCCTTACCCATAGAGTGTACGTTCCTGATGTTTGTGTGACTTGGGCCTCACTCTAGTGTTGTTATGGTATAGTATGATATGGTTGGGCCTTGTGTGCCTCCTTTGATGATTGTGATGATGTTAGCATATGTTTAGGCGACTAATGTTAGCATCGTATATCGTTTTTATTGCCATATTATCTTATCTAGCTACATGTTTATGTTTATGATTTTCATGAAGCACAGTTGAGTAGAAGTGTATCCACTGGCTTTATGAGCTTAGCATTCTAAATTGTTGTTTTTTTTGCAGGTTTTTAGGTTGCTGCGTTGCATAGAAGGAGCCCCATAGGAGTAGGACTTTAGCTCATTAATGTGATCAAGAGTACAATACTTAGACTTGTCGGGCAATGTATTCATAGGACCCTGGATTTATGTCTATAACTCTAATTTTGGATTTATTGATCATGTCAAATGTTTTTAATTAACTTGATTTTAAATTGGATCTCTCATGTAAATGATTTAACTATTTTTTGTATCTTGTTGCGCGTAATAAGTGCTCTGCAATTGTGCAAGTGTACACGTCGCAAGTTATAGTATAAAAGATATCGTCTCTACAAGGATTTGTGTCACTTCAAGAATCTAATCTCTTACACTATAAAAAGTAAAAACAAAAATAGAAGATTATAGGAGTTTTAACTAATAACTAATCTAGAAAGCAAATAAGTAAAAGAATAGAAGAGATCAAATGAGAGAGATAGGCCAGGTTATCGTGAGTTGAGCTGTGATAGTCGATTGGATCGTCTTGGTAAAAGAGTGCAAGGGCAACTCAGTTGTCGTGGCAACTTACACAACGGGGTTGCCTTGGTAACTAATCGATGGTTGCCTGGGCGACTAGTTGGGAAACTACTTGGGCGTCTGGGCAACAACCTTCAAGGCTCGGTAGAACATTCTTCAATGGTTTCTTCTTATCCCTAAGTCAAAACTCTAGCTACTTGTGCATGCCTTGATAATACATCCCTGCGTGAATCAAGGGTGAACAACAACCAATCTTGCGCTCTTCTTAGCCATTGAAATCCTTAACTTATTCCTAAGCCGGATTAATCTTCACCATCAATAGATTGAATAAAGATCATATTCATTCGTTTCTTGAATCTAACTCTCCCGATATTAGATAAATAGATGAAGTTACGAGATCCTCTCCCAATTCACTCACAAACAAGAATAAGAACCAAGAATGAATAAACCTTGAACAGAAAAGTGCAAACTCTTATTACATGAACAAAATCCAATAGTTTCTCACACAATAACCTTAGCCAAATAGATTTAGTTCATGGCTAGGTTCCAAAGAAACACAAGATAAAGAATCCCTAGCATGAACCTAATTGAGCAAGAAAGAAAAAAGATGAAGAATGGATGGAGCTTTGTCGAAATCCTCCTTACCCTTGATGTTGTCGAAAATTCTCTCTTCTCTCCCTTGGAGTTGACGGCTTAGTGATCTATTTATAGGGCTAGGTCAAAGTCCTCGAGGAGAAAGTTAAGTTGGAATTAAATTATCTGTAAAGAATATAATTCTTTATTATAATTATATTCCTTCTAGAACTTCTCTTACCTTCTTGGAATTTAAATCTTCTTTAACCTCTTCATGGAAATCAAACTCCTTTGGGATTTAGCTTTGCTCCACGTCATCTTGGGCTTGTCTAGTCATCAATTTCGACTACCATATCACCTTATTCTTTGTCGACAATTACCCTAGCAACTGGCTCGGCGTCTCCTTCATGCATTGCCCTGGCAACTAGCTCGGCATCTCCTTCATGCATTGCCCTGGCAAATAGCTCTAGCCTTGCTTTTTCAAGTGATCCTGCACATACACATAAAACACACCAAAGCAGCATCTTTTCCCACAAAAACAACCAAGTTATGCAATCAAGCTCAACGATGGAAGGAAACATGGATTAATGCATGAATGCTAATTATGTAACTAATATGAGCCTAAGTCGAACAATAATATGAGTAAAAAGGGTAAGAAAAATAGTACTTTTGAACACTTATCATATCGTGTGAGTGTGTGCAGAGTTGTGTGCAAGTTGATTTTTCGGATTCTATGCAAACAAGAGGTTTTCAAATTACTTCATTGGGTTCTTTTTAACATGTTTTAACTAGAGCCGGTTTCGGGCACCTCTAGTGTTTTGTTTTTAGTTTCCTTAAGTTAATTAATTTATTCGACTAAAGCTGGTTTCGGGCACCTCTAGCGATCAATTTTTAGCACATACTAGAGCCAGTTTCGGGCACCTCTAGCGATCCATTTTTTTAGCACATGCTAGAGCCAATTTCAGGCACCTCTAGCATTCATCCAATTTTTATTCTAATCCCCCAATTTGTTTAATTATCAACCGAGGTTCACTAGAATTCCTTAAATCAATCAAACCACAATAGTGTTTCATCAAATTTAGCATCATAGTAAAATTCTAAGTTTTTCCATGGTTATCCTAGAATAAAAATTCTATCAATTAAGTGGATTGGCAAAGTCATCATCGGATATTAATCAAATCTAGGCAATTCTTGTTGTGGAAAAGAAAACAAAGAAAACCTGGAAACTAAAGATAATGAAGAAAAATAAAATATCTCCTAAAAATAAAAATGAAAAGAAAAAGAAAAAGAAAATATTGAAAGGAGAGCATGCTCATGCATCTCCTAAAGTGATCACTTCTTTGTTACATTCCACATGGGCACCGTTGTAGTACTTCAATCTTTGTCCGTTAACTTTGAATTCATGTTCGTCAGTGATGGACTTGATTATCACGGCACCATGAGAGAATGGTTTGACAACTTCGAATGGTCCCGACCATCTTGATTTTAGTTTTCCCGGGAAAAGTTTTAGCCGAGAATTGAATAAGAGAATTAGTTGCCTGGCGTGAATTGCCGCGGCAATAGTTTCTTGTCATGTCACTCTTTGTTTTCTCCTTATAGATTCGTGCATTGTTATAGGCGAGTGCACAGAATTCTTCTATCTCGTTGAGGTCCAACAAACACTTTTGTCCGGCACTTTTCCAATCCATATTCACGGTCTTGATTGCCCAATATGCCTTGTGTTCGATTTCCACCGGTAGATGGCATGTTTTTCCATAGACAAGTCAGAAGGAGGACATACCTAAGGGTGTTTTAAATGCAGTGTGATATGCCCAAAGCGTGTCATCTAGTCTTAATGACCAATCCTTCCTAGAAGGATTTACAACTTTCTCGAGTATATCCTTCAATTCCCGGTTGGAAATTTCTGCTTGGCCATTGGTTTGTGGGTGATATGTCGTGGCAATCTTGTGTGATACGCCGAAGCGTTGCAACATCTTGGCAATAAGTCTATTGTCAAAATGCTTGCCTTCGTCACTGATAATTGCTCTCAGCATCCCAAACCGTGTAAATATGTTTTTCTGCAAGAATCGTTGCACGATCTTGGAATCATTGTTAGGAACTGCAGCTGCCTCAATCCATTTAGACACGTAGTCGACGGCAAGTAGAATGTAGAGGTTGCCAAATGAAGATGGGAAAGGTCCCATAAAATCGATCCCCCATACATCAAACAATTCCACCTCGATGATGTTTTGGAGCGACATCTCATGTCATCTAGAGATATTGCCCGTCCTCTGGCAAAGATCACATTGCTTGTAAAAGTCTTAGGCATCTTTGTACAATGTTGGCCAATACAAATTGGAGTGCAAAAATTTGGCTGCGGTACGAGTTCCTCAAAAATGTCCTCCACAATGTGAAGAATGGCATTACCAGAGTACATTCAGTTGCTCCTCTTCAGGGACACATCGGCGTATAACCTGATCTGTACATTGTTTAAACAAAAGAGGCTTGGCCCAAAAGTAATGCTTAGCATTATGGCGGAACCGCTTCTTCCCTTGGTGAGTAAGACCATAAGGTAAAATACCACAAACAAGGAAATTAACTAAATCTGCGCACCAGGGTATTGTCGAGGCATGTGCTGCCATGGTGAATGCTCCCAAAATTTTCGAGGCGTGCACGTCAAGGGCTGCCGAAGCATCGAGGGTTGTCGAGGCATACGCATCCATGTTTGCCAAGGCGTGCGCGTCAAAGGCTGTCGAGGCATCGAGGGTTGCCGAGCCATACGCATCCATGGTTGTCGAGGCGTGAGCGTCAAGGGCTGCAACGGCGTCTAGAGTTGCCAAGGCGTGCGCGTCAAGGGCTGCCGAGGCGTTGAGGGTTGCCGAGGCAACTAAAAGTTGGTCATCCAAGAATGCATCGCATATCACTAGATCCGCGTCCTCCTCCCTATTGCATTCTAAACGTGATAAGTGACCAGCCACTTGATTTTCTGTTCCTTTCCTGTCCTTAATTTCAATATCAAATTCTTGTAAAAGTAATATCTGACGAATCAAACGAGGTTTGACATCCTTTTTAGCAAATAGATATTTGATTGCCGAATGGTCTATATGAACAATTACCTTTGTACCAATCAAATAGGATCGGAACTTGTCAAATGCGAAAACTACAGCTAGTAACTCTTTCTCCGTTGTTGTGTAATTCACTTGAGCACTATTAAGAGTTTTACTAGCGTAGTATATCACATGGAAGGTATTACCTGTGCGTTGGCCTATGACTGCTCAAAAGGTAGCGTCCAATCTGGTGGAACGACAATGGGTGTTGAGGCAAGCTTTTCCTTTAGGGTTTCGAATGCTTGGGTACAAGAATCATCAAAATCGAAGACTTTATCTTGTTCAAGCAAATTGCATAAGGGTTTAGTGATTTTAGAAAAATTATGAATGAACCTCCTATAAAAACCTGCATGTCCAAGAAAGCTTCGAATTCCTTTAACCGAACTTAGTGGGGGCAATCTCTTGATCACGTCCACCTTGGCTTTGCCTACTTCAATTCCCTTGGATGAAATCTTGTGGCCGAGCATTATTCCTTCATCTACCATAAAATGGCACTTCTCCCAATTGAGGACTAAATCAGTTTCTTCACATCTTGCCAACACCTTCTCTAAATTGCCGAGGCAGCTGTCGAAGTCATTACCAAAAACAGAAAAATCATCCATGAAGATCTCAAGGAAGTCTTCGACCATGTCTAAAAAGAGTGCCATCATACATCTTTGGAAGGTTGCCGGAGCGTTACACAATCCGAACAGCATCTTTCGGAAAGCATAAGTACCGTATGGGCATGTGAAGGTTGTCTTTTCTTAATCTTCTGGTGCTATGGCAATTTGATTGTAACCTGAATAACCATCAAGAAAACAATAAAAGGGATTACCTGCAAGACGGTCAAGCATTTGATCAATAAAGGGTAATGGGAAGTGATCTTTCCTAGTTGCTTTGTTTAGCTTTCGATAATCCATACAAACCCTCCAACCAGTCACAGTCCTGGATGGAATGAGTTCATTGTTTTTATTACTTACCACCCTTATACCTCCCTTTTTCGGTACACATTGTACCAGACTTACCCATGTACTATCAGAGATAGGGTATATAATGCCGTCGTCAAGCCACTTGATGATTTCTTTTATTACAACCCCTTTCATGGCATGATTCAGTCTCCTCTGGGCCTCAATTGAAGGTTTGTGATCATCTTCCAACAAAATCTTGTGCATGAACACTGCCGGGCTAATTCCCTTCAAGTCGGCAATTGTCCACCCTATTGCCTTCTTGTGTAGCATCAACATTTTGATCAGCTTCTTATCCTGCTCAGGCTGTAACTTAGAAGAAATAATTACAGGCAATGTATTATCAGTTCCTAAGTATGCATATTTTAGTTGCTCTGGCAACTGTTTCAACTCAAGAATCGGTGGTTGTTCAATATATGGTTTTTCGAGCTTACCTTCCTTACCTGAGTAATCCAGTGGTTCAAAGTATGTACCTGGTCGATTGACTAGCCAATTTGCCTCTTCTCGTTGTTCCTCATTGACCGGTTCTTCATACTCCTCAGGTTCCTCTTGATCGGCAATGTAGTTGCCGAGGCAACTAAATTCCTCGTCGAAGTTAAACTTTGCCGTGGCATGAAGAAGTTGGCATTCTTCTCGATCATTGGCATGCCTTAGTGTTTGGAACACATTTAGTTTAACTTGTTGGTCATTCACCCTCATTGTGAGTTCCCCCTTTTCAACATCGATCAAGGTTCTCCCTGTTGCTAGGAATAGTCTCCCGAGAATGATAGGTGCAACAGCGAGAAAAATAAATTTATCAACTTTTACCAGTATGTCTTTGATTTTTCCCTCTGGATGCACATAGGATCTGTCGGCTAGCTGTAGCATAATTGTTGTAGGTCTTGCCTTCTGATTCCTAGTTTTTGGAAAATCGATTTAGGAATCAAGTTTATGCTAGCCCCAAGGTCGCATAATGTTTTCCCGATATAGTGGTTTCCAATAGAATAGGGTATTGTGAAACTTCCGGGATCCTTTAACTTAGGTGGCATACGATTGTGCAACATGGCCATGCATCCCTCTATTGCGGCAACTGTTTCAAACTCTCCTAGCCTTGTTCTCTTGGACACAATGTCTTTAAGAAACTTGGCATAGTTTGGCATTTGTTCAATTGCTTCCACCAATGGCAAGTTGATGTGGACTTGCTTTAGGATATCAAGAAACTTCTTGAATTGATATTCTTGCTTTTGTCGCTTCAACCTTTGTGGGAATGGTGGTGGAAGTCGGATATCTTTGATCCTTTCATTGGTTTGGAACCTGATTGACGGTATTGCCGGGACAACTGGAGTTGCCGATGCATGCTTATCGCAAGTTGCCGAGGCATCCTTATCGTCGGTTGCCGAGCCATGCTTATTGCCAGTTATCGCGACAATTCTTGGTTCAGCATCTGAGGCTTTACCGTTGGGTTCGTCTTGATCTTTTTGTGGAGTTTTGTTTGATGAGCGGGCTTGAGCCTCTTTAAGTTGTTGGCAACTTCTAGTGGTGATCGTCTTACATTGCTCATGGCCAGTTCCTCTTGCAACTTCAATATCGCTAGGTAAACCTCCTTTGGGTCTAGTATTCAGGTTTTGAGCAAATTGCCCGACTTGATTATCCAATGATTTGATTGTCGCCTTTTAGTTTTGCAATCTCATCTCGGTCCTGTTAATAAAAGCATCAGTTCTTTTTATGAAGTTACTATTCTCAACCATATAAGATTCATTTTTCATCATAAAGCATTTAGAGAATTTTCCAAAGAACTAAATGTTGTCGGTTGTTGCTGTGGCAACTGTTGCCGTGGCATATTCTGCTGGAATCCTGATGCTTGTGCATTCTGTTTGTTCTGGTTTAGAGTATTGTTGGGATTACTCCATGAAAAAATTGGGTGCTTCTTCCAAGCTGGATTGTATGTATTGGACATCACGTTATTGTTCCAGTTGTAATTCCCCACATAGAAGCTGGATTCTAGATTCTGTATACATTCAGAAGAATCATGGTTACCACCACATAACTCACAAAAGTAATCCATTACCTTGACCTCATGCGTGTTGTTTGGTTTCTGCATGTTCTGGACCATCTTGGTTAAAGTGGCCAATTGTGCCGAAATTGTGTCTGATGATCCTAGTTCATGTATTGTGGCTTGGCGTCTAACTCATCCTCTTCTAGTAGAGGGGAATTGATAGTTATTCTTGACAAGCCTGTTTAGAATTTGCATTGCTTCCTCCGGCGACTTATCTAGGAGTATGTCGTTTGCCAAGGAATCTAGCATCATCCTTGTTGGTGTATTCACGGCGTTGTAAAACATTTTTACTTGTGTCCACACTGGGAGTCTGTGTAGGGGGCATTTGTGTAGAAGTTCTCTATATCGCTATTGCGCGTAATAAGTGCTACGCAATTGTGCAAATATACACGATGCAAATTATAGTATAAAAGATATCGTCTCCACAGGGATTGGTGCCACTTCAAGAATCTAGTCTCTTGCACTGTAAAAAGTAAAAACACAAATAAAGGATTATAGGAGTTTAACTAATAACTAATATAGAAAGCAATAAAGTAAAAGATTAGATGAGATCAAATGAGAGAGAGATAGGCCAGGTTATCGTGAGTTGAGGTGTGATAGCCGATTGGATCGTCTTGGTAAAAGAGTGCACGGGCAACTCAGGTTCCGTGGCAACTTGCACAACGGGGTTACCTTGGCAACTAGTTGGGCAACTACTTGGGCGTCTGGGCAGCAACCTTCAAGGTTCGGCAGAGCGTTATTCAATGGTTTCTTCTTATCCCTAAGTCAAAACTCTAGCTACTTGTGCATGCCTTGATAATACATCCCTGCGTGAATCAAGGGTGAACAACAACCAATCTTGCGCTCCTCTTAGCCGTTGAAATCCTTAACTTATTCCTAAGCCGGATTAAACTTCACCATCAATAGATTGAATAAAGATCATATTCATTCGTTTCTTGAATCTAACTCTCCCGATATTAGACAAATAGATGAAGTTACGAGATTCTCTCCCAATTCACTCGCAAACAAGAATAAGAACCAAGAATGAATAAACCTTGAAATATAAAAGTGCAAACTCTTATTACCTAAACAAAATCCAATAGTTTCTCACAACCACAGAACACAATAACCATGGCCAAATAGATTTAGTTCATGGCTAGGTTCCAAAGAAACACAAGATAAATAATCCCTAGCATGAACCCAATCGAACAAGAAAGAAAAAGATGAAGAAGGAGGCTTGTCGAAATCCTCCTTGCCCTAGATGCTTGTCGAAAATTCTCTCCTCTTGCCCTCCTTGATGCTTGTCAAAATTCCCCTCTTTTGCTCTCTCTATGGATTGTCAAAATCTTCATCTTATTTATAGGGCTAGGCCAAAGTCCTTCTTTGAGGAGGAAGTTAAGTTGGAATTAAATTATCTTTAAAGAATATAATTCTTTATTATAATTATATTCCTACTAGAACTTCTCCTATCTTCTTGGAATTTAATTCTTCTTTAATCTCTCCATGGAAATCAAATTCCTTTGGGCTTGGGCTTTGCTCCACGTCATCTTGGGCTTGTCTAGTCATCAATTTCGACTACCATATCACCTTTGCTCTTGTCGACAATTGCCCTGGCAACTGGCTCGGTGTCTCCTTCATACATTGCCCTGGCAACTAGCTCGGCGTCTCCTTCATGCATTGCCCTGGCAACTAGCTCGGTGTCTCTTTCATGCATTGCCCTGGCAACTAGCTCTAGCCTTGCTTTGGCAAATGATCCTGCACATACACACAAAACACACCAAAGCAGCATCTTTTCCCACAAAAACTACCAAGTTATGTAATCAAGCTCAACGACGGAAGGAAACATGGATTAATGCATGAATGGATAATTATGCAACTAATATGAGCCTAAGTCTAACAATAATATGAGAAAAAAGGGTAAGAAAAATAGTACTTTTGAACACTTATCACACCCCCTAACTCGAACTATTGCTTGTCCTCAAGCAATGCAACCTCATAATTACCTGCCAAGACTTCAATTTTCACAAACTCAGCTTTGAACTTGATTTCAATTCTCTGAACCGGGGCACAAAGTATGATTGGCTTTTTATTTTTTCGGAAAACTTAGGAATTACTCGGAATCAAACTATAATGCCTGTGAGTGTGTGTGGAGTTGTGTGCAAGTTGATTTTTCGGATTCTATGCAAACAATAGGTTTTCAAATTACTTTATTGGGTTCTTTTTAACATGTTTAACTAGAGCCAGTTTTGGGCATCTCTAGTGTTTTGTTTTTAGTATTCCTAAGTTAATTTATTCGACTAGAGCCGGTTTCGGGCACCTCTAGTTATAAAATTTTTTTAACACATACTAGAGCCAGTTTTGGGCACCTCTAGTGATCAAAAAAAAAATTTAACACATGCTAGAGCCAATTTCGGGCACCTCTAGCATTCATCCAATTTTTATTCTAATCCCCCAATTTGTTAATTATCAACCTAAGTTCACTAGAATTCCTTAAATCAATCAAACCACAACAGTGTTTCATCAAATTTAGCATCATAGTAAAATTCTAAGTTTTTCCATAGTTATCCTAGAATAAAAATTCTATCAATTAAGTGCATTGGCAAAGTCATCATCGAATATTCATCAAATCTAAGCAATTCTTGTTCCAATTAAAGGCATGACAAGCAATTTATGTATCCTAAATGTAATTTTTAAGATGAATGTAACTAAACATGGTAACTACTAATAACAATCCCCCCCAAACTCGAGTGAGGCATTGTCTGCAATGCATGCATTAAAGGAAAATAAAAATAACGAAAAAATAATAAAATGCATACGAGGACTTACTCTGAGAGTTCGTCATCGTAGATGATTAGTTTCCTTTTGGTCAGTGTCTTGATTCTCTTACTTGAACGCGATGGTTGTTTTCTTGTTGCCGGTGGTGGAATCGATCCTCGTACGGGGTTGTCCTCATCGTCCTCTTCATCAGTGTCATTGGCTTTTCGCTTGGAGGATTCAATTGGTGCGGTCTTTGTTGGTGCAATGGACGACTCGTCCGAATCTAAAAAATCAGAAAATGATTTCGTAGGAGTTGATTCGGGCATAGGTGCTTTACCTTTGGCTTTTGCAGTGGTTGCCGGGATGTCTTTAGTTTTGGTTGCTGTGGCATCTTCAGGGTTGGTTGTCGTGGCATCAGTTTGTGCATGCACGATGTAGGTTGCCGCGACATCATCTTTTGTGGTTGCCGTGGCAAGTAGTCGGCAGTAAATTTCCTTAGCATGGTGGTTGTGAGTCTTGTTGTGGAAAAGAATACCTGGAAACTAAAGATGAAGAAAAATAAAATATTTCCTAAAAATAAAAAGAAAAAGAAAATATTGAAAGGAGAGCATGCTCATGCATCTCCTAAGTTGACCACTTCTTTGTTACGTTCCACATGGGCACCATTGTAGTGCTTCAATCTTTGTCCATTAACTTTGAATTCATGGTTGTCAGAGATGGACTTGATTATCACGGCACCATGGGAGAATGGTTTGACAACTTCGAATGGTCCCGACCATCTTGATTTCAGCTTTCCCGAGAAAAGTTTTAGCCGAGATTGAATAAGAGAACTAGTTGCCCTGGCATGAATTGCCGCGGCAATAGTTTCTTGTCGTGCCATCGCTTTGTTTTCTCCTTGTAGATTCGTGCATTGTTATAGGCGAGTGCACGGAATTCTTCTATCTCATTGAGGTCCAACAAACGCTTTTGTCCGGAACTTTCCCAATCCATATTCACGGTCTTGATTGCCCAGTATGCCTTGTGTTCGATTTCCACCGGTAGATGGCATGTTTTGCCATAGACAAGACGGAAGGGGGACATACCTAAGGGTGTTTTGAATGCAGTGCGATATGCCCAAAGTGTGTCATCTAGTCTTAATGACCAATCCTTCCTAGAGGGATTTACAACTTTCTCGAGTATACCCTTCAATTCCCAGTTGGAAATTTCTGCTTGCCCGTTGGTTTGTGGGTGATATGCCGTGGCGATCTTGTGTGATATGCCGAAGCGTTGCAACATCTTGGCAATTAGTTTGTTGTCAAAATGCTTGCCTTCGTCACTGATAATTACTCTCGGCATCCCAAACTGTGTAAATATGTTTTTCTACAAGAATCGTTGCACGGTCTTGGAATCGTTGTTGGGAACTGCAGCTGCCTCCACCCATTTAGACACGTAGTCGATGACAAGTAGAATGTAGAGGTTGCTGAATGAAGATGGGAAAGGTCCCATAAAATCGATCCCCCATACATCGAACAATTCCACCTCGATGATGTTCTAGAGTGGCATCTCATGTCGTCTAGAGATATTGCCCGTCCTCTGGCAACGATCACATTACTTGTAAAAGTCTTGGGCATCTTTGTACAATGTTGGCCAATACAAACCGGATTGCAAAACTTTGGCCGCGATACGAGTTCCTCCAAAATGTCCTCCATAGGGTGAAGAATGGCATTACCGGAGTACATTCTGTTGCTCTTCTTTAGGGACACGTCGGCGTATAACCTGATCTGCACATTGTTTAAACAAAAGAGGCTCGTCCCAAAAGTAATGCTTAGCATTATGGCGGAACCGCTTCTTCCCTTGGTGAGTAATGCCACAAGGTAAAATACCACAAACAAGGAAATTGACTAAATCTGCGTACCAGGGTATTGTCGAGGCATGTGCTGCTGTGGCGACTGCTCCCAAAATTGCCGAGGCGTGCGCGTCAAAGGCTGTTGCGGCGTCGAGAGTTGCCGGGGCGTGTACGTCTATGGTTGCTGAGCCGTCGAGGGTTGCCGAGGCATGCACGTCCATGGTTGTCGAGGCAACTAAAAGTTGTTCATCCGAGAATGCATCGCATATCTCTAGATCCGCGTCCTCCTCCCTATTGCGTTCCAAACGTGATAAGTGATCGGCCACTTGATTTTCTGTTCCTTTCCTGTCCTTAATTTCAATATCAAATTCTTGTAAAAGTAATATCCAACGAATCAAACGAGGTTTAGCATCCTTTTTAGCAAATAAGTATTTGATTCAGTCTCCTCTGGGCCTCAATTGAAGGTTTGTGATCATCTTCCAACAAAATCTTATGCATTCCACCCTATTGCCCTTTTGTGCAGCTTCAACATCTTGATCAGCTTCTTTTCCTGCTCAGGCTTCCTTACCTGAGTAATCCAGTGGTTCAAAGTATGTACCTGGTCGATTGACTAGCCAATTTACCTCTTCTTGTTGTTCCTCATCGACCGGTTCTTCATACTCCTCAGGTTCCTCTTGATTGGAAATGTAGTTGCCGAGGCAACTAAATTCCTCGTCGAAGTTAAACTCTGTCGTGGCATGAAGAAGTTGGCATGCTTCTGGATCATCGGCATGCCTTAGTGTTTGGAACACATTTAGTTTAACTTGCTGGTCATTCACCCTCATTGTGAGTTCTCCCTTTTCAACATCGATCAAGGTTCTCCCTATTACGAAGCTTATCAGTCAAATTTGTAGGATTAAACCGAGAAAGGAAATCACGACAAAGATCGGTCCAAGATCCTATTGATCCGGCAGGAATGCTATTCAACCATGCTTTCTCCCTATCCCTCAGTGAATACGGGAATAATCTTAATCGTAAAACATCGGGGGTGACTCCGTGTATTTTGAACGAGTTGCAAATCTCGAGGAAAGATTTAAGATGTTGTCGTGCATCTTCAGTTGCTGAGCCGCCAAATTGACCAATTGTGTTGATCATATTAAACATCATCGGCTTCAACTTAAAGTGGTCGGCTTCAATTTCAGGTGCAACAACTCCTGGATTAAGTCCATCAAGATCTTCTTCAAGATAGTCTCGAATAGTTCTGTTTCGTGCAAGAATCACTCCTCCTCTTGCTGGAACATCTTGATTCATATTGCTGTCTTGATTAGCCATTGCTACTCCTAACCTTCGTCTAAATCTTTGTAAGGTTCGTTCGATTTCTGGATCAAAGGCATATTCTGGTGTAATCGGTCTCGCCCTAGTCATATACCAATGCAAAACCAAAGTTTGTTAGCCCTTTGAATTTTAAACAAGAAAAATAAAAAGTGCAAGAAAATAAAAACAAAGTCGCTATTGCCAATCCCCGGCAACGGCGCCAAAAACTTGTTGCGCGTAATAAGTGCTCCGCAATTGTGCAAGTATACACGTCGCAAGTTATAGTATAAAAGATATCGTCTCCACAGGGATTGGTGCCACTTCAAGAATCTAATCTCTTGCACTATAAAAAGTAAAAACAAAAATAGAAGATTATAGGAGTTTTAACTAATAACTAATCTAGAAAGCAAATAAGTAAAAGAATAGAAGAGATTAAATGGGAGAGATAGGCCAGGTTATCGTGAGTTGAGGTGTGATAGCCGATTGGATCGTCTTGGTAAAAGAGTGCAAGGGCAACTCAGTGTCGTGGCAACTTGCACAACGGGGTTGCCTTGGCAACTAATCGATGGTTGCCTGGGTGACTAGTTGGGCAACTACTTGGGCGTCTGGGCAGCAACCTTCAATGTTCGGCAGAGCGTTCTTCAATGGTTTCTTCTTATCCATAAGTCAAAACTCTAGCTACTTGTGCATGCCTTGATAATACATCCCTGCGTGAATCAAGGGTGAACAACAACCAATCTTGCGCTCCTCTTAGCCATTGAAATCCTTAACTTGTTCCTAAGCCGGATTAATCTTCACCATCAATAGATTGAATAAAGATCATATTCATTCGTTTCTTGAATCTAACTCTACCGACATTAGATAAATAGATGAAGTTACAAGATCCTCTCCCAATTCACTCGCAAACAAGAATAAGAACCAAGAATGAATAAACCTTGAATAGAAAAGTGCAAACCCTTATTACCTAAACAAAATCCAATAGTTTCTCACACAATAACCTTAGCCAAATAGATTTAGTTCATGGCTAGGTTCCAAAGAAACACAAGATAAAGAATCCCTAGCATGAACCTAATTGAACAAGAAAGAAAAAGTTGAAGAATGGATGGAGCTTTGTTGAAATCCTCCTTGCCCTTGATGTTGTCGAAAATTCTCTCTTCTCTCCCCTTGGAGTTGACGGCTTAGTGATCGATTTATAGGGCTAGGTCAAAGTCCTCCTTTGAGGAAGAAGTTAAGTTGGAATTAAATTATCTTTAAAGAATATAATTCGTTATTATAATTATATTCCTTCTAGAACTTCTCTTATCTTCTTGGAATTTAATTCTTCTTTAACCTCTTCATGGAAATCAAACTCCTTTGGGCTTTAACTTTGCTCCATGTCATCTTGTGCTTGTCTAGTCATCAATTTCGACTACCATATCACCTTATTCTTTGTCGACAATTGCCCTGGCAACTGGCTCGGCGTCTCCTTCATGCATTGCCCTGGCAACTAGCTCGGCATCTCCTTCATGCATTGCCCTGGCAACTAGCTCTAGCCTTGCTTTGGCAAGTGATCCTGCACATACACACAAAACACACCAAAGCAGCATCTTTTCCCACAAAAACAACCAAGTTATGCAATCAAGCTCAACGATGGAAGGAAACATGGATTAATGCATGAATGACTAATTATGTAACTAATATGAGCCTAAGTCTAACAATAATATGAGTAAAAAGGGTAAGAAAAATAGTACTTTTGAACACTTATCATATCTTGTGAGTGTGTGCAGAGTTGTGTGCAAGTTGATTTTTCGGATTCTATGCAAACAAGAGGTTTTCAAATTACTTCATTGGGTTCTTTTTAACATGTTTTAACTAGAGCCGATTTCGGGCACCTCTAGTGTTTTGTTTTTAGTTTCCTTAAGTTAATTAATTTATTCGACCAGAGCCGGTTCCGGGCACCTCTAGCGATCAATTTTTAGCACATACTAGAGCCGATTTCGGGCACCTCTAGCGATCCATTTTTTTAGCAAATGCTAAAGCCAATTTCGGGCACCTCTAGCATTCATCCAATTTTTATTCTAATCCCCCAATTTGTTTAATTATCAACCTAGGTTCACTAGAATTCCTTAAATCAATCAAACTACAATAGTGTTTCATCAAATTTAGTATCTTAGTAAAATTCTAAGTTTTTCCATCGTTATCCTAGAATAAAAATTCTATCAATTAAGTGCATTGGCAAAGTCATCATCGGATATTCATCAAATCTAGGCAATTCTTGTTCCAACTAAAGGCATGGCAAGCAATTTATGTATCCTAAATGCAATACTTAAGATGAATG
Organism: Hibiscus mutabilis; assembly: GCA_019671005.1. Lineage (NCBI taxonomy): Eukaryota > Viridiplantae > Streptophyta > Magnoliopsida > Malvales > Malvaceae > Hibiscus > Hibiscus mutabilis. The sequence continues at coordinate 18,872,286 of CM033732.1, forward strand.
CAACTAAACATGGTAACTACTAATAACAATCCCCCCAAACTCGAGTGAGGCATTGTCCTCAATGAATGCATTAAAGAAAAATAAAAATAACAAAAAATAAAATGCAAACAAGGACTTTCTCTGAGAGTTCGTCGTCGTGGATGATTAGTTTCCTTTTGGTCGGTGTCTTGATTCTCTTGCTTGAACGCGATGGTTGTTTCCTTGTTGCCGATGGTGGAATCGATCCTCGTACGGGGTTGTCCTCATCGTCCTCTTCATCAATGTCATTGGCTTTTCGCTTGGAGGATTCAATTGGTACGGCCTTTGTTGGTGCAATAGAGGACTCATCCGAATCTGAAAAATCAAACAATGATTCTGTACGAGTTGATTCAGGCATAGGTGCTTTACCTTTGGCTTTTGCAGTGGTTACCGGAACGTCTTTAGCTTTGGTTGCCATGGCATCTTCAGGGTTGGTTGTCGGGGCATCCTCTGTTGCAGTTACCGTGGCAAGTAGTCGGTTGTGAATTTCCTTATCATGGTGGTTGTGAGTCTTGTTGTGGAAAAGAAAACAAATAAAACCTGGAAACTAAAGATAATGAAGAAAAATAAAATATCTCCTAAAAATAAAAATGAAAAGAAAAAGAAAATATTGAAAGGAGAGCATGCTCATGCATCTCCTAAAGTGACCACTTCTTTGTTACGTTCCACATGGACTTGATTATCACGGCACCATGAGAAAATGGTTTGACAACTCTGAATGGTCCCGACCATCTTGATTTCAGTTTTCCCGGGAAAAGTTTTAGCCGAGAATTGAATAAGAGAACTAGTTGCCCTGGCGTGAATTGCCGCAGCAATAGTTTCTTGCCATGTCACTACTTTGTTTTCTCCTTGTAGATTCATGCATTGTTATAGGCGAGTGCACGGAATTCTTCTATCTCGTTGAGGTCCAACAAACATTTTTGTCCGGCACTTTCCCAATCCATATTCACGGTCTTGATTGCCCAATACTCCTTGTGTTTGATTTCCACCGGTAGATGGCATGTTTTGCCATAGACAAGTCGGAAGGAGGACATACCTAAGGGTGTTTTAAATGCAGTGCGATATGCCCAAAGCGCGTCATCTAGTCTTAATGACCAATCCTCCCTAGAGGGATTTACAACTTTCTCGAGTATACCCTTCAATACCAGGTTGGAAATTTCTGCTTGCCCATTGGTTTGTGGGTGATATGTCGTGGCAATCTTGTGTGATACGCCGAAGCGTTGCAACATCTTGGCAATAATTATGTTGTCAAAATGCTTGCCTTCGTCACTGATAATTGCTCTAAGCATCCCAAACCGTGTAAATATGTTTTTCTGCAAGAATCGTTGCACGGTCTTGGAATCATTGTTGGGAACTGCAGCTGCCTCAACCCATTTAGACACGTAGTCGACGGTAAGTAGAATGTAGAGGTTGTCAAATGAAGATGGGAAAGGTCCCATAAAATTGATCCCCCATACATCGAACAATTCCACCTTGATGATGTTTTGGAGCGGCATCTCATGTCATCTAGAGATATTGCCCGTCCTCTGGCAACGATCACATTGCTTGTAAAAGTCTTGGGCATCTTTGTACAATGTTGGCCAATACAAACCGGAGTGCAAAACTTTGGCCGTGGTACGAGTTCCTCCAAAATGTCCTCCACAAGGTGAAGAATGGCATTGCCGGAGTACATTTAGTTGCTCCTCTTCAGGGACACATCAGCGTATAACCTGATCTGTACATTGTTTAAACAAAAGAGGCTTGGCCCAAAAGTAATGCTTAGCATCATGGCGGAACCGCTTCTTCCCTTGGTGAGTAAGACCAGAAGGTAAAATACCACAAACAAGGAAATTAACTAAATCCGCGTACCAGGGTATTGCTGAGACATGTGCTGCCGTGGCGACTACTCCCAAAATTGTCGAGGCTTGCACGTCAAGGGCTGTCGAAGCGTCGAGGGTTGTCGAGGCATGCGCATCCATGGTTGCTGAGGTGTGCGCGTCAAAGGCTGCCGAGGCGTCGAGGGTTACCGAGGCATGCGCATCCATGGTTGTCGAGGCGTACGCGTCAAGGGCTGCTACAGCGTCGAGAGTTGCCAAGGCGTACACGTCAAGGGCTGTCGAGGCGTCGAGGGTTGCCGAGGCAACTAAAAGTTGCTCATCCGGGAATGCATCGCATATCTCTAGATCCGCATCCTCCTCCCTATTGCATTCTAAACGTGATAAGTGACCAGCAACTTGATTTTCTATTCCTTTCCTGTCCTGAATTTCAATATCAAATTCTTGTAAAAGTAATATCTAACGAATCAAACGAGGTTTGGCATTCGTTTTAGCAAATAGATATTTGATTACCGAATGGTCCATATGAACAATTACCTTTGTACCAATCAAATAGGATCGGAACTTGTCAAATGCAAAACTACAGCTAGTAACTCTCTCTCCGTTGTTGTGTAATTCACTTGAGCACTATTAAGAGTTTTACTAGCGTAGTATATCACATGGAAGGTCTTACTTGTACGTTGGCCTATGACTGCTCCTACCGCAAAATCACTTACATCACACATGAGCTCAAAAGGTAGCGTCCAATCTGGTGGAACGACAATGGGTGCTGAGGCAAGCTTTTCTTTTAGGTTTTCGAATGCTTGGGTGCAAGAATCATCAAAATCGAAGACTTTATCCTGTTCAAGCAAATTGCATAAGGGTTTAGTGATTTTAGAAAAATTATGAATGAACCTCCTATAAAAACTTGCATGTCCAAGAAAGCTTCGAATTCCTTTAACTGAACTTAGTGGGGGTAATCTCTCGATCACGTCCACCTTGGCTTTGTCTACTTCAATTCCCTTGGATGAAATCTTGTGGCTGAGCATTATTCCTTCATCTACCATAAAATGGCACTTCTCCCAATTGAGGACTAAATCAGTTTCTTCACATCTTGCCAACACCTTCTCTAAATTTCTGAGACAGTTGTCGAAGTCATTACCAAAAACAGAAAAATCATCCATGAAGATCTCAAGGAAGTCTTCGACCATGTCTAAAAAGAGTGCCATCATGCATCTTTGGAAGGTTGCCGGAGCGTTACACAATCCGAACAGCATCCTTCGGAAAGCATAAGTATCGTATGGGCATGTGAAGGTTGTCTTTTCTTGATCTTCTGGTGCTATGGCAATTTGATTGTAACCTGAATAACCATCAAGAAAACAATAAAAGGGTTTACCTGCAAGACGGTCAAGCATTTGATCAATAAAGGGTAATGGGAAGTGATCTTTCCTAGTGGCTTTGTTTAGCTTTCGATAATCTATACAAACCCTCCAACCAGTCACAATCTTGGTTGGAATGAGTTCATTGTTTTCATTACTTACCACCGTTATACCTTCCTTTTTCGGTACACATTGTACCAGACTTACCCATGTACTATCAGAAATAGGGTATATAATGTCGTCGTCAAGCCACTTGATGATTTCTTTCATTACAACCCCTTTCATGGCATGATTCAGTCTCATCTGGGCCTCAATTGAAGGTTTGTGATCATCTTCCAACAAAATCTTGTGCATGCACACTGCCGGGCTAATTCCCTTCAAGTCGGCAATTGTCCACCCTATTGCCTTCTTCTGTAGCATCAACATTTTGATCAGCTTCTTTTCCTGCTTCGGTTGTAACTTAGAAGAAATAATTATAGGCAATGTATTATCGGTTCCTAAGTATGCATATTTTAGTTGCTCTGGCAACTATTTCAACTCAAGAATCGGTTCTTCATACTCCTCATGTTCCTCTTGATCGACAATGTAGTTGCCGAGGCAACTAAATTCATCGTCGAAGTTAAACTCTGCTGTGGCATGAATAAGTTGGCATTCTTCTCGATCATCGGCATGCCTTAGTGTTTGGAACACATTTAGTTTAACTTGATGGCCATTCACCCTCATTGTGAGTTCTCCCTTTTCAACATCGATCAAGGTTCTCCTTGTTGCTAGGAATGGTCTCCCGAGAATGACAGGTGCAACAGCGAGAAAAATAAATTTATCAACTTTCACCAGTATGTCTTTGATTTTTCCCTCTGGATGCACATAGGATATGTCGGCTAGCTGTAGCATAACTGTTGTAGGTCTTGCCTTCCGATTCCTAGTTTCTGGAAAACTGATTTAGGCATCAAGTTTATGCTAGCCCCAAGGTCGCATAATGCTTTCCCGATGTAGTGGTTTCCAATAGAACAAGGTATTGTGAAGCTTCTAGGATCCTTCAACTTAGGTTGCATACGATTGTGCAACATGGCCATGCATCCCTCTGTTGTGGCAACTGTTTCAAACTCTCCTAGCCTTGTTCTCTTGGACACAATCTCTTTAAGAAACTTGGCATAGTTCGGCATTTGTTCAATTGCTTCCACCAATGGCAAGTTGATGTGGACTTGCTTTAGGATATCAAGAAACTTCTTGAATTAATATTCTTGCTTTTGTCGCTTCAACCTTTGTGGGAATGGTGGTGGAAGTCGGATATCTTTGATCCTTTTATTGGTTTGGAACCTGATTGACGGCATTGCCGGGACAACTGGAGCTACTGAGGCATTATCAATTGGGGTTGCCGAGGCATGCTTATCGCAAGTTGCCAAGGCTTCCTTATTGTCGGTTGCCGAGCCATGCTTATTGCCAGTTGCCACGGCAATTCTTGGTTCAGCATATGAGGCTTTGTCGTTGGGTTCGTCTTGATCTTTTTGTGGAGTTTTGTTTGATGAGCGGGCTTGAGCCTCTTTAAGTTGTTGGCCACTTCTAGTGGTGATCGCCTTACATTGCTCATGGCCAGTTCCTCTTGCGACTTCAATATCGCTAGGTAAACCTCCTTACGGTCTAGTATTCAGGTTTTGAGCAAATTGTCCGACTTGATTATCTAATGATTTGATTGCCGCCTCTTAGTTTTGCAATCTCATCTCGGTCCTGTTAATAAAAGCATCAGTTTTTTTTATGAAGTTACTATTCTCAGCCATATAATATTCAGTTTTCATCATAAAAGCATTTAGAGAATTTTCCAAAGAACTAGATGTTGTTGATTGTTGCTGTGGCAACTGTTGCCGTGGCATATTCTGCTGGAATCCTGATGCTTGTGCATTCTGCTTGTTCTGGTTTAGAGTATTGTTGGGATTACTCCATCAAAAATTCGGGTGCTTCTTCCAAGCTGGATTGTATGTATTGGACATCACGTTGTTGTTCCAGTTGTAATTCCCCACATAGAAGCTGGATTCTAGATTCTGCATACATTCAGAAGAATCATGGTTACCACCACATAACTCACAAAAGTAATCCAGTACCTTGACCTCATGCGTGTTGTTTGGTTTCTACATGTTCTGGACCATCTTGGTTAAAGTGGCCAATTGTGCCGAAATTGTGTCTGATGATCCTAATTCATGTATTGTGGCTTGGCGTCTAACTTCTCCTATTCTAGTAGAGGGGAATTGATAGTCATTCTTGACAAGCCTGTTTAGAATTTGCATTGCTTCCTCTGGTGACTTATCTAGGAGTATGTCGTTTGCCGAGGAATCTAGCATCATCCTTGTTGGTGTATTCACGGCGTTGTAAAACATTTTTACTTGTGTCCACACTAGGAGTCCGTGTAGGGGGCATTTGTGTAGAAGTTCTCTATATCGCTCCCAAGCCTCGTACATGGATTCATCATCTGCCTGCCAAAAAGAAGTAATGTCGTTACGAAGCTTATCAGTCAAATTTGTAGGATTAAACCGAGCAAGGAAATCACAACAAAGATCGGTCCAAGATCCTATTGATCCGGCAGGAATGCTATTCAACCATGCTTTCTCCCTATCCCTCAGTGAATAGGGGAATAATCTTAATCGTAAAACATCAGAGGTGACTCCGTGTAGTTTGAACGAGTTGCAAATCTCGAGGAAAGATTTAAGATGTTGTCGTGCATCTTCAGTTGCTGAGCTGCCAAATTGACCAATTGTGTTGATCATAGTAGACATCATCGGTTTCAACTCAAAGTGGTCAGCTTCAATTTCAGGTGCGACAACTCTTGGATTAAGTCCATCAAGATCTTCTTCAAGATAGTCTCGAATAGTTCTGTTTCGTGCAAGAATCACTCCTCCTCCTGCTGGAACATCTTGATTCATATTGCCGTCTTGATTAGCCATTGCTACTCTTAACCTTCGTCTAAATCTTTGTAAGGTTCGTTCGATTTCTGGATCAAAGGGTTATTCTAGTGTAATCGGTCTCGCCCTGGTCATATACCAATGCAAAACCAAAGTTTGTTAGCCCTTTGAATTTTAAGCAAGAAAAATAAAAAGTGCAAGAAAATAAAAACAAAGTCGCTATTGCCAATCCCCGGCAACGGCGCCAAAAACATGTTGCACATAATAAGTGCTCCGCAATTGTGCATGTGTACACGTAGCAAGTTATACTATAAAAGATATCGTCTCCACAGGGATTGGTGCCACTTCAAGAATCTAATCTCTTGCACTATAAAAAGTAAAAACAAAAATAGAAGATTATAGGAGTTTTAACTAATAACTAATCTAGAAAGCAAATAAGTAAAAGAATAGAAGAGATCAAATGGGAGAGATAGGCCAGGTTATCGTGAGTTGAGGTGTGATAGCCGATTGGATTGTCTTGGTAAAAGAGTGCAAGGGCAACTCAGTTGTCGTGGCAACTTGCACAACGGGCTTGGCAACTAATCGATGGTTGCATGGGCGACTAGTTGGGCAACTACTTGGGCATCTGGGCAGCAACCTTCAAGGCTCGGCAGAGCGTTCTTCAATGGTTTCTTCTTATCCCTAAGTCGAAACTCTAGCTACTTGTGCATGCCTTGATAATACATCCATGCGTGAATCAAGGGTGAACAACAACAAATCTTACGCTCTTCTTAGCCGTTGAAATCCTTAACTTATTCCTAAGCTGGATTAATCTTCACCATCAATAGATTGAATAAAGATCATATTCATTCATTTCTTGAATCTAACTCTCCCGACATTAGATAAATAGATGAAGTTACGAGATCCTCTCCCAATTCACTCACAAACAAGAATAAGAACCAAGAATGAATAAACCTTGAATAGAAAAGTGCAAACTCTTATTACCTAAACAAAATCCAATAGTTTCTCACATAATAACCTTAGCCAAATAGATTTAGTTCATGGCTAGGTTCCAAAGAAACACGAGATAAAGAATCCCTAGCATGAACCTAATTGAACAAGAAAGAAAAAGATGAAGAATGGATGGATCTTTGTCGAAATCCTCCTTGCCCTTGATGTTGTCAAAAATTCTCTCTTCTCTCCCCTTGGAGTTGACGGCTTAGTGATCTATTTATAGGGCTAGGTCAAAGTCCTCCTTTGAGGAAGAAGTTAAGTTGGAATTAAATTATCTTTAAAGAATATAATTCTTTATTATAATTATATTCCTTCTATAACTTCTCTTATCTTCTTGGAATTTAATTCTTCTTTAACCTCTTCATGGAAATCAAACTCCTTTGGGATTTAGCTTTGCTCCACGTCATCTTGGGCTTGTCTAGCCATCAATTTCGACTACCATATCACCTTATTCTTTGTCGACAATTGCCCTGGCAACTGGCTCGGCGTCTCCTTCATGCATTGCCCTGGCAACTAGCTCGGCATCTCCTTCATGCATTGCCCTGGCAACTAGCTCTAGCCTTGCTTTGGCAAGTGATCATGCACATACACACAAAACACACCAAAGCAGCATCTTTTCCCATAAAAACAACCAAGTTATGCAATCAAGCTCAACGATGGAAGGAAACATGGATTAATGCATGAATGACTAATTATGTAACTAATATGAGCCTAATTCTAACAATAATATGAGTAAAAAGGGTAAGAAAAATAGTACTTTTGAACACTTATCATATCACATTATCTTATGAAATGTTTGGATTTACTAAATGATGGTGTTTTGGGATAAATCTAGTTGAAATTTTTTATGTATGGGTTTGACCTTGAAGCCCAAATATGATGTTGGGTTTAGGGAGTTACATTTAGTGGTATCAGAGACTAGCTTCAGCCTGTTCTAGGAAACCTCAGGGTAATACAGAGTCGTAAAAAGGGGTGTCTAGTGAATACACGCCTATAAGTCGAAGTTGTACTCATTTAAAGCTTAATATTCGATAGAGTAATCTTGTTTGTTTATTTGTGCAGAATTTAATCATGTCTAAATAGGCACGTGATCGTGATGAAAGTTGGGGATCTCGAGAGAAGAGCTATGATAAGGATTATGTTCTTGGGACCGACGAAGTGTCAGAGGACGAGAGGGGTCAAAGGGCTAATTATTTCACCCACCTGTATCGAGCCCTTCATCGTACAGTGAGGGTCATTCCTATACCTTTTGTTACCTTTCGTGACACCCTGATTGATGTGCTTCGCTATCATGGTGCAAAAGATTTTCTTAGGACGAGACAAGATAATCCGATCAAAGTGACCTAATGGTTGAGAGATACTCGTTGGAACTTGCGTCAAATGGGGTTGGAACCCAAAGACAAGTTGAAATGCATCATTTCTCTGTTAAAGAAGAATGCTCGAGAGTGGTGGGAGACGGTAGAGTTAGGATGGTACCCTAACCGACCCTCTTGGGATGACTTTCTTGATGAGTTCTGTTGGGGTAGGCGACATTCAGAGGAGTGTTGGGGTACCCTTGGTACATGCTAGAGCTATGGTTCGTTGGATCACATTAGGCATGATTGTTCATAGTTGGCTAGGGAAGGACATGCTCCTATATCTGCTATTGTACCATAGAGAGGTTGTAGGTGCGGTCGAGGTAATTTTTAGCGTGTGATGGAGGGTCAGAGGACAGTTACTCATACTGTGGCAATTTAACCTGAGGGTGGTGGACCGACAAGGATTTACGCGCATTGTGTGGGAAGGAATGATACAGATATGATTGCAGGTACTTTTACTTTGCAGTCGATACCATTACTTTCTTTGATAGATTCTAGTTCTACACATTCATACATCTTGCGCGAACATGCACGTTTGCTTGATATACTTGTGGAGGTGTTAGATGTGGGTATCTGAGTAACTAGTTCTTTTAGAGAGACAGTAGTCGCTAGGAGGTTGTTTAGGAGATGTCCTTTGATGGTTCAAGGTCATGTGTTTGCGGCTGATTTGATGGAGTTACGATTTAATGGTTTTAATGTAATCTTGAGGATGGATTGGTTGTCTGAGCATAGGGCTTTGGTCGATTTTGAGACCAAGCGGGTTTTGTTGAAACTTGTTGAGGATTATGAAGTGGTGGTTGTGGGCGAGAATTTTAAATTCTTGTCCAATGTGGTTTCAGCCTTGGAAGCGCATAAGTTGTTGGAGCTTGAGGGTCAAGCATATTATAGCTTATGTTATGAACACAAATATGAAAAAAGTGCGAGTCTAGGATATTTGTACCATTTGTGATTTTCTATGAGTATTTCCGGAAGAGTTGTCTGGATTACTACCAGATAGGGAGGTAAATTTTTGCATTGAGACGTATGTAGATACAGCTCCAGTGTCGATTGCAACGTATCGTATGGCACTGAAGGAGTTAAAAAACGCAGCTAAAGGAGTTTCTAGATCATGGTTTCATCTGACCTAGTGTGTCGCCGTGAGGGGCACAGGTGTTGTTTGTGAAAAAAATGATGGCACGATAAGAATGCACATTGATTATCGGCAACTAAACAAGTTGATGATTAAGAATAAGTATCCTTTACCTAGGATTGATGATTTGTTTGATCAGTTTCAGGGTGCTACGGTGTTTTCTAAGATTGATCTGAGGTCTGGGTATTATCAGTTGAAGGTTAAGGATAAAGACGTGCCGAACATAGCTTTTCGCACGCGTTACGGGCATTATGATTTCTTAGTGATGCTGTTTGGGTTGACTAATGCGCCTGCAGCTTTTATTGACATGATGAATTGGGTATTCTGTGAATTCTTGGATCAATTCATGGTAGTGTTCATTGATGACATTCTTGTGTACTCTCGTATCGAGGAGGATCACGATCGACACCTACGGATTGTGTTGCAAATTCCGTTGGATAATAAGCTTTATGCTAAGTTGAGCAAGTGTGAGTTTTGGATTAACAAGTGGTTTTTCTTGGTCATGTTGTTTCGGCAGAAGGTGTCCGAGTGGATCTGCAGAAGATCCTTTCGGAAACACATCAACAAACTCCCTAACAGTCTAAAAGCTCTCAAGCATTAGACTATCAACCCTCGTATCAACCACGTGAGCTAAGAAGGCCTCACGACCTTATTGAATCATCTTTTGTGCCGCCAAGGCTGACACCACATTTGACATGCAATGATTCCTCTCACCCTTTAACACAAGCTTGTCTCTATCCAAACCATGAAGCTTAAGGCTCTTTGCTCTACATCCCAGACTTGAGTCATGCTCAATCAACCAATCCATTCCCAAGATAGCATCAAACTCTTGAAATGGCAAGACCATCAAATATACAGGGAATATCTAACCTTGAACCTCTATCGGATACCTCCATTAAACCTTGTCTACCAAGACATAATACCCCAAAAGACTGGTTACATGGACCCCAACATTTAGGTCCTTGGCAGGAATGCCCCACTGATGGGATATCTCACTACGAATATAAGAAATGGTCAACCCTGAGTCTACCAAAGCAAAAATAAGGACAAAAAATAGGTTAAGTGTACCTGAGATGACGTTGGTAGCCTCATAGTCCTTTGATCCTTGACTACATATTATCTCTGAGTTGTGAAGAAAGTCATCTGATTCTGAACTAGGGCAGTATCCATGGCTTCTAGGTAGTCTCTCACAAAGTGGTCAGGTGATCCACAACTGTAACATACCTTAGCATTCTCATAGCACTCTTCATGATGCCTACACCCACACTGGACACAAACAAGTGTGTGCGATCCTCTAGCTGAAGTCCCAAAACTCATAGCTGAAGAGGAGGTATTAGGCCTTTGACGACCAGCAGACTCAGACCTACAGTCCAACCTTGCAAACTGATTTGATGCTCCTCTACCTTGATTCCAATTACCTCTATACCTTTTAGAATGGGACTGAGACTGATTGTTGTGGGAATGGTTTCCTTCACTCGAACCTCTATGACCTTTTGCATGGCCACAGGTTAGCCCATGCACTTGCTCAAGGGATTTAGCACTAATGGTTAAATCAAAAAACACATTCGGTGGATCGGCTATTAAATACGTCTGATATCTTTCCTCAATCCCCTTCGGAACCTCTTGCATCTTATCTTTTTCGTAGCTACCAACTCCGGGCATACCTGCTGTGCAAGAACTCTTCCTCGCACTAAAAAATAGGTCAGTTCCTTTGAACTAGGTGTGTGAACCGATCTCTCAAACTATCTAAATGGGCTTCACCCACATACTTCTTTTCAAACTTGTAACCCCCTTGACTCGGCCTAGACGCCATATCGAATTGAGCGAGCTACATTGGGTTTGCCGAGATAAACTCGAAATGGTTTACTTAGAAAATGGTCCATTTTTTTCATTTTATCTTATCTAAATGCATAATTAAGTCCTAAAGTGATCATGCTGGAAGCGGTAAAATTTACAACTCAATCGGGCGCCGAATTGACATCCAATTGAACAAGATTGCACTTCAAGGACCAAATTACAATTTTAGAAAATTATGAGGACCTTCTTAAATCCAAAGTTACCAAACCTTAATTAGTCAGGTTTCATGCATATCAGTTAAATTTCAACTTAAAATAATCATCCAAACTCATTTAATTGCATGATCAAGAAATAGGGACTAAACTGCAAAGATTCAAACTTTAGAACTCATAATACTAGAATTAACGGTCTGCGTACCGGTACAGCCCTTGTCCGTATTGGAATGGATGTATTTTATAAAGGGGCATCGGTACGGTCCTCAAGCGTACCAATACGGGTATTCAATTTCAAAACAGAGAATTCTAGTGGCTAAAGGGCGTATCGATATGGTTGCCCGTGTACTGATACCGGTGTTAATTTCCAACTATGCATACCGATATGGTGCTAGGCGTACCGATATGCCTGTGCAATTTTGCATAGAAATAAGCCGAGATAGACCCTGCGTACCGATCCCTAAAGACCAGTACTGGTACGGACTGGCCTGTAATGACCTCTTGGTCGAACATATGACACTTTGGCTCAATCTAACATGCTTCAAACATTACTTAAACTTCATAAAACAAGTCTAGAAACATTTTCACAATCAAATAGGTATGGTAGAGGATCATTCACATCATAACATATCCAAGCAAAGATCATATAGGCATGATCTCTACCTAAGCATGCAATACATATCCAACCCCGCAAAGCAAGTTATTAAGCATCATACAAGTCCAAAACATCAAATGAAACTTGTCCAAACTAGGGAGTAACAAAAACAACCCTCCCAATCACAACTTGGTCACATTGCCTCCTATTACTACATAGTATTTATAAAACCATACTTGAAAATGCTTCGCCCTTGGATTGCTGTTGCGCGTAATAAGTGCTACGCAATTGTGCAAGTATACACATCGCAAGTTATAGTATAAAAGATATCGTCTCCACAGGGATTGGTGCCACTTCAAGAATCTAGTCTCTTAATCTTTGTAAAAAGTAAAAACACAAGTAAGGATTATCAAGTTTAACTAATTACTAATCTAGAAAGCAATAAAATAAAATAAAAGATGAATTCAATTGAGAGAGATAGGCTAGGTTATCGTGAGTTGAGGTGTGATAGCCGATTGGATTGTCTTGGTAAAAGAGTGCATGGGCAACTCGATTGTTGCCGTGGCGACTTACAAACGGGTTGCCTTGGCAACTAATTGATGGTTGCTTGGGCGACTAGTTGGGCAACTACTTGGGCGATCGGGCAGCAACTTCAAGGTTCGGCGGAGCGTTCTTCAATGGTTTCTTCTTATCCCTAAGTCGAAACTCTAGCTACTTGTGCATGCCTTGATAATACATCCTGCGTGAATCAGGGTGAACAACAACCAATCTTGCGCTCCTCTTAGCCGTTGAAATCCTTAACTTATTCCTAAGCCGGATTAATCTTCACCATCATTGGATTGCATAAAGATCATATTCATTCGTTTCTTGAATCTAACTCTCCCGATATTAGATAAATGGATGAAATCACGAGATCCTCTCCCAATTCACTCAAAAACAATAATAAGAATCAAGAATGAATAAACCTTGAAATAGAAAAGTGCAAACTCTTATTACCTAAACAAAAACCAATAGTTTCTCACAACCACAAAACACAATAACCATAGCCAAGTAAATTTAGTTCATGGCTAGGTTCCAAAGAAACACAAGATAATTAATCCCTAGCATGAACCCAATCGAACAAAGATGAAGGAAGAGGCTTGTCGAAATCCTCCTTGCCCTTGATGCTTGTCGAAAAATTCTCTCCTCTTGCCCTACTTGGACTTGCCGAAATTTCCCTCTTGCTCTCCTTATTCATCTTGTCGAAATCTCCTTGATATTTATAGGGCTAGGCCAAAGTCCTTCTTTGAGGAGGAGTTTGAGTTGGAATTAAATTATCTTTAAAGAATATAATTCTTTATTATAATTTTATTCCTATTAGAACTTCTCCTATCCTCTTGGAATTTAATTCTTCTTTAATCTCTGCATGGCAATCAAATTCCTTTGGGCTTGGACCTTGCTCCATGTCATCTTGGGCTTGTAAAATCATGAACTTCGACATCCATATTGCTTTTGGTCTTTGTCGACAAATGCCATGGCAACAAGCGGCTCAGCGTCTCCTTCATGCCTTTGCCACGGCAACTAGCTCGACATTGCTTTGGCAAGTGATCCTGCACATACATACACAAAAACACCAAAGCAGCATCTATTTCCACAAAAATCACCAAGTTATGTAATCAAGCTCAACAATTGAAGGAATCATGGATTAATGCATGAATGGCTAACTATGCAACTATTATGAGCCTAAGTCTAACAATAATATGAGTAAAAAGGGTAAGAAAAATAGTACTTTTGAACACTTATCATACCCCCAAACTCGAACTATTGCTTGTCCTCAAGCAATGCAAACTCATAATTACCCGCCAAGACTTCAAATTTTCACAAACTTAGCTTTGAACTTGATTTCAATTCTCGAACCGGGGCACAAAAGTATGATTGGCTTTTTATTTTTCGGAAAAGCGAGGAGTTACTCGGAATCAAACTATAATGCTTGTGAGTGTGTGCGGAGTTGTGTGCAAGTTGATTTTTCGGATTCTATGCAAACAATAGGTTTTCAAATTACTTGATGGGTTCTTTTTAACATGTTTTAACTAGAGCCAATTTGGGCACCTCTAGTGTTTTATTTTTAGTTTTCTTAAGTTAATTTAATCGACTAGAGCCGGTTTGGGCACCTCTAGTTAACCGAAAAAAAATTTTAACGCCTCCTAGAGCCGTTTCGGGCACCTCTAGTGATCAATTTTTTTAGCGTATGCTAGAGCCAATTTCGGGCACCTCTAGCATTCATCCAATTTTTATTCTAATCCCCCAATTAGTTAATTATCAACCTAAGTTTACTAGAACTCCTTAAATCAATCAAACCACAACAGTGTGTTTCATCAAATTTAGCATCATAGTAAAATTCTAAGTTTTTCATGGTTATCCTAGAATAAAAATTCTCTATCAATTAAGTGCATTGGTAAAGTCATCATTGAATATTCATCAAATCTAAGCAATTCTTGTTCCAATTTAAAGGCATGGCAAGCAATTTATGTATCCTAAATGTAATGCTTAAGATTAATGTAACTAAACATGGTAATTACTAATAACAATCCCCCCCAAACTCGAGTGAGGCATTGTCCTCAATGCATGCATAAAAATAACGAAAAATAACAATAAAAATAAAAATGCATACGAGGACTTACTCCGAGAGTTCGTCATCGTAGATGATTAGTTTCCTTCTAGTTGGCGTCTTGATTTTCTTGCTTGAACGCAATGGTTGTTTTCTTGTTGCCGGTGGTGTCTTTAGCTTTGGTTGCCGTGGCATCTTCAGGGTTGGTTGCCGTGGCATCAGCTTGTGCATGCATGAAGTAAGTTGTCGCGGCATCTTCTTCATTGGTTGCGGGGCAATGATCTTGTGATAAATTTCCTTAGCATAGTAGTTGTGAGTCTTGTTGTGAAAAAGAAAATAAAGAAAACTGAAAACTAAAGATAATGAAGAAAAAATAAAATATCTCCTAAAATTAAAAATAAAAATAAAAAGAAAAAGAAAAAGGAAATCTTGAGAGGAGAGCATGCTCATGCATCTCCTAAGTTGACCACTTCCTTGTTACGTTCCACATGGGCACCATTGTAGTGCTTCAATCTTTGTCCATTAACTTTGAATTCATGGTTGTCAGAGATGGACTTGATTATCACAGCACCATGGGAGAATGGTTTGACGACTTCAAATGGTCCCGACCATCTTGATTTCAGCTTTCCCGGGAAAAGTTTTAGCCGAGAATTGAATAGGAGAACTAGTTGCCCTGGCGTGAATTGTCGTGGCAATAGTTTCTTGTCATGCCATCGCTTTGTTTTCTCCTTGTAGATTCGTGCATTGTTATAGGCGAGTGCACGAAATTCTTCTATCTCATTGAGATCCATCAAGCGCTTTTGTCCGGCACTTTCCCAATCCATATTCACGGTCTTGATTGCCCAAAGACGCCTTGTGCTCGATTTCCACCGGTAGATGACATGTTTTACCATAGACAAGCCGGAGGGGGGGACATACCTAATGGTGTTTTGAATGCGGTGCGATATGCCCAAAGTCGTTATCTAGTCTTAATGACCAATCCTTCATTGAGGGATTTACAACTTTCTCGAGTATTCCCTTCAACTCCCGGTTGGAAATTTCGCTTGCCCGTTGGTTTGTGGGTGATATGCCGTGGCGATCTTGTGTGATATGCAAGCGTTGCAACATCTTGGCAATTAGTCTACATTGTCAAAATGCTTGCCCCGTCGCTGATAATTGCTCTCGGCATCCCAAACCGTGTAAATATGTTTTTCTCGCGGGGAATCGTTGCGGTCTTGGAATCGTCGTTGGGAACTGCAGCTGCCTCTACCCATTTAGACACATAGTCGACGGCGAGTAAGATGTAGAGGTTGCGAATGAAGATGGGAAAGGTCCCATAAAATCGATCCCCATACATCGAACAGTTCCACCTCGATGATGTTCGGAGTGGCATCTCATGTCGCCTAGAGATATTGCCCGGCCCCTCCGCAACGATCACATTGCTTGTAAAAGTCTTGGGCATCTTTGTACAATGTTGGCCAATACAAACCGGATTGCAAGACTTTGGCATGATACGAGTTCCTCCAAAATGTCCTCCATAGGGTGAAGAATGGCATTGTCGGAGTACATTCATTGCTCTTCTTGAGGACACATCGGCGTATAACTGATCGCACATTGTTTAAACAAAAGAGGCTCGTCCCAAAAGTAATGCTTAGCATTATGGCGGAACCGCTTCTTCCCTTGGTGAGTAATGCCATACGAAAAATACCATAAACAAGGAAGTTAACTAAATCTGCGTACCAAGGTATTGCCGGGGCATGTCTTTGTCGTAGTGTCGCTCCCAAAATTGCCGAGGCGTGCTCGTCAAAGACTGCTGCGGCGTCGAGTTGCCGAGGCGTGTGCTTCCATGGTTGCCGAGGCATCATGGGCTGTCGAGGCGTCAAGGGTTGCCGAGGCGATTAGAATTTGTTCATCCGGGAATGCATCGCATATCTCTAGATCCGTCCTCCTCTCCCCTATTGCGTTCCAAACGTGATAAGTGATCGCCACTTGATTTTCTGTTCCTTTCTGTCCTTAATTTCAATATCAAATTCTTGTAAAAGTAATATCCAACGAATCAAACGAGGTTTAGCATCCTTTTTAGCAAATAAGTATTTGATTGCCGAATGGTCCGTATGAACAATTACCTTTGTACCAATTAAATAGGATCGAACTTGTCAAATGCGAAAACTACAGACTAGTAACTCTTTCTCCGTTGTTGTGTAATTCACTTGAGCATCGTTAAGAGTTTTACTAGCGTAGTATATCACATGGAAGGTCTTACGTGCGTTGGCCTAGTATCTTTGCTCCTACCGCGAAATCACTTGCATCACACATGAGCTCAAAAGGTAGCGCCCAATCGGTGGAGCGACAATGGGTGCGAGGCAAGCTTTTTCTTTAGGGTTTTGAATGCTTGGGTGCAAGAATCATCAAAATCGAAGACTTTATCCTGTTCAAGCAGATTACACAAGGGTTTAGTGATTTTAGAAAAATTATGAATGAACCTCCTGTAAAAAACGCATGTCCAGAAAACTTCGAATTCCTTTAACCGAAATTGGTGGGGGTAATCTCTCGATCACGTCCACCTTGGCTTTGTCTACTTCAATTCCCTTGGATGAAATCTTGTGGCCGAGCACTATTCCTTCATCTACCATAAAGTGGCATTTCTCCCAATTGAGGACTAAATCTGTTTCTTCGCATCTTGCCAACACCCTCTCTAAATTGCCGAGACAGCCGTCGAAGTCATTACCAAAAACCGAAAAATCATCCATGAAGATCTCAAGGAAGTCTTCGACCATGTGCGAAAAGAGCGCCATCATGCATCTTTGGAAGGTTTGCCGGGCGTTACACAATCGAACGGCATCCTTCGGAAGGCATAAGTACCGTAGGGGCATGTGAAGGTTGTCTTTTCTTGATCTTACAGTGCTATGGCAATCTGATTGTAACCTGAATAACCATCAAGAAAACAGTAAAGGGTTTACCCGCAAGACGGTCAAGCATTTGATCAATAAAGGGTAATGGGAAGTGATCTTTCCTAGTGGCTTTGTTTAGCTTTCGATAGTCCATACAAACCCTCCAACCGGTCACGATCCTGGTTGGGATAAGTTCATTATTTTCATTACTCACCTTTGTTATACCTCCCTTTTTCGGCACACATTGTACCGGACTTACCCACGTACTATCGGAGATAGGGTATATAATGCCGGCGTCAAGCCACTTGATGATTTCTTTCATTACAACCCCTTTCATGGCATGATTCAGTCTCCTCTGGGCCTCAATTGAAGGTTTGTGATCATCTTCCAACAAGATCTTGTGCATGCACACCGGGCTAATTCCCTTCAAGTCGGCAATTGTCCACCCTATTGCCTTTTTATGTAGTTTCAACATGTTGATCAGCTTCTTTTCTGCTCAGGCTGTAACTTAGAAGAAATAATTACAGGTAATGTATTATCAGTCCCTAAGTATACATATTTTGGTTGCTCGCAATTGTTTCAACTCAAGAATTGGTGGATTTTCGATAGAGGGTTTTTCGATCTTACCTTCCTTACCTGAGTAGTCCAGTGGTTCAAAGTATGTACCTGGTCGATTGACTAGCCAATTTACCTCTTCGGGTTGTTCCTCATCGACCGGCTCTTCATACTCACCAGGTTCCTCTTGATCGGCAATGTAGTTGCCGAGGCAACTAAATTCCTCATCGAAGTTAAATTCTGCCGTGGCATGAAGTAGTTGGCATTCTTCTGGATCATCGGCATGCCTTAGCGTTTGGAACACATTTAGTTTTACCTGCTGGTCATTCACCCTCATTGTGAGTTCTCCCTTTTCAACGTCGATCAAGGTTCTCCCTGTCGCTAGGAATGGTCTCCCGAGAATGATAGGTGCATGCTCATCTGCTTCACAATCCAAAACAATAAAGTCAGCGGGAAAAATGAATTTATCAACTTTTACCAGTATGTCCTCGATTTTTCCCTCTGGATGCACATAGGATCTGCTCGGCCAGCTGCAGCATAATCTGTTGTAGGTCTTGCCTTCCCGATTCCTAGTTTTCGGAAAACCGATTTAGGCATCAAGTTTATGCTAGCCCCTAGGTCGCATAGTGCTTTCCCGACATAGTGATTTCCAATAGAACAGGGTATTGTGAAACTTAGGGATCCTTCAACTTGGGCGGCATGCGATTGTGCAACATTGCCATGCATCCCTCTGTCATGCAACTGTTTCAAACTCTCCTAGCCTTGTTCTCTTGGACACAATGTCTTTAAGAAACTTGGCATAGTTTGGCATTTGTTCAATTGCTTCCACCAATGGCAAGTTGATGTGGACTTGCTTTAAGATATCAAGAAACTTCTTGAATTGGTATTCTTGCTTTTGTCGCTTCAATCTTTGTGGGAATGGTGGTGGAAGTCGGATATCTTCTATCCTTTCATTGGTTTGAAACCTGATTGACGGCATTACAGGGACATCTGGAGTTGCCGATGCGTTACCAGCCAAGGGTTGCCGAGGCGTGCTTATCGCAAGTTGCCGAGGCGTCACCGGTTGCCGCAGCAATTCTGGTTCAGCATCGAGACTTTGCCGCTAGGTTCGTCTTGATCTTTTTGTGGAGTTTTGTTTGAGCGGGTTTGAACCTCTCTAAGTTGTTGGCCACTTCTGGTGGTGATTGCCTTACATTGCTCATGGCAGTTCCTCTTGCGACTTGAGATCGCTAGGTAAACCTCCTTGTGGTCTAGTGTTGATTTTGAGCAAACTGTCCGACTTGATTTTCCAATGATTTGATTGCCGCCTCTTGGTTTTGCAATCTCATCTCGGTCTGTTAATAAAAGCATCAGTTCTTTTTATGAAATTACTATTCTCAGCCATATAAGATTCAGTTTTCATCATAAAAGCATTTAGAGAATTTTCCAAAGAACTAGATGTTGTCGGTTGTTCTTTGCGGCATCCATTGTCGTGGCATATTCTCTTTGGAACCCGATGCTTGTGCATTCTGATTGTTACAGTTTAGAGCATTGTTGGGATTACTCCATGAAAAATTCGGTGCTTCTTCCAAGCTGGATTGTATGTATTTGACATCATGTTGTTGCCCCGATTGTAATTCCCCACATAGAAGCTAGATTTCGGATTCTGCATACATTCAGAAGAATTATGGTTATCACCACATAACTCACAAAAAGAATCCATTACCTTGACTTCATGTGTGTTGTTTGGTTTTTGCATGTTCGGACCATCTTGGTTAAAGCGGCCAATTGTGCGAAATTGAATCGATGATCCTAGTTCATGTATTGTGGCTTGGCGTCTAACTCCTCCTCTTCTAGTAGATGGGAATTGATAATCATTCTTGGCCAGCCTGTTTAAAATTTGCATTGCTTCTTCCGGTGACTTATCTAGGAGTATGCCGTTTGCCGAGGCGTCTAGCATCATCCTTGTTGGTGTATTCACGGCATTGTAAAACATTGTCACTTGAGTCCACACCGGGAATCCGTGTAGAGGGCATTTATGTAGAAGTTCTCTATATCGCTCCCAAGCCTCGTACATGGATTCATCATCTGCCTGCCGAAAAGAAGTAATGTCGTTACGAAGCTTATCAATTAAATTTGTAGGATTAAATCTAGCAAGGAAATCACGACAAAGATCAGTCCAAGATGCTATGGATCCGGCAGGAATGCTATTTAGCCATGCTTTCGCCCTATCCCTCAGTGAATAGGGGAATAATCTTAATCGTAAGACATCAGGGGTGACTCCGTGTATCTTGAACGAGTTGCAAATCTCGAGGAAAGATTTCAGATGTTGTCGTGCATCTTGATTCTTTGAGCCGCCAAATTGACCTATTGTGTTGATCATATTAAACATTACCGGTTTCAACTCAAAGTGGTCGGCTTCAATTTCGGGTGCGACAACTCTCGGGTTAAGTCCATCAAGATCTTCTTCAAGATAGTCTCGAATCGTTCATTTTCGTGCAAGAATCACTCCTCCCCGCTCGAACATCTTGATTAATATTGCCGTCTTGATTTGCCATTGCTTCTCTTATCCTTCGTCTAAGTCTTTGTAAGGTTCGTTCGATTTACGGATCAAAGGGATATTACGGTGAAGTCGGTCTCGCCTGGTCATATACCAATGCAAAACCAAAGTTTGTTAGCCCTTTGAATTTTAAACAAGAAAAATAAAAAGAATGTGCAAGAAAATAAAAACAAAGTCGCTATTGCCAATCCCGCAACGGCGCCAAAAAACTTGTTGCGCGTAATAAGTGCTACGCAATTGTGCAAGTATACACGTCGCAAGTTATAGTATAAAAAGATATCGTCTCCACAGAGGATTGGTGCCACTTCAAGAATCTAGTCTCTTGCCTTTGTAAAAAGTAAAAACACAAGTAAAGGATTATCGAAGTTTAACTAATTACTAATCTAGAAAGCAATAAAATAAAATAAAAGATGAATTCAATTGAGAGAGATAGGCTAGGTTATCGTGAGTTGAGGTGTGATAGCCGATTGGATTGTCTTGGTAAAAGAGTGCATGGGCAACTCAGTTGCCGTGGCGACTTACAACGGGTTGCCTTGGCAACTAATTGATGGTTGCTTGGGCGACTAGTTGGGCAACTACTTGGGCGATCGGGCAGCAACTTCAAGGTTCGGCGGAGCGTTCTTCAATGGTTTCTTCTTATCCCTAAGTCGAAACTCTAGCTACTTGTGCATGCCTTGATAATACATCCTGCGTGAATCAAGGGTGAACAACAACCAATCTTGCGCTCCTCTTAGCCGTTGAAATCCTTAACTTATTCCTAAGCGGATTAATCTTCACCATCATTGGATTGCATAAAGATCATATTCATTCGTTTCTTGAATCTAACTCTCCCGATATTAGATAAATGGATGAAATCACGAGATCCTCTCCCAATTCACTCGCAAACAATAATAAGAATCAAGAATGAATAAACCTTGAAATAGAAAAGTGCAAACTCTTATTACCTAAACAAAAACCAATAGTTTCTCACAACCACAAAACACAATAACCATAGCCAAGTAAATTTAGTTCATGGCTAGGTTCCAAAGAAACACAAGATAATTAATCCCTAGCATGAACCCAATCGAACAAAGATGAAGGAAGAGGCTTGTCGAAATCCTCCTTGCCCTTGATGCTTGTCGAAAATTCTCTCCTCTTGCCCTACTTGGACTTGCCGAAATTTCCCTCTTGCTCTCCTTATTCATCTTGTCGAAATCTCCTTGATATTTATAGGGCTAGGCCAAAGTCCTTCTTTGAGGAGGAGTTTGAGTTGGAATTAAATTATCTTTAAAGAATATAATTCTTTATTATAATTTTATTCCTATTAGAACTTCTCCTATCCTCTTGGAATTTAATTCTTCTTTAATCTCTGCATGGCAATCAAATTCCTTTGGGCTTGGACCTTGCTCCATGTCATCTTGGGCTTGTAAAATCATGAATTTCGACATCCATATTGCTTTTGGTCTTTGTCGACAAATGCCATGGCAACTGGCTCGGCGTCTCCTTCATGCACTGCCCTGGCAACTAGCTCGGCATTGCTTTGGCAAGTGATCCTGCACATACATACACAAAAACACCAAAGCAGCATCTATTTCCACAAAAATCACCAAGTTATGTAATCAAGCTCAACAATTGAAGGAATCATGGATTAATGCATGAATGGCTAACTATGCAACTATTATGAGCCTAAGTCTAACAATAATATGAGTAAAAAGGGTAAGAAAAATAGTACTTTTGAACACTTATCAATTGCCTATTGTTTGATCGCTGTCTGAAATGCGTACTTCTCTGCATTGATGAGAAATGAGAGCGTAGGCTTATAAGCTTTGTGAAGGAATCTCAAAAACACTCATCAATGCATTTAAAACCATTTTGTTTCCAAATAAGTATTAAAGCTCATGCCAAAACATCTCATGCTTCTATAATCTTTACAAATATACACTTTTAAACAATCGCAACACATGTATCATGGATTTCTAGCATCAACCTCAATTTAAGCTTTCTCATGCTAAAACCACAAAAATAGTAAGCTTAAAGAGCATCTCATGTATAAACCATATTATACAAAATATAATCCATTTCTCATGATACATTATATCATATATTGGCATTCAAGTGACCCAAAAACCATTTCCAACTATTTATAAAAACACATTGGATACACGAATTTCCCAAGTGGTTTCTTTGACCATTTTACATACATCCTCGAACCGGAGCAGCCCTCAACGGTTATGATGTATAAATCCACCAACGGGAGAATTGGCACACTCTTGACCCCTCGACCGTTGCGGTTCTCATGGTGGAGCATGGCACACTCTTGACCCCTCGACACACATGAGGCGACTTATTATAGTGCACTTTAAACCCTATGGCTAGCCAACTATATCCGATAACTTTTAATCTCAGCCACTTGCCAATATACTCTATAAAACCACATTACCTCGCTGTTTTACATATGCATCAATCAAACCAATTTCCAATACATTAAACCATGTATTCTAGTATTCTCAAAACTCTTTTCATAAATCATTTGGCATTCTCAATAATCATCACATATTATCATTTGCAACATATTTCCTTTCTAAACCATGCATATAACAGTAGGTAATCAAAACCATAAACATGTGCATGAGATTGTATTTTGCAAAACCAAAAATGAGAGTGAGATCAACCAATACTTATTTTCGAGCTTAGACAAGTGTTTCAAACTTAATCTAAACTCCCAAAAACCATATTCAAACCTTTTAAAAACAGTAAACCACGTTTCCACTCACCGACAACCTCCACTTGTCGAAGCGAAATGAAGCTTTCGAAGCCCCAAAAACCTCTCCAAAAGATGAAGGATTCGTCTCCCCTATTTTACCCACACAAAATATAGGATTAATGCATTTCTATGCATCTCTAAACACAACAACACATCTGCTCAACTTTGCCTCACTAAAAACCATCAAACGCTTCCTTAAAAATCCGAAAACATCACCAAACTCAACCTAAACAAAGCCCAACCAAAACCTAACTATTTTAATGTCATAACATCATCAATTAACATCCAAAAACAACAATATAACAGCCTTATACCTCCAGCAACCTTTCAACACTAAGATCACCTCAAATTCTAACTATTTACAACCTAGAAAATTAGCAGTTCACTTAGTTTCGTGATTCCTTTTATTAATCTCTTCTCATAATATTAAAACACATCTTATAAAAGATCTAAATCAATTAGAATCAACACAAAACCATATACATATCAAGACTCATCAAAACTCAATTAAAACTTTAAAATCATGATTTAATCACAATCACATAACAAAAATCACTTGTAAAGGATCAAGAACTTGGGAATTTCAATAAAGAAAATTTAATTAGAGGAGAGAAATAAAAATCACCTCTAATTGTTGATTTCTCTCTTAATTGACAAGATTTGAGTGAAATCTCTAAGAAAACAAATAGGATTTGGTGTAGAAATCAAAGGAATCAATTACGAGATCAAAAGGAAATCAAAAAGGAATGATTCCTGAGAATTTTAGAGTAGAATTGATAGTTTGGATGCTGAGAAAGTTGAGAGCAAAAGTAGTTACGTAAGAAAATGAAATTGGTTATTAAAATCCTTTTAATCAAATCTCTTTTATTTTTATTTAATAACCTTTTAAAAACAATTTAAAAATAGCCTAAATTAAGGGGAAAATATGATTAAAAACTTTGGTAAATTAGCTCCTTGAAGATTTTAAGTTTTGACCATTTTACAATTTAGTCACCAAAATAGTTTTGAAACTTTACATTTTAGTCACCAGATCAAAATGTTCAAAAATCCGATTTTATTTCTTCAAATTGAATTTTCCAAAACCCTTAGAATATTAATTAAACATTTTCTAATATTTTTCCATATTTTATTTTAACCAAAAACCATTTATTATGAATTAATTCCTGAAACTAGCTCGAATCGCCTAATCTGGTCCCCCTGAACCGTCTAATCGATCTAGCTAACATCTAGGCCCAAATTCGTGGCATTACAACTCTCCCCCTCTTAAGAAATTTCGTCCCCGAAATTTACCTAACGAAAAAAGGTAAGGAAACTGCTTCTTCATGTCCTCCTTACTTTCCAAGATGGCTTCCTCTGCACCACGATGTTGCCACAAACACCTTTACTAACTCAATGGTCTTTCCACAAAGAATCTTGCTGCTAGAATCCAAAATTCTTATCGGTTCCTCGTCATAGGTCAAATTCATATTCAACTCAATCTCCTCAACAGGCATCACATGCGATGGGTCTGATCTATATCTCCGAAGTATCGATACATGGAAAACATCATGTATCTTCTCCAACTCCACACGCAACCTCAACCTATAAGCAACTGGACCAACATGCTCCAACACCTCATAAGGCCCAATGAACCTTGGACTCAACTTGCCTTTACATCCAAACCTCATCACCTTATTCCAAGGCGAAACTTTAAGAAACACTCTATCTCCAACTGCAAACTCAATCTCCCGACGCTTCAAATCAACATATGACTTTTACGATCCGAAGTCACCTTCAACCGATCACTAATAAGCTTCACCTTCTCATTGGTATCCTTCAGCACATCATGCAAAGAAACATACTTTTCTCCTACCTTCGCCCAACAAAGTGGCGTGCGACACCTTCTACCATAAAAAGCTTCATACGGAGCCATTTGAATACTATCCTGATAACTATTGTTATAGGCAAACTCCACCAACGAAAATTGCTTCTCCCACGTCCCTTGAAAATCAATGATGCAACACCGCAACATATCTTCCAACACTTGGATAATGCGTTCAGACTGACCATCGGGTTTGAGGATGATACGAAGTACTAAAATTCAACCGCGTACCCAAAGCCCTATGCAAACACTCCCAAAACCTCACTGTAATGTGAGGATCCCTATCCGACACTATAGACTTAGGCACCCCATGCAACCTCACAATCTCAGCAACATACAACTTTGTCAACTTATCCAAAGTATAAGTCGTATGTACAGCCAAAAAATGTTCACAAATCGTAAACCTATCCACAATCACCCATACGGAATTCTTCTTTGATGGCATCAAAGGGAATCCGATCACAAAATCCATGGTAACTTTCTCCTACTTCCATTTCGAAATCCTCAACGGTTGCAATAACCCAGAAGGAAACTGTTGCTCAGCCTTAACACGCTAACATACCATACAACGAGCTATAAAATCCGCTACATCCTTTTTTAAACCAACCCAAAAATATTCCTTTTTCAAATCCGGATACATCTTTGTACTTCCTGGATGCATTACAAAAGGACTCGAATGTGCTTCAGTCAAGATTGTGTGCCTTAACTCCTCATCCTTCGGCACAACCACTCGACTCTTGAAACACAAAACACTCTCATCATTAAAACAAAAATTTGTCTGATTGTCATCCATAATATCCTTAACATGCGGTACCAACGAATTATCATACGGTTGTTTCTCCTTGATCAACTGTAACACCGATGGCTTCACTTGCAACTTAGTCAACAAACTATTGTCCCGCGTCACACTCAACCGAGCAAACATTACCCTCAGCTCTACTGCAACCTTCCTACTTAAGGCATCGGCTACAACACTATCCTTACCTGGATGATACTCAATCGTCAAATCATAATCCTTGAGCAACTCCAACCATCTTTGTTGCCTAAGATTCAACTCCTTTTGTGACATTAGATATTTCAAACTCTTGTGATCCGTGTACACAATGCACTTCTCACCATACAGATAATGCCTCCAAATCTTCAACGCAAACACCACCGCAGCAAGCTCTATATCATGTGTAGGATAGTTGCTCTCGTGCACCTTCAATTGCCTAGATGCATAAGCTATAACTTTACCCTATTGCATCAACACACACCTCAAACCAGCATAGGATGCATCGTTATAAACTACAAGCTCTTTCCTCGACTCAGGTTGAATCAAGATCGAAGTGTGCGTCAAAGCTTCCTTCAACTTATCAAAACCTTCTACTAACGGTATGTTAATCTGTAACTGCTTAAGAACTTTCAAGAAGCGCTTAAATTACTGATCCTGCTTGTGCTTCTGTTATCTTTGTGGAAACGGTGGAGGTAGGTAAGCAAATGCTGACTCTACCGGTTTTGTCAATGGATGGCTTGCATCTGACTGAGGTCTGGCATCAGACAGTGGTTTGGCATCACTTTTGTTCGCTTCTTTCCTCTCTACTTCTTTTGGTTCCTCTACTGGTCCTTTCTCTTGGTAATTGGCTAACTGCTTGACAAGTATCTCAGCCTCGCATTGTTTGCCACTCTAAAGAGTTATAACTTTGTACTATTCATTACCTCTCTAGAAAGCATATTCTGTGTCGCTTGGCAATGCTCCTTGGGGTAGATTCCTAAGTGCATTGGCAATCTGTCCAATCTGAATCTTCAGGTTTCACATAGATACTGCTAAACTCTGAACAGTTGCATCATTTCTCTTTGTATACTCTGTTAAAGTCCCCTGATTGTTTCTTTGTCCTACATAAAAGTTATTTTGCGCCCTCTGTGGTATGGCATTCTGATGGAATCCTTGCTGGACATTGTTATTCTGACGCTAGGCATTGTGTTGATTACCCCTTTGATTTCCTAAGCTAAATTTGGGTGTTGCCTCTATCCTGTATTGTAAGTATTGGAATTTGCATTATAATTACGATTGAAATTGCCAATAAAATTTACCGACTCAAGGTTGGCAAGGCAATCTTCCATGTAATGGTCCTCCCCACATATGGTGCAGAATGGGTCCAACGCCTCAATCTCTTAAGATTATTTACTTTTTGCAAAGTTCTCACCATGCTAGTAAGATTAGAAATCTTAGCGTTGATGGATGTTTATTCATCTAGAGCTAATTTCCCTCCAGTTTTAGTTCCGGTCTCTAGTCAGGCAGTAGGATACTCAAAGTCGTTAGTTGAGATCCTTTTAAGGATGTCAACTATAGTTCTTGTCCAGCAACGAACTGTTTGCCAACTCATTAATAATAGTTCTGGCATGAGCATTGAGTCCATTGTAGAAAGTCTCTATCTGGGTCCAATTTGGGAATCCATGCATAGGACATCTTCTCAACAGGTCCTTAAATCTTTCCCAATCATCATATGGGGTCTAATTATCAGCCTGTCTAAACGTAATTATCTCGCTTCTCGGCTTAGTAGTGAGTTTAGGTGGCTAGAATCGTAGTAAAAATTTCTTACATGGATCTCTCCGTGAGGTGACAGAACCAGGTGGCAAGAAACTAAGCCATGTTTTTGCTCTATCTCTCAAGGAAAATATGAATAATTTTAGCTTCATTGTATCCTTCGACACTTCAGGTTGCTAAAATAGCTGGCAAACTTCCATGAATTGCTTCAAGTGTTGCCTCGAGTCTCCAGTAGGTGCTCCATCAAATTGTCCTACATTCGAAAGTATTTGTATCATTACCGGTTTAAGTTTAAAATTTGGTGTATTTACCTCTGGACAAATCAGTCCTGGCATCAAATTGTCTATGTTCGGTGTCGAGTGTTCTAGAATAGGTCTCTTTTTCTCCACATTAACAGTTAGGGCAACAGGTGCGGCCAGTAACCCATTGTGGCTTGGTGGATTTCCCTGACTGTTTGGGTTACCATCAGCTCTTCCATTGCCTCGATGTGCCATCTCTCAAGCTTTTCTTCTTAACCTTCGTAAGGTTCTTTCAATTTATGGGTCGTAAGGCCAATCTTCCACCACAGGGTGGTTTTTGGTTGTACACTAGTTAAACTAAGTAAAATAAAATAACAAAATGAACAAAATAAGTAAAAATCAAAACAATAAATTCCATCGTAATCCCCGGCAACGGTGCCAAAAACTTGTCGACTTTTGCTAACACTTGGCAAACAATTGAATATTTAGTGTAAAAGTGCAAGAAAACAATGCCAAGGTGAGTCTTATACGTGCAAGTATACACGGTCAGCAAGTAATACAGAAGTAAGCTGAGCATTGAATCCACAAGGATTGACCAAGAACTTATTTGCTTAATGTTTACTTGTTTGCAAGAAAAATAAAAGTGTTGGAAAGAACTGAGTTTTTGTTTGAAACATAGCAAAAGCAAAGTAGTGAAAAATGAAAACAATCTGGCAACAAAAATGTTTAATTGAATGATGAGCGTTGGCAAGTGATGCCTGGATTAAGCGTTACTTATGCCAGCCTTTAATAATGTCCTACCTTGATTTTATTGCCGAGTAGATTAAAAGTAGTTTTGCCTCTATCGATGACAATACCCTAAGTTAATCATGAATAAACCCCTATATGTTTATAGTGAAGCTTTTTCATTAATTAACTCGATTTAGTGTCAACCTTTACTCCTAAGGGGTAGACTCACTTCTTAAGTAAGTTCATCTACTTGAACATCTTTTGTCGAAGCTTCTCGCCTTAGTATTTGGCAATTGATAGTTGGTCCATAAGTTTGTTAAGATATTAAGGTGAATAAGCACAATATGCCAATTGTCGTATGGCAAAGGATTTGAGAAAATTAAGTACTAGCATATAGAAAATAATGCTAAGGCATTGTAAATTATTAAAAAAACATAAATTTAGCGTTCATCGCAAATACCGCCCAACCAACTGTAAAAGCTTAGTTCATGGTTGGGGGTCTATCCACAAAATATGATCGTATCTTAACATCACCATTCAAATAAAATTAAAACTAAGAGAATGGGAAATAAGGAGATCCATTGATACAGCCCTTCGATTGCTCCAGAGCTCTCGGTCTTAGCTGGTAGGACCATGTCGCCTATCGGTTCACCATGGTGCAGCCTCTCTTCCAATTCCCCCTCCAAATGGTGGCTTGAGCTTCTTTAAATAGGCTTGCATAGAAACCCTGGGATAAGCTTCTTGAGTTTAAAATTTAAACGTGCGAAGGGATAAGATGCGATATCCTCTTATCCTGATTTGAGTCCTAGTAATGACGTGTATAGGATCCAACGGCTACTTGACTAATCAACGGCATCAATCCTTTGCCAGCTGAGCTTTGGCATTGCCTGGTCCGTCTATGCTAACTGCTACTTGGCAACTATCTTGCTTGTTTTCTTGCGCTCTTCGCCAGCGCCTCTCAGCCATGCCTGCCTGCCTATGTCCTACATCAAAACCAGCAAAACAACCCTTCATCCTGGCAACAAAATAACTCCCAAATCCTTATACAAATGCATGAATTCTAACAACTAAATGGGAACATATCTACTTAAAGACAAGCAAAAGCTTTGAGAAATAAGCGTAAAAATTTGTACTTTGAGGAGTTAACACCCAGCTCATTCTGTGTCGAAGGAGTTTCCTTATCCTAAAGGATATGATGTTTATGCTACGAGCAAGTATCATTTAGGAAGTTCATGTCATACTACCGAGAATTATGGGGCTCTGAAGAACAAGATTGAAGATCTTATCAAAAACAGATTATTGAGTTTCGAAGATTGGAAATCCAAGCTCCCTAAAGACAAACCATTACCAAAGCACTCTAGGATGCAAAAATGAAGAAGAGTCAACATCCAACGATCATAATCAAGTGCCCATGACAAAGTTCAAATTCTAGTGTCCATGTCTTAGAACCACACTTGACTAATGGTAAAAAAAACAAGAGTTAGTGGTCCTCATTTTGATTCAAAACCTATCTCAGGTGGAGAATTGTATCCTCGATTGTTGGCAGCCCAAATAATAGCCCCACATTTCCTCGCACCTCTAAAACCTTCATACCCAAAGTGGTATGATACTAAGGCTTAGTGTGAATATAATGTCAGAGTTTAAGGACATTCCATTAAAACTTGTATCAACTTCAAACGTTGAATTCAAAACTTTTTAAGGAGAATAATGTTGAAGTTGAAATGGGAGGTCTACTTGATTTGACCACTAAATGCTTAGATGGAATGAAGCCAAAGGAGACCAAGATTAAATAAGAGGAAGGGCATCATTTGAAACATGATACCCAATCAAGTAGATCTAGGAAGGTAATAGATGATTTGAGTAAATATCTAAAATGCCTGCGAGCTGATTACCAAGAGCTTCATTTAGTTTTTAAGATTGAAGGGTTGGGAGACACCCCATAAGAATGGAAGAAAAAGGTCAATGAGCTAAAGAAAGCGATTGAATAATAGAGAATTGATTCAAAAACAAGCAAGAAATAAGAAAAGATTTTATCCCATAGTTTACGAAAATGAAAAATCAACATATCATTCTTAAAAAGGAATTAAGAAATAGCCAAGTCAAGAGTGAGATGTAGACTACGTGTATACGTATGCATGAGGATGGTTTTATGGAAAATGAAGTTTTAAAGAATCAAGTAGATGAGCTTGAAGGTTTTCTACAAACCTATAAGATCCATGTTGATGTTGTCATGCAAGTTTTACAAGAAAACCATACGAAGTGGACTCTCTACCTTCAAGAATCCAAACAAAGGATACGAGAAAGGGACGACGACATGAGAGCTATTGTTACCCAAGCGCATGAAAGTAGCTCAACGAGTGACAAACTTGGCTGACATAACAATGACATTGAGTCAGAATATCGACCTAGTGCTAAATCATAAAGGGAAGCTAACTCGATTTTTAGAGGAAATTAAGGGGTTAGATGTTAGGTCTTACTGCTGTTTGTAAATAATTGATATTTAATGTAAGAAAAACTTTTTTATTTCAATGAAATTTGTTCTATGGCGATCACTTTTGGAGTAAATATCTTTATGCAGACATATTTCATTTCAGTTTAGCATTGTATTGTATACTTAAAAGCATTACTTTGACATTCATGGTCTAATTAATTTAATTATTTACGTGATCTATTCGTAGTGATCCAAATATCAGTTAAAAGCATGTAAACTCATTGTAATCAAGGACAATATGATAGAAATAATGGAACAATCTTAGGAAAGACTACAATAACTATTGCAAGAACATTAATCCAAGAGGCAACAAGATACACGAGATTAATTATTACTTTCTCAGCAAGAAATGTTAACCCTAGTCAATCAAACGTTGGCTGTGAAATCGGGATGTTAAAGGGTTGCTTTGATACCATTCACAACAAGGTCATTACATTTTTTAAAAAAACACACATCTTTTGAGAAAAAAGATAATAACCTGTGACATAATTCACACCCCGATTAATCTAAGTACCCAACAACAATAGAACTCACTCAAGCCATGTCATTAACTTTTTATTTTATTTATATATCAATAATACCTTCTAACATTTGACGAATTAGATATGCCCTCCAGTCAACGCCTGAAAGGAAAACCCTTTATTGAAGAAACTCATTTTTTCCTCTCTTCCCTGTTTGAAATTATTATATCCCTTGCATTTTTTAAAAGATCTCAAAATCAAAATATCTACTGCAAGCGGGTATATTCTTTTCTAAGTTTAAAGTTATTTTTTATTTTGTCATTAATATTATTTTTTTAATTTGAGCTTTAAGATTACAATGCTGCGGGTCTAATTGTTCCAGGCCACCAAAGTTGTCAACTTTTTTTCTAAACAACAAAGGCGCTAACTTTTTTTAGATTACGCGGGATTTTTTTAGATTTGAATTTATTTAGGGATTTGATGAATTTTGCTTGGACAAAAAATCAGCTAAGGGAAATATGTCTTTTGGAAAGATGCTAATAACCCCGTGATACAATTTACAGCCCAATAAACCTAAGTACCCAACAACAATAGAACCAGCCCAAGTCATGTCATTATCATTTTTATTTTATTTATATAAAAATAATGCTTTTTAACATTTGACTAATTGGCTTCGCCCTCCTCTGTAGTCCTGAAAGGAAAACACCTTCAAACTTTATTGAAAAATATTTTCTCTCTCTCTCTTTCCCATGTTTTAAAATCATTTCCTTCCACACATTAATTTTAAAGAGCTTGAAATAAAAATATTTTACTAGAAGAGATGAGCGTATTTTTGAGTTTAAGGTTATTTTTTATTCTATTTTGTAATTCTATCGTCGATATTCTATCATCAATGCTGGCTTTTTCTGATTTGGGCTTAGAGGTTGCAAAGTAGTGAGGTTAATTGTTCTAGGCCATCAAAGTTGTCAACTTTTTCTTTTTCTCGCCATCAAAAGTGTTAAATTTTCTTTTCTTAACATTAATTAAGTGAGATTAATTTTGATTTGAAGTTTGTTATTTAGGGATTGAAAGAGTTTTGCTTGGAACTTGTGTTACGATTGGACATAAAATCAACCAAGAGAAATATATCTTTTAGTAAAAAGATAATAACACTATGACATAATTCACAGTCCAATGAACCTAAGTACCCAACAACAATATAACCCACCCAAATCATGTAATTATCATTTTTATTTTATTTATATAGAAATAGCCCTTTAACGTTTAAAGAATTGACTTCGCCCTCCTCTCTACTCCTGAAAGAAAAATATATTCAAAACTTCATTGAAGAATATCATTTTATATTCTCTCTCCTAATAACTCCGCTAAAAATGTGTATTTCATATCATTTTATTTGCGTTATTCTTTACTTTCGACTCCATATAGTTGCATTTAGGATCATATTACATGAATTATTATGAGTTTGCTTATGAGCTTGAACGGTTATGTAATTGATGCTATTTATGGGGGGAAATAGTGTCCACCTTCTGGCGCTCTTGTCACGGGCCATCGAAATGACTTTCCACATTGTCTACCCCACTCTCTAGGGCACTCGTCTTAAAATTGACCAATCGAAGGGTCATTTTGATACCATTTGTTATGTGGTCATTACCTTTTTTTTTAAAAGACAAGTCTGATAAAATGTACAGTGTCATCTTTTTTTATCTCAAGACCTTTATTTTTTTTTAATGTGAGATTAATGTCATACACTTCTATAAGAAGAGACACAACCATTTGGATACCAAAGCATGAAAAATTAAAGAGTGTCAGGAATAAAAGGTACATATGAGAATAAAGCAAGAAACTCAACTATATTGGTATGTTAAATCTCATTAAGGATGATCCGTCCAACCCACTACATGTCTGGATCAAGAGGTTTAGTTTAATAATTTTGGTACTGTAAACAAGTCGTGGCATATAGATATTTGGGGTTGTGCTTGGGTAAAGGGTTTGCATTATTTTGATATTTTGTTTAATTTGTAACTTGGGCTTTAGTCATACTCGTGCGAAAATTGGGTTCTATTACAGTAAAATTTTTTTGATGAAAGTGTTTAATTTTTAATAAATTATAAATATTTTAATTTTTAATTTATCTTATATTTATAATTTTATTGAATTTTTTGTGTTTTATTTTTAATTTTTTTAAATATTTTATGTATTTTTTATTAACTTTATGATTTGTTTTAGTATTTTGATTTTCTAGAATTATCACCTTCCTTAATTTTGAAATTATAAGGGTTAGATAAGATATTTACACTAATTTGCTAATCAATTTTAAGATAATCTACTGGTAAAAGTTTAACTCAAATACCAAATTACTTATAAAAAAAACTAAATTATTCGATTAAATTAACTATAATAAATTGTTGATTCTACTGAAAATATATTCAAGAAATATTAGTAAGCGGAGACTAACGAAAGACAGTCAAAGACATTTCTTATGAAAGTGTTCAATTTTATTAATACTTTACAAATAATTTTAAATTTTAATTTTGTATATTTATAATTTACATGATATTTTCATTTTCATAATTTTCAATTAATTTTTTGAATTTTTGTAGTATTTTTATTTTAATAGTTTTTATGAATAATTTAATTAATTTAATATTTTAATGATTTCTTAATTTTCTCTTAAAGATTAAATAAGACTTCGAAGTTTCAATTAAAATTAGGGTAAACTACACCCAATGTCACTTAACTATAGCATTTGTAACAAATATGTCATTTTTGTTTTAAAAGTTACAAATAAGCCACTCAATTATAAATTTGTTTCGAATAAGTCATTTTTTCATTAAAATTTAAATGGATGTCAAATGTGGATTGGTATAATAGCAATTTTAGTCCCTAAAATTTACAAATTCTATTATTTAATAATTAAATAAATTTAACCATTCATATTTAAAAATTCTATCAATTTAGTCATTTTTGTGATATTTTCAAAGCAATCGAGTCCATCGGATTAAAACAATAATTATTTAATTGTATTATGTCATAAAGCAATAACAAATTATTATTAAAATATTATTATATCAAGAAAGTATTGTAACACCCATAAAATATGATTAGAAGTTTCGGGTAATTTAGTGTAGTTCGGATTGAGTTCCCAGTAAGTATCAAACCGATTAGTGAAATTCTGATGTTTTCTAAAAATATATTATGATTATATTAATAATTCCAAGAAGTCAAAATATTTCCAAAAGTCAACCTAGCGTATTATAAAAATGTTAATTTGTGAATTATGGCTTTAATTAAGTAAAGTGAGTTTTAATTAGTTAATTTAGTGACCAAATTAAAAATAAATAGGATCAAATCATAAAGAAAGGAAAATAAAAATCTTTTGGGAAGCAATTAAACCTTTTGTTTTTTGCCTTCAAAATTCTCTTCTAGCTTGTTTTTTAAACCGACGGCTCTTCCCACTCCTTCCAAAAATATTTTTTTAAAATATTTCTAGAATCTTCTTAAATATTCTAGAAGTTTTTAAGTAATTCTTAACTCAAATGCTTAACTAACCAACTCTCTATTTTCACAAAACACTCAGTTTCAAGAAAACCATACAAAATTCTCTCGACTCTTTTTCACGTTCAAGAGGGAGATTTCATTGTTACAACTCATTTATGTTTAAAAAAAAACACACAGCATTTTAGTTTGTTTAGTTGGTTTCCTAAACGGCACCGTTACTTGTAATGGGTTAAAAATCCAAAACACTAGGGTTTCAATCATCTTTTGGGAAATGAAATAAAATAGTTTCTTTGTCATTCTATGCTTTCATTCTCCATTTTATTTCTTCTTATTGTCTGAGCTGCCTTCAATCTAACGCCATTCTTCTTCCTCTTCTATAATATTCTTAATCTCGATTTAGACTTGTTACAATATGTATCAGTAGCCTTTGATTCTTGGAAAATATGGTGAGTCAAATTCAACAGGAGCTTCAAAAGGTTCAATCGGATGTTCAACAGCTACAATTTGACCTTCACCAGGTGGAAACGATTATGACCGATCGTTGTTCACAAGTGGAACACACCATCAAACCCTTCCATCTGTCCGATTAGAGATTCGAGATGAGCTTGCAATCTTCAAAATTGACATGCAATCTTGGATTTCTGGTCTCAAATCCATGATTAAGAATTTTTTGAGGAACCTAGGGTTCCAACGGGAGCTATGAGCGAATCCTTCGCACCTTTTGCCAGTATCACTAATCCTCAGCCAATGATGACAGTGGATATGCTACCAAGAATTCCTTCACCACCATTGCTAGATATGCTACGAGCGAATCAATCGTTGGAGATAGAAATCCAAAAATCTATTGCTCTTTCCTTGCACAATGTTTACCGTACCATGGGGCTGGAAACGGGTCTTCATGACCCAACTCGGGCCAAAGCTCCAATTTTTGTTGCGGGTTCAAGTATCGGGGTTCAAAGTGGGGCGTGGAATAGATTTGGGTGATCCAAATCGATGACTGTTGGGTCCTATGACAAGGGTCTGGAATGAGTTGTTTCCAATCAAGTGTGGTAGTAAACCGGTTCAAACTCTTTGCAACCATTCGATTCATGAAAGAAAGGGTTATCCGGTTTGATTAGACTGATTCAAGGTAATTTTTTCAATCGAATTAGTTTCATAATCTTCCTTGTGATTTGATGCGTGAAATATAGTATACGCAATTAGAGCAAGTATACCCATCGTATAGTTATATAATGATAAGTATCGAGTATCGTATAGGGATTAGAGTGATAAACTCAAAGTAACCGCACAAAAAGAATATAAATAACGAACAATGATAAGGTGGTGAGAACAATAAAGTAGCACCGAAGCAAAAAGCAAAATGAAGCAATTATTGAAGAAGAACAAACTGATGCTGACTCACAAAGGTTTCTAATGGGAATGGATAGCTAGGTTTATTGCTAACTACAATACTCAACCATTACTCGAATGCTATACCAATGAAACAATATCCATCTACTCGGCAAGGTTTTCATAAAAAATTAACTCTCTCGATATTAAGCCATAAATCATAGCCAAATGCTGCTCTCGCTAGCTCTTACAAGATTAGGCATTATCATCAATGAACAAAATAGATAAGAAAAAGAATATTATAGCATTAAATAATAATTAAACGAAGTATTTTAATAATAAAGCTAACCAAAGAGTATTTAGCTCATGTCTGAGCAATAATCATCCATCCAAATAAAGTATAAATTCATGGCAGTCAAATAAAGCAGGATTACAACTCAAGTTAACAGCTTAAGTTCTATTGTTCACACAATCTAACTTAACTCTCTTGATATTAAGCCATAAAGCATAGACAAATGCTGCTCTCGCTAGCTCTTACAAGACTAGTCATTAGCATTAATGAACAAAATAGATAAGCAAAAGACTGTTATAGCATTAAATAATAATTAAACAAAGTATTTTAACAATAAAGCCAACCAAAGAGTATTTAGCTCATGTCTGAGAAATAATCATCCACCCAAATAAAGTATAAATTTATGGCAGCCAAACAAAGCAACAAAGAAAAGAATCAAAGCGTCCTAAGAATCTTTCTTTGTGCTCATGACTTTTGCTGCAGCGTCTCCAAACTCCTCAAGCCTCTCTCGATAGCTCTCGTTGCTTAGAGACTCCTCTCTACCTTCGAAAATGGTGGTTCTCTAGTGTTAAAGACAAAGGGTTTGTTTCCTCCAATAAAGCTTGCGTTAATTGATTTCTTCCTTGTCTTTATATAGAGGTTGTTATCCTAGAGTTTCATGCCCTAAAGTAACATGTGGTCCTTTAAAGAGGATCTTAACTTTCTACGTGTGTAGTGGCTCATAAAGGAGATGAGGGCCACACATTAGAGGAGAACCTTTCATTAGAGGAGAAGAGCGAAACTTGCTTCCAATGAATGAGTTTCCCCTTAATTGGATGGTTTTTGCTCTTGAAAAACAAAGAAATTCAATAAGATTTTTGGAAAACAAATTGAGAAATCATTTAGCAAATCAATGAGTTAAGAAATTAAGATCATTACCTTAAATCTCTGATGGAAAAAGAGTGTTTGGCTGAGAGTGTTTTGAGAGAAAATGTGAGAGAAGAAAAGTTACGTCAAATTGTATTTTAGAAAGATAACTACCTTTTTAACTAAATTCCATTTAATTCTTTTAATTAAAACCTTTTTAAAATAATCCCAATTAAGGAAATACTCAGATTAGACCATGGTAAAATAGCTCCTTAAAGATTCTAAGTTTTGACTCTTTACAAAATAGTCACCTTTTAAAACAGTTTTCAAAAATTGCATTTTGGTCACTAGCCAAAATGTCACCCTTCCAAAGCTTGTTTTCCAAAATTGCTTTTACCAATATTTTCACTATAATAAAATATGATTTTTAAACATTTTTCTATATTTTTATCTTTCAAAAAAATACTCGCTCCCGAATTTGACTCGAATCTCTAACCCAGTCCACTAGACCATCTAACCAGCCCCAAAACCGCTAGGCCCAAAACTTGGGCGTTACAGGGGGCTTGGGATGTGATTTCTCGAGCCTTAGAAGCTATTTTTTGGTTTCGATATCGGTACACGGGGAGCCCATACAAATACACTATGTTCTGAATGATGAACACAGACAAAATTTAAAGGGAGTATCGGTACATGCTCGATCCGTATTGGTACCCCATGTTCCATTGATTTTTCCAGTAATGAAAAATGGAATCGGTACACTTGGGGGTATCAGTACCGAGGGAATATTGGTACACGATCTCTGTGTATCGGTACGTGGTCAACGGTCAATCCCTTTCCCTATAAAGCTGAGTATCAGTACGCATAGGGTGGGTATTGGTACCTAGAAAGGCGTATCGATACTCTTGAGTGGGTATCGGTACCCAATGGATAATCTGCCCGTAAATGTTGAAAATAAGTTCGACGGGTTGATAATTCAAGGGCTATGGTCAATGGGCTTTTAATGTGGTAAAATGAATTGCAAAACTTAGAGATCGAGATTTAACCCTCTTAGATGAGCGTATCGTGTAATAACTTGGTAAGTCATGAATTGAGATAACCATGATAGTTAGTGCTATGCCTTAGGGGCATTTGCTTGATGGCTTGACTTGGTGCCACTTACCTCTTGGTGAGATGTATGAATGCTCGGGGAGCATGTATTATCTGATAATTATTGTAAAGGAATCTGAATATCCTAGAGTTAATATTTCGGTACTTTTTTAAAGGGATGTGTACTTCGGGTTGAGTGAATAAGTATATCTGACGTACTCACGGGCTGAGTGATCTGGGTGCGGTTAGGAACCTATTCGTGGATGTGGTGATCTAGATAAGGTAATTAACTCGATGGGCTGAGTGAGATCAAGTAACCTGATTGGCTGAGTGGCCTCAGGTAAGGACTAATTGTGGCTAATGTGATCCAAGTATGTATAGAACGTATCCATGGTTATGGTGATCCGGATATGGTCTATTTAACTCGATGGTTGTGTCAACACAGGTAACCCGATGGTTGTATGAGCACGGGTAAAGTAAGGCTTCGTTGGCCTTTATGTAGATAATGTATGGATGTATTATATATGTTGTATGGATGTTATGAATGATAGCCTATGAATGTATTAACTCGATGGGCTGAGTGAGCTCGAGTAACTCGATAGGCTATGTGACCTAGAGTATGGAAAAGTAGTGTGGAATATGTGAAACTTCTTGTAGACATATTGATGCCTTAAGATAGGTGATCTAAGAACTCTAGCTAGTGTAGTCTAGAGTATGACTCATAGATAGTGAAGCCTTATCTATGCTATCTAAACTATATTTATATTGCATGCTTATTTTATGATAATCACGACTTGTGGTAGAGTAGAAATGTACCACTGAGCTTTGTAAGCTCAACGTTCGGAATCGTTGTTTCTGTTCGCTGATTAGTAGGTGATCGTGACCGAGGAACACATCAAGAAGGGATCTCCTAGCACCACATCGCTTCAGAGTACAATGCTTAGTATTTAGTTTGGGGCTTATGTATTCATAGAACCTTACGAGTTATTGAGTATGTAAACTTTATTTGAAATATTATTTTGGTATTCGGCATTTTAAACTTGGAGCTCCGTTTTGTAAACTTAATTATAATGCTTATTTAACTTCATTGATTTATGGATGTTTAATCTTTTTAAATGAAGGCTAAACTTATGGTTTTAACTTGGAAAAGTGATGGGTCAGTTTTTGGGTGACCCGAATGTAGTACTTCGAATCCGGATCGAGATCGTAAGTTTCAATGTCCTAAAAATCATTAAAAATCACCATAAAACTTAGAATCAACCTAATTTCATATATGGATCCTTAATTTCATAAAATCCTTATCTTTGAGATTCAAACTCATGAACAACTATGTTATAAACTCGATAAAATAGGCACTATAAGAAAACTATGAAGGAGAGCTTACAAAAAATGGATTTCGATTGAAGAAATAATGGCTAAATTTCAGGTAATTTAGTACCAAAGGTTTAGGATTCTTAGGAGTGTTCAACAAAGGAGCTTGATGACTTTAGAGAAGATGACAATAAAATAAAACGTGGTTTCTCTTTCCTTCTTTCACCCAAACCGTGGGAATACCCCCACCATTCCCTTAATTTCCTTTTTTTTTTGTCAAAATAAAGCTTAATTTGTCTTCCAAAGCCACATGTACCATGACTTATCTGTCATAAAAGAGGTTTTACCCTCTACGAAAAATATTATAAAAAAATGTGTTTCTTTACGATATCATAGAAGACATCACCCAGAGATCGGGATGACACTCCCAACAGAGCACCGTAAAAAAATTTAAAATGGAAAATGGATTAAAAATAGGAGATGGAAAATGTGGTGGGAAATATGAAAAATGGATGGAGTCGCCACCGGCCACTTTGGTAGGCTGGACACCGTTAAAAGGGAACCAGAGATCCAAAACGTTTGGGTTCGGGAGTCGGTTACGCGTGGGGAAGGATTAGCATCCCCACAACGCCCAAAGTTAGTACCGCGTTGATTTAGTGTTGTCTTTGCAAAAAAAAAAATCGATTTTTAATTTAATTTTTAATCCCAGACAAAAGAAAAGAACGGTCTAAGGAGAACATTTCCTTATTTACAAAACCGAGGAAGATGACACCTGAATGAGTCAGGATGTCACTTTCTAGCTGATATCCGAAATAAAGTAGAAAATATTCCCTTAAATGAACCGAGTTTAGAAAAATCTATATATTCAAATATATATATATATAAATGATAATATAATGTACATATATATAAAAAGTATAATATACGTAGTAAGAAAATAAACTATACATATATGTATAATATGTAAATATAATAACAATAATAATTAACAAAAAGGAAGACTAAATAAAAATACTATATTATACATAATATATACTAATACAAGTAAAATATTATATATGTTAAATATAATAATAATAATAATAATAATATGTTATACATAATATTATATACATATTTATATTAAATAGAATAATAATAAACTTAAATAGAATAATAATAAACTACGTATATATATATATATATATATATATATATATATACAATATTATACCATATACATATACTAAATATATATACTTATAATATGAAAATACTAGTAATATACAAATACGTAATAGGAAAAGAAAATATAATAATAATAATAAAGGTGACCAAATTAAAAGAAAAAGAAACTAAAAAAAACAGAAGAAGGATGGAATTGAAAGAAATATGTAATAGGGAGGTCACGGAAACAATAAAAATGGGGTGAGGGACTAATGGTGTAATTTTCCCACTAAAATCAGATTTAAAACGAAACAGTGACTAAATCAAAAATATTTTAAAAACTTTAGGGTCTAGGAGTGTAGTTATCCCATGCGGTAAGCCATTTTTAAAAAAGGGAATGGGAAGGAGGGATTTAGTATGTAATTTACTCTCTTTTTTGTACTAGTATAAAAGTTAAAATCCTAAAAAAATCAGTCATCCTTCGTTTCAAACAAAAGGGAGCCTCTTAAACCCTCTCCAATCTCAGCCGACAGTGGTGACCGGTCGTCGTTGTCGCTGTAAACCGCCGGTCGTCGGTGGCAGCTGCTGCCATCGCTGGTGGCCGGAAGTGAAAAGTTCTTGCTTTTTCGATACTTTTCGACGTCCCGAACTCGAATTCGGCCACGAATTTCAGCGTAGGAGCCCTTATTTGTGTAGATCTAAGATAAAAGGTTTGATTTATTTTATTTTTTTATCTTCGGTTTTTGCTCCTTTTTTGTTGTTTGCGATTCGATATAGGATAAGAATTTTTTCTTGTATTTTGAACTTTCAACCTCTCTTTTTTGTATTCGAATAACTCCTTTTACATTTGAACTGAAAACCG
The DNA here is from genome assembly GCA_019671005.1 of Hibiscus mutabilis. Taxonomy (NCBI): domain Eukaryota; kingdom Viridiplantae; phylum Streptophyta; class Magnoliopsida; order Malvales; family Malvaceae; genus Hibiscus; species Hibiscus mutabilis. Next base: position 18,914,423 of record CM033732.1, read on the forward strand.
AAAAAATCCCCTATTTTACTATTTCATTCGAAAACCAAAAACCTCCCCTACATTGTGGATTTTCATGGGTTTTTATAACCCGTTCGGTACATGCATTATGTAAAAAAGACTAACAATTTGCTCTGAATTTTTTTGCAGGTCTGATGATTTGGGCGATGGCCGGCAAGGTAGGCGGTGGCCGCCGCGCGTGGCGGGCACGCGCGGTGTGAGTTGACAAATGAAGGGCGGCGGCTGCAAGCTTGTTTAGGAGGGCTAGGGTTTTTTCTTTTTTATATTTAGGGGTGTTTAGATAATTTAGGGTATGTTAGGGTTTTTTATCAGATTGGGTTTATTTGGATGTGTAATTGGGTCTGATTTTTAATTGTAAATGGGCCATTGGGTTTGGTTTGAGCTTAGGCCTGAACAAAATGGGTTATGACATCATCATTTTAGGAAAAATGGTCTAAATACAAGCTTTGTCGTTGAATTATCCACTTTTTACACTAAGGTCACTAACTCTTTTACAAACCAAGTTTGATACTTCACATTCTTACGATATAGTCCTTAATCATTATTTCTTCTGGTAAAGTATAAAAATGGTCACTAAATTATTCTAAAAAAAATTAAAATGGTCACTAAACTTTCAAAAGTCACATAACAGAGATTAAACTTTGATTATTGTTACAAAACGGTCACTGAACCGTTAACTTTCAATAAGGGAATGACAGTTGTTAAGAAAATTATATAATAGTACATTTAATCATCCATATTTTTACATTCAATCAATTTAGTCCTAATTCAAAAAAAATTAATAAATTTAGCCCCCGCTACTTACACATTCTTTCAATTTGATCTTATTATTACTTTTAAGTAATTTAAGAATTTATTCCTCCAATCAAAGAATTGGGGAGAAAGGTGATTCAAACTTGAGAAAGAGAGGTGGAATAATGCACAATAAACCACCCGGACAAAGTTGATTTTTAGTTTTTACTTGTAACAAATTGTATATTAACTATCCAGACCATGTCCTTGCCATCCCCATTGTCATTGTCTTCTCCCTTTCCTTGATCCGTAAATGTCAAGACAAATATTTAGTTCAAACTTCAACGATTTTAGTTACTTTATTGACTTTTACCACATCTGATTCCGTTCCTCTTGTTCCTCCTTCAGGGATCTTTGTTTGTATCATCGTTCAAATTCTTCCTTCGGGGATCTGTAATTCAGACTAGAGTTTTAAATTGAATCCATGTCCGAAAGTCGGGCCATGAAGTCCAAGGATTTTTTCCCTCACTTTTCCGATTTGCTATCGGGTGTTGAAGTTCTTTGGCAAATATTGTCTCATACGTTAGGGGCATGGGGGGAAACACATTTCTTTCATTCAACTTTGACGAAAACAAAAATGGTGGAACTTGTAATAGAAAACTAAAGCTCTTAACCCCTGAAAGCAAGAAAAAGTGAATGAAAAAAGAATGAACAGAATAATCTAATGGGGTGGTTGAATCAAATGGTAGGAGAGCCATACTATTTTTTCCATTTCCTACCTTTCTTTTCTTATTTCATCGTTCGGAGCTCTGCTGCTAATGCCCTCTCCCCTCAAATTACTCGACTTCTCTTTCACAGGGTAATTTTCATTCTCTCTTTATAATCAATATAGGGTTGTTCCTATTTTGATCAGTGAACTAATAAACTTGTCAATCAAGTCATCTAACTTTTAAATTATTCTTATTTTGACCACAGTCATTAAAATCTAACCTAGAGGTGACAGTTAACAGAAATTTGTATAATTACATATTAGTCATTTTTAGTTGCATATTATATCAATTTGATTTTAATATTAATTTAATTAAATAAAATTAATCAATTAATAAGATGACAATACGTGTCACCATTCTAAAATCTTATTATATATTATTAAAGTATTATTAAAAATGAAAATATATTATTCAAAATTTATAGTAGTATTTAAAATATATTAATTATATAGTAGTTTATTAATGAATTTTTAATCATATAATATTTTCATTTTTAATAATATATAATAAAAATTAATAAAATTTATTATTTTTATAAAAATATTACATCATTAAAAATTATTAATAAAATATTATGCAATTAATATATTTTCAATATTATTAATAATTCAAAATATTATTAACTTATTAATAAATATATTTTAAATATTTTAATAGTAATTATTTTTTTCAAAATAAAACTAAAATATTTTATTAATGTTATTTAATAGATATTGTAATTAATATTAGTAATTTATTATATACTAAATATTTTATAAAATAATAAATATTATTAATGTATCAATAATTTATTATATATTATTAACATAAGAAATTAATATTATATATTATTATGTTAATAGTTATTAACGGTAGTTTAATCCATGTATAGTATGTTGTCATATGTACCTATAATAACATTCGTTTCGTATTTTTGTATTATTGTATTATTGTTATATCACATTAGTCCTGAATTCGAATCGTATAAATTCTCTTTTACACTCTTTAATTTTGAAGAATGGTCCAAACTATACCATTTTTTAGCTTTAGGTGCCTAAAGTTTTTTTTTTGCTAAAAATAGATAACTAAAGTTTCAACCGTTATAATTTTAAGTGCCCGATCGTCAATGTCCGTTTAAAAAAATGGTTACCCAATCAAAACGAGACACGTGGCAGGAATATTATTTTTTTTAATTTTTTGAAGAAAAAAGACTTTTAAATTTCACTTTCTTAAAAAAATCCAAAATTCTCAAAATTCTTTAAATCAGTCCCTAAATCCTTAAATAAAAAATCCCCAAATTTTCACTGCCGCCTATCGACGTCGCCGACCTCACCTTTTCGGTTGCCGAACCTAGCCGACCATTTCTCCCAACGTGTCTTCGTTGAAAATTGACGAACGGTATGCCAATCGAACGACTACTTCACATTTATCGTTCAAGGTTCGGCTGACCACCTTTTGTCGATTTTCGATGACAAAACGTTAGGGAAAATTTTTGTTGGATCCGACGACTGAAAGGATAGAGTCAATGATGATAATTGGCGGCAGCAACGGTAAAGATTTGGGGTTTAGGATTTAGACATGTGGGGATTATTTTAAAATTTTTTGAAATTTGTAGATTTTTTGATAAATTTTAAATTATTAAAAACAAAAAATTAATTAAAAAATTATAAATTAAAAATGAATCATGTTAAACTTTTAATAGTTAATAATTTTTTAACAATAATTAACCACTAAACATCTAAAATTATAACCGTTAGTTTGAGCATTTATTTTTTCATTTAAGCCTATTTAAAATAAAAACATACATAAAATTGCCCTGCTAAGGTTCCCATCGTTAGTAAGTAGTACTATTATTTTTCCGACACGACAGCGTTTTCTTCAATCTCAATTCCTTAGCCCACACTTTCAAGCCAATTGATCTTTGGATCAAAATCGGAAGACAAAGGCATTTCATCGGCGAACGAGGGGAGAAAATTAAAATTAAAAGATGAAGATCGATGTTAATGCGATGGCTCATAGAGTCGAAGTCGATAATCGAATTCCTCTCCGTTATTATTATCGAATCGCCGATAATCTCCTCAAGCAGGTTCGCCATCGAATTGCTTCCCTAATCCTTGTTCTTTTCCTTAATAATTACGAATTTACGATCGTTTAATGTTTAATTTTAGCTTAATCTCTGTTGTAATCACTCCTTTTTGTTCAAAAACAGTTTTAATTGCTAACGATTTTTTAGTTTGATTAGCTCATTTACCGTAATTATTTATCTTAATCTTTGAAGATGTTGGTAATTTAAGTGCTTATTAGCTTCAATTTGTAACGTTGCCTTGCGAATACTTCGTTTATTTATGTTAGCTTGAAATTTTTGGTATATTTACAGTTTTTTTAAAGGTAAAATACTTACAGGTTTTTTTAATGTAATTGAAATTTTCAGGCGAGCATTTACCGAGATGAAAAGAACATAGTAGATTTGTATATAATATTACTTAGATATTCAAGGTGAGGGAAGCTTAGTGTGGATTGAATATAGAAAAAAGCTACTAAAATTGTTTGTCTAAGCTTATTTGTGATTTTCTTTATCAGTTTGGTATCGGAAACTATACCTTTACATCGGGATTACCAGGTTTTGCTTCAGAAAGAAAAGGCTAATTGTTGTTCTAGTTGTGGTATGATGTGAATCCGTTCAAATGGGGTTTAATGATGTTTTGGTTGTACTGTTTCTTATTTGTAGAGGCTTTTAGCTGTACTTGATGAGCTTGAATTTCTAAAACCGGAGGTTCATCGGAGAGTTGAAGAAATAAATAGAGCTCATGCAGGGACTAAATTGCTTGAATCTGATGGCTATGAAATCACTTCCTATGGCTCTGAGAAGACATCACTTTTGGACTGGCCCCATGTAAATAAAGGTTCTAGTATGAGCTTAGATATTAAGCAGGTACTAATCCGTTTATAAGTAGAGAATGCAATTTGATTTTCATTAAACAATTATCTCTATGTGCTTTCCTTGTTTCTGTATGCCTGGTTGTCCAGTTTTGTTTTCTTGTTTTTGCTTGCATTTTTTCAATAGAATGTCTAATATCATAGCTTGTTTTCCCTTTTTATTTGGATGCAGCCTGCCAACATGGCTGTTCAATCTTCATGGAAGTATAACAATGATCATAATCAAATTGATAAGCAGTTTCAAAAGTTGTGAGTTATTGATGATTAGGACTTGAATCCTCTAAGTCATACCTTTGCAATCTGAAACTCAGCAGTTGTATGGTTAGATCCATTAAAATTTAACTCCGCGCTTTTATCTGATACCTATTAGAAAAGGAATTAATTGATATTAGAAGCATCACCAGGCATAAAATTCCGTGTGTTACTTCTGCTTAACAGCATCTTGATTTTGTTGGCCTTTACTCATTTTCATATTTGTTTGTGTTTTTCAATAACCCCTCACATAAAATGAATTATTTGAAAACATTTTCTCTAAGGCTAGCATGTTTTAAACATTTCTGGACTGGATATGTTCAGGTCTATTAATGTACCTCTTCCAAATAAAGAAACATTGTCTAGACACTCATTTCTTGGTCCTAATGGTCTTGAGGCCAGTGGCTTGGACACAGTCTTTGAGATAAAGGTAAACCTTTTGTCTGCTATATCTTCCTCCCCCTCCCTATCTTCTTTCCTTATTAATTGTTTAATCTCTTTTTCATGCTTAACTTCAAAAACTCGCTTCAAATAATATATTCTGCTATATAATGCGGGTTCAATATCCAAGCAATATGGACTTGGTTCTGTGGAAAATTCAGGTAGGCTTCCGAAAGTCCAATCATTCTTCTTTTAAGTGATAATCATTTCTATCTTATCCATTATCATGTGATCCTTTCCCTTAAATATTTTGGTAAAAGTTAGAATATGGGATGAGACTTACGGTTTTTGTTACTACAATCTTTAACATTTTTCTATTTGCTTTTGCAATTCATTATAGGTCGAATCAGATTGGACAATATGGTTATTTGGGTGTAAAAGATGGTGATGCAGACAGGTTGGTTCTGCGATGGAGTCGATGCTCTCCTTAGATGATGGTCGATGGCTAAATCTGCTTTGAAGGTTTATGTCACCCTTTGATTTCGAGGCAAAGGAGGATCCCTTCCAGTTTGTCGGTCTCAGACAACCTTCTCCCCCTCCTGTTCTTGCTCAGTTGCAGCAAGACTTTGCTCCAATACCTCCATCAAAAGTTGCCGATCCAAGACCTGGTTCAGCAAAGCCTTCTCAAGATGGAACGCCAAACAGTAATTCATATCAGCATTTACATGTTGTATGTATAAAATGTGAGTTATCCGAGAGAAATTTCAGCCTTTGTAAATAATGTAGTAATTATCCTACTTAAAGTTTATCTCCCTAATAGATTAGATTTTATCCTTAGTAGGACTCCTTATTGTAGTTAGAGTCTATCAACTTAGTAGATTAGAACTAAAAGTTATCTTGAGAAGGTCTTCTTAATGTACTAAAAGGCCTAGAGCCTATATAAGTGTGTATCGAGAGATGTAATTTTGATTTTTGAGCAATAACAAAATACAGAATATAAAATTCTGTTTCTTCCTGTTCTATCAACTCACATGGTATCAGTCTAATTTCGATCCTATCATAATTTTCTTCTCACGGAAAATCATCCTCAATCAACATCGAGTGAGATGCAGTTCTCCTCAACCTCGATCACAAGTATGGCGATTTTTCGAATAACAGAGTTCTCATGTTATTTCTAATCAACAAAGTGGCTTTACAAAACAACAGATCTTTGGAACTGCGCAAAGAATCGTTCAAACAAATTTAATGGCGTAGTGAAGGAAATCTAGCCCTAGTACATGATGGTGTCCAAGACAAAGCCTCCTCCATCGCTCTTGTTTCTACCCGATCTGCAGCAAATTGGATTATTGATTACAGGGCCTCCGACCACATGACTAGTAATAGGGCTTTATTCTCTGTTTTTAAAAAGTCTTCTTCTCAAGCTTCCATTAAAGCTGCAGATGGTTCTCTATCTCCCATCAAAGGGACGGGCTCTGTTTCGTTAGATGGTAATTTGATCCTTAAGGATGTGTTATTTGTCCCCGACCTCGCATGCAACTTGATATCGTGAGCAAAATTTCTAAAGACTTGAACTGCTCCTTAAGGTTTACTAATTCTACATGTTTTTTTTGCAGCACTTTGGATTCGAGGAAAATAATTGGCAAAGTGCTAGCTTGCAACATGGTCTTTATATCCTTCATGGAAAATATCCATCTTCTATTTCAAATTCTCCTTCTTGCTTTACTTCTTTAGGACGATTAGATACTATAATGTTATGGCATTTTCGGTTAGGTCACCCCAATTTTCACTATCTTAGAAAAATATTTCCTGATTTGTTTGTTAATAAAGATCCAAATTCTTTTAAATGCCATATCTGTCCACTTGCAAAACAAACCAAATCTTTATATTTACCATCTGTTCATAAACCCTCTAAACCATTCACACTCATTCATAGTGATGTTTGGGGTCCTTCGAGTGAAGAATATTACAGGAGTAGGTGGTTTGTGACTTTTATTGATGACCATATAGAGACTTACTTGGACCTACCTTCTTAAAGAAAAATCTGCGTTGCTTCTATTTTTGCAAGGTTTTATGAAATGGTGGTTACTCGGTTTGATAGCAAAATAAAAATGTTTCACTCGACAATGGGGAGAGTTTTTCACTACTGCCTTAGGAGATTTTTTCGGACTAAAGGTATACTACATCTTAGTTCTTGTGTAGATACCCCACAACAAAATGGGATTCTTTGAACGTAAAAATAGGCATTTATTAGAGGTTACCCGAGCCTTATTATTCACCCATCTTTGTTCCAAAATATTTGTGGGGAAGCCTTATTAACGGCTACATATCTTATAAATAGAATGCCTAGCAAAGTCTTGCATTTGAACTCCTAGAGATGTTTTCTTGGAAAATTATCCTACTTTTAAACCTATGTCATCTAATCTTCCCTTAAAGACGTTTGGGTGTCTGTTTTTCTAAAATCCACAAATCCTTCAAGTTCCAAACTAGATCCTAGGGCTTTGCAGTGTGTTTTTCGTTGGATATTCTTCACTTTAGAAGGGCTACAAATGTTATCACCCTCCTTCTCGTAAGTTTTTTGTCTCTTTGGATCTCACTTTCTTTGAACAGTACCTTATTTTCCTAAGACTGAAAATCGGGGAGTGTTGGGATAATTTCAGTCTCCTAACAATGAGTTCCTTCTTTTTCACCTTCTTTACCTATAGCTCCTTTGTTTGTGAAGCCTCGTAATTTTTTAAAACTGATACCCCTGTTTCTAACACTACACCTCTACATACTTCACCTAAACCAACTATTCAGCCCACTAACCGATTCTGGTATATACAGAAAAAAAAGAAAGTCATTCAGAGGCGTGTTTGACGACACTGAGAATTGGACTTTAGTCCATTTACTGTGAGGATAAAGGAGGTAATGATGTTGAAATTTCTCCTCATTTACTTGAACACAAATTCGCCTATTGCTAAAAGGAAAGGGGTAAGACAGTGTACAAAGCATCCTATTGAGAGATATGTTGCTTGATAGCAATTTGATGCCCTCTTTTAAAGCTTTTTACAGCTTGTCTAGATGAAGAACAGATTCCCAAGACTATTGAAGAAGCCTTAAGAGACTCCAAGTGGAAGAAAGTGTTGAGGAGGAGATTACAAAGCACTAGGAAAAAATGGCACTTGGACCATAACCGATCTTCCACAAGGCAAGAAACCAGTGGGATGCAAATGGGTGTTTGCTATCAAATACAATTCGGATGGGAGTGTGCACAGGTACAAAGCAAGATTGGTGGCCAAGGGTTTTACACGGACCTTTGGAATAGACTATAAGGAAACTTTTGCTCGGTTGCTAAGTTGAACACCGTCGAGTCTGTTGAGTTTGGTCATTAATTGATTTTGAAACTTCATCAACTTGACATTAAGAATGCATTTCTTAATGGGAAACTAGAAGAAGAAGTTTTTATGAAGATTCCTCTGGTTTAGAGTCCAAGAGAATAGGAGAAAGTTTGCAATTCGGGACAGATCACTTTATGGGTTAAAGCAATCACCAAGAGCCCTGGTTTGATAGGTTCACTAGAGTAATTCGGAAAATGGATACAAACAGTCTCTAGCAGATCATACCTTGTTTTCTAAGGTAACTCCAAAAAACAAGAAAGTTCTTTTGATAGTATACGTGGATGACATTATTGTATTTGGAGATGATGAAGAAGAAATAAGCCACTTAAAATCTCTTTTGAATAAAGAATTGAGATGAAGGACCTAGGAAAGCTTAGATATTTCCTAGGCATGGAGGTGGCTAGATCAAGCAAAGGTCCAGTAATCAACCAAAGGAAGTATGTTCTTGACTTACTCACAGACAGAGAATGAATGTTGGGCTGTAAACCAACCGATACTCCTATGGACACAGGCCTAAAGTTTAGCAAAGATGGGTCTAGTCCAAAAGCGGACAAAGGGACTTTTTCGAGAGATTATTTGGAAAATTGATTTATCTATCCACGACCGGGCGGATATAACCTTTCTTTGTGAATATTATCAGTCAACACATGACAAATCCGAGACAAGAGCATATGGAAGCAGCTACGAGGATACTAAGGTATCTAAAGGGTACACCAGGACATGGTTTAATATTTAAAAAGACCCTTGATAAAACAGTCAAGGTTTATTCGGACTCAATTTGGGCAAGTGAATTTGTGATAGAAGGTCAACAAGTGGTTCTTGTTCTTTTGTGTGGGGTAATCTTGTGACTTGGAAGAGCAAAAAGCAAACTGTTGTATCAAGGAGTAGTGTAGAAGCGAATCTGAGCTTTAGCTCTTGGAATTTGTGAAGGAATCTGGCTAATGAAGCTTCTAAAAGAGCTAGGCATGGTTCAAAACGAGAAGTTTGAAGTGTTCTGTGATAACCAATCTACAATTCAGATTGCAGAAATCCAATTCAACATGACAGGACCAAGCATGTTGAGATCGACAGACACTTTATTGCGAAAAGCTTACAAGTGGAGTAGCTTCTTTAACCTATGTTCCCTACAGAAGAACAAGTGGCGGACATCCTTACGAAAGCCACGCCAAAAGCTCTCTTTGATAAGTTCTTATTCAAGCGGGACTATACAATGTATATTCTCCACTTGAGGGGGAGTGTGAGTTATCCGAGAGAAATTTCAGCCTTTGTAAATAATGTAGTAATTATCCTACTTAAAGTTTATCTCCCTAATAGATTAGATTTTATCCTTAGTAGGACTCCTTATTGTAGTTAGAGTCTATCAACTTAGTAGATTAGAACTAAAAGTTATCTTGAGAAGGTCTTCTTAATGTACTAAAAGGCCTAGAGCCTATATAAGTGTGTATCGAGAGATGTAATTTTGATTTTTGAGCAATAACAAAATACAGAATATAAAATTCTGTTTCTTCCTGTTCTGTCAACTCACATAAAATTCTTGTTCTTTCCTATTACTTGTTGGAATTTGATGATTATCTGATTTTGGTCTTCTACATTAATTCTATTTGAATTCTTGACATATTCTGCAGCCCGTACACATGATGGAGGATTTCTTATGACTAGCTCGGGCAAATACTAAAAGGAACTTGGAAACATGTGGTGTTCTGGCTGGATCATTGGTGAGAAACTATAATTTTGAACTTCATAAGCATTTAGTTTGAGAGAGTTGGGAAATAGGACTTCAAAGTTTCTGCTAGAGGTTGTTTATACTTTTGATTTTATGACTGTAGAAAAACAGGGTTTTCCATATCACCACACTTATAATTCCAAAGCAGGAGTCCACTTCAGATTCGGTATGATATTCAACTCTTTCTAATATATTTTCCCTCAATCCTGTGAACTCATATTGCCTCTACCGAGAGTTAAACTATGACTGTATCCATATTCTTTAGTACTGTTGCAATGATTTTTTTTACTTTTCAGTGTTCAACATTAAGCGAAGAAGAAATTTTTGAAGTTCAAGATAAATTATCTCTGTTTCCCCTGGGTTGGATTCATGTAAGTTCACAAGCCTTGAGTTTTCAGTGGATATTAGTGTAATTACATTTTCTTTTCCTCTATGTGCTATTTTTCGATGAACACATTGACAAAGGGGCAGGAAAAAGCTCACTTATAATGCATTCTATCTCAAAATGCTACTTATTATCGTTGCTACATCACTTCACTACCACTAGTGTAGTCATGCAAACAAAAACTTGTTATTTTAAGGTCAAATTATGCAATTTGTCCTTGTACTATTCTATAGTAGTGGATTTTGTCCCTTTACCCCAATTTGCTCCAGTTTAGTCCTTGTACTTCTCAAATATTAAAATTTAATCCCTGAGACTAGCAGAAACTGTTAGCTCCGTTAACTAATATGACGTGGTTGATTTTTACGTGATATGATGTGGCTGAGTTTTTGGTATTACGTGAAAATAAGCTGATGACATGGCATGACTGCCAAAAATACCACATCATTTCTGTTATCCATGTCAGTTTATATATAAACCAAAAAAAAAAAACTTTGACTGCATTGGCCCCTCACTCCCAGCTCTTTTGAATTTTAATTTTGCTTGATCCGCACCGTTTTGGGTCTTAGAAGGAAATTTTCTTTTTTCCATTTCTTAAATTATCCCGGCATTTTACTTAACCCTTTCTTGGAAACTCTTAATTCCTCTAGAAAAGTTAATGCATTTTCTAGGATTTTTTCTGGGTTGTGTGTGCTTTAAAATTTGGCTCTGTTTCTTTGTTTTGGCTGAGGTGTTCTTTTTTACAGTTTATTTTAATTTCTTGGAAGATTAGTTTTTAAAATCCTGTCTTTACTCACAATTTTAATTTTGTAGAAGTAGAAGCTTAGACCTTGTCTAAGGTTTCCTGGAATCAGCTGTAATCATTTATTTTATTTATTCTGGAGAAAATATAGAAAGAAAAAATTCTGGGTGTGTTCAGTTCTTTGGGTTTTCTTCATAGATTACAGAATTTTTCGATTAACAAGATAGAGGGTAACAACTAGTAATTAATAGGGAATTAATGTGATGAAGGAAAACATCTACAAGATAAAGATGAGTTTGTGAAGAGAGGAAGAAGGCAGTTCTCTTTTTTGGTAAAAAAAAATCATTCCTATGTGATTCTTTTACTTGTTTCATTAACTGATGTGGAAAAGTTCTAGCTTAGTTGTCATTCCATTTCTTCAGCTTATTTCAACACAAATACTAAAGGAAGGCCACGTCATATTAGTTCACAGGGCTAATGATTTCTATTAGCCTCGCCACATTATATTAGTTAATGAGGCTTATTGTTTCTGTTAGCCTCAGGACTTAAATTTTAAAATTCAAAAAGTACAAGGACTAAATTTGAGCAAATTGTAGCCGTGGGACTAAATTCGCAGCTGTTGCATGTTACAAGGATGAATAGCATAATTCGACCTTATTTTAAAGTTAACCCATAATTTTGTGGTTTAATGAAGCTTATGCTGGTTGCTTGAGCTTGATTTAACTGTAATGGGTAAAACGCTTCTAGCCTCTAGGTATATGAAAGGCAGGTTCTACTGTAGCATGTAATTGGTTTATTACCTGTAATGAATTTTTTCTTGGGATTTGCGCTAATGTAGTTCAGTTTTTTCTATGTATGGTTTGGTGAAATTCATGCTTCTTTCAGGTCTGTTGTTTTCACTTTCAATTTTTCTTTTCAATCTCCTTTGATATTTATTCGTTCTTCCTTTGATTAGCATTATATGGTGTTGTAATATCAGCGCATTAAATAATCTCTTTCATCAAGCAGGATTTATGTTGGATTTTTAGCTTATGTGTTAGTAAGAAACTAGCATGTATTTGAATATCTGAGTGCACTTATGTAGACAAATTTTAAGCATCTAAAACTTTTAATTGCTTTTTCTTTCATACACACCCAACTCAGACATGTTTCATGTCATTAGTTGATCTTCACACTCATTACTCGTATCAGGTACACGAGCTCGTACTTGATGTGTGTGTGTGTGCACACTCCATTTTTCTTGTGTAAATTCAATCTTACTACATATCGGTACAAGAATTTCTCAAATGTATGAATTACATATTATATGTTTTTTGACAATTTCTTCTCTTGATTTTTTTTTTTAGATTATGTTACCGGAAGCAATTGCAATTGTTATGGCCCCTACCGATACATCCAGGTAGATTATCATTTCCCCTAATGATCATGTCATTGAATTCAATGAAATATCATAGTAGTAAACGTGAAAATGCAAACATTTTAGGCAATTGTTTTCTATTATTGTCATGTTTTGAGATGCTAGTACATCTCTTTCTACAGAAGTCCATTACTATAGAACCGAGTGACTTGATATTTCAGAAGTCCACTTCAGCATTTAGGCAGTTTTTCATTAACATTTTAGACAGTTTTTCAAACGTAAAAGAATTCAATTACACAGTTCTATGGTACAGACATTAGATTGCACTTTTGAATATAGTACGAGTCGTCTCCGTACACAAGCATATTCTGCTTTAAAATTTCATTTTGTCTGGACAACGAAAATGGGTAAAGGAGGGATTATTCATGTTCCTTAATCGAACAAGTTTGCTGTAAGCTAATGATGCTGAAAATGATCAGAAGTAGGTCAAATCTAATGATGTTAGTTTAAAATAGATATTACGTGTTATGTAAGACATTTGTATACTTTTACCCGCTAAGGAAGCTTTTGCATCCAATTGCAGCCCGCACGGTATCTTTCACCTATCGGACCCAGGTGGTGTATCCATCATTCGGAATTGCCGGCAACGGGGATTCCATCCGCATGAGGAGCCTTCAGACGGAACACCAATCTATGAGCATTGCTCTCATGTATTTATGAACCCAAAGATAAAGTTCGATATTGTTGATCTCCGGTGAGACACAATGGTATGGATCAAGTTAAGAGAATCATAGACCAAATACAGCATGTAATCATTTTTTCTTCAATGAGTTACAAATCTGTATATTATTAGTAGCCGTTTCGTGTGAGAAGTGGCCATTATTTTGAGTGCACGTTGTCTAAGATTGCTACGAAAAGAGATTAAATTCGAACAAAATTTGGGACATATTTCGCTGCATTCTTATAAAAGAAATTTAGTTTTACTCGTTTTTGTAATGTCTTACGCAAATTATTTTTAATCTCCCTCTCTATGTTCTTTACATTCGTTTGTATAGAGTTATAGAGTATGTAGGTTAATCTTTAAGTAAATTAAAAATCTTACTATTATTTTTCAGGGTAAAGTACAAAGTCGCCCAACTTTAGGGCCACTTTTATTTTAGTCACCCAACTTAAAAGTTTAAATTTTTTCATTTAACTTTTTGAATTTAAATATTTTGTCACTCTCTTTAAGTAGTTAATAGAATTAACAGAATGAGAGTCGGTGTTTGAAAAGGAACGTTGAGGCGAGGCAAGTATAAAATGTCTAATTATGTCTAGACAAGATGATTTTAATTAGGTGTATAAGCGTTCACAAAGCACAAAAAGTACTGAAGGGCAACACTTTATTTAAAAAAGAGGAGAAAGAAGAACCCAAAAACAAAGACTGATGAAGAAATGAAATGGAGGGGGAGGGAGAGAAGAAGAAGCATGAGAAGTTTGAAGAAATAAAAAATTAAAAGAAAAAATTTAAAAATATAGCTATCCAAGTCGAAGAAGAAGAAGAGAAAAAGAAAAAAAAAGTGGAGGGGAAGGTGTGGGCCCACTGTCGACACACATTTTTGACATGTGGCTCTTTATTTATTATTAAAAGATGAAGAAATGAATAATCAGAATAGAGAATTCAAGAAAGTAATAGTGGCCAACACTTAACATTGGGCGATAATTAGTTGATTCTTTTTTATGGCCTAAAAATAAAATCAATTGGCATAGTTTAAACTAGTCTTGTTCTTTTCTTTTCTCTTACTGCATTAATATTAATTATTTCTATAAATTCTAATTTTATTCTTTGGTTTGGTTAAAAAATAATAAGAAAATAAAATATTTTAAATATATAATTTTTAAAGATAATACTATTATTTGGATAAATTTAATAATTAATTTGTAATTTTTATCAATTCAATTTCAAAGCATTCTCATTCAATAATAGATAACAAATCTATTATAATCTTTTTTATCAAAAAATTTTAATATAACCACAAATTTATCAATTTAAAACCACATATTTAACTCACAATTAACATCGAAAGAATAGAAAAAACAAGAGATGACATTTAGGTGATAAATTTTTTTACACTTGATCAATATATTTTTAATTATAAAAATTATCTCACTTCTACAAGGCGCACGCCTTACGTCTCTGCTATGCCCCTAGACTCTAGGAACTCTACTGCCGTAGTGCGTCTTGCGACAAGGCTCTAGAACACCCTATCGTCGTAGTGTGTCTTGGGGCCATTTTATACTATAGTGATGGTGTGACTGATATAATAATATACTTAGTCTCAATGTTTACGCATTATTTATAGTTAATTATAATTTTAAATAAATCAACAAATTTAATCATTTATAAAATCTATCGATTTGATTCTAATCCTAAAAACCCAAAAAAGCATAATGGTAAAAATATAAAAAAATTCAAAAATATATAAAAAATACTAAAAATAAAAAAGGCATAAAGCCAAAAAATGCCCTTAAAGTTTGACTGGATAGTCATTTTGGCCCATATAAACTTACATGACAGTGCACGCTGACTTTACAGTGTCATATAGATAAAGGTGTTGACTTGAAAGAATGTTACATCAGTCAAAAAATAGTATTATAATATTATATAAAATATAAAATTATTTTTTCTGCTGATATGTCATTATGTCAAGTCATTTCAAGCTGCTCATCGTTAGTTGACTAATAGTTTTCATTCGCAGATGAACCATTTTAACCCAAAATAAAACGTTGAGAGTTGAATTGGTTTAAAAAATAATAAAAGCAAAATTAACTATTCAATCAAATGTTAAGGACATTTTTTTCTGTTCAGACGTTCATTATTACAAGTATCAATTAAAATGAAATCCAGACTTTACTATTCAAACACAAACTCAAGATCTCTTGGGTAAGAGATCTAATGTCCAACCACTAAATTAAGTCAGTCAATTTCTACTAAGATGTTTGAGTTACCATCATAGGTCAATTAAAATGAAAGAAATTTTGGCATTAGAGGGACTTAAACTCAAAGAACCCTTGTATAAAGAGTTCTACATCCAACTATTGTCCAACTACTAAGCTAGACTCGACAATTGATAAGTTTCTACAAATACAAATATTTAAGTTAAACTGATCACTCCTCAAAATGTCAAAATATTATTATAGAGATTCAAACTTAGTGAACCACTAATTGACTTAACGGTTAAAGATGTTCATATTGTCACATTTTATATGAGTTTGAATCTCGGTGTGAGAATGTAATTTCTTTCTATTTAATAAAAAAAATCAAACCTACTCCGCTTCGTGCTCATGTTTCACCTCACTTTGTCACCTAAAATGTTGGTACCATGACCCAGCTCTTAATGTGATCAAGACTGAATTCTCTTCCAATGGACATACTTGGTTTATGCTTCAACACTTACGTCTTGATCAACAGTTTTCATTTGATCTAATCTAATGAAGAAGAGACTATAATTACACTCGTTTATTCACATATCATATAACATAGTTGAAATTGGAAATTGATGAATATTTTTCTCTTATTATATATATAGAGAGAGAGAGAGGGGCTAGTGAAGCGAGAGATTAGCGACTAATTAAGAATTAAGAAAATGTTGGTCATTAAAGACAATGATTACTATGTGGGTCTGTGAAACGTATAGAATATAAATCATAGTAATAAGTTATTGCTCGACTTTTTCTACCGCTAAAGATATATGAATAAGGCGATTAGCAGTAGTGGTATATTCGGAAATTTAAAAGTGGAGTCCGAAATAATATTCTTTCTTAAATAAGTACTCAAAATTTTAAAATTTTCTTTCTATATACTAAATTATTATTTTTTAAAAAAGTAATAAGATTTCGTTAAAAATCCTGTTCGTAACTTGGGAAACACAGGTATGACAACTTTATGTTGTTCTAAGTACTTGGAATATCCTTGAGACGGATATGGCTCAAGGTGATTGAGGACGGTTAGAATATTTTAAGATATTTTGAGGACAGTATATGACCTTTACGTGAGTCCCCAAAATTATTTTGTAGCTGAGAGACGCTTCTATATGGATTCCGACGATAGCCTCACCCAGCTCGAGCTGATGGCTCTCTTGCGTTTCTTGGGCTTCAAGCCCAGCGGTGGTCAGATCCACATTTTGAGAGCGGACATGGATGCTAACGACAATAGTTTAGAGAAGAGGTAGAATAAAAAAGAGAAATAGTTGGTGAAAGAGAAAGGAGATCCCCAACGACGGATTTCGCAGTGGCCTCCTTACAACCAGAGGACAAACATGCTTTTGTTCAAAAAAGAGATTGAAATTCATATTTGAATAGAACACCGATCCAGTTTTCGGGTGAGGGTTTAAATTTCGACATGTCATATACAACTTGTATGTACTATAGATAAATATATTTACAATTTGAAAAAAAAAAGCACCAATGTTGTTTCTTACACGTGCAATATATATAAGGGTAAACTACACAAGATGCTACTAAACTTTAATTTTTGTATCGAAAATATTACTGAACTATAAAATGATACTATTATATCACTGAATTATATTTTTTGCTACTATTATGCTACTCGATCGTTAAACTGTAACGGACCGTTAAATGCAAACCAACGTCGTTTTGGTATAGTTACTTTGATGCCTAAGATAGGCCAAAACGACGTCTTTTATTAGAGAAAAATTAAGAAAACACTGTATTTGGGGAGGCTCGAACAAAAAAACTCTAATATGAAAGGTTTACACCAAACCACCAGGCCAACTTAAAAGCTTGATATAATCCTAACGTAAATAGTATATAAATAATATTGCAGATGAACTTAATTTCATTTATTTCATGATATAATTTTATTATATTTATAATATAATTTTATAAATATATTAACTTATAAATAAATATTATTTATAATTTATATTATAAAACTAAAATATTATTTATAACATATATTACAAAACCCTAAGCCCCAAACCCAAATCCATAAACCATATAAGTAACTAAACCCCAAACCCTAAACTATATATAACTATATCCTAATTCATAAACCATGAACCCTAAACAATATATGTAACTAAAACCTAAACCCAAACCCTAAACTCTCTCTATATAACTAAATCCTAAATCATAAACCCTAAAGCCGAACTCCTAAAACTAAAATATTATTTATAATTTATATTACAAATCCTAATATATATTATAAATAATATTTTAATTTTAGAGTTTTGGGATTTAGGATTTAGTTATATATTTTTAGGGTTTATGATTTTATATTTAATTATATATTTAGGGTTTAAGGTTTGTAGTTTAGTTAGTTACATGTTTGGTTTAGGGTTTAGTTGTATATATTGTAAATAATATTTTAGTTTTGTAATATAAATTATAAATAATATTTATTTATAAAGTTAATATATTTATAAAATTATATATAAATATTCTAAAATTATATCATGAGATAAATCAAATTAAGTTCAACTGCAGTATTATTTATTTACTATTTTCGTTAGGATTATATTAAGTCTTTAATTTAGCCTGGTGGTTTGGTGTAAACCTTTCATCCTAAAGGTTCATGGTTTGAGCCTTCCCAAATGCAATTTTTTCTTATTTTTTTAACAAAACGCATCGTTTTGGCCTATCTTAGGCATCAAAGCAACTATACCAAAACAATGTTGTTTTGCATTTAACGGTCTGTTACAATTTAACAGTTGAGTGGCATAATAGTAGAAAAAATAAAATTCAGTGGTATAATAGAATCATTTTATAGTTCAGTGGTATTTTCGATATAAAAGTTAAATTTTAGTGGCATTTCGTGTAGTTTACGCTATATATGATTAATAAACTTCTTTCATTTGTGCGAAAAGAATCATTCTTTCGTGTGGGACACGTGGTGGAATCCCTAACTCATAATGTAATCACTCATTTTTATCTGGTTTGTAAATATTATATAATTATTAATATATATTATTATTGCATACATATATGATATTATATGTTTATTATGTACGTGTAATTAATATGTACGTAAAACATGTGTGTGATATGTGTGAGTGCATGTATGTTATGTATTATGTATGTGTATGCATTAATAACTAGTATGGCATAGGTGTGTCGTATGTTTGCATGCCATGTACGCTTTAATTGTTTGTATATGTACTAAGGTGTATGGTCATGTTAATTATGTACGAACAAATATGTATATATATACATGCTTGAATGTTATGTGTTTAAATGTATGTGATGAATGTGTTAATGTGCATGTGTGTATGTGTATGCATTAATAACTAGTATGGCATAGGTGTGTCGTATGTTTGCATGCCATGTACGCTTTAATTGTTTGTATATGTACTAAGGTGTATGGTCATGTTAATTATGTACGAACAAATATGTATATATATACATGCTTGAATGTTATGTGTTGAAATGTATGTGATGAATGTGTTAATGTGCATGTGTTATTGTATTATTATTATTATTATTATTATTATTAATGGGTTGTATTAAAATGAAATCCAATATATATTAAACCCAAATAAATAAAGTCCATAGTCCAATATATATTACAAGCCCAGTAATGACATGGCCCATTTTCGGCCTAAACCAGACTAAACCAAACCCTAAAAATGTCTAACCCTAATATTTTTCATGCGCAGCCATTCAAGAGCCGTTGGATCAGATCTTGATCCAACGGCCACGATTGAAGGAAGATGACCCTCCAGCTGGCCGTGTGAGATCACGTGCGGGCCATTCAGTCCCCTACGCGCGCGTGCATCCTACGCATCTGACCCCTCGACTGCTGTGCCCCACGTGGCAAGATCTCGTGCAACCTCGTCACTTGCCCAGATCAAATCTCGACCGTTCATCCACCGAAGAGATTGAATCTGCCAAAAAGGACTATTCGCCTTTCTCTCACGCCGATGGCACCACTCCGCCGTACCAACCACTAGACATGCGAGAAAAGAAAATGGGAGATATGTCAGTACCAAATAAAATCAAAAAATATATGTTATGTTTTATTTCTACCAAAACAAAAAAAAGTCAGAGAGAACAGAATATATGTATAAAAACTAAAAAACTCAAAGAACATTGGGAGTTTTCCAGTTTCCAGAAATACAAAAAAAGAAAGTTTCGGGTAACATTTTTCTCTATTCTTTTCTCTCCCGTGCATGCATGTAAACAAAAAACAAGATAAGAAAAAATAGGGTTTACCTGAGTTCAAACACCCTTTCTGGCTGGCGACAAGCCCTCAAAGGGTGAGCCATTTAAGGGGTGTTTTTTTCGCTTTGAAACAATAAAGGGTCTAGTTTTTTTTGGGTTCACAACCGAGGGGTAAAAGGGTTCTTTTGGGGTTCCTTTTTTGTGGCCGAGAGGTAAAGATCCAGGACGGCTCGAGGAGGTCATTGCAGCCGAGCCTCACCTGAGGTTGTTTGAACACGACAGCCATAGGGGGTTTTTGGATTTTAGGGATTGGTTTTTTTTTGGAATATCAGAGAGAAATGGTAGAGTTTCTCAAAGGGTAAAAAATGGGGAAAGGTTGAATCTCAGCCGAATGAGGGTGTTTTATAGGGTCTAAAATTATTTCAAATGGTCCAATTACGTAACAAGGACCTCCGTCCTTTGTAATTTTTCGGTTTGAGCTTGCTGCATGGTATAATTACAACCCCACTCCCCTTTTCTTTTTAAAACCTTTCAATTTCGTCCCTTAATTAAACGAATTCAGTTTTTAAATGGTAAAACTACCATGTTAGTCTTTTCGCGTATTTGACGTTTTTAGTTTGAGTCCGCCCCTTGGTTTTATTACATGTTCAGTCCTCGAAGGTTCTGTCTGGTTCTCGATTAAGTCCTTAAATGTGTCTTTTGTTTATTTAATTTATTTTTCTGATTTTGTTTTTATTTCATTCCAGTCCCCTTTGTGAAATTTAAATAATCATGTTTTTGTTTTTTTAATATGGTTACATTGCTATCTAGTGTTTATATATTTTTATATTTTATATTTTTTACATGTGTATTTATTTGTGATATCATGCTGTGGTGTTTTAATTTGTTTTGTTCATATCATATACATGTCTATTTTATATGTTTTTTTAGTTTAATTTGCATATCATGTCCATATGATAGCATGTTTTCTTTGTTTGTTTGTTTCGTACATTATGTTACATGTTAATTCATGGCATGTTTAGTCTTGTTAATATCATGTTTTTTATGTCCATTTTGTGTCTTAAATTTCATATTGGTGTGATATTTGTGTACATTAATTTTAATATCATGTTGTTATATCATGTGTGCAAGTTGTGTTATGTGCTAAGCTAAGTATTAGTTTTTTTTATGTTTTCATGTCGCTTCGATCTGTTAGTTTAGTATCATGTTATATCTATACCATGCATTTTTTGTTTTTTTATATATGTTATTTATATGTTAATTTGATCTTGAAGTATGATAGGTAATTAATTCTTTTTATACGTTTGTTTGTTTTGTGTATAATTATCATGTCTAAGTTTTAGTTTTTTATTTTGATGTTCTTGTTTCCAATATCATCATGTCTATGTTTATTGCTTCGGTTTATTGTTTTATTTGTGTTTAAAAGTTTTATTAGCATCGTATCATGTTCATATATATTTTTTATAATTTGTTTTCTAAGATTGCATAACAGATATATTTTTGTCAATGCGGTGCCCTTTTATTCTAGCGTAAACGTGGCCAGTATCAAACGCAGTGATAGTAGTCAATCGGTTTACTCTCGAATAACGGGGCCCTTAAAATTTATTCGCACTTATAACCAAATTTTAATTTAATCTTCACTTTAATCCGAAAATTTTAATATTAATAAAGCAGTAATTATTAAAGTACCAATTTTAGGAGGTGTGGGGGTGCTAATCCTTTCCCATCCGTAACTGACTCCCGAACCCAACATTTAAAAAAAAATCTCTGGTTTTATGGTGCCCGACCTACCTTAGTGGCCGGTGGCGACTCCATTTTTGAAATAAAATACGTTTTTTCATAAAACCCCACAGAAGACATATTTTTTTAATACCCGAAAGACCCCCCAAACACAGTAAAACCCCATTTTTTAGCGAAACGCCCGTAGAAAGAAAAGGATATCGCTACAGATGGCAACTCCTCTAGGGACATTTTTCGTTTTTTGAAAACAAAAGAGAGTCAAGCTTTTTAAATGGTTACCGCTTTATTAATATTGGAAGTTTCGGATTAAAGTGACTATTAAATTAACATTCGGTTATAATTGCACGTTTATTTCAACGCATTTAAATTTGGCATTTAAACCCGTCTTTTTTAAGTGGGGGGAAAACGCTAGTGCTTTCATGAAGATATCGTTCCTCCGTATGGGCCTAGCAAAGTACTTTCGGGGCTCGAGTACCTTATGCTTTCATGAGGATATCGTTCCTTCGTAGGGGCATAAGCGAATGGGTCTCCCTGAATTGAACCCGGTTGAAAGGAGCCTATAATAGGTGATGATCGGGGGGCTTGCTACCCTTAGTAGGGAACAACAAGGACAATTCAGGTACCTCCTAGCAGCAACACTGCATGTAGAGAGTGTAAAATCTACCCTTTTAGAGCCATGCAGATAAACTAGGTGTTTTAGACGGGATGTAAATAGGGTTATTTTATTTGTTTATCTTATTTTAATTTGCCCTTTATTTATGTATTTATTGATTTTATCCGGTACTGACTTGTTTTCTTTTTTGTTTTGCTTTTTGTATATATCATTGCATTTGCATTACATAAAGGTACTGGATCAAGTGGTTTGCCCGACCAGAAAATCTTTCATCACGAAAAAAAGGTATCTTAAGAAGGACGAGCTCAACTCAGCCGTCAGACATTGGTCAAAAGTCAATTAGAGGACTCAAGGTAATAGTTTGCCAAGTGAGCACATAATGTCAGGGTATACCTACGCGAGCCTTCAACAGAATGACCTATGAGATCTTACAAGGATTTGGGAAGGATGGGATCGAAGACTACAAGACTTATTCTGTGATAGTTATGGCGACATAACACAGTTGATGTATGTCCGAGTCAACCAGCCTTTACTCCGAGCCATCTTCCAGTTTTGGAATCCTGCTTTTTGCTGCT
Source organism: Hibiscus mutabilis (assembly GCA_019671005.1). NCBI lineage: Eukaryota > Viridiplantae > Streptophyta > Magnoliopsida > Malvales > Malvaceae > Hibiscus > Hibiscus mutabilis. The sequence continues at coordinate 18,937,156 of CM033732.1, forward strand.
TCACTTTCAACGGGCAAGATATGATGCCTACGGTAGAGGAATACAAGGCCTTACTTAATCAGAAGAATGTCCAGAAAGATTGGATCTATACGAAGCCGCCGAGGAACCAGAATTACCCTTCGAAGCTCAAAACTTTTGCCTGGATGAGTGACGATAGGGTTAATGGCCTGATTCAAAATCGAGGAGACAGCTTAGGCTTTGCATGGGAGAGTATTCGAGACATCATACTAGCGCACCCAGATGAGGGGAAAAAGATTGACCTATTTGCCTTAGGGATATATGGTTTGGTCATCTTTCCGAGGGTTCTTGGAAACATCGATGTAGCCATCCTAGATCTATTTGAGCGTATGAAGCGGAAGGCGAATCCAGTACCGATAATCTTGATTGAAACTTTTATTTCTCTGAATGCAAGCCGAAAACATGAAGAGGGATGTTTCAGAGGGTGTGCGCAGCTACTACAAGTTTGGATTCAGAGCCATATGTGGAAAACACCAACATGGGTTTTGCCGGGAATATCATTTCGAGACTTTTTGCCTTTGCAAGAGTACTTAGCGAAGGAATGGCAAGAAGACTTGAACATGAAGAAATGGACCCCGATCTTTAAGAACATTAAGGATGAGGACATAGTGTGGAGAGTTCCTTGGCTCGGCAGGGTTAGTTACTTCCTATATAGTTGCGGCGATTATGACTAGCTAATGATGTTAGGGCTACATGGTGGAATTGCTTGTGCTCCGCTTTTGGTGTCCCAACAATTCAGATCGCGACAGTTTGTTCCCGTTACTGCCGGTTTAAGTCGAAGTGAGTTTCCTTTCAAGGGCGATTTCAAGTCAAAGATTCAGACCATCATGAGAGCTTGGGATCACTGTTATCGGATAAGAGTAAAAGAAGATACCGAATGCAAGACCACCCCAGATTATGATCTTTGGAGGCGCCTGAGGATTAACGACAAGATTCTAGAACCCGACCAAGGGCCAACCATGTCACTTGAGGAGCATATGAGGATAGTACCGTCCGAGGCTGACATTTTACGAAATGAACTCGAGGAGGATAAGAAAAAGATAGAGGCTTTATAGACTCAACATATGAGCGAGCTCTACAAGGCAAGTTTAGATGTCGACGAGCGAGATGGGACCATTAGGTAATTGAAGAAGCTAAACGCAGATCTGAGTAAGAAGAATGCTCTTTATCAAAAAGATACTCTCCAGCTTCAAGAGAAGGTACAGAATGCCAGCTGAAGCCAATTCCTAGCCGTAGAGAAGGAAAGGATGAACGGTATGCGTTTAGTTGAAGAAGAACGAGACAAAGGCAAGCGAGCAATCGAGAAAGAGTTAGAAAGCTGCAAGTTAGCCATCGAGAGTGAAAGACGGTCTTTAAGGGACACTATTAACCAAGAGAAAGAAAGAGCTAGGGAAGAGATTAACAACGGCAAGCAAGCAATCATCTATGAAAGAGAGAACACTGCCGTTTGGAAGAGGAAATCCATAAGGAGTGGGAATAGGCTACTAGAGATGCAGAACTTGTACAACGACACTGTTCAAAGCCTGAATCAAAGCCAAGATCGGAACGCCGAGTTAGAAGGGAGACTGACAGAGTTAGAGCAGTCCTTTCAGACCTATCGTCGGAGGAATGGTTTCATCGAACTACAAGAATAGGAGCGTAAAATTGGTATGTTACGAGCCGGTATTGAGTCACTTGAGGCAACAGTTCAGGAATACATGGGGAGAATTAGGGTATTTGAAGAAGCTACAGCAGGTGGGGACAATTATTGGCGGCGAAGACTTCGTGATGCCTCCCAGATGATTCAAGACAGAGACCAGTATTACACGACCCTGATGTTGGAAATACAACGAGTTACGGGACATGTGACAGATTTAGCTGCAGAAGCTGAAGCCCTTCGACCTTTCATAACCTCAGACATGAAAGAAGTGCCTAGGTTCATCAAGCTACTCAAGGATATCGAGAATTTAGGAGCTAGGGCCAGGGCTTATGTGTATAACTCTACTTTACTATTTTTGTAATCTGGACCCATTTGTAATCTGGACCCTTTAATTCCCATGAAAGTAGTTCAAAAGGGTGATTACCAGCGGAATCAGTACCTTTATTTGCATACATTCTTGCATTGCATCATGGCATTTGCATCATTATACATGCATTCATCTTTTTTTGTAAAACTATTGATAGTTTAAATATTGTGGCAGTGAAACTAAAAGATAAGCCGCAACCATTCTGCATCTATACTTTACTCGGTTCCAAAGCAAACTAATGGAGGACAGAATAGTTAGTTTGGAAAAGGGGAAGAGGGATTTGGAAGCACGTTTCGATAAAGCCAAACAGAGCCTCAGCGAGTAGATCGCTCAATTACAAGTTGCAATAGTATCCGATATCACTGCATTGCTGGAAAAAAGACTTGGGAAAGAAAAGGTTAAAGACGAAGTCGCCTAGGAGCCAGAAGGTATCGCATCTCACAACAAGGTTCAACCGAAGACGCCAAGTCCGACAAGAAGAGTATACATTGATCCTGTTGGGATATCTGTTAGTCTTCAGGCAGGGGCATCTGAAATCCAACCCATCGATACAGAGGCATTCTACGAAGAAGAGGTGCCGGATCTGCATTTGGTCGAGAAAATTAGAACATAAGCGGAAAAGAAATGGGAGGAAAAATTTTGTCTCATGGAGGAAAAATTTAGAGCATTGCAAACTGTAGATGAACTAGGGAATGAGGCTAGTGATCTCAGCCTAGTATCCGACCTTATTTTACCACCAAAATTCAAAACTCAAGAATTTGACAAGTATGATAGAACTTCATGCCCTTCCTCGCATGTGACCATGTATTACTGAAAGATGGCAGCCTACATCAAGGATGAAAAGCTTTTGATCCATTATTTCCAGGATAGTCTGACTGGAGCAGCACTCCGTTGGTACACCCAATTAAGCTGGGCAAACATCAAGTCCTGGAAGGATCTTTCAAAGGCATTCATTGAGCAGTACAAACATGTGACAGATATGACCCCCAGTAGGATCATGTGAGAAAATATAGGATAGAAGTCTAACGAGAGTCTGCAACAATATGCCTAGAGGTGGTGAGAGGTGACCGCTCAGATCCAGCCACCAATTCCTGAGCACGAGATTACGCCCACTGCCGTTTGGAAGAGGAAATCCATGAGGAGCTGGAATAGGCTACTAGAGATGCAGAACTTGTACAACGACACTGTTCAAAGCCTGAATCAAAGCCAGGATCGGAATACCGAGTTAGAAGGGAGATTGACAGAGTTAGAGTAGTCCTTTCAGACCAATCATCGGAGGAATGGTTTCATTGAACTACAAGAATAGGAGCGTGAAATTGGTATGTTACGAGCCGGTATTGAGTCACTTGAGGCAACAGTTCAGGAATACATGGGGAGAATTATGGTATTTGAAGAAGCTGCAGCAGGTGGGGACAATTATTGGCGGCGATGACTTCGTGATGCCTCCAAGATGATTCAAGACAGAGATCAGTATTACACGACCCTGATGGTGGAAATACAACGAGTTACGAAACATGTGACGGATTTAGCTGCAGAAGCTGAAACCCTTCGACCTTTCATAACCTCATACATGAAAGAAGTGCCTAGGTTCATCAAGCTACTCAAGGATATCGAGAATTTAGGAGCTAGGGCTAGGGCTTATGTGTATAACTCTACTTTACTATTTTTGTAATCTGGACCCATTTGTAATCTGGACCCTTTAATTCCCATGAAATTAGTTCAAAATGGTGATTACCAGTGGAATCAGTACCTTTATTTGCATACATTCTTGCATTGCATCATGGCATTTGCATCATTATACATGCATTCATCTTTTTTTGCAAAACTATTGATAGTGTAAATATTGTGGTAGTGAAACTAAAAGATAAGCCGCAACCATTCCGCATCCATACTTTACTCGGTTCCAAAGCAAACTAATGGAGGACAGAACAGTCAGTTTGGAAAAGGGGCAGAGGGATTTGGAAGCACATTTCGATAAAGCCAAACAGAGCCTCAGCGAGTAGATCGCTCAATTACAAGTTGCAATAGTATCCGATATCACTGCATTGCTGGAAAAAAGACTTGGGAAAGAAAAGGTTAAAGACGAAGTGGCCCAGGAGCCAGAAGGTATCGCATCTCACAACAAGGTTCAACCGAAGACGCCAAGTTCGACAAGAAGAGTATACATTGACCCTGTCGAGATATCTGTTAGTCTTCAGGCAGGGGCATCTGAAAACCAACCCATCGATACAGAGGCATTCTACGAAGAAGAGGTGCCAGATCTGCATTTGGTCGAGAAAATTAGAACATAAGTGGAAAAGAAATGGGAGGAAAGATTTTGTCTCATGGAGGAAAAATTTAGAGCACTGCAAACTGTAGATGAACTAGGGAATGAGGCTAGTGATCTCAGCCTAGTATCCGACCTTATTTTACCACCAAAATTCAAAACTCAAGAATTTGACAAGTATGATAGAACTTCATGCCCTTCCTCGCATGTGACCATGTATTACTGAAAGATGGCAGCCTACATCAAGGATGAAAAGCTTTTGATCCATTATTTCCAGGATAGTCTGACTGGAGCAGCACTCCGTTGGTACACCCAATTAAGCTGGGCAAACATCAAGTCCTGGAAGGATCTTTCAAAGGCATTCATTGAGCAGTACAAACATGTGACATATATGACCCCCAGTAGGATCATGTTAGAAAATATAGGATAGAAGTCTAACGAGAGTCTGCAACAATATGCCTAGAGGTGGTGAGAGGTGACCGCTCAGATCCAGCCACCAATTACTGAGCACGAGATTACGCCCTATTCGTGAATACTTTAGAAAGAACACTATTCGATATCCTTATCAATAATACAACTCAGAGCTTTGCCGATTTGATCAGGACTGGGGAGTCTCTCGAATTGGCAATTAAGAGTGGCAGGATTGACAGTGGGGATAGCTCTCGAAAATATAATAAGAAGAATGAGGTAAATACTATGAGTACTTACAACGCCCCAAAGAACTTTACTGTCTCTCAGCCGCAAGCATCAACAGGGAAGGCTCAGAATCCAAACCAAAGAGATGGAAAAGCTCCAAGAAAGGAACAAGAGAAAACAACCTTTACCCCGTTGCCAATTTCGTACACCGAGCTTTATTCTCAGTTGTACAAAGCTGACTTGGTCCACCCATACTATGTTACTCCGTTCAAACCTCCGTTTCCGTCATGGTATGATCCCAACGCGTATTGCGATTATCATGGCAGTGCCCCTGGCCACTGCATAGAAAATTGCCTCGTGTTTAAAAAACTTGTGCAGAGTCTGATTAATTATGGGGTATTAAAGTTTGAAGAATCGAACGTGGCCGATAACCCGTTACCCAATCATGGGAACCGCAGATTAAACGCTATCGAGGGGTACTCTGCTAGGAAAGCCAAAGAAGATGTGTCAGAAATTAAGTCTCCCTTGCGGTGGGTGTTCCAACAATTCTGCATGGCTCGCTTGATTGACAGGGGCATGGTAGTGGTGCAGAATGGGTGTAGAGCTTATTGCGAGTTCCACTAGGACGGAGGACATGACATTCAACAATGTGAAGATTTCAGAAAGTTGATTCAACAGCTGATGGACAGTAAGAAGATAGAGTTCTTTGAGGAGGTTGCAGGAAGGAAGGGGTTAGATGTATGTGCGTCAGATAACCCCAATATTAAGTATGGAATAGACAGACCCTTTGTCATCTCATCCCAACCAAAAGAAGCAAGTTCATCTCAAGCAGAAACTGTAAAGATGGCCCCTAAAATCATTATCTCAGCACCAACCCATTTTCCTTTCAAAGATATGCGACGGATCCCTTGGAATTACGCCGCCAATGTGACTATACCAGAGAAGTTAGAACCTCGTGAAGAGAAGGAACAAATGGTAGAAGAAGAGCCAAAATAGAAAGATTGTCAACGAAGTAGGCCACTTCACGAGGAGCGGTATGTGCTACTCGTCGGAAGCCTTGAAATCTGCTAAAGCTACAAAAGATAAAGGAGAAGGTACATCAACTGGTCTTGCAAAAATATTTGGCGAGGAGTCCCCTCCAAAGTTTAATGAGCCTGTAACTGAGGCTCAGGCACAAGAATTTCTGAAGTTCTCGAGGCACAGTGAATACAATGTAGTGGAGCAGCTGCGAAAGCAACTAGCAAGGATTACGGTGTTGGAGTTACTTTTGAGTTCGGAGAAGCATCGCGATGCACTGTTAAAGGTACTAAACCAAACATTTGTACCCGGTGACATCTCTGTGTCTAATATGGATAGAATAGTGGGGCATATCACCGTATACAACCACATCACATTCAAGAATGACGAGATCCCAGAAGGAGGAATGGGGTCCACTAAGGCTCTAAACATCACAACCCACTACAAAAGGTATGTTTTGCCAAGAGTACTGATTGATAATAGGCCATCGTTAAACGTACTACCAATGGTGGCTCTGCAAAGGCTACTGGTAGATGATTCCCATATGAAACCCTGTCATAACTCCGTAAGAGCCTTCGGCGGTACTCAAAGGGGAGCACTTGGAAAGATTGAAACACCTTTGTTGATTGGGTCGACAGAGTACACAATTAATTTCGTGGTAATGGACATAAAGCTGAGCTACAGTTGCTTATTGGGAAGACCATGGATTCACTCTACGAAAGCCGTTCCCTCATCACTCCACCAGAAATTGAAATTTGTGATCGAAGGCAAGTTGGTCACCGTAGAGGCTGAGCAAGAGATCATCGCCTCGGTAACATCGGATGCCCCCTACATCCAGAACGATAAAGATGCTACGAAATGTTCTTTCTAAGCATTGGAACTTGTAAATGCTACATTTGTTACGAAAGGTAGTCAGATTCCCTCTCTCGGGTTATCTAATTGTACCAAGATGACTGTTTCTGAAACTTTGGGCTGGGGAGCCAAAATAGGAAGAGGGCTAGGAAGAAGATTGCAAGAAAGCCTACGACCCAGAAGTGACATCACCAAGAAGGATCGTTTTGGGCTTGGCTATAAACCAAGCATTCAGCAGAGGATAGAGGAATACAGAAAGAAAGAAGAACAAATGAGGGATAGACTGAAAGGAGAGGATATTCTATGGAGACCGATGTCTTTCCCTTATGTAAAAGATATTTTTGTCTTTGGAGGAATTGACCATACATAATAGAAAGTACAAGAAGCAATTCGAGAAAATGACATACTTAACGAGGATGAGATATTCAGTGAATCACTTGAAGGGATGTCCATCAACATGATAGCTGAAGATGACAATGGCAGCAACGTGTTGACCAGCATCCACCCTTACCGTCCCGGGAAAACTCTCAATAACTGGAGCTACATTGATCTACCTGTAATCTTTAGGGCTAGATTAAAGTAATGCTCCGAACCAACCCTTTTATTTTCGCCCATAGGCAATGAGGATCTTTTGTATAGGGCATCTATGTTAACTTTTTGTTTACAATGAAAGAATGTCCTCCTTATTTCTCAGATGGCAAACATTTCATTTACTCCATTCATTCATTTTTACTCATATTCATTCACTTCATTTAAAATTATTCTCTTCCCAATACATTCTTTCTCATTTCATGCAAGATTCACATAATTAACTGTATGAATGATTATGAATCCAATCTCGAGGTAGATTTCAAACGCCCAGAGATCTCGGCGGAAATTAAAGAGGAGGACGACGAGGCAAAATGTGAGGTTCCTGAAGAGTTGGTAAGGATGATGGCCAACGAAGAAAAGCAAATAATGCCCCACCAAGAAGAAACAGAGGTTGTGAACTTGGGAACTGATGATGAGAGAAAAAAAGTGAAAATTGGGACTACGTTTTCCTCAGAATCCAGGCGCAAACTAATAACCCTGCTTCAAGAGTTCAAGGACATCTTTGCTTGGACTTATCAAGATATGCCAGGATTGAACACAGACATAGTGATGCACAAGCTACCGACGAGGCCATAATGCAAACCAATCCAGCAAAAGCTCAGAAGAATGAGGACTGACATGCTACTAAAGATCAGAGAAGTGGTAAAAAATAGTTTAACACTGGCTTTCTGAAGGTTTCCAAATACTGTGAATGCGTTGCAAACATCGTACCAGTGTCGAAGAAGGATAGGAAAGTCCGAATGTGTGTAGATTATAGGGATCTCAATCGAGCAAGCCCTAAAGACAATTTCCCTTTGCCACATATTGACATGTTGGTTGATAATACCGCAAGACACTCATTGTTCTTATTCATGGATGGTTTCTCAGGATACAACCAGATATAGATGGACCCAGAAGACATGGAGAAAACCACATTTGTAACCATGTAGGGCACGTTTTGTTACAAGGTGATGCCTTTCGGACTCAAGAATGCAGGGGTGACTTATCAAAGAGCAATGGTGACTATTTTCCATGATATGATGCACAAAGAGATAGAAGTATACGTGGATGATATGATCGCTAAGTCTCGAACCGAGGAAGAGCACATTCGAAACCTGAGAAAGCTATTCCAAAGACTACGTAAATACCAGTTGAAGCTCAACCCGGTTAAGTGGACATTCGTAGTCACATCCAGAAAACTCTTAGGGTTTGTAGTAACCAGGAAGGGGATTGAGATTGATCCAAAAAAGGTGAAGGCTATCTAGGACCTCTACCGCCTCATACTCAGAAAGAAGTTTGAGGTTTTCGGGAAACGTTAAACTATATCTCCCGTTTTATTTCTCAATTAATAGATAAGTGTGACCCTATCTTCAGACTACTTAGGAAGAATAACCCACGGGTCTAGGATGAAGAATGTCAAAAAGCTCTAGAGAAGATTAAGAAATACTTGACGAATGCTTCGATTTTAGTCGCACCAGTCCCAAACAGGCCTTTGATCCTTTACTTGACAGTTTTTGAAAACTCGATGGGTTGCGTGTTGGGGCAACATGATGAGTTTGGGAAGAAGGAAAAAGCTATTTACTACCTAAGCAAGAAGTTCACTGATTGCGAAACACGGTACCCGCCAGTTCAGAAGCTATGTTGTGCTTTGGTTTGGACTACCAAAAGGCTTAGACAGTACATGTTATACCATACCACCTGGTTGATATCCAAATTGGACCCCTTGAAGTTTCTAATGGAAGCACTGACATTAATGGGGATGATGGCCCACTGGAAGATACTGTTATCCGAGTTCGACATTGTATATGTGAGCCAGAAAGCTGTGAAAGAAAGCGCTATAGCGAATTTCTTAGCTAGCCGTGCTTCAGATGATTATGAATCGTTGAACTTCAATTTCCTAGATAAGGATTTGATGTGCATTACAACTGGGGACGACGTTGTTTCAGGTGATGGCTCGTGGAAGCTTTACTTTGATGAAGCCTCCAATGCCCTTGGCCACGGAATAGGAGTCGTGCTAATTTCTCCAGAAGTTGTCTACTATCCCTTTACCAGTAGACTAGAATTCTTTTGCACAAACAACATAGCTGAATACGAAGCCTGTGTCATAGGACTGAATGTAGCCATTGAAAGAAAGATCAAAGAACTTCGGGTATTCAGAGATTTGTCCTTAGTGATCTATCAGCTACGAGGGGAATGGGAAACTAGGGATCCGAAGCTGGTCAAATACTATGAGTTGATCCAAGAGCTCATCAAAGAATTTGAAAATGTCAGCTTCACCTACCTTCCTAGAGAAGACAACCAGATGGCAGACGCCTTGGCAACCCTGGCCTTCATGTTCAAAGCAAATACGAAAGCAGAAATGAAGCCAATTGAGATGCAAACTTTTGAGATGCCAGCACACTGTTATAATGTGCAAGAAGAAATAGATGGCAACCCTTGGTATTACGATATCTTGCAATATATCAAGTATCAAAAGTATCCCGAAAAGTACTCAGAAAGATGGCAACAAGATATGTTTTGGATGGGGAGATCCTGTACAAAAGGGGCTATGATTAAGTGTTGTTGAGGTGTGTAGATGCCCGGGAGGCGAAAGAAATTTTGGCAGAAGTGCATGGCAGTTTGTGTGGAACGCATGCCAATGGTCTGTCAATAGCCTGAAAAATCATGAGATATGGCTATTTCTGATCGACTATGGAGGGAGACTGCATCAATTACATCAGGAAATGTCATAAGTGCCAAATATATGCCGACAATATCTATGCTCCTCATTTACCTTTACACACCATGAACTTGCCTTGGCCGTTCGCAGCATGGGGCATGGATGTCTTTGGACAAATTTATCTGAAGGCTTCCAATGAGCACCGTTTTATCTTGGTTGCCATTGATTACTTTACTAAATGGGTGGAGCCAGCATCTTATGCCAACATCACAAGGACAACGGTGTGCAAGTTCTTAAAGAAGGATGTCATTTGCCGATATGGGGTGCCAGAAAGAATTATCACCGACAACGCTTCCAACCGGAATAACAAATTAATGACTAAGGTGTACAACCAGTTCAAAATAACACACCATAATTCCACAACCTACCGTCCTAAGATGAATGGGGCAGTAGAAGCGGCAAACAAGAACATAAAGAAAATTATTGCAAAAACAGCAGACACCTACAAAGATTGGCATGAGAAGCTGCCATTTGCTCTATTCGCCTACCGAACATCTGTTCGCACATCAATAGGGGCAACCCCCAATTCTCTAGTATATGATACATAGGCGGTACTACCCATTGAGGTTGAGATTTCTTCACTTCGGGTTCTGAATGAAGTAAAACTGGATGAATCAGAATGGGAACAAACAGGGCTTGACCAGTTAAATCTTATCGAGGAAAAAAGGCTGAAGGCCATTTGCCATGGTCAAATGTACCAAAAACGAATGATGGGGGTATATGATAAGAAAGTGCGCCTGAGAGAATTCAGAGAAGGTGATCTGGTGCTTAAGAAGATCCTCCCAATTTAGAAAGATTTTCGAGGGAAGTGAATGCCTAACTGGGAAGGGCCATACGTCGTCAAGAAAGGTTTTTAGGAAGGAGCATTGATTTTAACTGAAATGGATGGAGAAGAATTGAAAAACCTCATGAATTTTGATTCAGTTAAGAAGTATTATGTTTGAAAAAAATGTAAAAATGATGAAAAAAATGAAATGAAAAATGATAAAACCTAAGGTGAAAACTCGAAAAGGGTGCCTTAGGTGTAAAAAATAGAGAGCTCAAGGCGAAAACCCGAAAAAGGGCATCTTGAGGCAAATGAAGGATCTGGGTTGAAAACCCGTTAAGGGCGGCTCAAATAAATTTTGAGATTAGTCATCCGGCAAGCAGAGTTACCCTCACAGGCACCAGAAGAAGGATCTCCAGGCAAATATTCTATTTCGGTTGACGGGATCACGCATAATTTATACAGTGGATATTTGGGGTTTTGCGTTTCATGTTCTGTTTTCCCTTTTCCTCATGTTTGCCATGACTTTTCCAAAACTGTTCCAAGTCCTTAATGTTAATAAAATCATATTTTTGTGCCTTCCATTCCTTGTCTTCTCATTGTTTTCATAAGCATCATGCAAACAAGTTAATATAGACTTATGATAAACAAAAGATTTTCGAGCATTATTATGACCTAACCCTGAGAGTGCAGGTGATTAGAAAATAGAATTAACTTTGATCTCAAGCTTTCTACATAATGTATATCGAGGCGCGACGAGGGGAAGACTTCGAGCATCAGAATAAGATAACCCATGTCATGCACCATTCTTACTTGTCTGAGAAAATATTTAAGACGACAATGGAGATCTCCCAAGTGAAAACCTGTAAGGGCGCCTAAAAAAAGAAGAAAAGAAAAAAGAAGAGAAAAAATAGCACAAAAAAAACTCTAAAGTGAAAATCTTAAAGGGAACATTAGAACTTCAAGCTGGAAACTCAGAAAAGAAAGGATAAAATGGTTGAACCCAACAGTAAGATGGGGTACCGCCACCAGAAGAAGAAAAGGAAGAGAAAGTAAGCAGAGGGTTGAGATTGACTGACTGCGAAAACAGGCGTATCGAGATATTGACACTCATGCATCATGTATAGTTAGGAATCCCTAGGATTAGGAGCATGCTAACTCATCTATTACGACATTTTATCCATTTTAAATAGGCACTTACAGATTACAAATGGCTTTTGATCTACGTCTTCGTACTAAAGATGTGGATTTATTTAAAGATTTCAGAAGCCTTAGTAGCATGAGTCTAGAAAGATCGGTAGCCATTTTCGGTGAATCCCCAAGTCTGAAGAAAGATTTTGGCAGCCTTAGTAGCGTGAGTCCAAAAAGATTGGCAGCCTTAGCAGCGTGAGTCTAAAAAAATTGGCAGCCTTAGTAGCGTGAGTCCAGAAAGATTGGCAGCCTTAGTAGCGTGAGTCTAGAAAAATTGGCATCCTTAGTAGCATGTGGCCAGATTTCAGTAGCCATTTTTGGCGTGAATCCCCAAATTTGAAGAAAGATTTTGGCAGTCTTAGTAGCGTGAGTCCAGAAAGATCGATAGCCAGTTTGGCGTGAATCCCTAATTCAAAGGTAAAGGTTCTATATAGGAAGGGTTATATTAAAATGAAATCCAATATATATTAAACCCAAATAAATAAAGTCCACAGTCCAATATATATTACAAGCCCAGTAATGACATGGCCCATTTTCGGCCTGAACCAGACTAAACCAAACCCTAAAAATATCTAACCCTAAATCTTTTTCATGCGCAACCAATCAAGAGCCGTTGGATCAGATCTTGATCCAACGACCATGATTGAAGGAAGATGACCCTCCAACTGGCCGCGTGAGATCACGCTCGAGCCATTCAGTCCCCCACGCGTGCGTGCATCCCACGCATCTGACCCCTCGGCCGCTGTGCCTCACTTGGCAAGATCTCATGTAGCCTCGTCACTTGCCCAGATCAAATCTCGACCGTTCATACACTGAAGAGATTGAATCTGCCAAAAAGGACTCTTCGCCTCTCTCTCACCCCGATGGCACCACTTCGCCGTACCAACCACTAGACATTCGAGAAAAGAAAATAGGAGATATGTCAGTACCAAATCAAATAAAAAAATATATGTTATGTTTTATTTCTACCAAAACAAAAAAAAGTCAAAGAGAACAAAATATATGTATAAAAACTAAAAGAACATTGGGAGTTTTCCAGTTTCCTGAAATAAAAAAAAGTTTCGGGTAACCTTTTTCTCCCTTCTTTTCTCTCCCGTGCATGCATGTAAACAAAAAACAAGATAAGAAAAAGCATGGTTTACCTGAGTTCAAGCACCATTTCTGGCCATCAACAAGCCCTTAAAGGGTGAGCCATTTGATAGGTGTTTTTTCCGCTTTGAAACAGTAAAGGGTATAGTTTTTTTGGGTTCACAATCAAGGGGTAAAAGGGTTCTTTTGGGGTTCCTTTTTGGTGGCTGGAAGGTGAAGATCCAGGACAGCTCAAGGCGGCCGTTGCGGTTGAGCCTCACCTGAGGTCGTTTGAACACGGCAGCCAGATGGGGTTTTTGGATTTTAGGGATTGGTTTTTCTGGAATTTCAGAGAGAAATGGTCGAGTTTCTCAAAGGGTAAAAAAATGGGGAAAGGTTGAATCTCAGCCGAATAAGGGTGTTTTATAGGGTCTAAATTTTTTTCAAATGGTCCAATTACATAATAAGGACCTCCGTCCTTTGTAATTTTTTGGTTTGAGCTCTCCGCATGGTATAGTCACAACCCCAGTCCCCTTTTCTTTTTAAAACCTTTCAATTTCGTCCCTTAATTAAACGGATTCAGTTTTTAAATGGTAAAACTACCCTGTTAGTCCTTCCGTGTTTTTGACGTTTTTAGTTTGAGTCTGCCCCTTGGTTTTATTACATGTTTATTCCTTGAAGGTTTTGTCCGGTTCTCGATTAAGTCCTTAAATGTGTCTTTTGTTTATTTAATTTCTATTTTTTTATTTTGTTTTTATTTCATTTCAGTCCCCTTTGTGAAATTTAAATAATTATGTTTTTTTTTTGTTTTTTTAGTATGGTTACATTGCTATCTAGTGTTTATATGTTTTATATTTTATGTTTTTTACTTGTGTATTTATTTGTGATATCATGCTGTTGTGTTTTAATTTGTTTTGTTCGTATCATATACATGTCTATTTTATATGTTTTTTTAGTTTAATTTGCATATCATGTCCATATGATAACATGTTTTCTTTGTTTGTTTGTTTCGTACATTATGTTACATGTTAATTCATGGCATGTTTAGTCCTGTTAATATCATGTTTTTATGTCCATTTTGTGTCTTAAATTGCATATCGGTGTGGTATTTGTGTACATTAATTTTAATATCATGTTGTTATATCATGTGTGCAAGTTGTGTTATGTGCTAAGCTAAGTATTAGTTTTTTTATGTTTTCATGTCGCTTCGATTTGTTAGTTTAGTATCATGTTATATCTATACCATGCATTTTTTGTTTTTTTTTATATATGTTAATTTGATCTTGAAGTATGATAGGTAATTAATTCTTTTTTATACGTTTGTTTGTTTTGTGTATAATTATCATGTCTAAGTTTTAGTTTTTTATTTTGATGTTCTTGTTTCCAATATTATCATGTCTATGTTTATTGCTTTGCTTTAATGTTTTATTTGTGTTTAAAAGTTTTATTAGCATCGTATCATGTTCGTATATATGTTTTATAATTTGTTTTCTAAGATTGCATAACGGCTATATTTTTGTCAATGTGGTGCCCTTTCATTCGAGCGCAAACGTGGCCAGTATCAAACGCAATGATGGTGGTCAATCGGTTTACTCTCGAATAACAGGGCCCTTAAAATTTACTCGCACTTATAACCAAATTTTAATTTAATCATCACTTTAATCTGAAAATTTTAATATTAATAAAGCGGTAATTATTAAAGTACCAATTTGGGCAGTGTGGGGTGCTAATCCTTTCACATCCGTAACCGACTCCCGAACCTAACATTTAAAAAAATATCTGGTTTTATGGTGCTCGACCTACCTTAGTGGCCGGTGGCGACTCCATTTTTGAAAAAAATACGGTTTTTCATAAAATCCCATAGAAGACATATTTTTTTAATACCCGAAAGATCCCCAAACATAGTAAACCCTCTTTTTAGCGAAATGCCCGTAGAAAGAAAAGGATATCGCTACACATAAAAGGTTAGTTTTTATAAAATACTGTTCATACTGATTTTGAGTGACATCAAATAAATATGTGGAGATGGTGGTCGAAGAAAGGGTCGACGGCGAGGCTTGGTGGTTCACTTGTTGTGGGATGGGCAGAGAACTATAATAGGCGGTGGATGACTATAGAATCAGGCGGTTCATCCCTGATTGACTTGGGTCGAGAGACTCAGACAGTGTATAATGAGTGATCGGAGTCATAAGGAGAATGGATGGAGGGAGATCGATGTAGGATAGTCATCATAAAATTATCCACGTGAGAGAGTCATCGTAGAATTGTCCACATGTAAGAGTCTTCGTAGAATCGTTCCCTTTGTCTTCGGTCTTGGGAGTATTTATATCCCTTTGGTGCTGTAGATGGAGTGATGTTTGATGAGACCATGCCAGACCTAGTGATAGCTATAGATGGTCTGGTAGATGGTAGCTCAACTGTCAGGCTGTGAGCTTAGTCGAGCTTGATAGTTGTCTTGTTGCGGCGCGGTGACTGAGCGTGGGTGTCTCTGGAGGCTAATGGGTTCAAAGGTGTAAGAGCGTCCGAGGGAGAAGCTTTGGGCTCCTTGATACTTACAACATAATGCAGAGGTGGGATCGGTTTTTTGGAGGTGTTTGGCAGAGGTACAACACCAGTCCCTCTTAGTCGAAGGAGTGTCATAAAGTGGCACGAGCTAAGACCTTGATGATCTATTGGTTTTGGAGTGGAGATGTAACGACCCAGAAAATGAGTTGGGTTTCGGATCTAAAATTCAAGTTTGCCATTTAAATTTATGGATTTAATTTAAAGATAAGTGATGATCATTTTGTGAAAGGATGAGAGTTTTGGGAGCTTAAGATGCGATTTTACCGTGATGTTTTGGATGAGGATAGTTTTAATTAAAAGGGTGAGGTAGAGAGGGAGGAAGTCAAATTTTATATTCTCTCATCTCTCTCCCTTTTTCATCTTTTTTCCTTCTCTTTTTCCTATTCTTCCTCAAGCTTTCAAGACTGATCTACTGCTATCAAAGTGTTCGTTTTTGACACCTCTGTAAAGACCCTTTTTTAAAAAGAAAATAAAAAATGATATAAGTTGAAATTCGAGGTAAAAATAAATAAATTTGATTTTATAAAAAACCTTTGCTTTTATAAAAATGAATTAAAGTAAATTAGCGTTTCAAAATTTGAAAAACATTTTTTAAAAAAGGGACTTAAATAAAATTTAGGGAAAGTGGTAAAAAAATAAAATGGAGTCGCCACCAGTCATTTTAAAAGGGGTAGACCGGACACCAAAAATGAAACGAGAGATAAAAATGGGTCCGGAAGTCGGTTACGGATGGGAAAGAATTAACACCCCCACTCCGCCCAAAATTGGTACAAAAAAAATTACCACTTTTTAATACCGGATTTTTCAAATTAAAGTGACATTTAAATCAAAATTTAGTTACGCATGCGAGTAAATTTTAAGGGTCCTGTTATTCGAGAATAAACCGAAAGACCACCACTACTACGCTTGGTACTAGCCACGTTTACTTTCGATTAAAAGGGCACCGCATTAATAGTTTATATTCCGATATGCATCATATTACACGTGGCATGACAAATATACGGATAAGGCAACATGATAGATGCATGAACGATAATACATTGAATACGCATGGGAAATTAAAGTACGTTAAAATAAACACAAAGGCACGAAAAATGATAATCACATAGCATGAACGTACATATCACGTAAAATATATTATATAAACTATACTTTAAAAAAACACTAACAGTAGTAATATATGAAATAAACATACGTGTATATATATACGTGTATATATATATATAAACATACGTGTAATGTATATATATATATATATATAAATAAACGAAAAGGCACCACATAAATATATAAACTAAATTAAATATTAATATATGTATATACTATATTAAGTACTATATATAATATACTGTTGAAAACAGTATGTATATATAATATATAGTTAAAAACAATATATATATATATATATTATACTATGGAGCATATATTACGTGTATTTTAAAAAAAATTAATATACTATTATATATAGTATAATAATACATATATTATGTATATATATATGAACAAACCACATGTATAACACAAAATAACTTAAAAGCATAAAAATAAATATTGACATAAATTGAAATAAAAAACTGGAAATTAAATAAGCAAATACAGAGAGACCAATATGAAAACAAAAACCAATTAAAAGGGGAAAAGAGAAATTTTGTCACTGATTTTGGGACCAAGGATTGAGGGCCTAATTTTAAATGGCGGAAAGACTTGGCGTGGGTAAATTACAAAAGGTGGAGGGACCAAAGGGAGATAAAACCATTTATAAAAGCCTAATTGACTCTAAAGGGGATGAAATTGCAAAGAAAATAAAAGAAACAGGGATTGGGGATGTGGTTTTAAAATGCGGAAGCCCTTCAGGCTTAAATAAGAGGCGGGGGATTTAAGATGAAATAAACCCATTTTTTATTTTTTAAACGGTATATAATACATCTGTTTCTGAAAATAAACCCCTCTTTTGCTATTTTAATAAAAAATTTAAACCATCAAAAAACCTCTGCCAAAACCCAAGAACACCACTGTGTTCTTCAAACCAAACTAGATCCCGGCCACCAAATCTAGAAATCGGTGACTGGCCGCCGTTAGTCGGCGCTGATGACTAAAAAAAGCCTTTTTCGAACCCTTTTTATAACACCCCTTTTCTCGTATCCATCATTGAATACGAGACAGAGATGTCACAAAACATTTGTACAACCATCTATATTTATAATTCGGTAAAAATTTGTTTCTTAAAAAATATTACAATTTAGTCTTTATTTACAAATCTAATTAATCGCGTAAAGTTTAAAATTTTATTTCATCTTCAAATCAGGTTTAATTTCAGGCATCAACTTATCAATTTAATTCGACTTTATATAATTAGTGAAACTGCCTGATTTAAAATTCAACTAGATTCCAAATAAATTACAAATTCTATCAGAGCAGGCATAGCATTTTAATATACATGCCAACTAGTAAATATCAAAGAGTGTCAAAAGACATCTTACTAATACTGATGTACCTGTTATTGATCGATGATGTCCGTTTATGCTCCTTACTCTATCCCTTTCTTCTTTCCTACGTATGAAACAGTCACACGCTAAGTAATTACTTAGTGAGGCAATAATTCATAGTCAAATACAATTTGACATAAATATCAATGTAAATAAATAATGATGCATATGATCATTGTACCATGTCATGCTCGTTAACATAAATAAATATGTAACAACATATATGAATATCAAAGTGATAAATTAGATCTTACCAATTACCGCTGCCATTTCCATCTGTAAGCTTTCAATGCTTACCAATACCTTTTTCATTTCTATCTGCAAGCTTTCAAGCTTATCATTCTGTTTCTTTGATTCATTTCAATTTACTTAGCCCAAGGTATCGAATTAAGAGATTCTATGTACACGAGTCATCCCCCTATACTTATTTGAGTATAATGTATTATTGCACTCTACCGGGAGTGCTTAGCACCGAAGTGCTTCGGTATACTTACCGGAGTATACCATTAATGAAATTTGCACTTTACCTGAAGTGCTTAGAATAAATTTGCACTTTACCTGAAGTGCTTAGAATATTTATACAGTTGTTTATGACTCTATGGATATCCAACTATACCTTCGAATCTCTATATCATACATTGGCCTTTATATCATCAATCTATTTCATCAATGGCAACATATATCAATATATATATATATATCAACATTGGGCAGTTCATACCCGAAACAACATTTCAATTTCATCAATGTAAGTAATCAAATGATCAATGCATTTTATTTCTCAAATCTTGACATATTCATATTATATCAATCATATATTCAATGACATAAATATCAATGTATTATGATATGCATGCAATTGCACTCACCTGGGCCATTTATTTGTATGCCTCACTAAGTCCTCTTTAATCTTTTTCTTCATTACACCTCGAACCTCTCTTGATTCGAACTTGAACTTCATAAATCAAATAAATGAAATAGTTGTTAGATCCCATCTAACAATATCTTAGTTATATTGCCCAATATAATCATTCGAATATAAAAATTTCCAAACGTTTTCCTTTCTTCCTTGTATTGTTCAAAAACTCATTATGGTCCTTAGTGACCAATTTGAACTTCCATTAACCCTTTTCAATCTTACTAATCAACCTTAGATACAAAGTGCATCAATTCTCATTTTCTGGTAGTTTACAGTACCTCCAAAGAAATATTTCTATAAAATAATCTACAACTCAGAATTTGATTCCGTTTGTTCTAAAAGAAACTACATTCAATAAGCTTTTCAACCATATAAATTAATAGCCCAAATTCAACTTGTACGATTTATGGCGAATTTTCAAAGTCAATTTCCAATATTGAATTTTGGAATAGACTGCTATACTATTTTCTGACTTTCACCACTTAAAAATACATATCTTTTTACTCGGAACAAGAAATCAGTTTCCATTTGTTGGACACAAAATAACGAAACTAGACGAACAAATCTTTACATCGGTATAAAATTCACCTTCTAACCATTTTTGTAGAATTTATGGTGAATTTTCAAACTTACTGCCAAATCTAGTTTTCCTACACAACTTCCATAAATAACTTCAAACTTTATACTAATTTCTCCTTACCTTGCTACTTGTCAATTTGGTCCCCTTACTTGATTCAAACCACTAATGTATCACTTTATTCATCAAATAATTATTCAAAAATAATTCTCTCTAATTTTCCTTCTTAATCGAAATAGTCACTAAAATGCAAAGAATAGGATTCAAGCTTCTTAACTTTGCAAATTAGTCCTCAAATCAACATTACTACCTTAATTCCATCATTACAACTAAAAATCAGATTTAGCCCCCATATAAAACTTCAATTTTGATTTGGTCACTTAACTTTGACAATTTATTAAAATGGTCACTAATTCAATTCAACATCAATTTAGCATTCTAACTTCATTTTCTTGTCTTTAACATCATTAATAACATAAATGCACTCCAAATTCTAAAAATTCAGATTTGTTCCTTCAACTTTTCAATTTGCCAAAATGGTCCCTACACAATTTAACTTAGGGTTTTGCTTCCAAACAACAATTCAAGCTTACTAGATCATTATTTCAACATCACAAACCCTAAATTAAACTTGAATCCATAAACCCTAATCATCTTCATAAAAATCAAAACATGTAAAACTTAAATCCCAACTCAATATCATAATTTTAACATCATACTAGCTTGATTTCAACTTGAATTCAATCATGGAATCATAAAATCTCAAAAGCCCCAATTTGATCCATAAACCCTAATTTCTTTCTCATGTAAATTCTCATAAATCAAGCATGGATTCCATGAATTATTGATGCCAAAAGATAGAGCTTGAAAATTCTTCCTCGAATTTTCAACATATACTTGATTCAAAAGGTGAGGAATCTGCTTTCTCATATATTCTCCTTATCCTTTTCAATTCGTTTCCTTGACTTAATGATTTTGTTAAAGAATTTGGACAAGCAAGATTACCTTTTTTTCTCAGTTCTTTGACTCCATATGATAGGATCTTTACCGGTTATTCCTCATACATTAAATCCGGCTAAATCTTTATTTTCATTGGGATAATGACATGCAAGAGATCCAATCAATACTTCTTGAGCATCGATACATTATGAATCTTGTTCTTTTCCAAAGATAAAACTAGCTTATAAGCTACCAGAGCAACTCTTTTCCCAATCTCTTATGGTTCAATAATTCTTGGACTTAACTTTCTTTTCGTCTAAACCACAACACCTTCTTTCAAGGTGAAACTTTTAATGAATACTTTATCCTTAACTTTATATCAAATATCATTTCTTTAAGATTCATAAATAGTTTCCATTATTTAAGATATAGATTCTTCCTTGATAATACAAATATCTATTAAACTTAACTTCAAAGTCTTCGGTTTCACCCTTTTTCTACTTGTTTGAACCTTGACAAATATTTCTCACCTTTTCTCTAAATATCTTTTATTTGGTCCAATGAAATAAACTTTATTTTTTTAACGTGGTAATCAAAGTATTGTCTTCTTTTAACCTCAATCTCATATCCATATCTCTTAAAGCAGCAAAAGTCTTTCGACTGAGGGCGTCAGTTACCACATTATATTTTCCTGGATGATAGTCAATGACCACATCATAATCTTTAAGAAGCTCAATCCAACTTCTTTGCCTTAGGTTTAACTCCTTTTTAATCAACATATACTTTAAACTTTTATAATCTACTTAAATATAGCATCGTTCACTATATAAATAATGATGCCATATGTGTAAAGTAAATATAGCCATTGTCAGCTCAAAATCATGAGTAAGATAGTTTCTCTTATGTATCTTAAGTTGTCTCAAGCATAGACCACTACTTTTCCTTCTGGCATAATTACACATCTCAAACTGTTATGAGAAGCATCGTTAAAAACCACATTATCTTTGCCCGATTTTGGTTGTACTGGTATCGGGGCTTCTATTAAGATCTTCTTTAATATCTGAAAGTTTTCTTGGTGTTTATTGTCCAACTGAATGTCATTTCTTTCCTCAATAGCTTGATCAGTGAGGAGGCAATCATTAAGAAAATTTTTACAACTTTCGAGAATAACCAGCAAATCCCAAGAAATTTCGAACCTCAGAAACTTTCTTCAGAGGTTTCCATTCAACTATAGTTTGTGCTTTCTTGGGATCTACTCTTATCCCCTATGCTGAAATCACATAACCAATAAAACAACTTTCGACAACCAAAATTCACACTTTAACTGCATAGTATATGGCTTCTTTTCTCGGAAGATCTGAAGAACAATTTGAAGATGGACATTTAGTTCTTCCTTTTCCTTCGAATAGACCAAAATATCCTCAATGGACACTACCAAAAATTGGTCCAAGTAAGGTTGAAATACTCGATTTATCAGGTCTATTAATGCTGCAAAAGCATTTGTCAAACCAGCTGGCACTATCACGAACTCATTTACCCATATCGAGTTCTAGAAACTATCTTTAGAACATCTTCTTCCTTGGTCTTTAACTAACGATACTCCGATCGGAGATTAGTTTCGAAAAACATAGATGCACATTTTAACTGATTAATAAGATCACCAGTCCTCGAAAGAGGATATTTATTCTTCACCGTCACCTTATTTAGCTGATGGAAATCTATACTTAATCACATAGACCAATCTTTCTTTTTCACAAATACATTGGTGCACCCCAAGGTGACACACTTGGCTTTATAAAACCTCAACCTAACATTTCTTGCAACTATACCTTTAACTCTCAAAGTTTGGTCGAAGTCATTTTATACGGGGCCATTAATTTAGGCGCAATGCCCGGTAACATCTTTATTTTAAATTTCACCTCTCAATCTAGAGGTAATTCTGGGTAACCCATCTGGGAATACATTTGGATATTTTTGGATAGTCGAGTTATTTTCCAATTTAACTTCAACAACCAGTGTATCCACTACATTTACTAAGGAAACTGGCAACCTTATATAAACAATTTTCTTAATAAAATTGAAATTACATTGGAGAAGGGATTTACCCTTTCGCCTACTACTACTATTTTTGTACCTTCCGTGATTTTCAATACTAATCACTTTATGCGACAATTCACCATGACATGATAGGAAGATAACCAATTTATGCCCAAAAATCATCTTGAACTCCTCAAAATATAATTTCATTAAGTTTATAGGGAACTCCATTCTTTATATTTTATCGAGCAAATCCCCCATGTTCAACTTACCCTTACATTACAACCCAACAAATTTGTGACCGCTATATTACTTGAAATGGGTTGTAAGAGGATATCTCGTTCACCACTCAACTTCGTACTTATATACGAATGTGTAAAGCTAGGACCCATCGACATCAATACAGGTTTATCCAAAAAGATGAGATGTACCTTCTATGATTTTCGGATCATCCTAATCTTTATCAGTCCTGGTGTTATAAACTCAGACTGATATGTGCAATCCTGGCTATGAAGCAAATTTAGATGGTTTTCAAATCTAGCTTAAATCTCGGAGCAACAAGACAGCTCCATCCAAGTAGTGAAATCTGTCCAGTGTAATCCTTAGGTTATTCAGTTATAAATCAAAAATCACTCGACCATCATCTGCTTCTCCTTTAAATTCAGAACTCCTTGTTGTACCAGTGCCCTTTTCTTGTTCCGATTTATCCGAAAGGTCCTCATTAACCTTATTATTACTACTCTTAATTTCTTCCAAAGCATCCAATTTACTAGTTTATCACACTTTCTTGACTCAATTATTTCTTATAATTCCTCCCCAAATTACATTAGTAAGGAGCGGCATCAATCGGATCATAACAAATCAGATTAGTAATATTAATATCATAGTGGCATGTATACTCTTTTTAACATAAAATCACTTCCATTTAGGCCGAGAACCGGCTAAACCTGTAGCTATGATACCAATAAATGTAACACCCATTTTCCCGTATCCATCATTGAATACGAGACAGAGATGTCACAAAACATTTGTAAAACCATCTATATTTATAATTCGATAAAAATTTGTTTCTTAAAAAAATTACAATTTAGTCTTTATTTACAAATCTAATTAATCGCGTAAAGTTTAAAATTTTTATTTTCGTCTTCAAATCAGGTTTAATTTCAGGCAGCAACTTATCAATTTAATTCGACTTTATATAATTAGTTAAACTGCCTAAAAACTGCCTGATTTAAAATTCATCCAGATTCCAAATAAATTACAAATTGTAGCAGAGCATGCATAGCATTTTAATATACATGCCAACTAGTAAATATCAAATTGTGTCAAAAGATATCTTACTGATAATGATGTACCTGTTATTGATTGATGATGTCTGTTTATGCTCCTTACTCTATCCATTTCTTCTTTCTTACGTGTGAAACAGTCACACGCTAAGTAATTACTTAGTGAGGCAATAATTCATAATCAAATACAATATATCAATTTAAATAATGATGCATATGATCATTGTACCATGTCATGCTCGTTAACATCAATAAATATGTAACAACATATATGAATATCAAAGTGATAAATTAGATCTTATCAATTACCATTGTCATTTTCATCCGCAAGCTTTCAATGCTTACCAATACCTTTTTAATTTCTATCTGCAAGCTTATCATTCTATTTCTTTGATTCATTTCAATTTACTTAGCCCAAGGTATCAAATTAAGAGATTCCATATACATAAGTCATCCCCCTATACTTACTTGAGTATAGTGTATTATTGCACTCTACCGGGAGTGCTTAGCACCGAAGTGCTTTGGTATACTTAACGAAGTATACCATTAATGAAATTTGCACTTTACCTGAAGTGCTTAGAATAAATTTGCACTTTACATGAAGTGGTTAGAATATTTATACAGCTGTTTATGACTCTATGGATATCCAACTATACATTCGAATCTCTATATCATACATTAGGCTTTATATCATCAATCTATTTCATCAATGGCAACATATATCAATATATATATCAACATTGGACAGTTCATACTTGAAATAATATTTCAATTTCATCAATGTAAGTAATCAAATGATCAATGCATTTTATTTCTCAGATCTTGACATATTCATATTATATCAATCATATATTCAATGACATAAATATCAATGTATTATGATATGCATGCAATTTCACTCACCTGGGCCATTTATTTGTATGCCTCACTAAGTCCTCTTTAATCTTTTTCTTCATTACACCTCGAACCTCTCTTGGTTCGAACTTGAACTTCATAAATCAAATAAATGAAATATTTGTTAGATCCCAATCTAATAATATCTTAGACATATTGTCCAATATAATCATTCGAATATAAAAATTTTCAAATGTTTTCCTTTCTTCCTTGTATTGTTCAAAAACTCATTATGGTCCTTAGTGACCAATTTGAACTTCCATTAACCCTTTTCAAGCTTACTAATCAACCTTAAATACAAAGTGTATTAATTCTCATTTTCTGGCAGTTTGCAGTACCTCCAAAGAAATATTTCTATACAATAATCTACAACTCGGAATTTGATTCCGTTTGTCCTGAAAGAAACTATATTCAATAAGATTTTCAACCATATAAATTAATAGCCTAAATTCAACTTGTACGATTTATGGTGAATTTTCAAAGTCAATTTCCAGTATTGAATTCCGGAATAGACTGCTATACTGTTTTATGACCTTTCACCACTTAAAAATTCATATCTTTTTACTCGGAACTCGAAATCAGTTTTCGTTTGTTGGAAACGAAACTAGACGAACAAATCTTTACATCGGTATAAAATTTACCTTCTAACCATTTTTGTAGAATTTATGGTGAATTTTTAAACTTACTGCCAAATCCAGTTTTCCTACACAACTTCCATAAATAACTTCAAACTTTATACTAATTTCTCCTTACCTTGCTACTTGTCAATTTGGTCCCCTTACTTGATTCAAACCACTAATTTATCACTTGATTCATCAAATAATTATTCAAAAATAATTCCCTCTAATTTTCCTTCTTAGTCGAAATAGTCACTAAAATGCAAAGAAGAGGATTCAAGCTTCTTAACTTTGCAAATTAGTCCTCAAATCAACATTACTACCTTAATTCCATCATTACAACTAAAAATCAGATTTAGCCCCCATATAAAACTTCAATTTCGATTTGGTCACTTAACTTTGACAATTTATCAAAATGGTCACTAATTCAATTCAACATCAATTTAGCATTCTAACTTCATTTTCTTGTCTCTAACATCATTAATAACATAAATCCACTCCAAATTCTAAAAATTCAGATTTGTTCCTTCAACTTTTCAATTTGCCGAAATGGTCCTTACACAATTTAAGTTAGGGTTTTGCTTCCAAACAACAATTCAAGCTTACTAGATCATTTTTTCAGCATCACAAACCCTAAATTAAACTTGAATCCATAAACCCTAATCATCTTCATAAAAATCAAAACATGTAAAACTTAAATCCCAACTCAATATCATGATTTTAACATCATACTAGTTCGATTTCAACTTGAATTCAATCATGGAATCATAAAATCTCAAAAGCCCCAATTTGATCCATAAACCTTAATTTCTTTCTCATGTAAATTCTCATCAATCAAGCATGGATTCCATGAATTATTGATATCGAAAGATAGAGCTTGAAGAGTAGAACAACTTTGTAGTTGAAGAGATTACATGAAAGCCGAGTTTCGGGGCTTGAATCGAGCTTGGACATTTTTTCTCTTTCTTTCCCTAGCCCTCACATTTTTGGCTGGAAAAGATGAACAATTTGTTCATCTTTTCACCATTATTTTACACATATATCTATTAAATGAACATTAAATCCATTTAATAGTAAAATTACAATTTTGCCTTTTTTATCCAATGGTTGAGATTGATTTTATCATCAATCAAGGGCCAAGATTTAATCTTCCGTTTCCTCTTTCGAAAATTGCCCCTATAAAATTTTTAAATATTTCAAAATTGCCATTGGAGCCAAATGACCAATTTGCCCTCTAACTACTTTTTATTTACTAGTTTGCAATTCTTGTAAAAATTCAACCAAATCTAGTTGGAATCCAACCAACTATAATAAAATATTCATAAAGTAATATTTTATGAATTTTTCCATATCTTTTGGATCAGTCTCCAAAATTTCCATTCGATCCAATATACCGATAAATAATCCTTTACTCAGAAATAAACTATAGGATTCATCATGAATCAAACTAAAAATATTTCCTTAACTTGGAAATGACTTTTATAAACTTTCTCTATCATATGAATAAATTTCAAAATTTTCCAGTTCGATCCATGTATCCGAATTACACTTAAACTTTAACTGCTATTTTCCCAATAATCAAAGTATCAGACCGAACCAATAATTCCGCATTCGATTCACACCCTTAGGTGATCTATTTATTTATGAAATAAAAACCCTTAACTTTTAGGGAATTACAACTTTAGTCCCTAAACTTTTCAAAAGTTTATAATTTAGCCATAAATTTTTCAAAATTTACATTTTGGTCACTACCTTTTTAAACTTCAATTCCCATTCCAATTTTCCTTGGAATTCAACCAATCTTTAAGAATACCTTATTCAATTCACTATCTATCACATGAGACCTTTAAACCTTAGAAATTTCCTTTTCAAAACCCATAATTAGACAAATCCTAACTATTGCATTTTTGTCATTGTAGTCACTAAGTTAGATTTTAAGATATTATCTTAATGCTAAATGACCCTTAATCAACTTAGTAAATTTTGGGGTATCACACTTTTCTTTCTTTTTAAAAAATTTGATCCTCGTTTTTTTAAATCTATTTTGCTTTATTAAAACCCAGAGAAACCGAAGTAAAAAAATATTTTTGTTTTAAATGAAACCCTTCCAAACCTTTCGATTCACAACTTGAGGCTTAGGAAAGCCAAGGGGTTATTATCAAAGGGGGTTCGTCCATCATCGGGAAAGCCAAGGGTGGCCGGAGACCATAGAAACGACGATGGTAAAACCTCAAAACCCTAACTCTTTTATATATACATGCATGCACTGAAAAAGAGGATATACCTTGAAAACGATCTCTTTTTTTGTATTGCTCTCTGAAAATCTGAATGAATTACAACTTCATATAGGGCTTCTTTTATACCCCTTTGATATTACATCGATTTAGAAATAAAAAAGAAAAGATCCTAAATATGCTATTGGTTGCTTAGGGAGTTTTGGCCGAATTCATCTATTAATCTGACATTGTTGGATTGCCTCCTGAAACCCTAAAATTGTTGGTTGGTGTCTGACATGTTGGAAATGCCTCTGATGTTGTTTTGTTTTTTGGTTGCATGTGATGTTTGCACGGCGTGGATGCTCCTGACGACCTCTTCGACCGGTGTGGTGATCTGGACAGTTTCAAATAGCGCGTGGGGAAAGTGCAAGGCCTGGTGGTAAAGGTGCACGTGTGTGGAGAGCTGATGAACCGTGCATGGGCATGTGGGGATTTTAGAAAGGTCGGGGTGTGAGCTCTACTCGCGCGTGAGGAGCTGAGGGATCGCGTGTGAGCTCGTGGGGCAGACGAGGATCCCCTTCTCCTTTCAATTTGGACCATCAGATCTAATCAAGATCTGATGGTTGTGATACGGCTGCGTGAAACATAATAGGGCATTAGGGTTTTAGATATTAGGGTTTAAGTTTTGGGCTCAAAACGGGCCTTGTAATTTGTATTATATATTTTTTGGGGTTTGTAATTTGGACTTTTAATTTAATATACTTGGGCTGTTTATTTAATTAATATTAGTTTTTAATTTTTTTTCATTTTTGTTTTGTAATAATAATAATACTTAGTAATAATATAATACTAACAATAATACGGGTCATTATTTGTATTAATACTAATAATATTATTTTTGGTTTTAAGTTTTTTATAAAATATAACTGTAATAAATAATAAAAATTCAATAATAACACCAACAATAATTAATAAGGTTAATAATATAATAATATTAATAAATAAATAATTATGATATTAATATAGTAAATGATGTTATATATATATATATATTGATAGGAAAATAAATGAATAAAAAGAGGCCAAGTTATGAAGTAGAATTGTAAAACAAACCCGGAAAAAATTAGTGATTACAATTGCCCCTCTTTGCTCACTCTTGTATAGCAAGGATAGAACAAAACCAAAATCACTAATTTTGTCCCACTTCCTTGTTTGAAGTCTGAATCACCATGCACTGAAGGTCCTACTGATGGTTCAAAAGACTGATGGTCAAGCACTGAAGGCTTTGCTGACAACCCAAATCACCATGCACTGAAGGTTTTACTGATGACTTGTCCTGACAGTCTCGCTAACACCCTGAATCGACAAGCACTGAAGCTATTACTGAGGATCCGGGAGGTCAAAGATCGAGAACTGAAGGCTTAATGGATAACCCAAATCATCATGCACTGAAGGTCTTACTGATGTCTTGGAGAATCAAAGTCATACACTGAAGGATTTATAGACGGTCTGGCTCACCATGCACTAAAGGTCTTACTGATGACCAGAAAATAAAAGTCCAACACTGAAGGATTACAGATAACCTAGCTCACCATGCATTGGAGGTCTTACTGATGACTAGGAAATGAAGTCAAACATTGAATGATTTACTGATAGTCCAGCTCACCGTGTACTGGAGGTTTTATTGATGGCTAGAAAATTAAAGTCATGCACTAAAGGTCTTACTGAAGTTTGAATTATCATGCACTGAAGGTCTTACTGATTCTTAGAAGATTAAAAGTCAAGCACTGGATGCTATTGATAGATTGAACATCTGACACTGAAGGTTGACAGTTCGTAAATAGAACCATGCCCTGGAGGCTCTCGTAGAGATCTTGAAGTAATATATGGAATCTTTTTTGGGCGGGCTCTTCTCATTAGGAACCCTTGAACTTTACTGGATGAACACTTCTCATTAGAAACTCTTGATTCTTTGTTGTGATCCACTTTCACGAAGTCATG
Organism: Hibiscus mutabilis; assembly: GCA_019671005.1. Taxonomy (NCBI): domain Eukaryota; kingdom Viridiplantae; phylum Streptophyta; class Magnoliopsida; order Malvales; family Malvaceae; genus Hibiscus; species Hibiscus mutabilis. The sequence goes on from CM033732.1 coordinate 18,966,802, forward strand.
GACTGAAATCATTGTTTGGTTTCACGAAAGTGTGAATTGGAATCTTGCTAAAATCTACTACTTCTATCATGAAGTTGCAGATTAGAATCTTTTGAAACTTTGAATACCTGTCCAGAAAGATAAAATGATTTAATGCATAGGTTAGTGTTGTGCGTAATAAGTGCTACGCAATTGTGCAAGTATACACGTTGCAAGTTATAGTATAAAAGATATCGTCTCCATAGGGATTAGTGCCACTTCAAGAATCTAGTCTCTTGCACTGTAAAAAGTAAAAACACAAATAAAGGATTATAGGAGTTTTAACTAATAACTAATCTAGAAAGCAAATAAGTAAAAGGCGATATAATTAGATGAGAGAGATAGGCCAGGTTATCGTGAGTTGAGGTGTGATAGCTGATTGGATCGTCTTGGTAAAAGAGTGCACGGGCAACTCAGTTGCCGTGGCAACTTGCACAATGGGGTTGCCTTGGCAACTAATCGATGGTTGCCTGGGCGACTAGTTGGGCAACTACTTGGGCGTCTAGGTAGCAACCTTCAAGGTTCGGCAGAGCGTTCTTCAATGGTTTCTTCTTATCCGTAAGTCGAAACTCTAGCTACTTGTGCATGCCTTGATAATACATCCTTGCGTGAATCAAGGGTGAACAACAACCAATCTTGCGCTCCTCTTAGCCGTTGAAATCTTTGACTTATTCCTAAGCCGGATTAATCTTCACCATCAATAGATTGAATAAAGATCATATTCATTCGTTTCTTGAATCTAACTATCCCGATATTAGATAAATAGATGAAGTTACGAGATCCTCTCCCAATTCACTCGCAAACAAGAATAAGAACCAAGAATGAATAAACCTTGAATAGAAAAGTGCAAACTCTTATTACCTAAACAAAATCCAATAGTTTCTCACAACCACAAAACTCAATAACCATAGCCAAATAGATTTAGTTCATGGCTAGGTTCCAAAGAAACACAAGATAAATAATCCCTAGCATGAACCTAATTGAACAAGAAAGAAAAAGATGAAGGATGAAGCTTGTCGAAATCTCCTTGCCCTAGATGCTTGTAGAAAATTCTCTCCTCTTGCTCTCTTGGAGTTGTCGAAATTTCTCTCTTATTTATAGGGCTAGGTAAAAGTCATTCTTTGAGGAGGAAGTTATGTTGGAATTAATTTATCTTTAAAGAATATAATTATTTATTATAATTTTATTCCCGGTTGAGTGAGTTCTTGAAGCACCTTGTCGAGTTGCTTGGGCGTGATTTGATCAACGAAGGTTTGATGCTCGTCCCATGAGATGTTAAGCCCATAAAAGGTGTTGATGTTTTCGGGGCTTATGAGTATGGCCTTGTCACGAACAAAAACATAAGTATTATCCGGGTTAGGTGAGTGAGCATAGAATTCTCTTACCCATGAGATGTTACTTGGTTCCGGTTGATGGCAAAAGATTTGCCACTTTTGATGTCCAATCCTCTCGAAGATGAATGGTTCAAGGCCGAAATCTTGATGAGAGTTGGAGTATTCAAAGCCTTGTTCTTCATAAATCTTTCAGCTTTCAAACTTGGAATGAAATCTTTCTTAAACCACCGGTGTAGCAAACTTCTTGTATCTTGGTTCTTTGGAGGAACTTGGATGAACTAAAAATTTAATTTTGGATGCCATGGATGATCTTGGTTGTGAGTTTTGTAAAAAAAAAAAAAAAGAAACTAAAGAGTTGCAAGATAAAAAGTAGGAATAGGTTAAGGGTGATGGGTTTTATAGAAAAGATAGGTGGTAAATATGGTGGGTGGGATTAGGGGAAGACGAAAAAGAGGGTTTTGGTTTAGGGAGAGGGTGACGACAAGGGGGGTTTAATTAGGGTAAGTTGGAGGCTTTATATAAGCCTTAGATTCAGCCCATTAATTTCCTTGTTGAAGATGTTTTCCTTCTTGGATCAAAATTCCTCTTTATCTTGAACTCTTTTCCTACAATTCAAAGACAAATCAAATAAGGATTAGAATTAAAGGTAAACTAATAAAAGAAAATAAATAAAGATGTGTAAAGGGATTCTTAAACTTAAAGAAAGATAGAAGAAAATAAATCTATCTTGTGTGTTTAATTAGGGTGACGTCAAGGGGGGTTTAATTAGGGTAAGTTGGAGGCTTTATATAAGCCTTAGATTCAGCCCATTAATTTCCTTGTTGAAGATGTTTTCCTTCTTGGATCAAAATTCCTCTTTATCTTGAACTCTTTTCCTACAATTCAAAGACAAATCAAATAAGGATTAGAATTAAAGGTAAACTAATAAAAGAAAATAAATAAAGATGTGTAAAGGGACTCTTAAACTAATAAAAGAATCCATTACCTTGACTTCATGTGTGTTGTTTGGTTTTTGCATGTTCTGGACCATCTTGGTTAAAGTGGCCAATTGTGCCGAAATTGAATCTGATGATCCTAGTTCATGTATTGTGGCTTGGCATCTAGCTCCTCCTCTTCTAGTAGAGGGGAATTGATAATCATTCTTGGCCAGCCTGTTTAGAATTTGCATTGCTTCCTCTAGCGACTTATCTAGGAGTATGCCGTTTTCCGAGGCATCTAGCATCATCCTTGTTGGTGTATTCACGGTGTTGTAAAACATTGTTACTTGAGTCCACACCGGGAATCCGTGTAGGGGGCATTTGTGTAGAAGTTCTCTATATCGCTCCCAAGCCTCGTACATGGATTCATCATCTGCCTGCCAAAAAGAAGTAATGTCGTTACGAAGCTTATTAGTCAAATTTGTAGGATTAAACCGAGCAAGGAAATCACGACAAAGATCGGTCCAAGATCCTATGGATCCGGCATGAATGCTATTCAACCATGCTTTCGCCATATCCCTCAATGAATAGGGGAATAATCTTAATCGTAAAACATCGGGGGTGACTCCGTGTATTTTGAACGGTTGCAAATCTCGAGGAAAAATTTAAGATGTTGTCGTGCATCTTCAGTTGCTGAGGCGCCAAATTGACCAATTGTGTCTATCAAGATCTTCTTCAAGATAGTCTCGAATAGTTCTGTTTCGTGCAAGAATCACTCATCCTCCTGCTGGAACATCTTGATTCTTATTGCCGTCTTGATTAGCCATTGCTACTCTTATCCTTTGTCTAAGTCTTTGTAAGGTTCGTTCGATTTCTGGATCAAAGGGATATTCTGGTGTAATCGGTCTCGCCCTGGTCATATACTAATGCAAAAACAAAGTTTGTTAGCCCTTTGAATCTTAAACAAGAAAAGTAAAAAGAAAGTGCAAGAAAATAAAAATAAAGTCGCTATTGCCAATCCCCAGCAACGGCGCCAAAAACTTGTTGCGCGTAATAAATGCTACGCAATTGTGCAAGTATACACGTTGCAAGTTATAGTATAAAAGATATCGTCTCCACAGGGATTGGTGCCACTTCAAGAATCTAGTCTCTTGCACTGTAAAAAGTAAAAACACAAATAAAGGATTATAGGAGTTTTAACTAATAACTAATCTAGAAAGCAAATAAGTAAAAGGCGATGTAATTAGATGAGAGAGATAGGCCAAGTTATCGTGAGTTGAGGTGTGATAGCTGATTGGATCGTCTTGGTAAAAGAGTGCACGGGCAACTCAGTTGCCGTGGCAACTTGCACAATGGGGTTGCCTTGGCAACTAATTGATGGTTTCCTGGGCGACTAGTTGGGCAACTACTTGGGCGTCTAGGCAGCAACCTTCAAGGTTCGGCAGAGCGTTCTTCAATGGTTTCTTCTTATCCCTATGTCAAAACTCTAGCTACTTGTGCATGCCTTGATAATATATCCCTGCGTGAATCAAGGGTGAACAACAACCAATCTTGCGCTCCTCTTAGCCGTTGAAATCTTTGACTTATTCCTAAGCTAGATTAATCTTCACCATCAATAGATTGAATAAAGATCATATTCATTCGTTTCTTGAATCTAACTCTCCCGATATTAGATAAATAGATGAAGTTACGAGATCCTCTCCCAATTCACTCGCAAACAAGAATAAGAACCAAGAATGAATAAACCTTGAATAGAAAAGTGTAAACTCTTATTACCTAAACAAAATCCAATAGTTTCTCACAACCACAAAACACAATAACCATAGCCAAATAGATTTAGTTCATGGCTAGGTTCCAAAGAAACACAAGATAAATAATCCCTAGCATGAACCTAATTGAACAAGAAAGAAAAAGATGAATGATGAAGCTTGTCGAAATCTCCTTGCCCTAGATGCTTGTCGAAAATTCTCTCCTCTTGCTCTCTTGGAGTTGTCGAAATTCCTCTCTTATTTATAGGGCTAGGTCAAAGTCCTTCTTTGAGGAGGAAGTTAAGTTGGAATTAAATTATCTTTAAAGAATATAATTCTTTATTATAATTTTATTCCTTCTAGAACTTCTCCTATCTTCTTGGATTTTAATTCTTCTTTAATCTCTTCATGGAAATCAAATTCCTTTGGGATTTAGCTTTTCTCCACGTCATCTTGGGCTTGTCTAGTCATCAATTTCGACTACTATATCACCTTGTTCTTTGTCGACAATTGCCCTGGCAACTGGCTTGGTGTCTCCTTCATGCATTGCCCTGGCAACTAGCTCAGCATCTCTTTCATGCATTGCCCTGGCAACTAGCTCTAGCCTTGCTTTGGCAAGTGATCCTATACATACACACAAAACACACCAAAGTAGCATCTTTTCCCACAAAAACTACCAAGTTATGTAATCAAGCTCAACGATGGAAGGAAACATGGATTAATGCATGAATGGCTAATTATGCAACTAATGCGAGCCTAAGTCTAACAATAATATGAGTGAAAAGGGTAAGAAATATAGTACTTTTGAACACTTATCACACCCCCAAACTCGAACTATTGCTTACTCTTGCTCTTTTGACTCTAGCAAAACTTTGTTGCTTACTCTTGCTCTTTTGACTCTAGCAAAACTTTTTTGTCATTTTTATGCCCCAAAATTTCCCCCCAAAAATTTTGTTGCTTACTCTTGCTCTTTTGACTCTAGCAAAACTTTGACTTCTTTATCAAGCAACTGGATTAAAAAGTCTTCTCATCAATTCTGACTTGGACTCTCAAGTGCAAAAGATCTTGCTATTTTGCAAACAAAGTGACCCCCTCTTCCTCGAGAGACACCTCATTTTCTCATATCACAAAATGCCCCTTCATGTTTGAGCTTTATCAATATTTGCCAACCTAAGATGCTCATTTGCATAAAAACTTGCAGTTTGAAAACCATTTTTGAATAAAGGAATCTTTTTCTTTTTTCATAAAAGGACAATTTGCTAACTGATATTTTAATGAATGACATTTTTAAATTAATATACAGGACTTGGAAACCCAAAATTTGGAAAGAAAATAAGAAGAATAGGATTCCTTGGATATCGAATGAGAGAGTGTCTTAGATTCAATCCCCGAAGATCAATGGCTTGCCTTTGAATGTTGTGGAATCTAGTTCCTTATTAGATTTGTTCTTACCCCACAACTCCATCAGGATGTTCCGAGACTTATTCAATTGTTTATTGATTTTAAAGATTCATCTCTAATGCCATGGTATTCAACATGTAGAATCTAGTTCCTTATTAGATTTGTTCTTCCCACAGCTCTATCAAAAAAATTTAAATGTTAAAGGAATTCTCAAATTTAAGCAACTCCCTTAGTTTTTCCTAGGAGATTTTCTTATCATTGAACATTATCGCATGAGTAGTAGTCTTGCTTCTTACACTGTATCAACTGGAGTAGACTGAGCAAGAAATCATACTTCACCGTGATCACAACATTCGATTGATCTTTGTATCTGAATCAATGTCACAAAAGGCATGTGATATCCAAGGACATTCGAAGGTAAGACAAGATATACATATATACATGATTTAACAAAATGCATCTTTTCAATGAAATAAAGATTCACAAACAAGACAAGTGCCCTTTACAAAAGATCATTGCCACCTTCGGGCCAAAAGTAGCAAGATTGATTTAAAACATAAAAAGGGAAACTAAAAATGCAAGGACATTCATGCAAATTAACATTTAAAAAAGACAAAGATAAGATACATCTAAAGCTTTTGGCAACTTGAAACTGATCCCGACTCCTTACTCCTTCAACATGATCCCTTAGCGGCCACCGTGATTAGGCAAAAGATTGGTTGCCACATAGGACATGTCAAAATGCAAAACCCCGATATTGATCAAGTTCTAAACCACCCTCTTAAATGCTTTGCAATTGTTGATGTGGTGGCTAGTGATTCCCGCATGATATTCACACTTAGCCTTATGGTTAAACCATGATGGATATGAAGGTTGCATCGGGGTAAGGTGATAAGGACGAACCAAGTCTGCCTCAAAAAGCTTCGAGTACAACTCACTATAAGTCACAGGTATAGGAGTGAAAACTTTTTCCTTTTCGGGTTCCTTTCGACCGAGTCCTTGCAAACTTGCCATCGTCGGCTTTGGTGTAATCCTGACGTTACTTGGGCTACAAGTACTCACATTGCTCACCTCATTGTCTCTCTTCTTAGAGTACTTTTGTAGATTTTCCCTGGTCTTGAGCTTGCCACTCTTGAAAGCAGCCTTAATGGATTCTGCCGTGTTCACAAATTCGGCAAATCCCAAGGATATGTTGCTAATCATTTTCTCATAGAGTGGACCTTGCAGTGTGTCCACAAACAGGCGAGTGATTTCACTCTCCATGACGGACGGCTAAACTTGTGCCACAATGTCTCTTCATCTTTAGGCATACTGTCTAATATTCCTATTTTGCCCCTAAGTCAACCCTTGAAGTAATGTACTATTTGGGACCATGTCCTTCACGTGCTTGTATTGCTCAATGAAGATTCTTGATAGATCCTTCTATGATTTCACATTTGTTCGGCTTAGTTGTGCGTACCAACGAGCAGCTATACCGGTTAAGCTATCTTGGAAGCAATGAATAAGAAGTTTTTCATTCTTCAAGTGTGCCGCCATCTTATGGCAATGCATGGTCTAGTGAGCTGAAGGGCAAGTGGTCCTATCATACTTCTCAAAATTCGGTACTTTGAATTTAGGCGGGATGATCAAATCAAACACTAAGCTCAATTCATAAGCATCAATCCCATAGTCACCGGTTACTTGCATCAAGCTGACTCTTTCTTCCATTTGGAGGCATTGCTCCTCAAACTTCTTTTTAAACTCCCTTTTTAGTCTTGTTTCTATCTAATTCATCAAATTCAAGTTTGGGATTTCCAAATCGATGTCATTCTCAAAACTATGCCCCATGTCGACTGGATTGTTAGCAGATGCCCCAGCTATGTGGACATTTTTCAGGACTGATCCTTCTGGTTGAACCTTCATGTTAGAGGTGTTTCCATCTAGGTCCTTCACATTAGAAAGTTCATCGGCAATATGGGATTTTCCAACATCCCCTTTTCCTAACAAAACAGTGATGCAGGATATGATCTCTTCCTGGGATTTTTCGATCATCGACTCGATATTATTCAAGCATTCCTCGATGTCTCTTTGCGACTTCTCAACATTAGCCAATCTATCTTCCATAATTCTGGTATAAGAACATATGCCGTAAAAGTGCGAAATGATTGCGATTTGAACTTACTGCCATGACATTCCCACCATTAATCTCATGGTTTAAATAATTCATGCAAGATATATGCTATGAGATACATGATAAAATAAAATGCAAGAATGTATGCAAATAAAGGTGTTGATTCCTTTGGTGGTTACCCTTGAGCAACTCTCATTGAATTGGAAAAGATTCTCACTACAAAGGAGGTAGAATATCTTCCACAAACAAGCCTCGACCCTATCTTCTAATTCTTCGAGGGCTCCGAGTAGCTAAGAGGAGTTTGATGCCTTCTTCGTCCCCGAGGTAATGAAAGAATGGAGTGATTCAGCCTCCACGAATAGAGTCTTCACATATCGGGCTATCTCTTGCACCTGAACCGTCAAAAATATGTTGTAAAATCTTGATCTTTGAATAAGTTGGCTAGCATCACAAGGCGCCTAAATGATCTTGAACTGTAGCTTCAAATCTAATTCTGACTAGCTTCAAACTCAAGAAATCCAATAGACTTAGAAAGATCAATCTAACTTTCTCGTACCACTTTCAAATCCCGAAGGTCCCTTTGCTGTAGGTTCACCTTGGTATGCTCCGATGGTCATCTGGAAAACTATTATCTCGAATCATTTGGTTGTCTTTAAAGCAATGTTGAACTTCCGAGCTAATCTCCTCATTTTTGAGAAAACTCCCCTCCGCAATGAAAGATATCTAATTGGGCAAACCTCTTGAACCAACACCTTTATGTCATGCACTGTTGATGCAAGAAAAATATGCGCACAATGAAACACAAAAGAAAAAAATTAGTGCCGAATAAAGAAATAAAGCAAAACAAACTTATTTACAAGATCTAAAACACCTAGGTTATCTGCATGGCTCTAAAAGGGATGGGCTTACTTCTCTATATGCAGTTTTGGTACTAAAAGGGGTACTCGAATTGTCCTCACTGTCCCCTTCTAAGGGTAGCAAGGCCCCCGATCATCACCCATTATAGGCTCCTTTCAATCGAGTTCAATTCAAAGGGGCCCATTCGCTATGTCCATACGGGGAAACAATATTCCCACGAAAGCATAGGGTACTCGATACATACTAGGCCCATACGAAGGAACGATATCCTCATGAAAGCACTAGCGTTTTCCCCCACTTAAAGAAACAAGGTTTAAATGCTAAATTTTCAATGCGTTAAAATAAACTCGCATTTATAAATAGATATTAATTTAATTGTCACTTTAATTTACAACTTCCAATATTAGTAAGAGGTAATTTTTTTTTAAAAGGTCTGACTCTCTCTTGTTTTTTTTAAGAGATAAAGATCAGTCCCCAGCGGATTCGCCAGCTGTAGCGACCATTTTTTAAAAGGAAATTAAAAAGTTAATATAAGTTGAAATTTAAGGTTTTAAAAAATAAATTTGATTTTATAAAAACCCTGTGATTTTATAAAAAAAATGAATTAAAGTAAATTAGCGTTTAGAATTTTGAAAAACATTTTTTAAAAAAAAGGGGGAATTAAATAAAATATGGGGAAAGTGGTAAAAAATAAAATGATGGAGTCGCCACTGGTCATTTTAAAAGGGATAGACCAGACACCAAAAATGAAACTAGAGATAAAAATGGGTCCGGGAGTTGGTTACGGATGGGGAAGGATTAACACCCCCACTCTGCCCAAAATTGGTACCAAAAAATTACCGTTTTTTAATATTGGATTTTCCAAATTAAAGTGACATTTAAATCAAAATTTGGTTATGCATGCAAGTAAATTTTAAGGGCCCCGTTATTCAAGAATAAACCGAAAGGTCACCATCACTACGCTTGATACTAGCTACGTTTACTTTCGAATAAAAAGACACCACATTAATAGTTTATATTCCGGTATGCATCATATGACACGTGGCATGACAAATATACGGATAGGGCAACATGATAGATGCATGAACGATAATACATTGAATACGCATGGGCAATTAAAGTACGTTAAAATAAACACAAAGGCACGGCAAATGATAATCACATAGCATGAACGTACATATCACGTAAAATATTTTATATCAACTATACTTTAAAAAAACACTAACAATGGTAATATATGAAATAAACATACGTCTATGTATATATAAACGAAAAGGCACCACATAAATATATAAACTAAATTAAATATTAATATATGTATATACTATATTAAGTACTCTATATATATGTAATATACTGTTGAAAACAGTATGTATATATAATATATAGTTAAAAACAATATATATATTATATACTATTGAACATATATTACGTGTATTTAAAAAAAAACTTTAATATACTACTATATATAGTATAATAATACATATATTAATGTATATATATGAACAAACTACATGTATAACACAAAGAACTTAAAAGTATAAAAATAAATATTGACATAAATTGAAATAAAAAAATTTGAAATTAAATATGCAAAAGCAGAGTGACCAAAATGAAAACAAAAACCAATTAAAAGGGGAAAAGGGAAATTTTGCCACTGATTTTGGGACCAAAATGAAATGAAGTTGAAGTCTAAAAGGGGATTAGCCCTTTAAATATTAGATTTAATTAGAGAACATGGATGAAATTAAAAAGCGGATAAAAGAAACAATGATTGAGGGCCTAACTTTAAAAGGCGAAATGGCTTGGCGCGGGTAATTACAAAAGGCGAAGGGACCAAAGGGAGATAAAACCATTTAAAAAAGCCCAATTGACTCTAAAGGGGGATGAAATTGCAAAGAAAATAAAAAAACATGGATCGGGGACATGGTTTTAAAACGCGGAAGCCCTTGACGAGTAAATAAATAGAGGCGGAGGGTTTTAAGATGAAATAAACCCATTTTTTAATTTTTAAACCGTATATAGTACACCTATTTTTGAAAATAAACTCTTTTTTTTTCATTTTAGTAAAAAAAATTAAACCTTAAAAAAACCTATGCCAAAACCCAACAACACCGTCGTGTTCTTCAAACGAAACTAGATCCCGGCCACCAAACTCAGAAACTGGTGACTAGCTGCCATGCTGGCTACCGTTAGTCAGCGCCGACGACTAAAAAAGTCTTTTTCGAACCTTTTTCTTGCTTTTTAAAAAAATTTGACCCTTATTTTTTTTTGAAAATCCATTTTGCTTTAGAAAAACCCAGAGAAACCGTAGTAAAAAAAACTCTTTTTGTTTTAAATGAAACCTTTCCAAACCCTCTGATTCATCACTTGCAGCTTGGGAATGCCAAGGGGTTATTATCTAAAGAGGTCTGTCCATCATCGGGAAATCCTAAGGCACCAGAGACCATAACAACGACGAAGGTAAAACCTCAAAACCCTAACTCTTTTTTTATATATACATTCATGCACTGAAAAAGAGGATATACATTGAAAATGATCTTTTTTTGTATTTCTCTCCGAAAATCTAAATGAATTACAACTTGATATAGGGTTTCTTTTATACCCCTTTGATATTACATTGATTTAGAAATAAAAAACAAAAGATCCTAAATAAGCTATTGGTTGCTTTGGGAGTTTTAGCCGGATTTATCTGTTAATATGACATTGTTGGCTTGCCTCCTGAAACCCTGAAATTGTTGGTTGGTGTATGACATGTTGGAAATGCCTCTGATGTTGTTTTGTTTTTTGGTTGCATGTGATGTTTACACGGTGTGGATGCTCCTTACAATCTCTCCGACCAGTGTGGTGATATGGACGGTTTCGAATAGTGCGTGGGGAAAGTGAAGGGCCTGGTGGTGAAGGTGCACGCGTGTAGAGAGCTGATGAACCGCGTGTGGGCGCGTGGGGATTTTAGAAAGGTCGGGGCGTGAGCTCCACTAGAGCGTGGAGAGTTGAGGGATAGCGCGTGGGGCAGACGAGGAGCCCCTTTCCCTTTCAATTTGGACCGTCAGATCTGATCCAAATTTGACGACTGTGATGAGGCTGCACAAAACATAATAGGGCATTAGGGTTTTAGATATTAGGGTTTAAGTTTTGGGCTCAAAACAGACCTTGTAATATGTATTATATATTTTTGGGGTTTGTAATTTTGGACTTTTAATTTAATATACTTGGGTTTTTTATTTAATTAATATTAGTTTTAAATTTTTTAGTTTTGTTTTTTTAATAATAATAATAATACTTATTAATAGTATAATACTAACAATAATATGGGTCATTATTTGTATTAATACCAATAATATTATTTTTGTTTTGATTTTTATAACATATAACCGTAATAAATAATAAAAATTCAATAATAACACCAACAATAATTAATAAGAGTAATAATATAATAATATTAATAAATAAATAATTATGATATTAATATAAATATAGTAAATGATGTTATATATATTGATAGGAAAATAAATGAAGAAAAAGAGCCCAAGTTATGAAGTAGAATTGAAAAACAAAGCCCAGATAAAATTAGTGATTACAACTTTCACCGTCATTATGTTCACCTCATCGAGACGAGTCGGCTGGTGGTCGTGATGTTGCTGTCGGAGCTGCCGCCGAAGGGGTAAGAGAGTTGAACTTTTGATTTTCAAGACGGAGGAGTTCGAGTGTTTAAAACTAAAATCTAAGGCCACTAATGAAACCAGCGTGGCTGGAAATGCCAAACTGGAGCTCATCGGCCGATTCCAGTGGCCAAAAGATGCTGCACACACCGTCAACCGTGCATGGGCATCGTTCTGGGTAGTTAGAGCCATCTGAGTCGAGCGGAGTAGAATCGAGCCCCCGAGCCTGAGCCACTGATCGAGCTGAGCCAAGTCGACTGAGCTATTGACTGAGCCGCTGATCGTTAACCGAGCTGCCGTTGACCGTTGACTTTTTGACTAGAGTTGACTTTTTCCAAAAGACCCTACCTGAGGGTTTCTCGACATTCTAAGTCTGTTGGCGCAGTCCGTTTTTCCAAATTTGAACATGGTAAGCTGTTTTTACGCATTTTATCCTATAAAGTAGCCTGATGTCGTAAAATGGCTTATGTAGTCGTATTTGTTTTATCCGAGGCTTGGGTGGACTCGAATATTGGAATTAAAGAGATGATCGAAGGAGCTTGGATGAGGATTTAACACTTTGGCTTAAGGTTAGTACACCTCAAACTCCTATTACTTTATGAGCATCATAAATATAATTGCCTTGCTTGTTAGTATTCGCAAAATAGGTAGTCAATGAATATGCATGTTGTAAGACCGGTATCATGAGACTTGATATATTTATAAGATGCATGCTGATGTTACGGATATGATGAGACTCATGGAGGCTTTAGAGACTGTTTAGGGTCATTTGAGATGTCCTTGTGATTATTTGATGTTTGATTGATTGGTTGATAAATAGTGATCGTTTGTATGCTTGTTCGAATGGATTGATGTGATTTGATGGAAATCATGCTTTAGGGACAAATACCCGATTAAATGATTTTGAAGTTGATAACTAATAATAATTGAATGAATGTGTTAGTAAAAAACCATAACAACTTTCATAAGCTTTAGGGATTGAATAAAGTATTGTAAAATCATAATTCAAGGAAATGGTGTAAACCCGTATATAGGGTATCGCTACGAGATTTGGTCGTACCGGTACGCGATTGGGAACCGTGTCGGTATGGGTCAACCTGTACCAGTACTTGTGGAAATCTAGGATTTCCAGTAAGAAGTTTCTATATCATTACGCGTGTGAGTATCGATACCCAAGGGTACCATATCAGTACTCATGTTCGAGTACTAGTACCCACTGAATTGAATAACCTGCAATGCTAGTTAAAGATGGGAATCGAGATGGAGGATTAATGGTTTGATTAATTTATTAATTAATATGAAAATGTGGATTAATGGAGACGATAAATGGGACTAATTATACACTTCTCTATAATGTATTAACAAGTCGGTAATGTAAAATAAATAGGCAACTATTCTTTTTTTGGTGACTTTAGCCCATATTCTTTTTTTGGCGTAAACAACCTCCTAACGTTTTATTTTTGTTCAAATTTCTCCCTCGTTGGATGGAAACTGTTAGTCAACTAACGATCAACGCCTGAGGCAGACGTGGCATGTCTATATGGTATGGGGAGATAACGTGGCAATGCCATGTGGCACATTACTGACATGGCATCACATTTTTTTAAAAAATAAAAAAAATTATTTTTATATATTTTAACCAATCATATGATGCCACAAGGCACTTTGCTGACGTGGCATCATCTGATTGGTTAAAATATATATTTTTAAAAATTATTTTTTAAAAAATAGCCCTAAATTTTCTAGATTTCACAAAATAGCCCCCAAATTTCGATGCATCGTGACCCGGCCTCACTTTAGAGTTGTTGTTGTTGTTGATATGTGTTTTGCCTAGATGATCTGATGAGATCTCAAGTATGGTTGGGCCATGAGTGCCATGTATGATGATTGATATGATGAGAGCATATGTTTAGGCAACTAGTAGTAGCACCACATGTTTATTTATCTCTCCTTATGGCTCGTACTAGCTTGTATGCTTATGTTTATGATTAGCATGAAGTATGGTGGAGTAGATATGTACCACTGAGCTTTGTAAGCTTAGCGCTCAAAATAGTTGTTTCCGTGCGTAGGTTGATCGTTGGATTGTGGGATCGAGGAGCATTATCAGGATAGGATTCCAGTATATGGTGGTTTTCAGGGTACAATACTTAAGTTTAGTGGGTTGTGTATTCATAGGGCCTTACGTGGTGGAGTCTGTAATTCTTATTTTGTAAATTGTATTAATCAAATCATATGTTCAAATATTTTAATTTTGTTGGAGCTTCTTTGTATCATTATATATATATATTTTAATCGCGAGCTTTAATTGTTTTCGGAATGTATTTTATTTAGGCTAAACCATGTTAAGAAATTTATTTTATGAAAATGAGTTGCGTTTAAGGACTAAATGGACATCCGAGTCGAGGGTGTTACATTTAATGGTATCAGAGCTTAGGTTTAACATGTTCTAGGAAACCCCGAGGTGGTATAAGTGTTTTAGTAAGGTGTCTAGTGAATACAAGCCCTTAAATTAAGTTCGTACTCTTAAAGTCTAGAATATTGATGGTGCGTCCAATGCTGCGATGCTAAGTTGGTTACGATCATGGCTGAGAGGGTCGAGTTAAGTGTTGAAACACTCGTGGGAGCAATCCTAGGGGCGAGGTCTCACTGGATGGTTAAGATGCGAGTTAGTTGAATGATGCTAGAGTTGAGGATGTGTCTTTCTCCCTCCACCTGAATGATGTTTTCATTGTGTGTTGCAGTCCTTCTGAGGCTTTTAGATACGTTATGAGAGTTTATGGCAAGAAATCTTCATCATTATGTGTGAATAATGTTTGTGTAGTGGGTATGGATAAACAGCTTTTGAAATTGATCAGTGGATTTATGTTGGTTTGAGGGCCCTTTGTTCGCTTAAAAGAGAGTTTGGTTGATACTTGGAAGTATTATCACCTTTCTCAATGGCATTTCTCAGAGATAGTGGATTCAGGATTCACTAGTTTGTTAGAGTGTGAACAAAGCTAGATGTTCTACTAGTTTAATAAAGCTACCTTCTTGGGGAGTTATTGCACCTTGGAAATTGATTTGGTTAAATCAAGCACAACGCTAGTCTGTAAAGTTAAGAGTTGTACTCGAGGCTTTGAGAACTCGAAGGAACCCACCCTTTGATAATGAGAATGTTGAATTGTTGCCCTCCTACTATGATTTTCATAGTGGTTATTTAGAGAATGACACAATGTGGTTATAAGACAAGTTTGACCGTTCGATGATACTAATGTGTGCAGTTAGATGCACAAAAGCTTTCAGACTATTAGAGTGTTTGTATATGCCTCTTGGAGGAATCTTCAGGACTTCCTCCCTGTCAAGAACATGAGTGGATGTTAATGTAAGGCCGAGTTGGAAGTCAGTGCCCATCGCCCTTGTTAGAGGACACTGACCTAGTTGAGAAAGTAAGAGGTTCAATTGCAAAGGCACAGCTCGAACGAGGTTTCTTTAATCTCAGTGTTTCACCAAGGGAGAAATGAGCTTTTTCACTAGTAAGATGTTGGTTCATAGAGGTGATGCTTAAACCGTTGATAGTTAGTTAAGTGGTCGTGAAAGACAATTACTTGTCTCCTAAAGTGGATGAATCGTTAACCGATTATGAAGTACACATATGCTCTTCCAAGAATGGTGCAAGAAACAAGATGTTTACAGTTAAAATGTTGGAGGCTTGTAGTTTTGGAATAAAGATTTCTCTCTTTAAGGTGTGTCGTGGTAAGGGTTGATGTCTGCAGTGAAGTTGAGGTGTTTCAGCGATGATAGGGTGGGGGGCACCATACTGTCTCTTGAATATAAGTTTGATGCTTTGCGTGACACGTATGAATGTATAAGGAATATGGAAATATGAGAGTTGATAAGATAATTACCTTGATGACCATATGTGTGGGATATGATAGTTACCGTGTAATCAGTCAAGGAAACAAGGGTTTGAGACTTCGTAAATGCTTTTGATGGTATCACATTTTCCTTGAGGCAAGCTGAGGAACATTGGTAGAGATCCAAGCTATGTGAGACCGCTTTGTTGTGACAGTGGTGCTTACTCAATTAAAGTCAAGCAAGATTTCAAGATCTTCGAGGATGATTTGTTGTTTTGTCAATAATATATTTTTGTGCCAGAAGAGGGAAAGCTGTGTTCACCCCAACAGTGTAGAATTTTAGGTACTTGATCTTTAAGGAATTTGAGATTTGGACAATGACGTGGGTCAATGTATTTAAGAGCTGTTGATCGTGTGGTCGATCACCACCTAAGTAAAATGAACTTAGTAAGTGATGGAACGTACGATGTTAGTTCAAGTTAGAGTATCAGATTGCCATGTGGGGCGATAGAGGATTGACAACAATGGTTGTGTGAGGGAGTACCGATACTATCTCTATGCGGTACCGTTACTTTTTTTGGTATCGGTATTGATCTGTCAGTATCTATACCTGTGCGTTTTAATTGTTAAGCTTTGTGTTGAAGATCAGTTAGTTTTGGAAGCCGTGAGAAGTATCGTTGCTTATATTTGAGTGGGCTCAGTGTTATGGTTGAATTTTAGGTTCGATGGTTTCTAATGGACCATGATACCTTATTGAGAGTGTTCTAGAGAAAGGTGCTGTAACACCCAAATTTCATTAAACAATATTAAGGTCATTTGGTACTAAGTTAGTAGCTTAAAAGCTAACTTATTGATTAAAATGACAAAAAATAGAAAAGTTAGGATTTCTTTAATTAAGAGCTTTAGAAAAGGAATTTTTGAGGTTTAAAGATATCATGAGATAGAGGATAAGCATATTAGGGTACATGCAAAATTTGGTTGAAATCCGATAAAATTGGAATGGGAATTGAAGGTAAAAGTTTAGTGACCAAAATGATAATTTTCAAAAGTTGGTTGCTAAATCATAAAGAAAGAAAAAGTTTAAATCCATAATAAAGGATTTTCTAAATAACTAATTTTATCCTGTAGATGGATAAATTCGGCCAGTGATTAAAATATGATATAGGTCTCGGGAATGAAAATGCAGTATAAGGTATCGAATTTTGATTGAACCCTATTATTAAGTGTACTCAGACCAGGGAAATACTAGGATGAGTGACCATTGGGAAGATACCATAAAAGTGTTTTTGATCGATATTTTGGACTCAGTAAGAGTAGAGAATAATCATATGGATTTTCGATAAAGGATTTCTAAAAGAAATTTTACTGGATGAGAATTTTCGATAATTATCGGAATAAAAGACTGAGTTAGGAAAAATCCAGTATAAGTCTTTAGGAAAGGAATTTTTCATGAGATAATAGTATTTATTTTCCGAATATAGAAATATGGAATTTTCGAAATAAATCTGATAGCTTGGCAAAGGTAAAATCGCAATAGAAGTATTTAGTGAATATCGAGAAATCAGATCAAATTAAAATTTCAGAGACTGTTCCATAAGCCATGGAAAATCATAAAATAATACTTATGGAATAATGTCCAGTTGAGAAGGAGCTAATTTAGTTAGATTGTAATGGAATGGCAATTTTGAAACAAACTAGTAAATAAAGACTAGTTGGAAGGCAAATTGGTCATTTGGCAAGGATGGCAATTTTGAAATATTTTTGAAATGTTGGGGACGTTTTTGGAAGATGAAATATACATGGATTTAATCTTGGCCCTTGATTTTAGATGGGATTAAATTAGCCATTGGATTTAAAGGCTAAGTTGGTAATTTTACTATTTAAATGAATTTAAAATTCATTTAATTTTACAAGTGGAAAAATTAGACAAATTCAAAGTATTATAGTCAAAAGATGAAGAAAAATTTGTTCATCTTTCTTATGCCAAGCCGTGAGTTATAGGAAATCATGGGAGAAAGAATACACAATTTTTTTTTTGCAATTTTGAAGGCTTTTAAGCAAGATTCAAGGTATAATCCTTTGTAATAATTTGTTCTACATTCAATTCTCTACATTTTTGTAGTAATATTGCATGGTGTTGTGAAGAACTACTTGAGTTATTGATAAGAAAGAATTAGGAAATTGATGTGCTAAGTTGAAGTTAGGACTTGAATTACATGAATTTAATGTTGTTTTGATGAAATTAAGCTTGGATTGTGTTTATATTCATGTTGAAGTTAGGAACTCTAACCCCAAAATTTTGAGATATATTTAGGGAATTGAAATTAAGGAAAATTAGAGAAATAATTGGTTAAGCCTATTTTGATGAAGGATGTCAAGAGAACTTATGAATACAAGCTTCATTTGGTCATTTGAAGTAAAATGATGAGACTAAATTGACAAGTAAAAAAATAAGGAGAAGTTATGGTAAATTTAGAAACTAATTATGGAAAGTTGGGTTGAATTTAAATTTTGGCAGTAAGTTTAGAAATTCACATTAAATTCTATAAAAATGGTTAGATGGTGAATTTTATGCCGATAGAAAGACATGTCAGTCTAGTTTCGTTTCAAACAAACGGAAACTAATTCCGAGTTCCGTGTTAAAAGATATTAATTTTCTTCGAATGAAGGTCAAAAAAATTATAGAGCAGCTTTTTTCATGGATAGTCTGTGACAAGAATTCAGTGATTTTTCATAATTTTATAGATTTTATTAATTTATGTGGCCTATGCCATTGGATTCGTTATCGAATACAGTTTTTACTATATAAAGCAAATTAAAATCCGGTGCTTATTCTACCTTGTAGAAGTATTTCTCCAAAGGTAAAGCAAGGTGCCAGAAAATAGAATTTGATACATTTTGTATCTAGCTTAAAGAGTTTGGAAGAATTGTTTGAAGTTTAAGTTAGTCACTAAGGACTATGATAAATATTTAGCAAGTACAAGGAAGAAAGGAAAATATTTGGATATTTTATATTCGAATGATTATATTAGATAATATGTTTAAAGTATTGTTAGATTTGAATCTAACAAATGCCTTATTGTACTCATGTGGTTTATGAAGTCATTTTCGAATTGAAGAAAGTTTGAGGTACGAGTAGGAAAAGAAAATGAAAGGGTTGAACTAGTGTTCGGTGAGGCATTCTGCCAAATAACCCAGGGGAGTGCAACATTTATATGTATGTTAATTATAAAAAGGAAGACTTGAGATAAGTCAACCCTTATTTGAATATGAAAATGCATTGTTTACAAGGTATAAACTGATCATAAATTATAATTTATGTCTACAAGTGGCAAGATAATGGACATGATAAAATTATTGACACTATATGATAAAAAAATTATCTGATAAGTATGTCGGTATGTTATTTTGAACATGATAGACCGTGTGTCATGTAAAGTACATGGTCACCTCTATGATAACTATTTCAGTCATGTTACAGACTTTGATTATGATATACTGGAATAATCGGTGTGATGCATAAAACAATAATGGCAAGTACATATGAAAAATTATGATGAAATAAGGGATGTGAATTTCCTGTACATGAATGATGATGATTGATAATGAAATGAGATGCCCAAGTATTTAGTTATGAGAGTCCATGGTATAGTTGGCATGCCATAAAGTCCTTAGCAGCTGCATCATTCATGTTATGATATGATTTCATGTTTTTATGACTACGATGGTGTCACATACACCTTGGGGACCCAAGCCCTTGGTGTGCACCCTGGGGATCGATGCCCTTAGGGCTAATGGCACTAACGAGGTGCTTTTGTGAGGAGCAAATAGCGTCATCGAGTACGTACTCATCTGTCATGTTCAAGTTAGGCACTATGGTGTCTTATTTCAGATGACTCGCATACCTTGATCTCATATAGTATACTTTGGGCAATTTTGAAAAGTTAATAAAAATGCAGGTAGTCGAGTTAATAGACTTGATATTTCAGTTCATGACACATTTCAACAGAGGTTTGGTATTAAGTACGAGAAATAACAGGTTCTCTGTACTTTTGTATTTTCTACATTTCTTTGTGGTATCTATATTTCTTTGATTATGTTAAACTCAATACTGTCTGTATATCTTTGTTTGTTCTGCTAAGTAACGAATTAGAACTATGTCAAAGTATGACTTGGCACGTTAATTGAAACTAAACATAGTATGATATGAAGGTGTATTGATTTATGACAAGTAATGATGTTGCACCTAGAATAGCATAATTTGTCAATCATTTTAAGTTAATTCATACATAAGATTAAGTCTTGTAATTACATGATTTTTTTAGTTATTTGACAATTTTATAAATTTTTGCCTCACTAAGTAAATACTTAGCGTGTGTATGTTTCACACGTAGGTTGTCTAGAAGCATAATTGAAGAGGAGCCAGGTATGCTTATCAAACTGCAATCTGTCAAACATCAGTAAGGCATTCTACTTTATGATATTTTCTAGTGGGCATGCTTCTCTTATATGTTAGTATTTTGTGAAGCCAGGATTAGACTAAAAGCCAACCTAAATAATCAGCCTTAATAATGAATCTTAACTTGATAAGAATAAAATAAAGAACTAGTAATGTGAGAAATTAGTTTAAGCAGTATGGATATTAAATCCCGGTAATAAAGAGTATTTGAACTGTATGTGAAATTTAGGTAAATGAGTTTAATTGATTTAAAATTTTATGAGTTTGGAATTCTGTCAGAGAATTTTGTGACATCGTTAAAGTGTATTTGTACTACGAGTATACGTTAAGGGTGTTACATTTAGTGGTATCAGAGCTATAGGTTTAGCCGGTTCTAGATGCTAAACTATATTTATTACAAGTTTGTCAGTAAATACTTGCCCCTAGGATGTCATATTACTGATGTGTGATTGCTTGATTTGATGCTGCTCCTCAATAGTATGACTTGGCATAAGGCTGATATAAGAAAAGTAAGATGTTGCTGGATTTCGTCAATTGACGAATTTTGGGGTCAAGGAAAGACCCATAACGAATACAATAAAGTAAAATAAGAATTGTAGCCAACTTCAGTTCAAGTTAAGTTATCTGCATTGGAAGGAACTGATACATTAATCATAAGATGTTAGTCTTTAACACCTGTAATTGTATTTATATTTATAGTAGTATAAGATACAAAGAAACTTAGATAGTAAGGGCTCACACACATTTTAAAGTAAAAGACAGTCCTAGGATGGTGAAATTATGGTTAAATGATACTGAGATTGTCTTTGATAAAATAAGATATGCGACTGTGAAAAATTAGAAGAAGAAGAAGAAGAAGTATCCTTATTCTGGAAATATGTATATATTAGATGAATAGACTTGAAGTGCTAAAGATTACTACATAAGTAGCCTAGCAGTTTGCTTAAGATAAAAGTTGAGGGTATGAGTGTTTAGAGTATGATGAAAAAGATTCAGTAGTATCTAATTGTAAGATATCTATACTGCTAATACTTATGAGTAAGGACTGAATAAAAAGAACAATGATACTGTTGAGATAGTTGATAAGGGCGCTGAAAGGAATTTGGATTTTGGTAAGAAGATGGATGCCAATAAATTGAAGCTAAAAGAATTCAATATGGGTGATTGTGGACAATCAAAATGGATTGTTCAGCCTTGAAGGACATATTAGAATGTGTATTATTGAAATTCCAGGAATTTAGAAGAGATACTTGTCAATAGCTAAATTGACATATGATATTAAGATTAGTCAAGTATTAAGAAGATACATCTCAGGTAAGTTGTTCAAGTAGGAAAGGTGAATTAAACCTCCTCTGAATGAATAGTAAGATTGGTTTATAAAGACCAAAATTTAAGAAATTAGAAGATTCTATTAGTATCAGTTCTCTCAAGGAAAGAAAGATAATAGAAAGATTGGGACAAATCTGACAAGAGTAGTACTTCTAATAGTGGATCAAGCATGAGTTGAAAATTCGAGGACGAATTTTCTTAAAGGAGGGGAGAGTTGTAACACCCCGAATTTTGTTAAACAGTAGTAAGGTCGTTTGGTACTAAGTTAGTAGCTTAAAAGCTAACTTAGTGACTAAAATGATAAAAAATAGAAAAGATAGGATTTCTTTAATTAGGAGCTTTAGAAAAGGAATTTCTGAGGTTTAAAGGTATCATGAGATAGAGGATAAGCATATTAGGGTACATGCAAAATTTGGTTGAAATCGGATAAAATTGGAATAGGAATTGAAGGTTAAAGTTTAGTGACCAAAATGATAATTTTCAAAAGTTGGTTGCTAAATCATAAAAAAGGAAAAGTTTAAATCCATAATAAAGTATTTGCTCAATAAGTAATTTTATCCTGTAGATGGATAAATTTGGTTAGTGAGTAAAACCTGATATAGGTCCCGGGAATGAAAATACAGTATAAGGTATCGAATTTTGATCGAACCCTATTATTAAGTGTGCTCAGACCAGGGAAACACTAGGATGAGTGACCTTCGGGAAGGTCCCATAAAAGTGTTTCTGATCGATATTTTGGACTCAATAGGAGTAGAGAATATCTGTATGGATTTCCAATGAAGGATTTCTAAGAGAAATTTTACTTGACGAGGATTTTCGATAATTATCGGAATAATAGACTGAGTTAGGAAAAATTCAATCTAAGTCCTTAGGAAAGGAAGTTTTTATGAGATAATAGTATTTATTTTCTGAATATGGAAATATAGAAATTTTGAAATAAATCCAACAACTCGGCAAATGTAAAATTGCAGTAGAAGTATTTAGTGAATATCGGGAAATCAGATTGAATTGAAATTTCAGAGATTGTTCCATAAGACATGGAAAATCATAAAATAATATTTATGGAATAATGGCCGGTTGAGAAGGAGCTAATTTAGCTAGATTGTAATGGAATGGCAATTTTGAAACAAACTAGTAAATAAAGACTAGTTGAAGGGCAAATTGGTCATTTGGCAAGGATGGCAATTTTGAAATATTTTTGAAATGTTGGGGACGTTTTTGGAAGATGAAATATACATGGATTTAATCTTTTCCCTTGATTTTAGATGAGATTAAATTAGCCATTGGATTTAAAGGTTAAGTTGGTAATTTTACTATTTAAATGAATTTAAAATTTATTTAATTTTACAAGTGGCAAAATTAGACAAATTCAAAGTATTATAGTCAAAAGATGAAGAACATTTTCTTCATCTTTCTTATGCCAAGCCGCAAGTTATAGGAAACCATGGGAGAAAGAATACACAAATTTTCTTTGGTAATTTTGAAGGCTTTTAAGCAAGATTCAAGGTATGATCCTTTGGAATATTTTTTTCTACATTCAATTCTTTACATTTTGGTAGTAATATTGCATGGTGTTGTGAAGAACTACTTGAGTTATTAATAAGAAAAAATTAGGGAATTGATGTGCTAAGTTGAAGTTAGGACTTGAATAACTTGAATTTAATGTTGTTTTGATGAAATTAAGCTTGGATTGTGTTTAATTTCATGTTGAAGTTAAGAACTCTAACCCCAGAATTTGGAGATTTATTTAGGGAATTGAAATTAAGGAAAATTAGAGAAATAATTGGCTAAGCCTATTTTGATGAAGGATGCCAAGAGAACTTATGAATACAAGCTTCATTTGGCCATTTGAAGTAAAATGACGAGACTATATTGACAAGTAAAGAAATAAGGAGAAGTTATGGTAAATTTAGAAACTAGTTATAGAAAGTTAGGTTGAATTTAAATTATGGCAGTAAATTTAGAAATTCACCATAAATTCTAAAAAAATGGTTAGATGGTGAATTTTATACCGATATAAAGGTATGTCATTCTAGTTTCGTTTCCAACAAACAGAAACTGATTCTGAGTTCCGTGTTAAAAGATATCAATTTTTATTCGAATGAAGGTCAGGAAAATTATAGAGCAGTTTTCTGCCTGGATAGTTTGCGACGTGAATTTAGTGATTTTTCATAATTTTTATAGATTTTATTAATTTATGTGGCTTATGTCGTTGGATTCTTTATCGAATCTAGTTTTTACTATATAAAGGAAATTAAAATCCGGTGTTTATTCTGTCGTGTTTAAGTATTTCTCCAAAGGTAAAACAAGCTGCCAGAAAATAAAATTTGATACATTTTGTATCTAAATGTTAGTTTAAAGAGTTTGGAAGAATTGTTTGAAGTTTAAGTTAGTCACTAAGGACTATGATAAATATTTAGCAAGTACAAGGAAGAAAGGAAAATATTTGGATATTTTATATTTGAATGATTATATTAGATAATATGTTTAAAGTATTGTTAGATTTGAATCTAACAAATGTCTTATTGTACTCATGTGGTTTATGAAGTCATTTCTGAATTGAAGGAAGTTTGAGGTACGAGTAAGAAAAGAAAAGGAAAGGGTTGAAATAGTGTTTGGTGAGGTATTCTGTCAAATAGCCCAAGTGTGTGCAACATTTATATGTATGTTAATTATAAAAGGGAAGACTTGTGATAAGTCAACCCTGATCTGAATATGAAAATGCATTGTTTAAAAGTCATAAATTGATCAGAAATTATAATTTATGTCTACAAGTGGCAAGATAATGGACATGATAAAATTATTAACATTGTATGATAAAAAATTACCTGATAAGTATGTTGGTATGTTATTCTGAACATGATAGACCGTGTGTCATGTAAAGTACATGGTCACCTCTATGATAACTATTTCAGTCATGTTACAGACTTTGATTATGATATACTAGAATAATCGATGTGATATATAATACAGTAATGGCAAGTACATATGGAAAATTATGATGAAATATGTGATGTGAATTGCCCATTTAGATGAATGATGATGATTGATTGATAATGAAATGAAATGCCCAAGTATTTAGTTTTGAGAGTCCATGGTATAGTTAGCATGCCATAGAGTCCTTAGCAGCTGCATCACTCATGTTATGATATGATTTCATGTTTTTGTGACTACGATGGTGTCACGTACACCTTGGGGACCCAAGCCCTTGGTGTGCACCCTGGGGATCCACGTCCTTAGTGCTAATGGCACTAACGAGGTGCTTTTATGAGGAGCAAAGTGCGTACTCAAGTTAGGCACTACGGTGTTTTATTTCAGATGACTTTCATACCTTGATCTTATATAGTATACTTTGGGCAATTTTGAAAAGTTAATGAAAATGCAGGTAGTCGAGTTAATAGACTTGACAATTCAGTTCATGACACATTTCAACAGAGGTTTGGTATTAAGTGCGAGAAATAACAGGTTCTCTGAACTTTTGTATTTTCTGTATTTTTCTGTGGTATCTATATTTCTTTGATTATGTTAAACTCAATATTGTCTGTATATATTTGTTTGTTCTACTAAGTAAAGAATTAAAACTATGTCAAAGTATGACTTGGCACGTTAATTGAAACTAATCATAGTATGATTTGAAAGGTGTATTGATTTATGACAAGTAATAATGTTACACCTAGAATAGCATAATTTGTCAATCATTTTAAGATAATTCAGACATAATTTGTCAATCATTTTAGCGTGTGTATGTTTCACACGTAGGTTGTCTAGAAGCATAATTAAAGAGGAGCCAGGTATGCTGATCAAGCTCCAATATGTCAAACATCAGTAAGGCATTCTACTTTATGATATTTTCTAGTGGGCATGTATCTCTTATATGTTAGTATTTTGTGAAGCCAGGATTAGACTAAAAGTCAACCTAAATAATCAGCCTTAATAATGAATCTTAACTTGATAAGAATAAAATAAAGAACTAGTAATGTGAGAAATTAGTTTGAGCAGTATGGATATTAAATCATGGTAACAAAGACTGTTTGAACAGTACGTGAAATTTCGTTTAATGAGTTTAATTGATTTAGAAGTTTATGATTCTGGAATTCTGTTAGAAAATATTGTGACATCCTTAAAGTGTGTTTGTACTACGAGTATACGTTAAGGGTGTTACAGGTGCACCAAGGCAAGAGATCCTTCTTGTAAACTACAGTGGTCCGTGCATGGTGATTTTTTAAGAGTACAGTATGTATCAAACTTTCATCACGTGCTTTGGATACAGTGTGGAGTCGTATGTGGAGATTGTAATAAATGTTTGACTTGCCATAAGTTGGGAGTCAAACATTAAGTTCCCCAGAGATGTTGTGGTTCCTTGATATTTCTTCAGTGGAAATTAAATAAATGATCATGGACCATGTAATGGGTTATGAGTGAGCAGTTTTGTTGGGATTACGTTGAGCGACGATATAGGCCTTGGTAGGTATCGTTTGATATTTTTGGCAAAGGTGAGATCCAGATAGAAAGTTTGCTTGGATTTGTTGTGGGTTGGGCTGTACGACACTGCGGTATGTGCACATGCTTCCTTTTGACACGAGTTTTAAGATAGAGCCTTATCCTTGGTAGGATTTCCATGAGATGACATATTCGAGTGATGGTACATATGACATGTTTTGCAGACATGTTATGGAGTAGAGTGAAAGACCCTTGCATTAACCGAGTTAATGGGAGTTGCTTTAGTTATCAATTTTAAAGTAAGTTCTTGAAATGAGTTGAGACATCGTTCATTTTTAGAAGTCTTGCACCGGACAAGTAATGAAATTGATAAGGGATAGCATTAGAGTTAGAGTCTCCTTTAGGGGGTCACCACAAGAGGAATCATTTCGGTTGAATACAACGGTTGAATATTAATTACAAAAGATTTACAAAATCTTATCACCCTTTACCGGTACGCATAAGGGCCATACTAAAAATCGAAGGCAAAATTTGTTCCTAGGTTGAATGGCGTACTAATACGGCTTCACGCGTATCGGTACCATACAGGCATAAAGCATAAAAATGAATTCCAGTAGCTAAAACCCGTATCGATATAGCAAAGGTTGTATCGATACTCCTAGATCATTTTT
The DNA here is from genome assembly GCA_019671005.1 of Hibiscus mutabilis. Taxonomy (NCBI): domain Eukaryota; kingdom Viridiplantae; phylum Streptophyta; class Magnoliopsida; order Malvales; family Malvaceae; genus Hibiscus; species Hibiscus mutabilis. Next base: position 18,993,582 of record CM033732.1, read on the forward strand.
GGCTATTTGAGTACAAAAACACTTAGAAAATATTTGAGTTTTAAGCTTTTGACTAAGAACTAATTTAAGTACGAATACTTGTCAATTTGTGAGTCTTTTTTAGTACTTAAAAATTCATCCAATTTTAGAAATTAGTCATTAAAATTCCTTGTTATATCAAAATCAAATATTAGTTTTACATAAACCATGTTAAGAAATTTTATGAAAATGGGTTGGGCTTAAGACCCAAATGTGACATCGGGATCGAGGGTATTACATTTTGTGGTATCATAGCTTAGGTTTAGCCGGTTCTAGGAAACACCAGGGTGGTATAGGTGTTTTAGTAAGGTGTCTAGTGAATACATGCCCTTAAATTAAGTTCGTACTCCTTAAGAATAGAATCCTAATGGTCCGTTCAATGTTGTGATGCTAAGTTGGTTACAATTATGGCCGAGAGGGCCGAGTTAAGTGTCAAGCCGCTTGTGGGAGCGGTCCTGAAGACGAAGTCGCCTCAGATGGTTAAGATGTGAGTTAATTGAATGATGCCAAAGTCAAGGATGTATCTTCCTTCTTCCACCTAAATGGTGTTTTTGTTGCGTGTTGTAGTCGTTTTGAGGCTTTCGGATAAGTTATGAGAGTTTATGGAAAGGAATCTTTATCTTTATAGGTGAATAATGTTTGTGTAGTGGGTATGGATAAACTACTTTTGAAATTGATCAGCAAATGCACGTTGGTTAGAGGACCCTTTGTTCGCTTAAAAGGGAATCTCATTGATACTTGGGAAGTATCATCGCCCTTCTCAAGGTCATCTCTTAGAGATAGTGAAATCAGGATTCACTAGTTCACTAGAGTGTGACCAAAGTTAGATGTTCTACCAGTTTGATAGAGCTACCTTCTTGTGGAGTTGTTGCACCTTGGAAATTGATTTGGTTAAATCAAGCGCGGTGCTAGTTTGTAAAATCAAGAGTTGTACTCGAGGCTTTGAGACCTCGAGAGAACCCACCCTTTGGTAATGAGAATTTTGAACCGTTGCCCTCCTACTGTGATTTTTTTAGTGGTTGTTTAGAGAATGGCACATTGTGGTTGTGAGACATGTTTGATCGTTCAATAGATGCTAATGTGTGTAGTTCGACCGCGAGAGCTTCCAGACTATTAGAGTGTTTGTCTATGCCTTTTGTAGGAATCGTCAAGACATCCTCTCCATCAAGAACATGGGTGGATGTTGAGGTAAGGCCGAGTTGGACGTCAGTGCCCATCGCCCTTGTCAGTGGACACCAACCTAGTTGAGAAAGTAAGAGGTTCATTGCGGAGGCGCAACTTGAACGAGGTTTCTTTTATCTTAGTGTTTCACTAAGAGAGAACTGGGCTTGTTCGCTAGTAAGAAGTTGGTTCATGAAGGTGATGCTTAAATTGTTGATAGTTAGTTAAGTGGCCGTGAAAGACAGTTACTTGCCTCATAAGGTGGATGACTCCTTTAACTGATTGTGAAGTACACGTGTGCTCTTCTGAGAATGGTGCGAGAAATGAGATGTTTACGGTTAAAGTGTTGGAGGCTTATAGTTTTGAAATGAATTTTGGAATGAGGGTTTCTCTCTTTAAAGTGTATCGTGGTAACGATTGATGTCTGAAATAAAGTTGAGTTATTTTAGCGATGATAGGGTAGAGGCCACCATATTGTCTCTCGAATATAAGTTTGACGCTTTGTGTGACACGTGTGAATGTATAAGGAATATGTAAATATGAGCGTTAAAAAGATAATTACCTTGATGATCTTGTGTGTGAGATATGATAGTTACCTGTAATCAGTCAAGGAAGCAAGGGTTTAAAACTTCGTAAATGTTTTTGATGGTATCACAGTTTCCTTGAGGTAAGCCAAGAAACATTGGTAGAAATCCAAGCTACGTGAGACATACTTTGTTATGACAGTGGTGGTTACTCGATTAAAGTCGAGTAAGATTTTGAGATCTTTGAGGATGATTTTTTGTTTTGTCAATGATGTGTTTTTGTGCTAGAAGAAGGAAGGTTATGTTCACCCCAAGAGTGTGGAATTTTGGGTACCTGATCTTTAAGGAATTTGAGATTCGGACAATGACGTGGGTTGAAGTATTTAAGTGTTGTTGATCGTGTGGTCGATCACCACCTAAGTAAAGTGAACTTAGTAAGTGATGGATCGTACGATGTTAATTCAGGTTAGAGTATCAGGCTGCCATGTGGGGCGATCGAGGATTGACAGTGATGGCTATGTGAGGGAGTACGATACTATCTCTATGCAGTATCGGTACTTGTTTCTTTTAGTGTTGGTACTAATCGGTCATGATTGATACTCGTGTGTTTTAATTGTTAAGCTTCGTATTGAGATTCAGTTAGTTCTAAAAGCCGTGAGAAGTATCGTTGCTTATATTTGAGTGGGCTCAATGTTATGGCTGAATTTTAGGTTTGATAGTTTCTGATGGACCATGAGACCTTGTTGAAAGTGTTCTAAAGAAAGGTGCACCAAGGCAAGAGATCTTTCTTGTAAAGTATAGTGGTCCATGCATGGTGAATTTTTGAGAGCGATAATGTGTATCAAATTTTCACCGCGTGCTTTAGAGACAGTGTGCCCAATTTTGTTAGGATTACATTGAGTAATAATATAGGCCTAGGTAGCTATCGTTTGATATTTTCTGCAAAGGTGAGATCCAGATAGAAAGTCAACTTAGATTGGTTGTGGGTTGGGCTGTACGAAACTGTGGTGTGTGTACTTGCTACCTTTTGAAATGAGTTTCGAGATAAAGCCTTATCCCTTGGTGGGATTGCCATGAGATGAAAAATCTGAGTAAAGGTACATATGATGTGCTTTCCAGACACGTTATAGTTTGGAATAAAGACCCTTGCATGAACTGAGTTAATGGGAGCTGCTTTAGTTATCAAGTTTAAAGTAAGTGCTTGAAGTGAGTTGAGATGCCATTCATTTTTAGAAGTTTTGTACCGGACAAGCAATGAAATTGATAAGGGATGCCATTAGAGTTAGAGTCTCCTTCAGTGGGTCACAGCGAGAGGAATCATTTTGGTTGGATAAAATGGCTATTAACCTCATATTCTTTTAGATCATACAGAGTTGTGGAAAGATTTTGTTGTGCAACAATCTTTTGGGTTCTACAGCATAATTTAAGTTTCTTTCATGACATTTTTGTGTGACATTTTGGTCAAGGTACCGTTAGGTTTGTTCCACGGCTTTGGTTATGTACCAAATAATGATGGATCTCCTAAAGGAAGTTGTTGATATATTATTTCAATATAATAAAGTAAAATTGTTTTTGTAAAGTGTTTTGACTTGCATACATATTTAATTACTCAAAACCGTAAAAAAGTATAGTCATACCGATACTGGCCTTACCTGTATTGATACGAGTGTGCTCTCAGAATTCCATAGAGGAATTCTAGTACCGATATGCTTCATAGCGTACTGATACCCCTAGTGCCTTACCAATACAGATGTATCGCGTACTGGTATGCCCAACAACCTGCAACAGCTATTTTTCTAATTTAAATGTAGGTACCAATACGGTCATCACGCGTATCGATACCCACTATCCAAAACTGCCTCCAACAGCTAGAAAATTTCCCCAACGGTTCCAAATTACCCTTAACTATCATAAACGGCCACAAGCTCATTCCTAACTCTAAAATGAAGGCTGTAACACTTGAAGATGTAGAGAGATCACATCCAAGCTTCATGTTGAAGAGAAATTTAGTTTAAATCTTTATTTTCTTCATTTCTCTTGTAATTATTTGTAAAGAGTGATTTTATTGTTTTTATACTTCACTCTTTCTTGTGAGCTCAATTGTGTAAACACCCACCTTGTGAGGTATTTAGTTTACCAAACAAACCTTGTAAAAAGGAGAGGTTCTAGTTTAGCCTTAGGAAAAACTAGTGTGGTTCTCTCTTAGCTAGTAAAAGATAGGGTTGTAAAGGTTTCCTCTTGAACTTGTAAAAAGGGAAAATTTCAATAGTGAATTGTAAAATCCTTAATGGTGTGCTAAGGTAGTAGATGTAGACTCGGTTGGGTAGCCGAACCACTCTAAAATCCTTGTGCAAATTGTCTACTATTTTTATTAGTTTTAGCCAATTCATCAAAGAGCAAAAATCAACCCTCTTTTCAGTTTTGGAAGATCGATTTGAGCGTGCTACAAGACTTTTCAATTGGTATCAGATCCTTGTCTTCATCGAAGGACTAACATTCATGAGTAAAGATCATTTGCTCGAAGTTCACTAATCAATAAAAATTGCAAGATTTGAAGAAGGCCGCTCTATCGTGTGTTCTCCGCTATTTGAAGGAGAAGCATACTTCCAATGGAGCAACATCATAAATTATTTCTTTAAATCTCTTGACTTTGAGGATTGGGATATCATTGAAGATGGATACTTGGAAGTTCCTAAGAAGAAGAAGAAGAAGCAAAGGAGTGCAAATGACTTGAAGGCAAAGCTAAACGCCAAGGCCATGCACACTCTTCTTTGTGGCCTCAATGAAGATGTTTCCAAGAAGGTCTCCACATACAAAAAGGGCCAAAGAAACATATGAAGAGCTTGAGAAACTCTATGGCAACAAGAAGGGAGAGAAGAAAGATGATGCTTCATCATGTGCAAACCTCCTCTTAATCCTTAAAGTTGATGGTGTTTTGACTCTCGATGAGCTAAAGGTATCTTCTAACTCTAATGATTCAAATTCTTATTCATTTGATTAGTTACAATATGCTTTCGATGAATTGTTTTTGGAATTTGAGACCATAAATTCCAAATTTAAGAAAATGATTTCTAAACTTGAATTTGAAAACAATTTTCTTTTCAAAGCAAAGTTGGATTTTGAAAACCAAAATGAAATTTTGAAAATGATTTAGAGTTTTCAAAAACATGCAAGGGAGTTTTAGAAAAAGAAAATCTTGATTTGAAAGTTAAGCTTAAAAGCTTAAAAAAAGAAAAAAATATTTTTAATAATTTATATTGTCACATAATGGCTGTAGTGACCCGAGTTTTGAAACTCAAGTGTTGGGTTTACCCAAGGTAAGAGCCTCGCTTTTGGGCCGGTACGTTGGGCCTTGAGAGCCCAAGTGGGCTTATCTTTTGTTATTGGGCTCATGTAATTGTTTTGGGTTTGGGTTGGGAAGAGTGGGAGAGGGGTAGTGTGGTAAATGCATAATTGGAGAAGATAGAGGGAAGGCTTTAATTTTGCCGTATTGTCCAGAGAAGGATGAGATCACCATGCTTATAGTCTCTTCTTCCCTTTTAAACTCACTTTTCCACCCAAAACACCACCACCAAAGGTAGAATCTCGAGGATTTATGTTGTGAATCACGTTTGGCTTATTAAGGGAGGTTTTATCAACATTCAAGTATCTACATTTCAATGTAATAATGGTTAGTTTTCGTGGAGAAGGGTGTTTTAGTGAGGGTTGTAGAGGGAGAATGGGAATGGGTTTTTAGGAGTTCCATTCTCGTTTAGATGTGTGTTTTTGACTCCTTTAACCCCCAGCAATGTTGTAACATGTTTGGTAACATCTCTTGTAGTGAAAGAGGTTGGGAACTCTTCCAAGGAGCAAGGGAATAGCAAGGCTTGAAGTTGTACTAGGGGCTTCATTCTCAGCTGTGGAATCAAGGTTACTACACCACTAACTCCTATGAATTCCTGAAACTCATAAAAATAGGCTTTGGTGCATGGTTTTGGTATTTTTGGTTTGAGTATGCTTTGGGTAATCTTCAATGGTAAAATGTGGAATTGATGTTGTTAGGGCTTAAAATTGGTAGTAACCCACTTAATAACTTCACCATAACTTGTAGGAACGATTTGGGGCTTAACCATATAGGTTATGTTGGATTTCTAGGTGAAATCCGAACCCAAACTTTGAAATTCTGGGCTTGCATATCGATATTGGGTGTCGAATATCGGTATGCTATATAATAAATGAGATAGTTTGTGAGGGGCGTACCGGTACTCCTGGATGCATATTGGTACCCCTTGCTTATTAGGAATTCCAGTAACGCTTTTGCGTACTAGTACGCTAGGGGGCGTATCGTTACTACTGTTTTATTGCCTGAGGAAGGCTTTTGCGTACCGATATGCAAAGGTGGGAGTATCGATACGGGTAGGGATTGTTACGGGGTGGATCACATATCGATGCTGAGTACCGATATGGAGGTGAGCATATTGGTACAGCTTGAGACACCAAATCGTTTGAACCTAATTTGAGTACCGGTACTTGGGGAGGAGTACCGGTACCTAAAGAGGCATACCGATACCCATATAGGAGTATCGGTACTTGCTGGGCAATTTGCCCAAGGAATTTGAGTTTGTGTTTGGGGGTTCTATTCTTCTAGGCAAAGGGCCTAAGTGGTCTCTTAAGGTATAAAATGAATATTAAAAATAAGAAACAAAGATTTAAACACCGTATGTGAAATAAAAGGACTAATAACTAGAAACCTATAGGGATCCTACGTGGATCGATTGATGCTGTGTAGTGCTTAGGGCCCTTGCTGTGTGCTGATGGGTTGCCCAGATAGTCGAGTCATCCTTTTTGTTAGGATTTGGATACCTATAGAAGTATGTTTCAACACCTTGAAGACTCTTGAATGTAGGATCCTGATGCTATGTGGTCGTAGGCCTCATTTGAATATGCTTGATGAGAGATTCTGAGCATGGATAGAGAATCCTGATGTTTTGTGGACGCGGGCCTCATCCCAACGAGTATAGGATCTTGATGCTTTGTGGACGCGAGCCTTACTCGTAGTGTAGGATCCAAATACTGTATGGACGCGAGCCTCACTTAATATTATTAGTATTATTTGTGTGATGCTATACAAAATTTGAGATATATGTATATGTTGTGTGCGAGATCATACATCCATGATGCTATATGTTTAGGCGATTATGGTACCGCCATCGTTATCTTGCCATGATATCATTCATGTTGCATTGATTTATTTATGATTTATGTGAAGCATGATTGAGTGGCAGTGTATACACTGAGGTTTGTTAGCTCAACGTTCAGAATCGTTGTTTTCGTTCGTAGGTAAATAGGTTGTTGTGTAGCTTGGAGGAGCACCATCAAGGCTTGGATTTTAGCATCGAATCTAGTTGTTGAATACAATTTCTATATGTAATGGGCTATGTATTTTGTAGGACCCTATATGTAATTTGTAACTCTTATTTTGTACTAAGTGGTCAAAGTCGAATGTTTTAAGTATTTGTAATTGGAGCTCCATTGATGCTGTTTTAAATACTTGGATTCTAACTATGTTTTAAATGTATGGACTTATGTTTTATTGGACTTATCATGTTTTTGGGCTCAAAAAGAAAGATTTTATTAGTAAGGGTTTCGGGCTTAGGGCCCAAATGTGACATCTGAGTCAAGGGTGTTACATTTAGTGGTATCAAAGCATATGTTTAGTCGGTTCTAGAAAGTCCCCGAGGAAGTCTAGAGGAGTACATAGGTGTCTAACGAATACATGCCATGAGTCAAAGTCGTACTTGTTTTAATGCTGAAATTCGATGGTGTGACCTCGTTTGTTTGTTGTGCAGAATAGAGTCATGCCAAGGAGCGCAAGAGAATATAGAGAGATGGGTAGCCAAGCCCCTATAACTAATGATCGTACGAGGACATACTGGACGCCTATAATGGAGCGATATTTCATTGATCTTATGCTAGAGCAGATGCATAGAGGAAATAGGGTTGGCCATACATTCAGCAAACAAGCCTGGACCGACATACTTACCGTTTTCAATTCAAAATTTGGATCTCAATATGACAAGATGTCTTAAAAAGTCGTTATACAAACTTATGGGAGCAATTCAATGATGTGAAGAATCTTCTTAGTCAGAATGGGTTTTCTTAGGATGAATCTCGACAAATGGTGGTGGCTGATGATTATGTCTGGAATGCCCATATCAAGGTGAAGCCTCTTAGCTATTCTGTTGTTTTTGATAATTGTCTAAAATTCATTATAGTAAAACATTGCAAGATGCGTGCAGGCTTGCCCGGATGCACAATCCTACAAGACGAAAGTGGTGCTGAATTTCAATGATTTATGCTTGATATATGGGTATGCAACTGCTGATGGAAGATGCAGTCGATCTAGTCATGATTTGGACTTTGATGATGAAGTCCAAGGGTTAAATATGGGTGTGTATCGTTTATATGATTAACCTTAATCATGATTGTAGATATGATTTCGACTGAAAAACATGTGATCCATATTATAGGCCACTTTTGTGCTTGATATCTTGGTTAATGCTCTCTTCATTTTTATTTATTATTTTATAGGAATGTGTTTATATGCTAATGTAAGATGTGGTATCAAAGGCTAGGTTTAGTCGTACTTGTTTTAATGCTGAAATTCGATGATGTGACCTCGTTTCTTTTTTGTGCAAAATAGAGTCATGCTAAAGAGCGCAAGAGACTGTGAGGAAAGTTTTGGTTCCGAAGAAAGGAGCTATGATGAGGAATATATTCCCAGGGCGGAGGAAGTGTCGAAGGATACAGTTGATCGTAGAGTCAACTCTTTCTCACATTTGAACAGAGCATTGCACCGGATTCTGATAGCTATACCAAGGGCATCTACTACCCCTCGAGAGGCACCTATTAAAAGGGTAAGAAGGCAGGGTGCTACAGACTTTCATGGGTCGGGGCAAGATAACCTAGTGTAAGTAGAATAGTGGTTATAAGATACGCGTTGGATTATGAGATAGATGAGATTGAGATCAGAAGAAAGGTTGTCATGTGTTTTGTCCTTATTGAAAGACAATGCTAGAGAATGGTGGGAAATAATAGAGCTTGGGTGCTATCCCAATCAACCAACATAGGACGACTTTCTCGAGGAGTGAAGTATGTGGGTGAGGCTCACATTGACACCTTGAGAGACTGGTTCAATCATCTTGTGCAAGGGAACAGATCAGTCTTTAAGTATGAGCAAGAGTTTCTCCAGTTGAGTAGATATGCTCCCTAGTTGGTCGCCACTAAAAAGATGAGGTGTAAGAGGTTCTTGAAGGGCCTAAGAAAAGAAATTCAGACTTATCTAACTGTTGTACCATCGAAGGTGTTCTCAGAGTTGACTTCAAGTGCCAAGTCTCTTGAGCAGGTGCAAGGCTTAACGTATGACCTGTCTGGTGGGCAAGGAAGTTCTGATGGTGGGACCCAGAATCCCTCCAACAACAAATCCTAGACCTACTATAGAAGGAGTAGAAACCGTTGGAACCATAATAGATGGGCTTTGAATAAGAGTTTGAGATTGGATCGGAGGTCTGAGTTAACAAGTTGTAGGAGTTCATCTTTGTCTTCCTCAATGATGAGCCCAGAGAGTTCACAGAAGAGTACGAGGGCACCAATTTGCGATCAGTGTGAACACAAGCACAGAGGCGAGTGTTGGGGACTAGTAAGAGTTTGTTACCAGTGTGGATCACTGGACCATTTCGTGAAAGATTATCCAGTAGCTGTTGTGACCTCTCTAGATCAGGTTCAAAGGACTGTATATCTGGCTCAGAGGGGTCGAGGCCTTGCTCGGGGAGGAGCAAGCCATGTGTCAGGAGGCATCTTTTAGTCTACTGTGAGAGTGTCGGCTAGACAGTATGCGATCAAGGCTCAGGAGGACTGCACAGCTACAGATGTTATTTCAGGTATGTTCACCTTGTTTTCAGTTCCTATAGCTACTATTGTGGATTCGAGATCTACCCACTCATACATTTGTAGTGAGATATCTCAGCAGTGGGGTATTCCTGCCAAGGATCTTGAGATAGGAGTCCGTGTGACTAGTTCTTTAGGGTACGATATGTTAGTAGATAAGGTGTATCAGAGGTGCTCGATTGAGGTTCAAGGGTTATTTTTCCCAGATGATTTAATGGTTCTCCCGTTTTAAGAGTTTGATGCTATCTTGGGGATGGATTGGCTCTTCGAGCATGATGCTAGTCTAGGCCGTAGAGCGAAGAGCTTGAAGCTTCATGTTGCGGATGGTTCGAAGCTTGTTGTGAGAGGAAAAAGAAACTCGTGCCTTTCCATTGTAGTATCGGCTTTGTTAGCTCAGAGGTTAATACAACAAGGCTGTGAAGCCTTCTTAGCTCATATGGTTGATGCGAGGATTGAGGGTCTGATGCTTGAGAACCTTTAGTTTGTTAACAAGTTTATCGATGTATTTTTAGAAAAGTTTCCTGGGCTACCTCTTGACTGTGAGTTAGAATTCTAGATTGATGTAATGCCTGGTACAACACCAGTATCCATCGTACCGTATCGGATGGAACCGACAGAGATAAAAGAAATGAAGAAGCAAATCCAAGATTTTCTAGAGAGAGGTTTTATCCAACCAAGCATCTTACCTTGGGGAGCACCGATCCTATTTGTCAAAAAGAAGGATAGGTCTATGAGGATGTGTATTGATTACCGGTAGCTTAACAAGGTAACAATAAAGAACCGTTATCCCCTCCCGAGGATTGATGATTTGTTTGACTAGTTGAGAGGGGCCTGTTTGTTTTCTAAGATCGACTTGAGGTCGGGATACTACCAGTTGAAGGTAGTGGATGAGGATATCCAGAAAACCACTTTTAGGAAGCGATATGAGCACTATGAGTTCTTAGTAATGCTGTTTAGGCTTACCAACACACCTGCAGCTTTCATGGACCTAATGAACCAAATCTTTCAACCGTATCTAGATCAGTTCATTGTGGTCTTCACTGATGATATCTTGGTGTACTTGCGTTCGAAAGAAGAGCATGATTACCATCCGCGTGTGGGTTTACAGACTCTTAGAGAGAGACGTCTTTTTGCCAAGTTTAGTAAGTATGAATTTTGGCTTCCAGAAGGGGCATTTCTTGGCCACATAGTTGCCGTGGATGAGATCTACGTGGACCCTCAAAAAAATTAGGTTGTGGTGGAGTGGAATCCCCCAAGGAGTGTTTCAAAAGTCAGTAGTTTCTTGGGGCTTTTCGGGTATTATAGGCAGTTTGTTAAGAGTTTCTCCATCGTAGCTGCACTGTTGACCAAATTGTTGCAAAAAGAGGTTCTTTTTGAATAAAACGAAAAGAGACTGCAGTGCTTTGAGCAATTAAAGGCCTAACTCACAGAGGCTTAGATTTTGACACAACCCAAACTGAGGAAGGATTATGTTGTGTTTAGTGACGCGTCTTTGAATAGGCTTGGTTGTGTCCTTATGCAAGAGGGTAAGGTGGTTGCTTACGCTTCGAGGCAACTTAAACCACACGAATGAAATTACCCTACCCATGATTTGGAGCTCGTTGTATTCATCTTTGCATTAAAGATTTGGAGGCACTATCTCTATAGGGAAAATGTTATATCTATACGGACCACAAGAGTTTGAAGTATTTGCTCAACTAGAAGGAGTTTAATTTTAGACAGTGTCGTTGGATCAAGTTGTTAAATGATTATGACTGTGTCATTGAGTATCATCTGGAAAAAGCAAATATGGTGGCGGATGCCTTGAGTTGTAAGTCTATGTCCAATTTAAGAGCAATGTTCGCTCACTTAAGAATGACTGAGGACAATAGACTCCTAGCTGAGCTTCGGGTTGAGCCTAGTTGGTATAAAAGATAAAGAGGACTCAGGTTTTGGATGAAGACTTGGTACTATAAATTGAGACGGTTCAGAGAGGTGAAGCCTCGAACTTTGAGGTACGAGATGATGAGTACTTGTACTTTAGAGGACGACTATGTGTTCTGCCTTTGAAGGATTTGAGGGATCGCATCTTGAGGGAGGCACATTGTAGTCCTTTCACCGTACATCCGAGGAGTAACAAGATGTACCAAGACCTTCGTCCTTTTTTATTGGTGGCTAAGTATGAAAAAATGACGTCTCTGATTTTATGACAAGATGCTTAGCTTGCCAACAAGTGAAGGCAGAACACCAGGTTCCACTGGGTCTGCTTCAGCCGATTCAGATCCACAATAGAAGTGGGATCAGATCACCATAGATTTTGTCACCGGCTTGCTGATGACTCATAGAAAACATGATGCTATTTGGGTGATAGTGGATCGATTGACCAAGTTTGCTCATTTCTTACTTGTACGTATGGATTTCACCTTGGAGAGGTTGGCTTAGCTATATATCAAGGAAATAGTGAGGTTGCATAGAGTGTCATCATCGATCATTTCAGATAGGGACCCACGTTTCATAACTAGATTACGGAAAAAATCCATAGTGCTTTGGACACCAAGTTGCATTTTAGTACATCTTTTCACCCCAAGACCGATGGCCAATCTGAGCTAGATTCTTGAAGATATGCTCCGATGTTGCATTGTAGACTTTGAGGGAAGTTGGGAGGAGCAGCTACCGCTTGTTGAGTTTGCTTACAACAATAACTATCAATCGAGCATTAGGATGGCCACTTTCGAGCCTCTTTATGGACGTAAATATATGACACCTTTGTGTTGGACTGAGCTTAATGAGAGGAGGATTATAGGATCTGATCTGGTTAGAAAAACCAAAGAGAAGGTTCAGATCATCAAGGAAAGGTTGCAAGCGGCCTTTGATCGTCAGAAGGCCTATGCAGATCAAAAGCGCAAACACATTGAGTATAATGTTGGTGAAAAAGTGTTTCTTAAGGTATCTCTGTGGAAAGGAATCCTCTGGTTTGGACGCAAGGGCAAGCTGAGGCTGAGGTATATCAGACCTTGTGAGGTGCTTGAGAGAGTTGGTCCAGTAGTTTATCGCCTGGCTTTACCTACGAATTTGGCACGTATCCATGATGTTTTTCATGTTTCTATGTTGAGAAGCTACAGTTCTAACCCTTTGCATGTCATATCGCTCGAGGACATTGAGATTAACACAGATTTGATGTAAGAGGAAGAACCGATGATAGTGCTTGATATAAGAGTCAAGGAGCTACGTAACAAGTGTATACCCCTTGTAAAGATGCTGTGGAGGAACCATGAAATTAAAGAGGCTATGTGGGAGGTTGAAGCTGAGATGAAATAGCTTTATCCGTATTTGTTTCCACCAGGTAAATTTCGAGGATGAAATTTTCTTTAAGAAGAGGAGAGTTGTAACGACCTAGGTTTCAAAACTTAAGTGTTGGGTTTACCCGAGGTAAGAGCCTCGCGTTTGAGCTGGTATGTTGGGCCTTGAGAGCCCAAGTGGGCTTATCTTTTGTTATTAGGATCATGTGATTGTTGTGCGTTTGGGTTGGGAAGAGTGGGAGAGGGGTAGTGTGTAAATGCATAATTGGAGAAGATAGAGGTAAGGCTTTAATTTTTCTGCATTGTGTAGAGAAGGATGAGATCACCATGCTTTATAGTCTCTTCTTCCCTTCCAAACTCACTTTTCCACCCAAAACACCACAACAAAAGGTAGAATCTTGAGAGTTTATGTTGTGAATCACGTTTGGCTTATTAAGGGAGGTTTTATAAGCATTCAAGGATCTACATTTCAAGGTAAGAATGGTTAGTTTTGGTGGATAAGGGTGTTTTGGTAGGGGTTGTGGAGAAAGAACGGGAATGGGTTTTTAGGAGTTACATTCTCATTTAGATGTGTGTTTTTGACTCCCTTAACCCCCAACAATGTTGTAACATGTTTGGTAACATCTCTTGTAGTGAAAGAGTTTGGGAATTCTTCCAAGGAGCAAGGGAAGAGCAAGGCTTGAAGTTGTGCTAGGGGCTTCATTTTCAGCTGTGGAATCAAGGTTAGTACACCACTAACTCCTGTGAATTCCTACAACTCATAAAAAAAGGCTTTGGTGCATGATTTTGGTATTTTGGTTTGAGTATGCTTTGGGTAATCTTCAATGGTAAAATGTGGAATTGATGTTGTTATGGCTTAAAATTGGTAGTAACTCACTTAATAACTTCACCATAACTTGTAGGAACGATTTGGGGCTTAACCATATAGGTTAAGTGGGATTTCTAGGTGAAATCTGAACCCAGACTTAAAAATTTTGGGCTCGCTGTTAACTCCTCAAAAGTTATGTTTTTATGCTTATTTTACAATGCCTTTGCTTGCATTTTTAGTACATTTAGGTATTAAAATCATGCATTTGCATTAGGAGTTTATGAGCTATTCTGTTTGCTAGTGTAAGGGGTTATTTTGCTATTTTTGACGCATGATAAAGGCAGACAAGCTAGGCAGGCAAGCTTGGCAGAGAATACGGAAAAGGAAGTTAGAGAATTACCGATGCACAGTTGGCACAGAAGGATCAATCAATGCCAAGCCTAGGTGCCAAAAGAGTGACGTCAGCCGACCGGTCAAAGTCTCTGTTGGACCTTGTACACGTCAGCCCTAGGATTCAAATATGGATAAGATGTGCTATCGTCATATCCCTTGTGCATTCAAAATTTAAATTCAAAGGCCTTATCCTAGGGTTTCACATGCAAGCCTATTTAAAAAGATTGATCAAGCATTTGAGAGGGGATTAGACAGATCGAATTGAAGAGACTGAACAGTGGTGAATCAAGATATGGTCCAACCATTTGAAGACCGAGAGCTTGGGGCCATTGAAGGGCTGCATCGACAGACTCACTTCTTTCCCATTCTCTTTGTTTTTATTTATTCTGTTTAAATGATGATGTGGGGGATACGATAATGTTTTTTGGATGGAAACCCCAACCATGAACTAAACTTTTACAGTTGGTTGGGGGATGATTGGGATGGATGCTGATTTCATGTTTAGTTTTTAATAATGAAAATGCCTTAGCATTGTTTTCTATCTGGCATATACTTAATCTTTTTGTAAATCCATTACCATAAGATAATTGGCGTTGTGTGCTTATTGCACCTTAATATCTTAACAGACTTATGGGGCAACAATCTGTTGCCAGGTACTTAGGCGAGAAGCTTCGAAAGAAGTTGCTCAAGTAGATGAACTTACTTCGTAAGTGAGTCTACCCCTTAGGAGTAAAGATTGTCGCTTAGTCAAGTTAATTCATGAAAAACATTCAATATAGACATATAGGGGTTTTATCATAGTTAACTTAGGGTATTTCCATCAACAGAGGCAATACTACCTTTAATCTGCTCGATAATAAACCAAGGCAGATCATTATTGAAGGTTTGCATAAGTAGCTTAAAATCCGACATCCCCTTGCCAATGCTCATCATTCATTTTGAATATCTCATTATTAGACTGCTTATTTTCACTACTTTATTTTGTTAACTTTTCAATCAAAATCCCAAAACATTTTGAACACTTTTAAAACTTTCGAACAAGTAAACGTTGAGCAAATAAGTTCTTGGTCAATCTCTGTGGATTCGATACTTAGTTTATTGTTGTATTACTTGCTGACCGTGTAATACTTGTACGCATAAGACTCACCTTGGCACTGCTCTTTGGCATACTTTTACACTAAAAATATACTATTTTCCAAGCGTTAGCAATAGTCGACACTCGCGTACTGAAATTGGGTGTCCAGCATTGGTACGCCTATGTAATAAAGGGGGCAGTTTGTAAGGGGCGTACCAGTACTGCTGGACGCGTATCGGTAACCCTTACTTATTGGGAATTCCAGTAATGCTTTCGCGTACCGGTACGCTAGGGGGAGTATCGGTACTACTATTCTATTACCTGAGAAAGGCTTTCACATACCAGTACACAATGGTGGAAGTACCGATACGGGTAGGGATCGATATGGGGTGGATTATGTATCGATGTTGAGTACTGATATGGAGGTGAGCATATCGATACGTCTTAAGACACCAAATCTTTCCAACCTAATTTGATTATCGATACTCGAGGAATAGTATCGGTACCTAGAGAGGCGTACCTATACCCATATAAGAGTATCGATACTCGCTGGGCAGATTGCCCAAGGAATTTGAGTTTGCGTTTGGGGGTTCTATAATTTGAGGCAAAGGGCCCAAGGGGTCTCTTAAGGTATAAAATGAATATTAAAACTAAGAAACAGAGATTTAAACCCCGTATTTGAAATAAAAGGACTAATAATTCAGTAAATATTGGGTAATTTGTGTGAAGTAAAAACCCATAGGGATCCTAGGTGGATCCATCGATGTTGTGTGATGGTTAGGGCCCTTGCTGTGTGCTGATGGGTTGCCTAGATAGTCGAGTCATCCCTTGTTGTTGGGATTTGGATACCCATAGAAGTGTGTTGCAACACCTTGAAGACTCTCGAATATAGGATCCCGATGCTATTTGGACGTGGGCCTCATTTGAAGATGCTTGATGATAGATTCCGAGCATGAATGGAGGATCCAGATGCTTTGTAGATGCGGGCCTCATCCTCACGAGTATAGGATCCCAAAGCTTCATGGACGTGAGCCTTACTCGTAGTGTAGGATCCATATGTTGTGTGGATGCGGGCCTCACTTACTATTGTTGGTATTATCTGTGTGATGTTGTGCGAATTTATGAGATATATGTATATGCTATGTGGGAGATCATACATCCATGATGCTATGTGTTTAGGCGATTATGGTAGTGCCATCGTTATCTTGCCATGATATCATTCATGTTGCATTGCTTTGTTTATGATTTTCATTAAGCATGGTTGAGTGGCAGTATCCACTAAGCTTTGTTAGCTCACCGTTCAGAATCGTTGTTTCCGTTTGCAGGTAAGTAGGTTGTTGTGTGGCTTGACGGAGCACCATCAAGGCTTGGATTTCAGCATCGACTTTAGTTGTTGAGTACAATTGCTAGATATAATGGGCTATGTATTTCGTAGGATCCTATATGTAATTTGTAACTCTTATTTTGTACTAAGTGGTCAAAGTCGAATGTTTTAAGTATTTGTAATTGGAACTCCATTGATATTGTTTTAAATACTTGGATTTTAACTATGTTTTAAATGTATGGACTTATGTTTTATTGGACTTATCATGTTTTTGGGCTCAAAAAGAAAGATTTTATTTGTAAGGGTTTTAGGCTTAGGGCCCAAATGTGACATCCAGGTTAAGGGTGTTACAATGGCAAAATGCTCACATTGCCATTATCATGGTCATTCTTTACATATTGTCCTATAAAGAAAAGAAAAACTTATAGGATTAGACAAGTATGAGTTCCTAAGGGAATTAGAGACATTGAAATTAATGTAAATGGATCCAAAGCAATTTGGATACCAAAATCCAAATAAATGTCTCTTGTAGGTGTGTTGGAGCAATGGAAAGAAATGCCAAGACATGGAAATGATCTAGTCACATAAGTGAAGAAAATGGGTCACCTCTAAGCCTAATGCTTTTAATTTTATATTTCTGGTTATCTATTTTGATGATAAATGTTCACGCATCCTTGTTTATTTATATTTATTAGTGCATGACATTTTATGATGCTTTATGCATATGAGTCATATTGTTTCATTCATATGTTTGCATAAAGTTTAAAAAAGATTTGGTTACATTGAATTTATGATGTTCTTAAACTAATTGTATCTAGAAATTCAATATCTCTTAAGTGTCAACCATTTGAGCTAAATTTATTAAAATGGAATGCTTTGATTAAGGGGGAGTTTTTTATTTTAAAAGGAAAATATCTTATCTCTATTTTTATTTCACACCAACAATTGGTATGTTTATCATTTGGTACTTTAATTTTCAACATTTGGTGTTTTGAACTTAATGAGATTTCAAATCTTGTTTTGAAATTGTTTTTGACATAACAAAAAGGGAGAGAGATAGTTTTAAAATTTTCAATTTTAAAAGAAAAAAGGGGAGTCTTAAATATTTTTCACAAATATTCTATTTTTCATAAATTATTTTCTTAAGGGGGAGTAATCTCAAAAACAAATTTTCAAATATTTTTGTTATATCAAAAGGGGGAGATTGTTGAGATATTATTTCGATATAACAAAGTAAAATTGTTTTTCTAAAGTGTTTTTGACTTGCATACATGTTTAATTACTCAAAACAGTAAAAAATGTACAGTTGTACCGATACGGGCTTGCTCTTAGAATTCTATAGAGGAATTCTGGTATCGATACGCTTCATAACATACCGATACCCCTAGTTCCATACCGGATGGATATATCGCGTACCAGTACGCCCAACAGCCTACAACAGCTAGTTTTTTATTTAAATATGGGTACCAATACGGTCATCACGTGTACTGATACCCACTGTCCAGAATTGCCTCCAATGGCTGAAAAATGTCCCCAATGACTCTAAATTACCCCTAACGGTCATAAACCACCACAAGCTCATTCTTATCTATAAAACGAAGGCTGGAACACTTGAAGATGTAGAGATATCACATCCAAGCTTCATGTTCAAGAGAAATTGAGTTTAAATCTTTATTTTCTTTATTTCTCTTGTAAATATTTGCAAAGAGTGTTTTTATTGTTTTTATCCTTCACTCTTTCTTGTGAGCTCAATTGTGTAAACACCCACCTTGTGAGGTATTTAGTTGACCAAACAATCCTTGTAAAATGGAGAGGTTCTAATTTAGCCTTAGGAAAAACTAGAGTGGTTCTATCTTAGCCAGTAAAAGATAGGGTTGTAAAGGCTCCCTTTTGAGCCTGTAAAAAGAGAAGAATTCAATAGTGAATTGGAAAATCCTTAGTGTTGTACTATGATAGTGGATGTAGACTCGGTTAGGTAGTCGAACCACTCTAAAATCATTGTGCAAATTGTCTACTATTTTTATCAGTTTTAGCCAATTCATTAAAGAGTGAAAATCAACCCTCTTGACGATTCCAAAAGATCGATTCGAGTGTGCTACAAGCCTTTTTAGAAATGGTTAGTTGAATTGGGTTTGTACCGTTAGAAGACAAGGCCATGTTTGATAAGTGTTATGAGATATCAGAGTAGCACAGCGAGAAATCTTTAAGCATGTTAAAGAGTTATAATAGTTTCAGCATCTTCTTTTGGTTTATGGATACAAATTTTGAGGAAAAAGTTCCTTTTCAGGAGGGGAAAGTTGTAATGACCCAGAAAAAAGTTGGGTTTAGGATCTAAAATTCGGGTTTGGCATTTTAAATTTATGGATTTAATTTAAAGATGAGTGATGATCATTTTGTGAAAGGATGAGAGTTTGGGGGGCTTAAGATGCAATTTTACTGTGATGTTTTGGAGGAGGATAGTTTGAATTAAAGGGGTGAGGAGGAGAAAGAGTAAATTAGATTTTATATTCTCTCATCTCTCTCCCTTTTTCATCTTTCTTTTCTCTCTTTTTCTTATTCGTCCTTAAGCTTTCAAGTTTGATCTACAGTTATCGGAGCGTTCATTTTCGGCACCTCTAGCGTCATTGTGTTCACCTCGTCGAGACGAGTCAGCTGGTGGTCGTGGTGTCACCATTAGAGCCGCCGTCAAAAGGGGTAAGAGAGTTAAAGTTTTGGGTTTTTAAAACAGAAGGGTTCGAGTGTTCAAAATCAAAATCCGAGGCCATTAATAGAATCAGCGTGGCTATAAATGCTGGGCTGAAGCTCACCGGTTGATTCCTGCCGTCGAAGACGTCGCTCGCCCTGCCAGCCGCACATGGGCATCATCCTGGGCAGTTGGAGCCATTTGAGCCGAGCCGAGTGGAGCCGACCCATTCTGTTGAGCTAGCCAAGTTGATGGAGCTGAGTTGACTGATCCGCTGACCGACCGTTACCGTTTGTAGTATCCCATTTTCATCCAAGGCCTTAGAGCCCATTACATATATACATACAACCCAAATAAAAAAACCAATAACCCATTAGCCCATATCTGACCCATGACCAAAAACCCTAACCTAAACCTAATTAGAAACCCTAGCTATAGCCCCTCTTCAAGTCGCCGCCGCCTCATCTGAGCCTCCAGCCACCGCCGTCCAAGCCGCTGCCGACACCACAACCAAATCCTCAAAGGATTTTTTAGCCCGGAAGATTACCCCTTTGCCACCACCGCCCTCATCCATTTTTTTAAACTGTTCATCTTCATCCCTTATGTAATACCCCAAAATTTTGCTATGTTGATTAAGAGTCATTTAGTACTAAGATAAGGGCTTAAAAGCTTACTTAGGACAAAAATGACTAAAATGTAAAAGTTAGGATTTTCTCAATTATGGACTGTAGAAAAGAAATTTCCGAGGTTTTAAGGTGTCATGTGACAGAGAATGAGTAAAATAGGATAATCACAAAATTTGGTTAAAATCCAAGGAAAATTGGAATGGGAATTCAAGGTTAAAGTTTAGTGGCCAAAATGATAAGTTTTTAAAACTTGGGTGGTACAAGTTAAAATATAAAAAGTTGAAGGAACAAAGTTGTAATTTCCTAAAGTTAGGTGTTTTATTTCATAAATAGATAGATCAACTATTGGTGTGGACTGAATAAGGAAATACTGGTTTGATTCGATATTTCGATTATTGAAAAATCGCAGTCAAAGTTTAAGTGGAATTCGGATGCCCGTATCAAATTGAAAAATTATGAAATTTTATCATATGATAGAGAAAGGTTATAAAATTCATTTCCATGTGTTGGAAACATTTTAGTTCGATTCAGGATGAATCCTATGATTTATTTTGATTAAGGAATTTATTTAGTAACCCATAAAACTCTCGGCATTTATCGGTAAGTCGGATCAAGCTAAAATTCCGGAGATGATTCCATAGACTTTGGAAGAGTTATAACATATTATTTTATGGATATTTGGAGAATTTAACAGTAATTATTTCATCCTTCACATGGATTAAACATATCATGGAGAAAAATGTAATATAAGATATCGAATTTCAATTGAACTGTAAAGTTAAGCGTGCTCAGGGCATAGGATGAGCGACCTATTGGGAAGGTCTTATGTCAGTATTTGGGACTAAAAAAAAGAAGAGGAATTAGTTCGAGTTAATATTATTCGTATGGATACTTGATAAAAGATTACTAAGAGAATTTTTTCCGATAAAGATTTTGGGTAAAATTATCAGTATATTAGACCGAGTCAAAGTTTTAAGTTTAACTTCATTAATATGGAATATTTTATTTGATAATATTATTTATTTTTTAGATATGGAAATAAGGAATTTTTAGAATTTAATTGATAAGCCCGGTAAATGGGAGATCACAGTAGAAGTAGTAAGTGAATATCGGGAAATCGAATCGAATCAAAATTTCAGAGGTTGTTCCAAAAGTCACAGAAAATTCATAAAATATTATTTTATGAATAAATTATTAACTGGTTAATTGTGATCTAACTAGAATAGTTGGATTTTTACAAAATGATAAAAAAAATTGACCTAAGTGACTAGTTTTGGTAATTTGGTCATAATGCCAATTTTGAAATATTTTGAAAGTAGCATGGGTAATATGGTAATTTCCCATGTGAAAGCATTACTCTAGTTTGGTTAGAGTTGAATGAGATTTGGTTGGAATTGAACTAGAATGGTAACTAGTAAATATGAATTCAGTTGGAGGACATTTTGGTAAATTAGAATAAATGAATTAAAAATTCATTTTTATTCCTACATGTGGCATAAAATAAGAAAAAGATGAACAAAATGTTCATCTTCCTCTCCTTCATTTTCGAAAACTAGGGGAAAAGGGAGAGAAAAATACCGAAAATTTTCTCCAAGCATTTTAAAGGCTTTCGAACAAGAATCAAGGTATGTTGCTTTGGGAAAAAATTCTCTATGCTTCATGCTCTTTCTTTTGATAGTAATTTTGCATAGTAAATTGAAGAATTGTTCATGATTTTGATGATAGAGAAAATAGGGTTTTATGTTCTATGTTGAGATTGAAGTTTGAATTAAGTAAATCAAGTGTTGTGGAATTGAAATCAAACTTGAATTTAGATTAATTTCATGTTTGAAGACATAAACCCTAACCCTAGAATTTATGGTTTCATTTAGGGTTTTGAAACTAAGGATGAATATGGAAGATTTATGAATTTACAAGCGTGATTTTGATGCTAGAATGGAAAATTCTCAACTAGTTTTCTAAGTGACTAATTTTGGCATGCTTGGTAAATTAGGGAAAATATTGTGAAATTTATGCTAGTGGTGGATTTGAAGAGATTATGAAATTACAAGCTTGATTATGGCATTTGGACTAAAATAATGTCCTTGAAAAGTTTAGACACCCAAATTTGGCAAGTAGGAATAAATTGGGGATTTAAATGTTAATTCTTGGAAATGAAGAATATATGTTGGAAAATTTATTTAAGTATGTTAGAATGTTGTTTAGATAAAAAAAATGAGCCTAGAGAAGCCAAGTGACCAATTCGGCCACATGGAAGAATAATGGGAAAATTTTATGAAAATTGTGATTATGAGATTTTATGAATCGAATATGTTGTATGAAGTTAGAATTAAAATTAGAATACATAGGGATCAATTCGGCAAGCTTCAAAGCTAAGGGACCAAATTTGAATTTTATGAAATTAGAGTGTATTTATGTAATTAATGATGTTGGAGATGTGAAAGTGATGTTAGAATGCTAAACCGATGTTG
This sequence comes from Hibiscus mutabilis, assembly GCA_019671005.1. NCBI lineage: Eukaryota > Viridiplantae > Streptophyta > Magnoliopsida > Malvales > Malvaceae > Hibiscus > Hibiscus mutabilis. The sequence continues at coordinate 19,015,869 of CM033732.1, forward strand.
AATCGAATTAGTGATCATTTTGACAATTTGTCAAAATCAAGAGACCAAATAGGAAAATGAATTATTGGATGAGCATTAAATCTAATTTTTTTTAGATAAAATAATAGAATTAAGGTAGTAATGTTGATTTGAGGATTTAAATTGCAAAGTTAAGAAGTTTGAATCCTTACCATTGCATTTTAGTGACTATTTTGGCAAAGAAAATTAGAGAGAATTATTTTGAATAATTATTGATGAAGAAGATGATGAATTGGTGGTTTGAAGTAAGTAATGAGACTAAATTGACAAGTAGAAAAATAAGAAGAAGTTAGTATAAATTAGAAGTTAATTATAGAAATTTTTATGTTAAATGATTAGATAGCTTGATTGAAATTTTGTTAGAAATTAATCTAACAAATGTTTGTTTATATTTATGTGGTTAATGAAATCAAATCCGAATCAAAGAAGATTCGAGGTACTATGAAGGAAAGGATCGAGTGGAATTTAGTGAGGCATGCTAATAAATGGCCCAGGTGAGTGTAATTTATTTATTTATTTATTATATATGTGAGATGAATGAATGTATTGTTATCTGTTTATATATATATATAATGTGAAGAAGACTTGCAAACAGTCAACTTTGATAATAATGAAAATGTATGTTAATCAAAGAAATATTAATAGCTTATGTGATACATGGATTTAGCATAATAATTTATCTAGATAAATTGGATGACAAATTTTGGGTATGAAATATTCATTATTGAATTATGGTTGATAGTATTGATGAATTGGATATTGAAGGTGAAAGTATTATATTGTTATACCTCAAGTATTAGTGAGACAATGTAGGCACTACGGTGCTGAGACAGTGTAGGCACTACGGTGCTGAGACAATGTAGGCACTACGGTACTGAGACAATGTAGGCACTACGGTGCTGAGAAAATGTAGGCACTACAGTTTTGAGATAATGTAGGCACTACGGTGCCGAGATAGATACTAAGGTGTTGTGCGAGGAGCAAAGGGCGTCCTCAAGAACGTAATCATCTCAATCACTTCGGTGATGCAGATGCTACGGTGTTGTAGACACTACGGTGTCGTGATGGCTCACGTACTATGAAATTACATGATTTTGTATTTTGGAATATATTAGAGAATACGATATGCAAATGATTGCATGATGAAAGTATGACTATATTAGAGAATATGATATACAAATGATTGCGTAATGAAAGCACGACTACTTGATGATCATGGACCATTGATTTCAAGATTTTTAAGATAGTCATGATATATGATTATTCCTGCATTACAGATAGCATGATTTTTATACTTTGTCTATAATACTTGAAATGCAGGTATGCAATTAGTTAAGCTAAAAAGCTTAATGTACACAAGACTGATAAGATAGATGAAATCCTATGTTTTGAATATTATATTGGTTAAATAAATTATACATGCAAGGTAGTTCTATACATGATTAAAATGTTATCAACTGCAATTGGAAATCGCTTGCCAATCTGCAGAGCTGTGTTATTATAATCATTGTTTTACATTATTATGATTATACCTCATTAAGTTATATTTAGTGTGTGTTTCGTATCACGCGTAGGTACTTTGGAATAGATAGCAGAGGGGGAACTGCATATCATTGGATCAAGTTAGTCGGTATTATCAGTAAGTATCAACACATCCTAGTATAGTGGGGCATGTATAGATATTAAATAAGTAGCTATTCTGTATGATCTAGCATTTTGACTTAGTTTGAAGAATTAAAAATATTAGAAAAGATGCTTTAAACGGTTTTAAACTTAGTTGGTCATTTATTGCGTAGTGATTTTGAAATCAAGAAAGGGTCTAGGCAGCATACATAGTTTTCACCCTGAATTATATTCTTATTTTAATAACTTCTTAAAGTATTTTACAAACCAATTCAGGGTCAAAACTAGCTGCGGTTGCTAGACATAGTTTTGTTTGAAAACTGAGAAAGGGCCAACCACTGAACTACTTTGTTGAGAAAAATTGAAAAATTTACAAGTCTGAAAATAAGTGTAAATCAGTTAGTAACATCTTTAATGTGTATTCGAATATCGAATATATGTTGAGGGTGTTACACCTTCTGTCACCACCGCCCCACCGTTCAAATCCGAACACACCATGCTCCACCTGTCTCCCACCTTTCCACCTCACCCTAGATTTGAAGCCCTATAAAAGGGATTCGAACCGGCCAAAAACCAAAGATGATAGACGATTTTAAGAAAAAACAAACCAAAAATAAAGAATGAAAATCAAAACAAAAGGCAAAAAAACATATTGAAAAAGGAAAAAAATATCCTTAAGATTTTCTCAGATCTACGCTATTTGGGTGAGATTTAGAAAAAATAAACCCCAAATCTTACCTTAGGACTAAAAACCAAATTGAATTACCCCATTTACATGTTCCTCCAGCAACCGTGGATGGCGGCGACCGTTGTCGACGAGCGGCGGGACGCGTTTTTTTAAGGGGTTTCCAAAATGGCGTCATTTTGGTGACAGCTCTTAAGGCCCAAAACGACGTCGTTTTGCCCCTATATCCGGATATGAGACCCGACCCGAGGGAGGATCCTCACCTTTTTAAGCTAAATGGGATAATTATAGCTTTAGTCCCTTTAATTTTCTTTTTCTTTCATTTTCGCCCCCTTTTACAGTTTTTTTTATTTCTATTATTTACAATTTAGTCACCATTATTATTATTATCATTATTAATTTTATTATTATTATGTGTATTTTTATATAATTTTATTATCATTATTATTACTATATTCTATTATTATATATTATATTGTTATGTTAGTATATTATTGTACTATTATATTACTACTATTTTATTTACATATTACTTGTATTATATTACTATTACTTATTATTAATGCTATTATTATTGTTATTATTATTATTACTTACTTATTTATAGTTTAATATATGTATATTCGTATATATTCTTTATTCATTTATTTTAATCAAATTTTAAACCAAAAATGATTTTTAGTGGTTGTCGTGAAAAACGTTCCTCGAACGTAAGGGTTGCCGCTTTCCGTTAATTTCTATTACAAAATACCATTTTTATTCTAAATTATAATTTTCAAAATAGATTCCTTTCATTCGGGAATCTAATGGAAATTATGCCTTAAGTGTAGGGGTGTAAATTTCTTTCACACAAAAAAAATATATTTGTTTAAATATATTAAGGGATCATAAATTTTAAATTAAATTTGAATTCTTAATTTCCATTGTTTAGACAATACGTAATCGACTAGGTACCAATTTTGGGCGTTGTGAGGGTGCTCACCCTTCCCTACACGTAACAGACTCTCGAACATATATTTTTTGGTTTTTGCAGACTAAAACTTGTTTTTAATAAAAACAAAAAGCAAGTTTTTATTAAAATAACCAGGTTTTCAAGTGATCCAATCGTACCTAAATTAAAAAGATTGGTGGTGACTCTATCCCAAATATTTTTCGTAAGAACTCGTCAAGCACCACCGTAGGGTGGGACCGTTGTTACAGCTTGGCGACTCTGTTGGGGACTACTTTTTTTCGATTCGAGCCACTAGTCGATTACTTTTTGTCCTAATTAGTGGGAACTATAAATTTGGTTTAATTTATTTCGTGATCCCTTTTCTTTTTTAATTTTTTAAAAAAGAAGTGTTTTTCTAAAATTTTGTTTCCCTAGATTCGCATATCATGAGCTCTGCACCCGAGCTCCGTCCCTTTTAAGTGGAAGGCTACTCCTTCGTGAGGTACCACCTCCGTGCAGGATAGTGGATCACTTTCGGGATATACGTCCTTTATCTTCGTGAGATTTTTGTCTCCGTGCAGATCTAGGGAAATATATCCCCTGAATTGTGCTTACCAGCCTAAGTAGAAAGGTAAGTACAATGTGGATTCCTTTATTAGAACCGAACCACATGTAGTGAACCATAGAAGCCTACCTCCTTTAGAGCCATACCGAAACTCTGCCCGTTTAGAGAATCAGCCTATAGGTGCATAGCAAAGAAAGATGGGGGTTTAATTTCTTTCAATATGCCATTTTATTTCAGTATTGTTTATTTATTTATTTCGAAATAAGTAGATACCATGTCTATATTTTATTTATGTGAAACGAGAATGTGGGTAGATAGCATGATGGGGTAGGATTTAATTTTATTTTCTGAAAACATGTCGGGTAGAAAAGCATGTTATAGGGTTATTTTATTTTAGCTTGTATTTATTATTTTTAATACTTATACTGAGACTAACGTGTTTTGTTTTGATTTTTTATTTTCTTTGCCCTTGCATTGCATTCTTTATTTTTATTATTAAAAAAAGAGTTGAGGCAAGTTCAACCGTTATAAAGGATCTGCTATGGAGAATCGATTTCTTGATAGGGTGGAAGGAAACCTAGGCGTGCAGAGGTGGTCAGAAGAGACTCAGCACCGAAAAGGGGACAGCCTGCTAGAAGGCGAAAAGTCGGAGCTCTAGGATTTCACTAGTATTAGGTCAAATCAGAATCAACTGCAAGAATTAAAAGAAATCTAGCACCAGTGGGATGAAGAAAACAAGTAGTTGTTCTACAGCAACTACGGTGATCTATCTTATCTGCTAGACGTCGGTATCGATAAAGTTTTGTTCCGAGCCCTTGTCCAGTTCTGGAATCCTGCCTACAGTTGCTTTACTCTAAGAGATGTCGATTTGGTACCGACGATTGAAGAATACACTGCTTTGATCCGTTGCCCAAAAATCCAGGTTGATATAGCCTACTTCAAGTCTCCTAATTCTCCAGCGTTTTAGAAAAAGCTGCTCAAAATGACCGGCATGGAAAAACAATGGGCTAAAGCCATGATTAAAGAAAAATGCAAAACCAAGTGCATCTCCTGGGAATTAATACGTTACTTGATCCAAGTTCAACCCAAGCGAGAAAAATAGGTCGAAATGTTTGCCTTGGCCATCTATGGTTTGGTTATCTTTCTCAAATCATTAGGGTATATTGATGATGCTGTTATGGAACTGTTCGATCACCTTAACAAAGGGATTACCCCTGTTCTAGCAATTCTAGCCAAAACTTTTATATCTCTCAGTGCTTGCAGAAGAAGTGGAGAAGGGAGGTTCATCGGTTGTGCTCAGCTTTTGTTGGTCTTGTTTCATAACCACTTTTGGAAGCTGGAGAAAGTTTCTTATCAAGCATGATTTTAAAATTACTCACCATTAAAAGATCTGGCGTCCACACAAAGGCAGGAGAACATCTCTCATGAAAAATGGATGGCTATTTTTCGAAACCTCCAGGAGAAAGACATCGTCGGGAAAGCACATTGTTTTTTCTTCGAGAGTATTATATACAAATGCAGAGACTATGACTAGGTCCCTCTACTTGGAATTTGCAGTGGAACTGGATATGATCCGTTTCTAGTATACAGGCAATACATGTCGAGGCAGTTCATCCCAACAACAAGAGGGCTGACTACCTACAAATTTCCATACTAAGGTAAAAACTACAAGAAAATTGTTTCCATGATCACTAAGGCATGGAAGCATATTTGCAAGATAGAGCCGTTCGATGAAAAACATAGAGTTACATCGGAGTATCAACGATGGAGAAGCATAAGAGTTAATTAAGATATCCCTTTACCAAATCTGGAAAATAATATACAAGTGGAGGAGAATTTGTAGGTCGATCCTTCAAAAATGGAAATCGCGAAGCATGATTTTTAAAAAAAGTACTTCGTGATGGAAAGCCATCTGTCAAGGTTAGAAAACGAAAGGAACCAGTTGAAGTTTGGTATGCAGTCTCAAGAGTAAGAGATTGAAAGGCTGATGAAAAGAAAAAGCAAAGCTGGAAGAAGATTTGAGCGATCTACGGGGTGATTACAAATGCTCAGCGCATCAGCAAAATATGCCAGTCTCAGAAAGATATTTGTCAAATGGAAACTTGAAATCCGAGAGGAAAAGGATCGAACTGATCTTTGGAAAAGAAGGTTCAATGACGTTCAGACACAGCAAATAGCCATGCAAGAAGAATTGTCTGGTAGCATAACCGAGAATATAAATCTGAGAGGCCGAATTGTTGAGCTAGAGGACTCCTTACAGAGGCACCGTAACCGAGACTCGATAGCTGAATTAAAAGCAAGTAAAGAGAAGAATGAGAATCTGACAAAACAAGTCAAGGAATTAGAAGCAGCATTGCAGACTTGCCAGGGGCAAATTAACAATTTTGAAGAAGTTCAAAGGTGGAATAATCGTCGTTGGGAGGCACGGCTGTAGCAATCTCAGGATCAAGTTCGGGATAGAGACCATGTTATGACAGAAGCCCTCGTCCAAGTACGAGAAGTAACATATAACTTGCAGACTCTAGCCATTCAGGCTGATGTTTTGAGCTTGCAAACTGAGTCAGAATCCAATCGGGGCAAGAAGCTGGCATGGCTCTTCAGGAAGATTAAGACTTTGGGTGTTAAGGCCAAGCAGTATATGTGAAATAGGCCCACCTTATGTAAAGAATCTTGTTCTAATGCAAGTTTCCTTTTGAAAGTTGTACCGAAATCAACACCTTTTGTGTAAAATATGTTGTGGTACTAAAATAATAAGTGTTTTGCATGTACATCATATTTTCTCATTTGCATTCGCATCATGTTGCATAATATCACATCATTTTTACTATGATTTTAATTTCTTAAAGAATTATTATCGCAGTAATTATGGGACATACAAAACCACAGATCCAACACCTTACTTCACCAGAAGCAAAGCTAAAAGCATGGAAGAAAGATTGGCGAAAGCTGAACAAGCTTGCGAAGATATCAAGAATGATATTGAGAGCAAGTTAGAGAAAACATAACAGGAAACACATGATCATATCTCGCAGTCACAAGAAGACCTGTTAGCAAAGATAGCTGCAATGTTAGCCGGAAAGAATACTGAGAAGAAGAAAGTAGTTGTTATAAACCCCAGTGCGCTGATAGATGACTCAGGTAATCCTCTCTGCAAGGCCCATATGCCAGTAGAGACTCATGTACCAAGACAACAGCTTGTTCAAGCTAAATCTTCACTGCAAGGGGGAATGACAGTTCATGATGACCCTAACGAGTATAGCATTCTTAATTTTAATGAAATTGATAAACTAAAGGTCGAGCTACCCAAATAGTTCAAGGATCGATGGAAACAGATGGAAGAAAAATTCAAGGCTATAGAAAGTGTAGACCAAGTTCCTGGGGTAGATGCAAGAGAGTTAAGCTTGGTCCCCGATTTGGTGCTAACTCTAAAGTTCAAGATGCCTGATTTTGAAAAGTATAATGGGACCACTTGTCCCGAAGCTCACATTACAATGTTTGTCAAGAGGATGATGGGGTATATTTGTAATATCCCAAATTTTTGGTTAGTGACCAAAATGAAAATTTTAAAAGTTCGGTGGTTAAAGTATAAACTTTGGAAAAGTTTAGGGACTAAATTGTAATTTCTAAAAATTATGTATTTTAGTCCAGTAAATAAATAGTTCGCCCCCAAGAATGATGTTTTTGTGTTACTCGGATTCTTCGTACGGAGTTTGTATTAGTGGCTATAAAGCGATAAAGTTTGGAAAAATATTCGGATAATCGAATTGAATCAAACATTCAAGATATTTTAAAGGATGATAAGGCAAGGTTAAAAATGCCATTTCCATGTCTTAAAATGGTAGGATTTAATATGGACCATTGGATTAAAGTATATTTTCCATGTTGAATACGGGCTGTTGGATGAAAAAATGGCAAGATGGTAATTTTGGAAATTTCCAAGGGCAAAGTTGGTAATCACTAACTCCTTGGTATATTTTTGACCTTTGGATGAGTAGGTGGACATGTGGCAAGTTATGGAACATTGGATTACAAGGGTAAAAAGGTCATTAGACATTAAAATGAATTTTAAATTCATTTTAATTATATTAGATGACAAATGGCTAATTTTTAAGCAAAAGAAAATTCAAGAATTTTCTCTCAAATTTCTCCTTGTTCAAATGCCCCTCCAAAGGCAAGATAAATTTTTCTTTTGGATTTTTAAGCTTATTGGATTGAATTTGTGGTTTAGATATGAAATAAAAAGTTGTTCTTCATTGAATTCTCTATCATTTGGTATAAGTTTTACTTGGTTTCCATGCTCCTAAGTTGATGTTGATGATTAGGGTGGATGAAGGACATGTTGGAATATTATGTTTTAAAGGTTGTTCATGTTGCAAATAAGGTTGTGATGTTGTTTCTATGTTGGAAGTGATGAAAATTCCATGAAAAATTGCTTAGGGACTTTTCGGCAATATTGAGAAATTTAGGGTGCACCGATGCTCGTAAGCTGGGCTATGTTGCTTCCCTGCTGCAGGGTGATGCTTATGCACGGTGAACTACCACGATATCCGGCATGGTGACTGAGGAGGTGACCTGGGAGTTCTTCTGCGGGGCATTTCAGAAGAAGTTTTTGGGAGTCCGATATCAGGACGAGAAGAAATGTGAGTTTATGGCTCTAGTTCAAGGCAGTATGTCTGTTGCGGGGTGGAGGCCCTAGGTAACAAACCTCGAAACTCAACTCCACCCAAACTACGAAGATGCTCAAACGGAAAACCTTGCCCCTCAACCGGTGGTGCTGGCACACGAACACCTGTAACTGCTGCCTAAAAAGCACCGGTTATGGCTTGTATCAATGGTGCCATATCACCCATCCCTAGCCTAGCCGACGCAGGTGGTACATGTTCCACTCCCTCCGATGGATTAGGTGGGGGTGGTGGCAACCCTCTAGGAGGTACAACTTCTCCTTCAACTTCCTGCCCAGTGGCAGCAACAATCGTACCCGATTGTAACTCTCTCCTCGGTCCCATTATGCTAAAATATATCTAAAGCATGATAATCAATTCAAAAATAAAAATAGTTAGGCCAGGCTCAAGCAAGGATCCAAGACTTCCATTTCAAAAATCAAAACTTTCTAGACTATAATAATAAGGCAATGTGTACCCCAAAACTTCCCCAACATAGCATACAACAACCAACATTTGTATATCAATCACCATGCATATCAACCAACATACATACAAAAATCACCGTACAAATCAAACATGGTAACAACACAACAACCTCCCAAACGAACCAAACCTGGCTCTGATACCACCAAAATCACCCTAACTGAAATATCAAACTTTTGAAAACCTTGATGATCGTACCGATACGGCTCTTCGGGAGTTTCGATACACGGGATTGGGACGAAAAAGTTGATTTCCAGTAGTTGAGACCCGTATCAAAACACCCATTGCCGTACCAGTATGCTAAGACCAAAATGGCCTAGGCATATCGAAACACCAACCCGCGTACCGATCCCTCAAGCCTCAAAATGCCTAGCTGTACCGATACGGTCCCTCGCGTATTGGTACGCCTGGACCTGTAATGTCACATTTTGCTAGTTTTTCATCCCAAAAGCATACTCTAACCACTCCAAAATGCTTAAAACACAACACCAACATGCCAACATATCTCAAGCCAACTAGCATCACAATTTTAACAACACAACAAGGCTTCATGTATCAAAAAGGAAATCTATAGGTATGCTTCCTAATATGCATCCAACAAACATATCAAAAGGTAAACCAACACCAAAATCAATCCTTAAAGGCCATATACAACCCAAGAGCAACTAAAGAAACATGCTCAAACAAGGAGTTCCACAAAACATCTCCCAAAACACAACAAGTACCATATTTCCCTTATTCATTATAGTATAGTCTCTAACATACTTTGGAAAATAAGTCTTGCCAAGATCCCTTTACTTCTTGCTGCCTCCCGGGACTTTAATTCTCTGCATTGATGGACAAAAAGAGCGTAAGCACACATGGCTTAGTGAGGAATGCTCAGATCAAAACACCATCAATGCATTTAAACCATTTTCTTTACATCATCCTTTAAAATATCATGCCCTTTTTAAAACATGCACTTTACATCATTAAAACCAGCATATTAAACCATATGCTACATGTATCATTAACCAACAGCAAGTCACATTGCTAACCCTCTACTTAAGCCTTCCCATGCATTACTACCAAATGCGAAGCTCAAGGAGAAACGTGTATAAATCACATTATACAACATGAAGCATTTCAATGATACATTAACAATTATATTGGCTTACAAGTGATCATTAAACAAGTCCATTAACAAAAGAGTTCATCGGATACACGGATTCAACAAGTGTTAACCCAACACTTCAAGCCATCTCAACCGAATTAGCGATACAATCACAATCGTGGTACAATAACAACCGTGTACACTTTCAACCCACGGGGACACCAACCCCTTTCATCAGTTAGATGCTTAACCCACTAACGAGAGTTTTCGGTAGTGTTTAACCCCTCTACCGTTAGGGTACTTGGATGGAGTATTCGGTGCTCCGTATAAACCCTTTAACATCCAAGGTGACTTATTTACAGTGCACTCAATCCTATGGCCATCCAACTATATCCGATAACAATTTTAAAACCACATCACTTGCCAATATAATTAACCATTTTAATATTTACCTTACTGTTTTAAACAAGCATTAACCAAAACACTTTTCCAAAGCAATAACCATGCTTTAAACCACAAGTATAAACCATGCTTACAAGGACCATTTACCATGTGCATCCTTCGGCAAAACATGCTCAAAAACAGTATATCGAATACTTTAAAAATGCTTAAACAGTAGGTACATGAACATTAAACCAAGTGTATAAAATCATTCGAACAAGTACGATCGATAGAGTAAAACCACTTTATACTTACTTTCGAGTCTAGGTAAGTGTTTCAAACTCTACCTTAACTCCCAAAACTCTATTCCAAAACATGAAAACACTTTAAATCACGATTTCACTCACCAATACGCGAAACCTTAATTTGCCGATGCGAAATCAAGTAATTGAAACCTCCAACGCTTCTCCAATCACCTCTGGATCAACCTCCCATGTTTTTACCACAAAACAAAAGAGGATTAATGCATCATAATGCATTCTAAACACAACAACTACAATCCTTCTCGAATTTCCACAAAACCTTCCCAAATAACCCTCCACAACAACCGAAAACATAAACAACATACTTCGATTCACAACCCAGCCAACATCTATCAATCTAACATCACTTTCAACATCAAAACACATCTAAAAACAGATCAAAATCAACCTACCACCTCCAGCAACCTTACAGCCATAGAAACACCACAAAACCTCAAAACTAACAACCTAAACATTTAGAGATTCTTAAGTTTCGGGATTCTATTGATAAAAATCTCTTATAAACATTATTAAGCATCCAAAATATAAATCAAAGCATCCTTAATTACTGGAAATTAGATCCAATCTGTGAATTAACTCATTTCCCCCAAATAACTCAATTAAACATTAGAAAATCATCAAAATTAGATTAGAAACACAAAAACAAGGATCAAATGCTTGGGAATTTCAATAAAGAACCATACAATAGAGGAGATCTCGGACCTTACCCCTATTGTGAAGTTTCTCCCTCAATTGATTTGTGAAAAGCTAAGAAAACATAAGATTTCAATGAGATTTTGCAAGACAAAGTTAAAGAATCAAGTTAAAATCAATAATCTAAGTGAAAAGAATCTCTCACCTCTGGATTTTGATGAAATTTTGATTGTTTGGCAGAAAAGAAGTTGAGAGAAAAGGTTTAGGAAAAAGTTATGTAAATTTTCTTTAAAAGCTAATAACTAACTTAGCTATTTTAATCCCTCTTAAACCAACTTTAAAACACATGTTTAAAATGATTTAATTGAAGGGAGAAACCACCAGCAAAAACTTGGTAATTTAGTTCCTTAAGGATTCTAAGAATTTGACCCTTTTTCATTTTAGTCACTTTAAAATAGTTTTCAAAAATCGCATTTTGGTCACTAACCAAAATGTCACATTTCCAAATTCCATTTTCAAAAATTTATTCCACCAAAAATTAATATATATTAAAAGATGATTTTTAACTATTTTTCCACATTTTTATCTTACGGAAAAATATACTTTCCCAAAACTGACTCGAATCCCTACTTCGGTGCATCGGACCGTCTAATAAACCACCAAACCGCTAAGCCCTAAAACCGGGGCATTACAATATCTGTATATGAAATCATATAGTTTTACTGTATAATCATATAGCCCAAGGTAAATATCAAGTGACTAATAAACGAGTCGCGTACTTTAAAAGTACTATCCTTTTCTGTAAATTGTGGACACATTTAAGTGTCAAATAACTATAGGACACATTGAAGTGTCAGATAACTGTAGGACACACTGATGTGTCAGACACAATGAAGTGTCGGATAACTGTAGGACACACTGATGTGTCAGACACGATGAAGTGTCGGATAACTGTAAGACTTTAATGGTATGCCACAATATTATCCAACTTAATATTTATACTACCAAGGGCAAACTTAAAATAATTCCTGCAAAATGGCAAGCAACCCAATATCCATTTATCTCATGTAAAACATATTCATACTAGAGCAGTTCATACTCTAATATGTTCTATATAATCCATGGTATACATGCCATTTAAAAACTTTATAAATAGCTTGTCATATATTTCATGCTATAAACCATTTGTAAGCATAAAGATATGCCATGATCTTTAATTCAGTAAAATAATGTATCATGCAAAACATGTTATACTATATAAAAATCTTTACATTTTAGGGTGAATTATCACAAGTCTCCCTATAAAAATGTATGTTAATAAACATACTTTTAAATAGATTTATGCACTCACCTTAGCCTTGATAATATTAACTTTGTTACTTGATTTCACTTCTGATCCTTTTCTTTTCCTTTTCTGCTGAAACGACCTTGGTTTATATCGGAATCTACATTAAAAATAACATATACCATTCCAAGTATATGTTAGTACATATTCATCCCATATATAATAATGGAAAGTAATTAAAATAACTATCCATTATACACAAAATTGATCTGATAAAATTTTCTATATTCGAATCACGTTTTATTACATCTCTCTTTAAATATTTAACTTTTACCAAAATACTTATTTTAGTCCCTAAGGACTCTTTTAAGACTCCAACAATAAATTTCAAGTCTAGTCTTTACATTTTTAATCCTTTGCACTTTAGGACCCAAACTTTAAAAATCTTGCACTTTGGTCCCTAAAGTAGCCGAATGGTCCTATCAATCCCAAATATTGATTTGAGCTTCAAAATCAATATTCGAATCACTTGAATTAATTCTCCAATATAATATTCCTCACTTAAAAGCTCAACAATCAAATCCCTAAACTTTACAAAGTTTACAAATTAATCTCTAATACAATCTAATTAGGGATTTTTATTCTAATCACCTTATATCATTACATGAAACCAATCTTCCTTCAATCATGTCCTAAAATTCCATACTTTAATATAAACCCTAATTTTTATTTTCAAGAACATGAACCATTCTTCATCCAAATAACAAAATCAAGCATCTGGATCGCGAGGTTCTAGCTCGGGTAAGCGAGCTGTTGATTCGGGTTATAGCGGTGGTCAGGCTAAGAGACATCGTGACAAGATGTTTCGCCCGGAGATGAGGCATGGCGAAGGTGTTATGGGACGTGGAGTCCAGGGGCAGGGTGCCTAGGTTAGAGCCCCGTTTAGCACTTGTTGGGTATGTGGATCCCGAGATCATTTGAGGTGAGATTGCCCGCGTTTGGCCAGGGAGGGTCAGGCACCTGCGCTTGTGGTGGCTAACGCTTGTTGGAGTTGTGGGTCAGGCAACCATCAGAGGCGTGATTGTCCATTGTTGGCTCGAGGTGGGCAAGGTGTTCCACCTGTTGTTTCTCCACAGCGGGGTCGTGGTCATGGCCGTAGACCGTTTTAGCGTCGAGATGGTGGGCAGAGGACTGTGGCTCATACTGTTGTTATCTAGCCTAAGGGAGGTGGACCGGCTAGGGTGTATGCGCACCGCGAGGGTCGTAATGACACCGATATGATTGCAGGTACTTTTACCCTACAGCCTTTGTCATTGTATTCGTTGGTTGATTATGGTTCTACTCATTCATACATTTTGAGTGAGCATGCTGAGTTACTTGATATATCTGTTGAAATTCTTAATGTGGGTGTTAGAGTGACTAGTTCTCTTAGGGAGACAGTCGTGGTTAGGAGGTTGTATCGTAGGTGTCCGTTGATGGTTCAGGGATATGTGTTTGCTGTGGACTTGATGGAGTCACCATTCCATGGTTTTGATGTGATTTTGGGAATGGATTGGTTAATCTAACATCAGGCTATAGTGGGTTTTGAGACCAAACAGATATCCTTGAGGTTGTTGGATGATTATGAGGTGGTGGTTGTTGGTGAGAATGCCAAGTTTTTGTCTAATGTTGTTTCGGCTTTGGAAGCAAGTCGAATGTTAGATTCGGGATGTCAGGCTTATTTGGCCTATGTTATAAATTCTAGATCAAAGGAGTTGAGAGTGCAGGATGTTCGCACTGTCTATGAGTTTCTGGGTGTTTTCTGGAGGAATTATCAGGCTAGCCACCTGACCATGAGGTAGAGTTTGGCATCGATGTCTTTGTGGGTACAGTACCAGTATCTATTGCTCCGTACCGCATGGCTCTAAAGGAATTGAAGGAGTTGAAAATGCAGTTGTAGGAGTTGCTTGACTGTGGGTTCATTAGACCCAGTATCTCACCATGGGGGCACCGGTGCTGTTTGCTAAGAAGAAATATGGTATGTTACGGATGTGTATAGATTATTGGCTACTGAATAAGTTGACAATAAAGAACAAGTATCCCTTACCACGGATAGATGACCTGTTCGATCATTTTAGGGGAGCCTTGGTGTTTTCCGAGATAGATTTGAGGTCGGGGTACTACCAGTTAAAGGTGAAGGAGGTGGATGTGCCCAAAACAGCCTTCCCTATGAGGTACGGGCATTACAAGTTTCTTGGGATGCCGTTTGGTTTGACCAATGCACCAACTGCTTTTATAGACATGATGATCTGAGTGTTTCATTAGTTTTGGTCCAGTTTTTGGCTGTTTTTATCGATGACATCCTTGTGTACTCCCGTACCAAGAAGGATCATGATAGACATTTGAGAATTGTGCTCCAGACGCTGTTGGCTAATCAGCTTTATGCTAAGTTAAGCAAATATGAGTTTTGGCTTAGGGAAGTTGTGTCCCTCGGGCATGTTGTGTCGGCTGAAGGAATACGTGTCGATCTGCATAAGGTTGATGCTGTAATGAGTTGGAAGGAGCCAAAGTCTGTGATGGAGGTTAAGAGTTTCCTTGGTTTGGTGGGTTACTACCGAAGGTTTGTGGGAGGGTTCTCCAGTTTGGCGGCTGCGTTAACAAAGTTGCTACAAAATAATGTTTGGTTTGAGTGGACAGGAGATAGGCAGCGAGCTTTT
The DNA here is from genome assembly GCA_019671005.1 of Hibiscus mutabilis. Lineage (NCBI taxonomy): Eukaryota > Viridiplantae > Streptophyta > Magnoliopsida > Malvales > Malvaceae > Hibiscus > Hibiscus mutabilis. The sequence goes on from CM033732.1 coordinate 19,031,249, forward strand.
GAAAGGTTGAAGGAAACCTTGTCGCGAGCTCCAATCTTGGGTCAACCAGAATCAGGGAAGGAGTTCGTTGTTTATAGTGATGCGTCGTATGTTGGGCTTGGTTGTGTGTTGATGCAGGAGAGTAAGGTAGTGGCGTATGCATCTAGGCAGTTGAAGGTGCATGAACGTAACTACCCTACTCACGATCTTAAGCTTACAGCGGTTGTGTTTGCCTTGAAGATCTAGAGGCATTACCTTTATGGTGAGAAATGTGTAGTTTATACGGATCATACGAGTTTGAAATATTTGATGATGAAGGAGCTGAATCTTAGGCAACGTAGATGGTTGGAGTTGCTTAAGCATTATGATCTGACCATTGAGTATCATCCGGGGAAAGCCAATGTTGTGGCGGATGCTTTGAGTAGGAAAGCGGCTGTGGAGTTGAGAACCATGTTTGCTCGGTTGAGTGTGACGAATGACGGGGGTTTGTTAGCCGAGTTGCAGGTGAAGCCGTCCTTGTCGCAGATTATTAAGGAGAAACAACCGTACGATGGGAGTTTGGTACCTCATGTGGAAGATATCAAGGATGGAAATCCTATGAATTTTCATTTCAACGATGATGGGGTGTTGTGTTTCAAAGGTCGAATAGTGGTGCTTGAGGACGAAGAGTTGAGGCATACTATTCTGACTGAGGCACATGCTAGTCCTTTCGCTATGCATCCCAATAGTACTAAAATGTATCGAGGGTTGAAATGGGAGTACTATTGGGTTGGACTGAAAAGGTATGTAACTGATTTCATTGCTCAGTGTTTGGTTTGTCAGGGGGTAAAGGCTAAGCATCAGTTTCCTTCCGGGTTGTTGCAACAGTTGAGGATACCAGAATGGAAGTGGTGTAGCGATATCCTTTTACGCTAAAAAACAACGTATTTTATCTATTGTTTTGTTTCAAAAAATGTCTTCCATGGGATTTTATAAAATCTGCATTTTATTTTGAAAATGGAGTCGCCACCGGCCACTTAGGTAGGCTGGACACCATAAAACCAGAGATTTGAAAACTGTTGGGTTCGGGAGTCGGTTACGGATGGGGAAGGATTAGCACCCCCACACCGCCCAAAATTGCTACTTTAATAATTACCGCTTTATTAATATTAAACTTTCCAGATTAAAGTGACGATTAATTTAAAATTTGGTTATAAGTACGAGTAGATTTTCAAGGCCCTGTTATCCGGGAGTAAACGCCCAACCACCATCACTTCGCCTGATACTGGCCCTATTTATGGTCGGATAAAAGGGCACCGCCTTGACAATTTATATTCCATTATGCAACCTTAGAAAGCAAAATATAAAACATACAATTTACATTGACATGATATTAAAACATAGAATATGAATATTACCAAATAAATAAAAATAATTGAACACATGGACATAAAACCTAACATATCATAATAACAACAAAGTATGGGCATGAACGAAAACATACTTTCAAGACTAAATTAATTAATCCTAGCATGCTCCAACCTATAAAATCACAAAGGCCACAAATGCATGACATACGTGTAACATGATACTAACTTCATGAATCAAAACAACCTGCTAACATAAAAAACTAATACCTGGTACTTAACATATGTCATAATTTACACACGTAATTAAAAAACTTGATATTAACATTAATATACAAAAATTACCACACCGATATGCAACTTGAAAAAAAAACGAAATGGGCATGACAATAGATATTAATGGGACTAAACGTACCATAAATTGACATGTAACATATCATACAAAACAAACATAAAAAACTAACATATAAACCTAATATTCAAATTAAACCAAACGTAACGTATAAGAAAAAAACCATGTATATAAAATGAACAAAATAAATAAATATAAATAAATATAAAAGCATGATATACCACACTATAATGCAAAAAAAGAGAGGGATAAAATAAAAAACATATACAAACTTAAATGGGAGATGCAAGCATACTAAAAACAATAAAAAAGATAAATATTTGAATCATGCAAATGGGCCAAAATGAAATAAAACGAAACAGAATGGCAGAAATCAAACAATAAAGAAATAAATTAGGGACGAAATTACAAACCAGATGAAACTTAAAAGGACTAAAATGTAATTGAACCAAGGGGCGAGCTCGGAGTGAAAAATTCGAAAACGCGGAGGGACTTAAGATGGAATTTCACTATTTGAAAATTGATTTCAGTTAATCAAGGGACCAGATTAAAATTATATGAAAACATACGAGGACCAATGGTGTAAATAACCCAAGCGGCGGAGACATTTCGAAAATACTAGGAACACAGAGGGACTAAGGTCACTATTATACCATTTTAAAAATTAAAAACACCTACATAAGGACCCAATCAGATTCGATTTTTCTCTTTGGCACTTCAAAATTTTCATTACAGATTAAAAGGATCCCTCCCCATTCTATTCTCTCCCAAAAACGAACTGACCCCTTGGATGAACCCAACAAACCATCCAGCCACCGTTCCCTCCGCCGTCGACCACCACTTGTCAGCGGCGAAAGGCTCTTAAAAACCATCCCGAAACACTCATTTTTCAACCCAAAACGTGAATCTACCTTCAGATTTTAGAAAGAAAAAAAGCCCCCCACATCTTAGATCTAGGAAAACCCGAAGCAAAAACATTTTTTTTAAAAAAAAACACCCCGACCAGAGACATCCTCCCCTCGATCAGCTCACCCCATGAGGGTTTATCATCGGCCAGAGGAAATTCACCAGCGATTTGGGTAAATTCTAAACTCTTTGTATCTTCTCTTTATTTGCTATTGTTTTTCGGAAGTAACATGCAAGAAAAGAAGAAGAAGGGGAATACCACTGGATAGCTCTTTTTTGTCTTTTATTTTATTTTCAAACTGATAACTTGGTAACTGAGTGTTCTTACAACTTTTTTCATACATATATCCTACTCTGATCGTTTGGTAGAAAGTACTATAAAAATACATATTTTTTCATACATATATCCTACTCTTTTTTGGTGATTTTTCTAATGCATCTGGCAACCCTAAGTGCGGTGGTTGGAGGCCGGCATGGTGGAGGTATGGTGGCAGTGTGGGGGAGATGTCCTCGGCCAGAAGCGTTCTCGACCGTTGGATCAGATTCGATCCAACGGTTAAGATAACTTGAAGAACAAACTGTTCAGATAAAATCTCGAACGGGTGGGACTGCGCCAGATCGCGACACGTGGAGCTCAGCAGCCGAGGAGTTCTGACGTGTGGGATGGACGCGCGCGTGGGAGACCGAAGGGTCCGCGTGTGGCAGCCGAACGGTCTGGGCGTGTAACACACGCGGCCAGCTGGATAGCCCTCCCCTTTTGATCGTGGCCGTTGGATCAAAATTTGATCCAACGGCTCCTGGTTGGCTGCGCAGAAGGAAAACATTAGGGTTAGACATTTAGGGCTTTCAGATATAGGATTTGGGTTTGGCCGATTGGGCCATGTAAACTTAATTTTGGGCTATGTAATTGTAGACTGGTCATTTAATTTAATTGGGTTTTATTTTCAGATTTGTTTTTATAATAATAATAATAATAACAATGGAAGTTATACTATAGTAATACGATGACACATACACATGCAAAATACTTAATACAAACATATACGTTTGATCACACATTATTATAAACATACACACATTCAAATATTTACATAACACACACACAAATACATAATACAAACACATGTATTTGATCACATATAACTATTATAAATATACACATTGTACACACACAAACAATCAAGGCATATGCAACATGCAAACACATACGACGCACATACTACATGCACATTAGTCACATGTACGTAATAAACACCTAACAATACTACATGTATACATGCAATAATAATACCCTTTAATTATTATATTAACAATATTCACAAACTGGATAAAAATGAGTGATTACAGTTGCCCCTCTTTGCTTGTTCTTGGGAAACGAGAACAAAGGAAATACCAAAAGCACTCTTTTTTATCTGACTTCCCTACTCACAACTTTAGAATCACGTGTTCTTCTAGAACTCTCCACTTTTCTTTGGCTGAATCTCCAGGCTCGTAAGTTCTCCCTATATAGAACTTCTTTACCTTTGGTTCTTCTTTGAGATTCTGGAGTTAGGGTTCTTCCTATATGGAGCCTTTCACTGGGGGCTCGAAAACGTAGGCTTCTCCTTTATATAACCTTCATCTTCGATTTTTTCTTTTCTCTTTTTTCTCTTTTTCCCTTTTTCTCTTTTTCCCTCTTTTTCTGATCATTTTTCCTTTTTCTCTTTTTTCCATTCTTTTTCTCTTCTCTCTTTTTTTCTACTTTTTTCCTTCTCTCTCTTTTTTTTACAAGGCTGTTGATATCTTTGGACTCACGCTACTAAGGCGGTCGCGTCATGCCCGAAGGACTTATTGATGGCCCGAAGGACTTATCACCATGCTCAAAAGACTTACTAGTGGCCCGAAGGTCTTATCATCATGCCCGAAGGACTTACTAATGGCCCGAAGGACTTAACATCTGACTTCACGCTACTCTGGCTACTGTCATCTGGCCTCACTCTACTATGGCTGTCGCATCATACCCGAAGAACTTACTGATGGCCAGAAGAACTTATCACTATGCTTGAAAGACTTACTGGTGGCCCGAATGACTTAACACCGTGCCCAAGGGACTTATCGATGACCCGAAGAATTTAACATCTGGCTTCACGCTATTATGGCTATCGTCGTCTGGCCTCACACTACTATGGCTGCCGCATCATGCCCGAAGGACTTACTGATGGCCCGAAGGACTTCTCACTATGCTCGAAAGACTTAATGGTGGCCCGAAGGACTTAACACGGTGCCTGAAGGACTTACCGATGACCCAAAGGATTTAACATCTGGCTTCACGCTACTTTGGCTACCGTCATCTGGCCTCAAGCTACTATGGCTATCGCATCATGCCCGAAGGACTTACTGATGGCCCGAAGGACTTATCACCAAGCTCAAAAGACTTAATGGTGGCCCGAAGGACTTAACATCGTGCCCGAAGGACTTACCGATGACCCGAAGGATTTAACATCTGACCTCATACTGTTATGGCTGTCGATCTTTTCTTTCTTTAGTAAATTCTTTGACAATTCTTCAAATACCTGTCTAAAAACAAGCAAAAATTGACATGTCTCTATCTATATGATGCATGCAATGTCGTGCTTTCTTTTTCTTCTTCTCTTTTTCTTCTTTTTCTTTTTTTTTCTCTGTTTTTTCTTCTCTATTTTCTCTCTTTCTTCTTCTTCTCTTTTTATCATCATTTTTCTCTCACTCTCTTTTCTTTCTTTTTCTTATTTCTTCTTTTTTTTCTTTTCTTTTTCTATTCTAAAGTCTTACGCTCTAGAAGGTTATTTCTCAGATTTCCTTTCTTCTCTTCTGTTGCAGTATGCCCTTTGATCAGTTATTTATCTGATTCATGTCTTTTAACCCTTTCGCGATATAATTCTCTCTCTCTTTTTTCTTTTTTTTTTCTTTTTTTCTTTCTCTTTTTCTTTTTATTTTTAGACATGTTTTAAAATCCTATGCCCTAAAAAGTCATTCTTCGGATTTCTCTGTTTCCTTTCTTTTTTGCAGTATGCTCAGTTTTGATCTTCATTTCTGTCAATTTTTGTTAAATGGGTACCCGCTCTTGTTCTTTTGCACGAGCACTTGCCTTTCTTCTTCGGGTCTCTATCCGCTTCAAAAACAAACTCTATATCATGCATGTGCAGAGTTTCTTACCCTTCTTCATGTTCTGCATTGCCCCACTCGATCATGAGCTCGCTACCTTCCAACTCCTTTGACCCAACATTCTGAGTATTTGTTAGTTTCGTCATCGGGGTGAGCAAAATGCTTCTATGTTCTGAACTTAATCTTAATATTCTTGCTGCCTCTTGACGGGAACCATTTCTCGATCCCTATGCTTTAATTCTTTAGAGACTCAATGTTTACCTCTTACCATCCCCCGTATTTTGTAATCTCATTCTCGTCCTGGTTCGTCCTTCATTTTCTTGAACCAACCAAGGAATCAAGGCTGAAACCCGCTTCTTGTTCTTGAGCTGTCTGACACATATGCTATTGTCATCATCTTCATCCTATACATTGTGGGGTCGTTTCTGGTTAGGTGTTTCAATAATATCATCAACCTTGTGTTCTGGATCTTATCTCTGAAGTAATACATGGAAATCTTTGTTGCTTTAACTTGTCAATTTGTTGATTGGCATTCCACTGAAGGGTAACATTTAGATTAACATACAGGATCTTGAAATCACAAAATAGGAGCTCTGGATATCAAGTGCAAGAGCGTCTTAGATTCAACCATTCAGTAATCCAAGGCTGTGAAATCTTCCCAGGTGACTCGGTCCATCCTCATGATTACCGTGTTGCTGCAGAATACTACTCTTTCTCAATTCTCGTTATCTACTCCACCCCCAAAAAGGGTGGGCTTGTATGACCACTCGAGCGCAGGAATGTTACTCTAAGAATAGAGTTCTAGGTGGTGCGAGTTTTAATTTTACCTATGCTATCGTTTATTTTTCTCTCTTTTCTTTTATCTTCCTTTCTCTCTTTTTCTTTTTCCCCTTTTTTCTTCTTTTCCCTTTTTTACGCTTTTATCATTATTTGAGGAAATCAATTCGTCACAGTCCTTTGTCTTGAGGAAAACAATGGAGCAAATAACATTGCCCTAAGTTACTCAGCATAGTCACGATTTGAAAATATTACCATCACTCATGAAGCTAAGGTTTCTTGAATTGGATGGTGTATTGCCACCTTATCGCTTTAGTGGAGTGCCCCAAAATTCCCACACTCTTATCCAAACAAGCCTATTACCAGGTTTCGAACATAGGAGTGCTTTTTATTATTTTTTTCTCTTTTTTTATTTTTTTCTTTCTTTCTTTTTCTTCCTTTTTTCTCTTTTTTTTCCTTCAATCCTTTCTTTTTTTAATTCTTTACTACCTAGAAGATTATGCCTAGAGTTTCAATTTTAAGCAACTCTACATGGTTGACATTCAGAGCTTTTTCGTCCTTGAACATCATCGAAAAAGTAGTAATCTTGCTTTGCTGACCAGAATCTGGTCGGGAAGATCACACCTCCGTTGTCACAATATCCATCTAATGTCACATCTTGCAATTGATATCCAGTGTCCTACAACGGCGAGAAAATATACATCTATGTGCTTTCAAGAACATTGTATGTTAAGCAAAATGTGTTCTTCATTGGAATAAAAATCAACAAACATGCCCCTTCACAAAAGATCTTTACCACATGTGGGCCATAGGTAGTAAAGTTGATTCCTTGTATTACTTTAGGAAAGTCTTTTAATTTAGAGACATCTCTGGCTTCCTCAGCACTATGCAGACTTGCCCCTCATCCTTGGTCCTCCACTGCTGGATCAGCTCTTGTGTCAAGGTCCCATCATTGATCAGCTTCTTGATCTTCTCCAATAAAGGTCTACATTTTCTGGTGGGATGCCTCAGTGCCCCCATATGGAATTCGCATGTGCTACTCGAGTCAAAACTATGGGCAGATGGATCAGGTGTAATCTTCATCGGTCTAGGAGCAAGATAGTGACCCCTACCAAATGAGGCCATATGTCTGAGATGGATGCTCCGAACACTTCCAAATTTGCGCTCGTCCGAGGAATTTTCCTTTATGACCCTGAGGTGTCAGTCTGTCTTCTTCTTTTATGGCCACGAGAACCTTCGAAAGTGGTACCCATTTATCTATTTCTTTCCTTTTGCTCCTAGGCATGTCTGGTCTTTTAAACTTAGGTCCCGGGGTGCATGTTCGATTCTTTCTCCGACTGTCATGAAGTCCTTAAAGCTGGTATTCATTTTCCCGAGCACCTTATCAAAGAAGAAATAAAAAAAGGTGGCATGAAAGTCACATTCCTCTTCATCTACGGGAGGCTGTACCTGGGTCGCTAAGCACAGTCACCTCAAAGCACATTCCTTGAAGCTTTCATCAGGTTTCATCTTCGTACCATGGAGATACTGATGACTTGGTGCTAGGTCCAAAGCATATCATATCACGGTAGGTCTTGCTAGACTATCGGGGAAGTAGTGGATCGGCAATTTTTCAATGCAGCCCTCCATCTTTCTGCAGAATATGGTCACATGAATCTTAGGGCATCTTGTTCCGTTATCATGCGCAAATCTGGGAATCTTTGGAATCCGGAGGAACAACCAAATCAGGGTTCAAACAGAGCTTTCTTACATCAAAGGCATCAAACTTCTTTTTTTCTCTCTTTTTCTCTCGAGTCCATCTTCTAACTGCTCGAATCTTGATTTTTGAGTGTGTTCAATTCTTTTATTCACGATAAAACTCTAATTATTCTTTGGATTACCCCCAAAAATTTTATGCAATGTAATGATAATGTTATGTAAAATATGCCATGACTGTACAATATAATGCAATGCAATCCTAAAATATAAACATGAATGCAGTAAGGTATTAATTCCAAAAGTGATCCCCATAGAACGACGTTCATTGAGGCCAAAAGGTTTCATTATATCAGATATTAGATATTTATAGTTACTGATAAGCTTCAGTGCCTACTTTCTTAACTTCATCCAGTAGTCCGGCCAGCTTGCCTCCGTGGTCCAACACTTGGTCCATGTTCTGACTAAGCTTGCCACCTTGTTGAGCCACCTTACCTGCTCGGGTAATATCGATCTTTGGGTCTTCATCTATCCCCTGCTTAGTCTTTCGCAGCTTGAAAGTTGTCCCTACAATATTTTCAGCAGCAACCTGTTTGTTAACTTCTACACAAACCTCGTATTCACACAAAGAAGTCTCGAGCTATTCCACTTACTCCTTACTTTCCAACTAAAGAGTGTTGGATTGTCATTGCTCTGTCGTAAACTCATTTCCAAAACTTTTGTTAATGGCTAAGTTATTTTGTAGCTCATCTCTGGAGACTGTCGTACCTATTCCCAATTTCCTCAAACTTACCTGATAACAGCCTGACTTGATTCTCGCTTGACTAGTTTCTCTTCTTCCAATATTCTGAGTCGTCCTTCAACTGAACAACACCGTTTATCTATTCTTTAAAGGTGACCCAATCTGATATTCCTAAACACTCAGTAAAGCTTCTGGTGATCATTATGCAAATTCAATTTTATCCATGTTATCTCTCTATTATCTGAGCTGGCTGAACTCGAAAGAATATCCCTCTCCTGGGATGTCCCTATCTCCGATCTTCAAATTTAACTCGCTTGAGTGACCCACTTCGGTATTACTCAAACTTTGTCTTGGATATCGATTCTTCCTCGACTTTGCCCCTCGAGTGATTGTTAGCTCACTATAGAATTGGGGAACTCCGTCTTCGAAACCCAAAATTCTCATCACGATAAGGTCTTGAACTTTTTCCTCAGGGCCCCGCAATCTTCAATATTGTGACCCAAACTTCCTAAATGGTAACTGCCTCTAGCACGTGTGTCATAATCTCTCGGATAAGACGGTCTCTTTGCTAGAGACTTCACCGAGGTAATAAGGCTCTTCTCGATGAACATTAGGAATAGTTCGGTGTACCTCACAGGAATTGAGATGTACTTCTTTTCATTACTTGCTTCTCGGATTTCTTCTAGACCGAGCTCTACTTTTTAAAAGCCCGACTCAAACATACTTTCTGCCTGTTTATTGATGCGGATCACAAAAGGGTTCAATTTGTCGTATTTGGCTGGCTTAGAGGTAGAATTCTGACTATCCTGCTCTCTATTCTGATCCTTAATCAATTCTTCTTTCGGTTCGATGGATCGCTTACCTTTCGTCAAAGTATTCATCTGATTCATCACTTCTTCCCTCTACTTCTTCCAACTCTTGCACTTTACTTTGCTCATTACCAGTACCGTGTCTCCTTACCGTGTCTGACCTGAAGTGTTCAGATGGTTCCTCTTCTATTGTCTCTAATCTTGCTCTGGGACAAAACCCTGGATCCGTGCCCTCTAATATCTAACTAGACGGCCTTTTGCCAATTATGAACGATTTCTGAGATTTGAGAAACCACTTCGAGAATCAATACCCTATAAATGCGAGAATGCATGCAAATGCGGTGTTGATTCTTGAACAGTCTTTAAAAAACTTTCAATAGAGAAAATATCTGTTTGCAAGAAATTAATAATGAATTACAGGTAACAGTTGGATTTATTCTGGAGACCTTGACTTCGGAAAGCAAAACCTATACTCCACGTCTCAACGTCGTCTTCAGGATGATGGATGACTTCGTCTTCTCCTCTTATTCTATTCCATGGACTCGTGACGTCGTGATCTTTATTTTTGTAGCTTCTGAAAAGGACATCAACAAGTGCATGCATAATGCAGACAAGATCTTTTCTTCTGTAGATCTGTCTGTAAACGAATAATACGTCTAAACAGGGATGAATTCTATCGATCCTAAGGGAGTACTTTAAAACTTTTTGGGGTTTAAATTAAAATTCTCAATGATCATTTGGTTTAAAAATTTCCCCCTTTTTTTAATCAAAAAGTTTTAACTTACTTAAAAAATAAAACTTTTAGGTTTCTTTTTGTTATTATTATTATTCTGAAAGTTTTAGGAGGGAAAAAGATTCAAAGCAAAATAATAATATTTTCAAAAAAAAATTTAAAGGAGTTAAATTAAAATCTTTGAGATTTTTACAAAAGGGTTAAATGTGAAGATTTAAAATTGGGGTTCTGCGGCCCTGACTGAATCTTCTGCGTCGTACGTGCCTTACTATCGTACCGTCTTCTTTCTCAATTGGTCTTTGCTCGGCCTAACTTGATACTGTAATATTATCGTTTCCGGCAAAGCATACTTTTTCTATTTTGAAAGCCTTTTAATGAACTGTTCTTGAATCGACACCATGTCATGATATGCAACATGAATGCAAATAAAGGCATTGATTCCACTGGTAATCACCCTTTCGAACGACTTTCATGGGAACTAAAGGGTCCAGATTACAAAAAATGTCCACATTACAAAAGGAGTCCCTATTACAAAAAGTCTTAATTACAAAACAAAGTTCTACACATAAGCCCTAGCTCTACCTCCTAGCTCCTCGATAGCTCTGAGCAACTTGATAAACCTTGGTGCTTCTTCCATGTCCAGGGTTACAAAAGGTTGGAGAGCCGTGGCTTCGGTAGCTAAGTCACTCACACGCCTTGCAACTCATTGTATGTCCATCATCAGGGTCTCGTGTGTATACTTTGGCACTACACGCTTGCTCGGCAAATTGTTACCTCAGATCTGTTGATTAATCTCTGACCAATATCGCACGATTGGATCGATGCTTTCCTTCTTAAGACACCTTTTTTCCATGATGAAAGATTTTCTAATCGGGCAAACCACTTGAATCAACGCCTCTATGTGGATGCAATGATAATGCAACAAAAGTATGTGTAAAATAAAAATAAAAATAAAACACAAAAAGAAATGAGTTAGTACCAGATAAAAATAATAAATACATAAATAAAAGGACAAATTAAATAAGGTAAACAAACAAAACAACCCTATTTATCCCGTCTAAAACACCTAAGGTTATCCGCATGGCTCTAAAGAGGTGGGTTTCTATATGTTCTCTACATGCAGTGTTGGTGCTAAGAGGTACCCAAACTGTCCTTGTTGTCCCCTACTAAGGGTAGTAAGGCCCCCGATCATCACCTATTATAGGCTCCTTTCAATCGGGTTCAATTCAGGGGGACCCATTCACTTATGCCTGCACGAAGAAACGATATCCTTACGAAAGCATAAGGTACTCGAGCCCCGAAGGTCTTTGCTAGGTATACACGGAGGAATGATATCATCACAAAAGCATTAGCGTTTTCTCTTACTTAAAAAGGACAGGTTTATATGCCAAATTTTAAATGCGTTAAAATAAACGAGAAATTACAACCGAATATTAATTTAATAGTCACTTTAATCCAGAACTTCTAATATTATTAAAGCGGTAATTATTTTAAAAAGCTCGACTCACTTTATTTTGTTTGAAAAAACAAAAAAAATGTCCCCAGCAGAGTCGCCATCTGTAGCGGTATCCTTTTATGCTAAAAAACGACGTATTTTATCTATTGTTTGTTTCAAAAAATGTCTTCTGTGGGATTTTGTAAAAACTGCATTTTATTTTGAAAATGGAGTCGCCATCGGCCACTTAGGTAGGCCGGACACCATAAAACCAGAGATTTGAAAACTATTGGGTTCGGGAGTCGGTTACGGATGAGGAAGGATTAGCACCCCCACACCGCCCAAAATTGGTACTTTAATAATTACCGCTTTATTAATATTAAACTTTCCGAACTAAAGTGACGATTAATTTAAAATTTGGTTATAAGTACGAGTAGATTTTAAAGGCCCCGTTATCCGGGAGTAAACGCTCAACCACCATCACTACGCCTGATACTGGCCCCGTTTACGCTTGGATAAAAGGGCACCGCATTGACAATTTATATTCCATTATGCAACCTTAGAAAGCAAAATATAAAACATACAATTTACATTGACATGATATTAAAACATGGAATATGAATATTACCAAATAAATAAAAATAATTAAACACATGGACATAAAACCTAACATATCATAATATCAACGAAGTATGGGCATGAACGAAAACATACTTTCAAGACTAAATTAATTAATCCTAGCATGCTCGAACCTATAAAATCACAAAGGCCAAAAATGCATGACATACATGTAACATGATACTAACTTCACGAATCAAAACAACCTGCTAACATAAAAAACTAATACTTAGTACTTAACATATGTCATAATTTACACGCATAATTAAAAAACTTGATATTAACATTAATGTACAAAAAATACCACACCGATATGCAACTTGAAAAAAATGAAATAGCCATGACAATAGACATTAATGGGACTAAACGTACCATAAATTGACATGTAACATATTATACAAAAAAAACATAAAAAAACTAACATATAAACCTAATATTCAAATTAAGCCAAGTAACGTATAAGAAAAAAAACCATGTATATAAAACGAACAAAATAAATAAATATAAATGAATATAAAAGCATGATATACCACATTATAATGCGAAAAAAGAGAGGGATAAAATAAAAAACATATACAAACTTAAATGGGAGATGCAAGCATACTATAAACAATAAAAAAGGATAAATATTTAAATCATGCAAATGGGCGAAAATGAAATAAAACAAAACAGAATGGTAGAAATCAAACAATAAAGACATAAATTAGGGAAAAAATTACAAACCAGACGAAACTTAAAAGGACTAAACATGTAATTGAACTAAGGAGCGAGCTCAAAGTGAAAAATTCGAAAACGCAGAGGGACTAAAGATGGAATTTCACTATTTGAAAATTGATTTCTGTTAATCAAGGGACCAGATTAAAATTATATGAAAACATACGAGGACCAAGGGTGTAAATAACCCATGCGGCGGAGACATTTCGAAAATACTAGGAACACGGAGGGACTAAGGTCACTATTATACCATTTTAAAAATTAAAAATACCTACATAAGGACCAATCAGATTCGATTTTTCTCTTTGGCACTTCAAAAATTTCATTTCAGATAAAAAGGATCCCTCCCCATTCTATTCTCTCCCAAAAACGAACCGACCCCTTGGATGAACCCAACAAACCATTCGGCTACTGTTCCCTCCACCGTCGACCACCATTTGTCGACGGCGACGGGCTCTTAAAAACCATCCCGAAACACTCATTTTCAACCCAAAACGCGAATCTACCTTTAGATTTTAGAAAAAAAAGCCCCCAACATCTTAGATCTAGGAAAACCCGAAGCAAAAACATTTTTTAAAAAACACCCCGACCAGAGACATCCACCCCTCGATCAGCTCACCCCATGAGGGTTTATCGCCGGCCAGAGGAGATTCACTTCTAAACTCTTTGTATCTTCTCTTTATTTGCTATTATTTTTCGGAAGTAACATGCAAGAAAAAAAGAAGAGGAATACCACTAGATAGCTCTTTTTTTGTCTTTTTTTTATTTTCAAACTGATAACTTGGTAACTGAGTGTTCTTACAACTTTTTTCATATATATATCCTACTCTGATCGTTTGGTAGAAAGTACTATAAAATACATATTTTTTAGATTTGAAATGATACTAACATAGCCTGTTTTTTGGTGATTTTTCTGATGCATCTGGCAACCCTGGAGGCCGGCATAGTGGAGGTATGGTGGCAGTGTGGGGGAGATGTCCTTGGCCAAAGGCATTCTCGACCGTTGGATTAGATTCGATCCAACCGTTGAGATAACTTGAAGAATAAACGGTTCAGATGAAATCTCAAATGGGTGGGACTGCGCCAGATCGCGACACGTAGAGCTCAGCAGCCAAGGAGTTCTGACGCGTGGGATGCACACGTGTGTGGGAGATCGAAGGGTCCACGCATGGATCATACGCGCGCGTGGCAGCTGAACGGTCTAGGCGTAAAACACACGTGGCCAGCTGGATAGCCCTCCCCTTTAGGGTTAGACATTTAGGGCTTTTAGATATAGGATTTGGGTTTGGCCGGTAGGGCCATGTAAACTTAATTTGGGCTATGTAATTGTAGACCGGTCATTTAATTTAATTGGGTTTTATTTTCAAATTTGTTTATATAATAATAATAATAATAATAATAATAACAATGGTAGTTATACTATAGTAATACGATGACACATACACATGCAAAATACTTAATACAAACATATACTTTTAATCACACATTATTATAAACATACACACATTCAAATATTTACATAACACGCACACTCAAATACATAATACAAACACGTGTATTTGATCACATAAAACTATTATAAATATACACATTGTACAACACAAACAATCAAGGCATACGTAACATGCAAACACATACGACGCACATACTACATGCACATTAGTCACATGTACGTAATAAACACCTAACAATACTACATGTATACATGCAATAATAATACCCTTTAATTATTATATTAACAATATTCACAAACCGGATAAAAATGAGTGGATTACAAGTGGGAAAGAATCACCATGGATTTCGTGTCTGGGCTGCCTTTGACGCCGACCAAAAAGGATTCCATTTGGGTGATTGTGGATCGGTTTACGAAGTGTGCGCATTTTGTGCCAGTGCATACTACGTATACCTTGGACAAGTTGGCTAAACTGTACATCTCTAAGATTGTGCGTTTGCACGGAGTGCCCAAATCTATAGTTTCGAATAGGGATCTACGGTTCACCTCAAGGTTTTAGGTGAGTTTGCATCGTGCTTTGGGAACCCAGCTGAATTTTAGTACCTCGTATCATCCTCAGACGGATGGCCAATCGGAGCGCGTGATTCAGGTTCTCGAGGATATGCTGAGGTGTTGTGTTATTGAGTACCAGGGAACGTGGGAGAAACAGTTGCCATTGGTGGAGTTTGCTTATAATAACAGTTATCATGATAGCATACAGATGGCACCTTATGAGGCGTTGTATGGCAGGAAATGTCGTACACCCGTGTGTTGGGCAGAAGCGGGAGAAATTTTTTTGTCGATGCCTAATGTTTTGAAAGGCACAACCGAAAAGGTAAAGTTGATATGTGAGCGCTTAAAAGTAGCTACAGATCGCCAGAAATCCTATGCAGATTTGAAGCGTAGGGATATAGAGTACGCTGTGGGTGATAAAATGTCACCCTGGAAAAAGGTGTTGTAGTTTGGGCGGAAAGGGAAGCTTAGCCCGAGGTTTATTAGACCTTGCGAGGTTATTGAGCGTGTGGGTCCTATTGCGTATCGTTTGAGGCTACCCCCGGAGTTGGAAAAGATTCACGATGTGTTCCACATTTCGGTGTTGCGGAGGTATAGGTCGAATCTATCGCATGTCATGCCGGTGGAGGAGATTGAGTTGAGACCGGACCTATCTTACGATGAGGAACCGGTAGAGGTTCTTGATACTAGCAGTAAGGTGCTACGTGGCAAGACGGTTGAGCTCGTTAAGGTGATGTGGAGGTACCGCGGTGTTGAGGAGGCCACGTGGGAACGCAAGTCGGATATGTTGAAATAGTTTCCGCACCTGTTTCCTCTAGGTAAATTTCAGGGACGAAATTTCTTAAGTGGGGGAGAGTTGTAACGCCCCAGTTTTAGGGCTTAGCAGTTTGGTGATTTATTAGACGGTCTGGTAGACTAGAGTAGGGATTCAAGTCAGTTTCGGGACCGTATATTTTTTGGTAAGATAAAAATGTGGAAAATAGTTAAAAATCATCTTTTAATATATATTGATTTTTTGTGGAGTAAATTTTGGAAAATGGAATTTGGAAATGTGACATTTTGGTTAGTGACCAAAACGCGATTTTTGAAAACTGTTTTAAAGTGACTAAAATGAAAAGGGTCAAATTCTTAGAATCCTTAGGAGCTAAATTACCAAGTTTTTGCTGGTGGTTTCTCCCTTCAATTAAATTATTTTAAACATGTATTTTAACGGTGGTTTAAGAGGGGTTAAAATATCTAAGTTATTCATTAGCTTTTAAAGAAAATTTACGTATCTTTTTCCTGAACCTTTTCTCTCAACCTTTTTGCCAAACAATCAGAATTTCATCAAAATCCATAGGTGAGAGATTCTTTTCACTCAGATTATTGATTTTAACTTGATTATTTAACTTTGTCTTGCAAAATCTCATTGAAATCTTATGTTTTCTTAGCTTTTCACAAATCAATTGAGGGAGAAACTTCACAATAGGGGTAAGGTCCAAGATCTCCTTTATTGTATGGTTCTTTACTAAAATTCGCAAGCATTTTGATATTTTTTTTGTTTCTAATCTGATTTTGATGATTTTCTAATGTTTAATTGAGTTATTTACGGGAAATGAGTTAATTTACGGATTGGATCTAATTTCCAGTAATTAAGGATGCTTTGATTTATATTTTGGATGTGTAATAATGTTAATAAGAGATTTTTATAAATGGAATCCTAAAACTTAAGAATCTCTATTTGTTTAGGTTGTTAGTTTTGAGGTTTTGTGGTGTTTCTATGGTTGTAAGGTTGTTGGAGGTAGTAGGTTGATTTGGATTTTTAGATGTGTTTTGATGTTGAAAGTGATGTTAGATTGATAGATGTTGGCTGGGTTGTGAATCGAAGTGTGTTGGTTATGTTTTTGGTTGTTGTGGAGGGTTAATTATGAAGGTTTTGTAGAAATTCGAGAAGGATTGTAGTTGCTGTGTTTAGAATGCATTATGATGCATTATGCTCTGTTGTTTTGTGGTAAAAACATGGGAGGTTGATCCGGAAGTGATTGAAGAAGCGTTGGAGGTTTCGGATACTTGATTTCACGTATTAGTGAGTGAAAACGTGGTTTAAAGCGTTTTGATGTTTTGGAACAGAGTTTTGGGAGTTGAGGTAGAGCTTGAAACGCTTACCTAGACTCGAAAGTAAGTATAAAGGGGTTTGACTCTCTTGGTCGTACTTGTTCGAATAATTTTATGCACTTGGTTTAATGTTTATGTACCTATTGTTTAAGCATGTTTTAAAGTATTCGATATACTGTTTTTGAGCATGTTTTGCTGAAGGATGCACAAGGTATGTGGTCCTTGTAAGTATGGTTTATACTTGTGGTTTAAAGCATGGTTGTTGCTTTGGAAAAGTGTTTTGGTTAATGCTTGTTTAAAACATTGAGGTAAATATTAAAATGGTTAATTATATTGGCAACTGATGTGATTTTAAAATTGTTATCGGATATAGTTGGCTGGCCATAGGATTAAGTGCACTGTAAATAAGTCGCCTTGGATGTTGAGGGGTTTATACGACATACCGAATACTTCATCCAAGTACCATAACGGTAGAAGGGTTAAATAGTACCGAAAACTCCCGTTAGTGGGTTAAGCATCTAACCGATGAAAGGGGTTGGTGTCCCCATGGGTTGAAAGTGTACACGGTTTTTATTGTACCACGATTGTGATTGTATCGCTAATCCGGTTGAGATGGCTTGAAGTGTTGGGTTAACACTTATTGAATTCGTGTATCTGATGAACTCTTTTGTTAATGGACTTGTTTAATGATCACTTGTAAGCCAATATAATTGTTAATGTATCATTGAAATGTTTTATGTTGTATAATGTGATTTATACATGTGTCTCCTTGAGCTTCGCATTTGGTAGTAATGCATGGGAAGGCTTAAGTAGAGGGTTAGCAATGTGACTTGCTATTGATTAATGATACATGTAGCATATGGTTTAATATACTAGTTTTAATGATGTAAAGTGCATGTTTTAAAAAGGGCATGATGTTTTAAAGGGTGATGTAAAGAAAATGGTTTAACTGCATTGATGGTGTTTTGATTTGAGCATTCCTCACTAAGCCATGTGTGCTTACACTCTTTTTGTCCATCAATACAGAGAATTAAAGTCCCAGGAGGCAACAAGAAGCAAGGGGATCTTGGCAAGACTTGTTTCCGAAGTATGTTAGAGACTAGACTATAATGAATAAGGTCAATGAGGTACTAGTTGTGTTTTGGGAAATGTTTAGTGGAACTCCCTGTTTGAGCATGTTTCTTTAGTTGCTCTTGGGTTGTATATGGCCTTTAAGGATTGATTTTGGTGCTGGTTTACCTTTTTATATGTTGGTTAGATGCATATTAGGAAGCATGACTATAGATTTCCTTTTTGATGCATGAAGCCTTGTTGTGTTTTTAGAATTGTGATGCTAGTTGGCTTGAGATATGTTGGCATGTTGGTGTTGTGTTTTAAGCATGTTGGAGTGGTTAGAGTATGCTTTTGGGATGAAAAACCATCAAAATGTGACATTACAGGTCCAGGCGTATTGATACGCGAGAGACCGTATCGGTACAGCTAGGCATTTTGAGGCTTAAGGGATCGGTACGTGGGTTGGTGTTTCAATACGCCTAGGCCATTTTGGTCTTAGCGTACCGGTACGGCAATGGGTGTTTCTATACAGGTCTCGGGTACTGGAAATCAACTTTTTCGTCCCAGTCCTGTGTATCAAAACGCTAGGAGAGCCGTATCGGTACGATCATCAAGGTTTTCAAAAGTTTGGTATTTCAGTTAGGCGTATCGATACGGCATGAAGGTGTACCGAAACGGGGTGTTTCAATCCATATCGATACGGGTATACCTGTATCGGTACGGATGACCGTTTAATCTGATATCATCACTTTTGGCAGTTTTGTCATCTTTACAATTTAGTCCATGAATCTTGTCAATGCAATTGAATGTGATAGAATGATTGGATTGAGCTGAAACTTGAGATGAAAGTTTGGAATCAGTCAAATTAAAAGTTGGTAACTTAAAAGTGAGCTTTAATCCTAAAATTTTTCTATATTTGCATTTTGGTCCCTAAATTGTAAATGTGATCAATTGGATGTCAAATTAATGCCCGATTGAGTTGGGGTTGCACCTGATGTCCACATGAACATGTAGGGTTAATAATTGGTATCTAGATAAGATAAAATGGAAAAAATGGACCAGGTTTTGTTGTATCTCTTCGGTTTGCTACGCAAACCTAATGTAGCCTTTTTGGTTCGGTTAGGCGTCTAGGCCGGGTTAAGGGGGTTACAAATATTCCTGCATTACAGATTATATGATTTAATGAGTATCATGCTCTTGAAAGTATCATGCATTACAAAGTATTTTATATATGTTCTCATCATATGCGTCACTGAGTTATACTCGGCGTTTATTTTTGTTATACACGTAGGTAAACGAAATTAGGAGCGGACGACTTTTTCATCACTTTCTCTGTTGAGAATACAGAATCGACAGGTTAATTTCAGTACTTATGACATCCATGTTTTGTGTATTTAGTAGTGGCATGTTCTAGATAAACCTGTCTTTTTGTTAAAATACTTCAACCGGATATGTAATAATTTTATAAACCTTTCGTAGATGTTAAACGTATTTACTACTTATTATTATTATTATTATTATATGCTTTGATATGATTATATTATTTACGTAAAAAGTTTTACTATGTAGTATTAAATTACTATTTTATTTCTAAATTAGATAAAGTTAAGCGTGCTAGGATTAGAGAAATCCTAGGATGGGTGACCACTTTGGAAGCTATTTTTTTAAAATTTTTAAATTTCTCGGTTTTTAGATTAAAAGATACTTTTAAAAGCCTGTGACATCTTTGACTTGTGTTCTGTGTACGGATACGAGAAGGGGATGTTGCAGTTATTGGTATCAGAGCTACAGATTTAGTCGGTTCTGGAGTTAACTTGAACTCGATAAAGGTGTCAAAGTGTGTACATGCCACTAGGATGTCGTATTTACTTGAAAATGATACTTGTTCGATTAATGCAATTGCTTATTAGTTTAAGTATATGTTATGAGTACAGATGTCGGAGGGAATCAGATCCCGACATGCTATTTAACAAGTGGGGCCCGAGAATACTCCAGAAGTTGGGGAGGAAGTACAGCAGCTTGTACAACAGGGGGTTGGTGCACCTGTACAAGAAATGTCGGTGCAAGACCGGGGTACATTTCTGCAAGCCCTAGACGCGATAATTAATAAACCCCCTCAAGTTTCTATTCCTAAGGAGTTAAAGAAGCTCAATGCTCCTGATTTTTGAGGCGACATTGATGGGGATCCTATGTCAGCAGGTTTGTAGCTGAATGACATACAGACAATATTGGCTCGGATTGGGTGTGATGATCAAGGAAAGCTGGAAGGTGTTGTCTCCTTATTGAGAGAGCAAGCACTAGTATGGTGGGATAATGTTACTACTCGTGTACGAGAAGAAGTGAGCTGGCAGTTTTTCCTCCATGAATTTAGGAGGAAATATATAGGAGATGCATTTATTCAAGAGATGAGACAGCGGTTTCTGGACCTTAAACAGGGAGATTGCTCAGTATATGAATACGAGTGTGAGTTCAATAGATTGTGCAGGTTTGCCTCTGAATTGCTACCAGATGAGAGAGCCATCACTGGCAGCTTTATAAATGGATTAAATGCCAGATACCAAGAGGTACTGGTGGCAATTATTCCAGGGACTTCCAAGAAGTAGTTAATAGAGCTAAAGCAATGGAGATTGTCCGAGAGAAAGCTGAAAAAGAATCACAGAGCCAAAAAAGAAGTGCGGAAACGTCTTTTGCATCGCAATCATCAAAGCGGGGCAAAGGATATTCATAGCAGGGGAGATCAGGATTTTCATCACGTCGGGGATAATCAAGTCAGGTTGGAAAGTCCAAAAACACTTCGATATCAGTGAAAGGCTCTGGAAAGAAACAATGACCTTCCCAATGCAAGTTTTGTAATCGAAAACATCATGGAGAATGTCGGATGATCACAAGAGCCTGTTGTCGTTGTGATGAAATGGGACATTTTATGCGTGATTGTCCAAGTTGAGGTGACAGATCAGTTCAGACTAAAAGATCTGTTGTGATGCAAAGAGGCAAAGGTCGTGGGTCTGCAGGATCATCTAGAGTGGACTCTAGAAATGAGAATGAAGTTTTGGTGGGTCGAGATGATAGATCTTTAGCAAGGGTATATCACATCCGTGCGTAGGATGACAGAGAAGAACCTGGCATTGTTACAGGTATTTTTCAACTCTATGGTCAACCTGTAATTGTTTTGATAGATACTGGATCTACACACTCATATGTTAGTTCGAAGTTAGTTAGGGAAAGAGGAATTCCTTTAGAACTAACTCAGAGTGAAGTGATAGCCATAAACCCCCTAGGCCAAAGTGCTTAGGTAACTAAAGTAAGTAGGAAATGTTCGCTTAAAGTTTAGGGAATTGAATTCCCAACTGACTTGTTAGAGCTGCCATTTAGTGATCTTGAGATCATTTTGGGCATGGATTGGCTTCATGCCTATGATGCTACAGTAAGGTGTCATCAACAACGATTGATTTTAAAGGCTACAGATGGCACAGAGATTATACTATTGGGTGAAGGGTCCCAATGTATAAAGAATGTGATTTCGGCTTTTAAAGCCAAGAAACTATTGGAACGAGGTTGTGAGGCTTTTCTAGCCCATGTAGTGGATACAAAGAAAATTAATAATTACCTTTGTGCGATTCCAACAGTTCAGGATTTTCCTGAGATATTTTCGAAAGAGTTACCAGGATTACCTCTAGAGAGAGAAGTACAGTTTGGAATTAAGGTTATTCATGGTATTGAGTCAGTATCCATGACTCCATATAGAATGGTACCTGCAGAATTGAGGGAGTTAAAACCACAGTTGCAGGAGTTACTAGATAGAGGATTTATACGTCCTAATACATCACCATGGGGAGCTTCAGTGTTATTTGTCAAAAAGAAAGATGGTTCACTATGACTGTGCATTGATTACCGACAGCTGAACAAGGTGATCATAAAGAACAAGTATCCATTGTCGAGAATAGAAGATTTATTTGATCAACTGAAAGGAGCAGCAGTATTCTCTAAGATTGATCTTCGGTCTGGTTATTATCAATTGAAAGTCAAGGAGAAAGATATCCCAAAAACAGTGTTTCGAATAAGGTACGGGCATTATGAATTTATAGTGATGCCATTTGGTCTTACAAATGCTCCAGTAGTATTTATGGATTTAATGAATCGAGTATTTCAGCCGTATCTCGATCAGTTTAACGTAGTCTTCATTGATGATACATTGATATACTCGAACACTAAAGAAGATCTTGATGCATATTTAAGAATAGTGTTACAGATTTTGAAAGAAAAGAAACTGTATGCTAAGCTCTCAAAATGCGAGTTCTGGTTATCTGAAGTGGCTTTCTTGGGTCACATTGCTTCAGCTGAAGGAATTCGAGTGGATCCTAAAAAGATACAATATATTGTGGAGTGGAAGGTTCCCAAGAATATTACCAAGGTTTGTAGTTTCTTGGGATTTGCTGGATATTATCGAAGGTTTGTGAAAAACTTTTCGATGATAGCTGCTCAACTTTCAAAGTTATTGAGAAAAGATGTTCCATTTGTTTGGACTGAAAAGTGTCAAGAAAGTTTTAATCAGTTAAAGAAAATTTTGATTGAAGCTCCAATTTTAGTGCAGTCGGAATTAGGAATGGAGTTTACTTTGTACAATGATGCATCTCATAATGGATTGGGTGCGTATTAATGCAAGAGGGAAAGGTGATTGCTTACGCTTCCCGACAGTTAAAACCGCATGAAAGGAACTATCTGACTCGTGATTTAGAGCTGGCAGTTGTAGTCTTTGTCTAAAAATGTAGCGACGTTATCTTTATGGTGAACATTGTCACGTTTATAATGATCATAAGAGTTTAAAATATTTGATGAAACTGAAAGAATTAAATCTACGACAACGAAGGTGGTTGGAACTAATAAAGGCTATGATCTGATCATTGATTACCACCTAGGTCGAGCAAATGTTATAGCAGATGCCTTGAGTCGAAAAACATTCGCTACATTACGAGCTTTAAATGCACAATTAGAGGGGAGACCAGATGGTTCGTTATTAGTGGAGCTACATTTAAGATCATCATTGCTAGATCAGATCAAAGAAAGTCAACATCAAGATGAGAAGTGTATAGCAAAGATGAAACAAGTGGAATTCGGTGAAATAAAAGATTTCGAGATTAAAACTGATGGGTGCCTCTATTACAAAGATAGAGTGTATAGTCCTGAAGATGTTGAGTTAAAGCAAGATTTGCTCTCTGAAACACACTACAGTCCTTTGACTATGCACCCTGGAGGAAATAAAATGTATCAAGATTTGAAAAGTCGATACTGGTGGCCTGGTATGAAAAGAATGATAACGGAGTTTGTTGCCAAGTGTTTGACTTGTCAACAGGTAAAAGCTGAACATCAAGTGCCATCAGGAAAATTACAACCTATTTCTATTCCGCAGTGGAAGTTCGATTGAATGGAGTGCCGATATCTATAGTATCAGACTGAGATCCAAAGTTTACATCAAGATTTTGGAAAGCATTACACAGAGCTTTTGGGACACGATTGAACTTCTCTGACGAGAAATGCAAACTGAATTCCACATATTCAATCGGTCTGTAGATGTTAAACACAATGAACCGTTCATTTACCAAGTATTGAATTTATAACACAATCAGACACTACGCTATAAGCTCCTGCAAGATTCTAAACCACTGTAAGATGTTAAAAATACTTGAATTTGAGAGATAATCCCTTTTTTACCATTGTTCGAATGTAGAGAAGATGTTGAATTAAATGAATGAAAGATCCTATGTGAATCGGCATCTCGACTTCAAGATGTCCAAAAATGCATCAAATGTAGAGATAATCACACTTGAAGACACAATGCAGAAATTCAAACAACCAAAAGTTTGTCGAACAAGCTTGAAAACTGAAGAACGTTAAATGAAAACACAAATCATCTCTAAATCCTTGATAGCACACATTACAGGTACAATATGGAAACAATGCTATATAACTATCTCCAAATTGCCTCTAAATCATCGCATGAGCGGATTAAGACCTACAGTCTAGCATTAATCATTGAAGTTTATATGGTAATAATGGCCAATGGGGGTTAAAACATGTAAAGATTAATTGCATTAACTCATTTTACTCTAATTAATAGCTCAGAACCCCAACCAGTAAATCAAATGATATATTTCTTGTATAATGAACCAAGCAATTCAATTTCATTGAAGCTGCGTGAAGAATACACAGCATTCAAAATTCTTAAAGTCATACATCTTTCCTGGACTTTCTCAGCAACCAAACAGACCCCTTGTGAACAATTCAAAAATGATACTAATAAAAAATATCATAAAATCAACAAAACACACCAAAAACAAAAACCCAAATCTCTAAACGAAAGGAAAACACTTACATTGAAACCAATGAATAAGATCAGCTTAACCGAAGCTAAATTTTTCTGGGTTCAACATATATATACTTTGAAGCTGAAATTTGAGATTTATTGAGAAAAACAAAAGTCCAAAGGCTCCTCCTTTGAATGTGAGAAAGGAGAGAGAGATTTTGTAGTTTTAATCAATATAAGCAGACAGATAGTGAGAAAAGATGGGATCTTGATTTTTAAATATATAAAAAGTTATTATTAAAAGGAGATAAATTTAAAAAGCTTATAACGTCTCTTTGGAGATGCACCACATGTCAAATTCCAAACGGAGACTTATGAGTGGTCCTTCCGGTTTTGTCAAAGTTACACTTCTGTTTCGATTTGTTTGTGCACGGGCTTACGCGACCAACAATATTTTTGGGTAAACTACTCAAATGATCATTCAACTATGAAGTTGGTCTCTATTTAACTATTATGCTTTCAATTATTGCAATATGACTACTAAACTATGTAAACAGTCTCAATGTGACCACCTACCGTTAAATTCTAACGGACAAGTTGACGTGACGGTTAATAAAATGTGTATAATTATACGTTTAATCTCTGCTATTTGCACATTCTACCAATTTGGTCTTAATTTTATTTTATTAAAATAATTGATTATTTAATAAGGTGGTGACAAATTTATCTATATATATTTGATTTAATAATTTTATTTTTCTCCTCTAATCAGGTAGTGACACGTGTCACTTAATTGGAGAAGGAAAACAAAATCAAGAGCTGCTTGCCTTTGCAGGGAATCAAACCCAGAAAAAGCATGGCATAAGCAGCGTGAGAATACCACTAGGCCAAATGATCTTATGTGGCATAGAATGCAATCTTTAATATCTGGCTCAATGTTTTGTTAATTCCAGAAAAAATGAATTAAACATGGATTAAGAGGACTCAAACATAATGTACTTGAGATGTATAAAAACATCTAAACCATTGAAATAAGTCTAATAATTAAATTAAAATTGACATACTTGTATTTTTAAACTAAATTTAATATGTTTTTCTTTCCACAATTATTTATTTTTATAATTTCACATACATAATCATTGAATTATTTTTCTAACTCAATAATAATTTTATTTTTTTATTATTTTTATGAAATTATTATATATGTGAAATTATTTTAAGAAATTAAAAATTCATTTAACGAATCTAAACTCACGAATATAATTCAAATGAACTGATATAATATTAAACTTTTGAATTTTTAATATCATTTTTATATATATATATATATATATATATAATTTAGATAATTTTTTAATAAATATTAAAATTATTCATTAAGTTAAAAAATCAATTCAATCTTACATATGTAAAATTATAAAAAAAATATGAAAAAGAAATATTATATTATATTTAGTTTAAAAATAAATAAAAAATCTTAAAATCTTACTTATTTTAAATCATATATTGACAATAATTTTAAAAATATATAAAATGTTGTCAATTTTAATTTAATTATTAGACTTATTTCAGTAGTTTAGATGTTTTTATACATCTCAAGTGTGGTATATTCGAGTTCTCTTAATACATGTTTATTTCATTTTTTTCCTGGAATTAACAAAACATAAGCCATATGTTAAAGTTTGCATTCTATGTCACAGAAGATCATTTGGACCAGTGGTCTTCTCGCGCTGCTCATGCTATGTTTTCCTTGGTTCGATTCCGAAGGCAAGCAACTCTTGATTTATCAAATATATATAGATAAAATTATTGTCAAATTGATAGAATGTGTAATTATACACATTTTTGTTAATTATTATGTCATCACTACCGTTAGATTATCACATTAAGACTAATTACATAGTTGAGTGGTCATATTGCCATAATTAGAAGTATAGTGGTCAAATTGAGACAATCTCCATAATTAAGTGATCATTTAAATAGTTTATTCATATATATATTTTTTTTTTGCTTAAAGCAAGATTACTTCTCTAATTATATTTTGTTTACCGAGTTATTTCTCTAATTTTTTTAAAGATGTTTTTATCTCTTTAAGTTTAAACATTATCTCAATTGTCTTATTTTAATCAAAGTGTGTCATATAACATTTTTGAAGAAAAAAATGCTGATGACTCTAATATGTTATTATGACATAATGTTTTAAATAAAAATAGTATAATATTAAATTATAAATCTGTTTCATATATTAATATCATTTTAATAAGTGCATATTAATTTATTTTTATTATTTTAATATTGATATGTCTTCAATATTAGTATTATTTATTGTCATCATATTTTAATATTTTATAATTAATATTAACTTAAGATTTATTTTAAACTTAATATTATTTTTAATTAATATGAATTTAATTTTATTTTTGAAAAATTTAATAATATTTTAATACATTCATATTATTTTATTTATTTCATTTTAATATTAATATTATTTAATATTAATTTTTATTTTAATAATAATAATTTTAAAGTTTTTATTATAATATTTATTTTAATACTAATTTTAATTTCATATCATTTTAAACTATTAATGTTATTTTATTGTTAATGTTTTTTTGAATATTTTAACAACTAAATAATATTAATATGAAAATGATATTAATATTAAAATATTATGAAAATAATATTAACATATAAAAAATGAAACTATAAAATAATATCAATACATTAAAATAATATAAAAATAATGTAATATATTAATATAGATTAATTCATATTTCATTGGATTTATTTTTATTTTATATTTCAAGTATTAATATTGGGCTTAATAACAGGCGTGAGTAACCAGTAATTATCCTTCTAGCAAAATCAAAAGAATGGGAACTTCAACCATGAGGTAGGGTTTGGTAGTTGCTCACCTCATTCTTTAACCATGAGGTTAGGGGCAGGGACGAAACTATTAAGGGGTAGGGAGGGGCAATCACCCCCACCCTTGAATAAATTTTTTTCACTTTTGTTCCCTTATTTAAATTTTTTAAAAAATTAGTTTCAAACATTTATGTTTTGCCCCCAACCCTAAATCCTGGCTTCATCCTTGGTTAGGGGTTCGATCCCTACCTATGAGAATAGAGTACATTTCATGGTCAGCCGTTTACCTTTTAGTGAGATCACTCGCGATAAGAGGATTAGTCACTGCTATCGGCATGTGGACACCTCTGATCAAATAAAAAAATAGGAACTTCCTTTTGTCGCCGTCAGCATGTGATCTCATTATTCGTACAATGGAATGGACTACGTTGGGCATTTGCCAATCAAGGTGAGGTGGTCGATGTTTTCTTCCCTTAGAAACGTAAGAAGAGTAATGGAATTCGTTTTGGTTTTGTTAGAGTACATACATATCGGGATGTTCGATCACCTTAATGATTTTCGATTGTTTGGTTATAGGATATTTTTTTGCACGGTGATGCTCGGGTGACATTTTGGAGGCAGAAACGTGAGTCTACACCAAAGATTTTTGAATTAAAAAAGGAAAAGCTAGAACAGGAGAAGTGAATCGGGGGAGTGATCGATAAAGATAAAATCCCGATCCTTTGAGGAAAATAAGGGAGGATTAGATGGTTTCTCCCTTACACGCTGGTCGGGGAATGATGTGTTATTCATGTTTTGAACACCAGAGAGTATACTTGAGTTCTTGAATACAACAATGAACAATCTCTCACGATGGTCTGAGAAGGATGAGGAATGGTCCGAGTCTTTGGGCTTTTCGTCTCAAAGATATGGCTGATAGTCTATAGCCTTCCCATTCATGTTTGTTAAGAGGAAACGTCCTAGAATGTGCTAACACAATGGGGTGAATTGATTTGTTTAGATGAAAACGCGGAGAGTCCATATTCTTTTGAGAGGGGAGTGGTGCAGATTGTATCATCGTGCTTTGAAGTATTGATGCAGTAATCACAGTCTGTATGGGGCACAATAAATTTTATATTCGAGTAGGAATATGTCATTATTCTTGTTCCGAACTAACGTTGCAATTGTGAAATTGAGGGTGATAGTGAATCTGAAGAGAGATCACTCTTAAGAGAATAGGATGTGGGCATAGTGAATTGATACTTGGAAAAAAGTAGTACATATTGTACCCTTTTATGAAGATTATTGCTCGGATTTTAGGTTGTTTTAGTTGCATAATTACATTTTCTTGCATTTATTCGTAGTTTTTCGTTTTGTGGGTCTTGTTTTGTGTTTTTTCTATTTTGTGGGGAAATGCTGCTATTTTTTCTCTATTTTTACGTAAGTTGCCATGGCAAGTCGAAAATCTTCCAAGTCATCATCATCTCTACCCTATTCGGTTACACCTCCTGGATTTGTAGAGATTTAGATTTGGAAAGCTGTTGCAGCTGAAGATAAGGGGATAAAACAAATATTTTTGAATTTCAAATGTAACTATCCCCTCTATAAAAGACTGATCACAAATCCAAGGGAGAGAGAGCCATCACCACGACGTAAAGGGGGAAACCCTAGCTTCATCTTCTATATTGAGGAGCAAGTGCCATTGTTGGAATTGAGGTCGACCACCCATATTGTTAGGAATTCAACATAAGCCTAGCCTAATCACACCATTCAATCATGGAAAAGAGTAAATGGAGGAGTTCCAATCTAATCACCACGATTTTTCCTTTATTTTTTTTCTAAATTGATTCCATGTTTGGGTTTGTTATGTTGATTGATTCATGCCCAACCATAAACTAATTAAATTGGCTTGGGTTATTGGGTTATGATGTTGTGAATGAATGATTTATCTTTGGCTTTAATCTATTTAGATGTTTATCCAATATATTGTTATTCACTGCTATTCAAGTAGTTTAGACATAAATGTTTGATATGTATCCATTTACTTATGTTTGATATGTATCAATTTACTTAGACTAGAGAGTTGGGTTCACGAAATAACTTATTAGATACAAGTTTCCATTATTCGAGAGTTGATGGAGGCTAATTCATCTTAGACATAAGGGAGAATTTTAGACGACTAAAATGAGAACACTTAACTGGTGAAGAGCATCCCACGATTCATGTAGACATGTATTATCGTGGTATGTTGGATGATAGGTCTTTTGTTAGACATAATTTGAAGGCATAAAAGAAACCTTTGTCGAGCATCTAAATAAGAGAAATTGCCATGTCAAGTTAGACGGCAACAACATCACAATGTCCAATAACCCCGCCTCTTCATAAAATTTTAGTTTTTCTCTCTTGTTATTTGAATTCATTTAGCTTTCATTTATTTTAGCATAATCTTAGCTATACTTCACCTCATTCAATCACTATCATTCTTATCTCCTTTACAAAGCAATAACTTAATCAAAGTGGCCCAAACCAATCCCTATAGAGACGATCTTTAAACTATACTATCACTTGCCGACGTGTATACTTGCACCGTTTGTGTAACACTTAAATCACGCAACAGGAATCCATAGGTGCCTATGGAGATTGTGGGTGTGGTTGTAGAGTCTACCCAGTTGAATTTGGAAAACAAGACTATTTTGGAAAAGGACACCGATATGGCAGTTCAAGATCATAATCATCAAATTGATCATATGAAGGTGAGAGCTATTGTTTGGAAGACTAATGAGATTTGGGATGAGAATAGTCCTAATGCAGATGGTGTCCCTTGTGATGGTGTCTATTTTCCACCACAATTTAAGTGCAAGCATATACTGTCGACACTAGTAATAAAGTGGACACACACAAGGTGTGTCAGGTTGTTGAATCCCATGAGGATTGATGCAGTTTATAGTAATTTATGTTCAATATAAGGTTATGGGTTGTTAGTAATGCAGGTGAAAAATATAGAGAAATTTTTTGAAGGGAACTATTGAGAGGAGGCCTTATACTTCAGGTTGCAACCAACAAGTTGTGATCAAACTGATTTCTGAACTTAACATAGCACTTTCTAGATTGTTTATCTTTTTACTATAGAGTTGATTGTAGATTCCATTTAAAGACCTCCTATGAAATGAACGCACGCTAGTGCCCCAATGTGTCATTTGCATTTCGGTATACTAGCCATTCAGGTATTGGTACTGGCATCCCTGACTAAGCCCCTTTGTATCACTTGACTTAGGCCATATACTTTCTTATGTTGAGACCGTCGGTGCAACCCATGACGTAATAGAAAAATAATTCGATGATCAATTCTAGTGATCCATGTTCAAGGAACAAATCAGGGTGAAAAGGGGCTGAAACATTACCTGATAAAATCTGGAAACAACAGAGATGGGTTGTAAATCTAATTCTGCCCACATGTTGTCGAATTTGAGTCGTCACGATAACCTCTTGACCTCTACATTGTCCACCCAATTGAAACGAATATTTTTTGCTTTTCTAACTCTTAGAGAGGTTTTTCACAAAAGGCATACTTTGACTGCTATACCTCATGTCTTTATAGGCTTTGAAAACCTAATTCAACCAAATTTTGGTTTTATCAGATATCTAATATCTTGAACCGAATATTATATTTAAAAGGAGTTTGATAATTACAATAATTATCTCCTTAATTAAATATATATAATATAGTTTTATTCTAATTAAGAACACACTTGTGAGCTTAATTATTATATTTGCTCAAGTGTTAGGATTTGGGTGAGTGCTTAAAATTGCAAGCACGTAGCCTTGTGAGGTTTTCCTTGTTTGCTAATTTTTTGTCTCTTTGTAAGAGAGTGTATTCAAGACTTTGGGGTATAAGTCTTGATTGTGAAGGTTATCTCCTTGATCCAGAAAAAGGAAAGACAAATAAGTGAATTTGTAGAAAATCCTTAGTGTGGATAGCTAAAGTAATGGAGGTAGACTTGGTTTAGAAGTCAAACCACTATAAATCATTGTGTCAACATTTTTATTACCTAGTCATTCATCCACCCAAGCAAAAATCTAATTCACCCCCTCTTGGCTATCTCGGCTGATCGTTTAAGCCTCCCAACACTTCACTATATATGAGTTATTTTCTAGCCTACACTAGCTAGAGATTTTAGATCACCTATCTCAAGGCATCATCAAGTCTACAAGAAGTATTACATATCCCATAATGCTTTACCATACACGAGATCACTCAGCCTATCAAGTAGGTTTCATATCATACCCTAATCACTTAGCCATTGGGTACATAAGTTATCATATATAGCATGCACATAACATACATAAATACATCCATACATCATCTACATAATTGGCCAATGAAGTCATACTTTACCCGTGCTCACATAGTCGTCGAGATGAAATGACCATATTCGCATCACCATAGCCACAAATACGTCATAAACTTACTTGGATCATATTAGCCATAATTAGTCCTTACTTGAGGTCACTAAGCCTATCAAGTTACTCGAGCTCACTCAGCCTATCGAGCTAACTACCTTATCTAAATCACCATAGCCATTGATAGGTTTCTAACCGCATCCAGATCACTCAACCCATGGGCACATAAAATGTACTTATTCACTCAGCCCTAAGAACACATCCCCTTATATAAGTATCATAGTACTAACTCTAGGACATCTGAATTCTTTTACAACAATCATAAGATAATACATGCTCCCTAAGCATTCATATACCTCACCAAGAGGTATGTGGCACCAAACCAAGCTATCATGGAAATGCCCCCAAGGCATGACACTAACCAACATGGTCATATTTTGATTTATCATTTACCAATCCTATGGTACGTTATGGAAGGCATTAATCATCATTACATCAATTCTTTTGTGCTCTCAAAATAATAAACAAACATCTATCTCATTATGCTCGTGTATGGAGGTGAAATCTTAGCCACAAGTTTATTTGTGTCATCTTATGCCTTTAGGAGTGCATTGGACCTTACACCATAATTTTCCAGCCCCTCAAGCTCTAAACCAACTTTTTTGGGCAGATTGTCCACTTGGTACTAATACCCAAACCCGTGTTGTAACACTCCCTTCTCGGCCTGGTAGACAACTGGGTCGGAATGTGTTACTAGAAACCAAATCAGAATTCGGAACAATGTTTAAACATTTCTTTAGTGACATATAAGGGTTATATGATTGTCTCATTATCAGTTTATAACATTTAGGGGTTAATTTAAAAAAAAATTCGAACCTTAGGGACTAAGACGTAAACTTTTTAAATTAAAGGTCCTTTACTGAAATCTTATCTAATAATCTAAAATTAAACCTATTGATAACAATCTGGTGAAGTTTCATTACAAATATAGGTCATTCACCTATCCAATTTTATCTTTGATTAATTAGTGACCAATATGTAAGAACTGAAAGATTCATTTTACACCTTTTAACTAACCTAACAGACACCCGTACCGGTACACTTAGGGCTCGTATCGGTACAGCTAGGCTGACAGGTAGGTAAGTTCGTTGTAGTAGAGGGGTCGTACCGGTACGCTATACACCGTATCAGTACGTTGGGCAAAAGGTCAAAGTCAAAGGTTTCTAGATGACCTACCAGTACCGATACGTTCTAATCCGTATCGGTACACCTATAGAGACCATTAAAATGGTTGGTCCATACTGATACCAGTATCGGTACGCGAAGACTGACCAAAAACATATTTTAATATTTTGATATTTCATACCAGTATGCCCTAAGGCCATATCGGTACGATGCCAAATTACAAATTCAAATGACCATTTTCTGTTCCGATACGCATTGTACCATATCGGTACGCCTAGTTCACCAACGTTGACCTAGCCCAAATATGCAATACCGTACTGATACGCCATCACCCGTATCAGTACGCCTTGGTATGTAATGACAGATTTCTTCTGATTTTTCATCAAATTAACCTACTAATCCTTGTCCAAATGTTATGAAAATTTACTAGCAAGCTATTATCAACCATTTCTAATAGCAACAAAAAAATCATGTTATTCTGAGTCCATTTACTAACATTTTACCTTTTAGTGCATTATAGGTCGTTTTACTAGCTTTTCACCTTTCACAAACTTACCAAAAACCAAGTCTTAACCATATTAGCCTAGAGGCTATCGCACACATACAAAAGAGGGCCAATTTAACATGTTCATGCCCTATGCCACCTTACTATGAGTTAAAAGACAAAATAGCATACATAGAGACTTGCTTGGAGTGACTTGCAACTTCAACAACACGATCGGGGAAGATTTCCTCAAGGTCCTGAAATGCATGAGACACACATGTGTTAGGTTTACATAGCCTAGTGAGGTAGTTTCACAACAAATGCATGATCGTTACTTAAATAGCAATATAGGGTACTTGGGCATACTTTTATGTCATGAGTAAAAGCGTCAAGTATGTATACGTATACATGTCAATTTATATCCTTAATTGTATCGTTTATCATGTCATAATTTATAAGCAACATAGAATTTATCTCTTGGAAAAATTAACCCATGGATACACGGATCCCACTGAACACCATAACATATCACATATAGGCCTTAGCCTTCGTTCAAATCCCTTACACAATCCAACCTTTACACCATATGAAGGTTGTAGCCCCGGACCGTAGTCCAATCCTTACATAGTGAGCTCAAATAATCATATGGCATACCAATTGTATCCAAAGTCTACAAGTGTCCAAGGATCTGTACTGGTTCTTCTTCGTATGTCATATTGGACTAGATCTCCACAGATTCGGGCTCGATCACATGGGAAAGATCAGACCGATACTTACGTAACATGGATACGTGAAAAACATTATGTATATGATTTAACTCTTTAAGGAGAGCTAATCGGTAGGCAACTGGTCCAATTCTTTCGATCACCACATGAAGGATCTTCTTCCAAGGTGATACCTTAAGGAAGTTCTTTTCACCAACATCATACTGGATGTCCCTCTTTCTCAAATCTGCATAAGCTTTCTGCCGGTCAAATGTAGCTTTGAGCCGGTCATGAATGATAGTTACCCTTTCTTCGGTTTTCCGAAGTAAGTTAGGGCCTATCATCCTGCCTTCCTTGAGCTCGAACAAACATAGAGGGGTTCTACATTTTCTTCCATAGAGAGCTTCGTATGGGGCCATCTTAATCGAAGCTTGGTAGCTATTATTGTACGCGAATTCCACCAATGGTAGGGACTTTTCCCATGTATTCCCAAAATCAATGGCACAGGCTCGCAACATATCTTTTAAGATCTGAATAACTCTCTCAGATTGTCCATCGGTTTGAAGATGGAAAGCAGTGCTTAGGTGCACTCGAGTTCCTAAAACCTCATGTAAGGTTTTCCAAAATCGAGATGTAAAACGTGGATCACGGTCTAAAATAATGGATACAAAAACTTCATTTAGACGTATCACTTCTCGAATGTATAACTCAGCAAGTCTTGGCAAGCTGAAGTCCATTCTCACGGGAAAGAAGTGAGCATATTTGGTGAATCAATCCACAATGACACAAATGGCATCATTCTTTTTTAGTGTTATTGGAAAACCACTCACGAAGTCCATCGTAATACATTCCCATTTCCACTACGGTAACTCAATGGGTTGTAGAAGACCAGTAGGCACCTTGTGCTCAACTTTTACTCGTTGGTAGGTTAAACACCTAGCCACAAAGTCTGTGACGTCGTGTCTCATGCCAGACCACCAATACAACTCTTTCAGATCCTTATACATCTTAATAGCTCCAGGGTGAACAGAAAAGATAGTGCAATGAGCCTCACTAAGGATATGGTTTCGTAGATCATCATCATCAGGAACAAAGATTCGGTTTCGAAAGCATAACAAGCCTTCTAAATACATGGCAAAGTCTGGATCCTGCTCGTCCTTGATCCTAGCAATAATGGATCACAACTTCTGGTCAGAATCTTGAAGCACTTTGATTCGGGATACAATGATTGACTGAACTCGCAATTCAGCCACTAACTTGCGTGCTTTTTAAGTCAGAAATGAGCATTCAGAGATCTTGGAGAAGGGGAGGGCTTTCGGCTAAGAGCATCAACTACGACATTGGCTTTACCAGTACGGTAATCAATAACCAAGTCGTAATCCTTCATAAGTTCTATCCACCAACGTTGGCGAAGACCCAACTCCTTTTGAGTAAAGAGATACTTTAAACTTTTATGATCCGTGAACAGATAGCATTTTTCACCATACAAGTAATGTTTCCAAATCTTTAAAGAAACACAACAGTAACCAGCTCAAAGTTGTGAGTAGGATAGTTTAATTCATGCGGCTTAAGCTGCCGTGAAGCATAGGGTATGACTTTCCCTTCTTGCATCAGAACATAGCCTAGTCCCAAGTGGGATGCATCACTATACACTGTGAAGTCCTTGCCAGATTTAGGTTGTACTAGGACAGGAGCATAGGTTAAAACTTGCTTAAGTTGATCAAAACTCTTATATTGCTTCTCAGTCCACATAAATGGAACTTTCTTTCGAAGGAGTTTCGTCAAAGGTGCAGTAATCATCAATAACAAACCTACGATAGTAGCCAGCAAGGCCTAGAAAGCTACAAACTTCCCCTACATTCTTGGGAGGAATCCGTCACAAATTGCTTGAATCTTCTTTGGGTCAACCTGAATGCCCGTAGAAGAAATTACATGGCCCAGAAAAGAAACTTTAGACAACCAAAATTCACATTTACTAAACTTGGCATACAATCGTTTCTCCGAGAGGGTTTGAAGCACAATTCTGAGGTGCTCTTCATGTGTGGTAGAGTCCTTGGAATAGATCAAAATTTCATCTATAAACATAACCATGAACTTATCTAGATAAAACTAAAATATTTGATTCATCAGGTCCATAAAAGTTGTCGGTGCATTTGTAAGCCCAAAAGGCATTACTAGGAATTCATAATGGCAATATCTAGTTCGAAAAGCAGTTTTTGGAACATTAGATTCTTTCACCAACATTTGATAATACCCAGATCGTAGGTTTATCTTGGAAAACACACCGAAGCATCCTTCAACTGATAGAAGAGGTAATCGATCATTGTTAACAGATACTTTGTTCTTTATAGTCACTTTATTCAACTGCCGATAGTCAATGCAAAAACGCATCAACCCATCCTTATTTTTAACAAATAAAACTGGCACTCTTAGGGTGAGGAACTCAGCTGGATGAATCCTTTATCTAAGAGATCTTGGATCTGAGCCTTCAACTCTTTTAGCTTATCCATGTCTATTCTATATGGGGAAATAGAGACTGGTGTAGTCCCCGGTTGTACCTCGATCCCAAACTCTACTTCTCGAGTCAGAAAAAGTCTCAAAAGTTCATCAGGAAACACATCCGAGAATTTCTTCACTACAGGCACATTCTCGATCTTAGGATCTTTCTTTATTTTAATTGCACACATGATAGCTTTGTCATTTTCAGACTCAGTTTTCATTAGAGTTACGCCCTCCTTGCCGAGTCTACATAGATATAACTTTTTCTTAGAATAATCTACCCAGGCCCGATGTTCTGTAAGCCAATCAAGGACTAGGATGAGATCGAACTCATGAAAGGGTAGGGCTATTAAATTGGCAGGAAATGGGATCCCTTGGATCCTCAGAGGATATGCCTTACAGAATAAACGTATAACTGTGCTATCCCTTAAAGAGTTAGAGACAACTATTTCTGAAGCAACAGGCTCAGGTTCTAAGGCATACTTCTCAATCAACTATGTACTAATAAAGAAGTGTGTAGAACCTAGATCTATCAAAAGCATAAACATGGTCAGAGCATAGTTCCACCATACCTGCAATAACATCTGGGTCATCTTCTTGTTCTCGACCTCGAACATGATACATCTATGCTGAAGCTTGCGAGTCACGTCCAACAGATGGAGGATTAGAATTTTGAGGTCTCCCCGTTGTTCCAGGTTGTACTTGTCTAACTTCTTTTCCTTTAACAGAGTTATTCTGAGATGCCATTGAAATAGAGGCAATAGGGTTCTGTAGACACTATCGGATGAAGTAGCCTGTCTCGCCACAAAGGTAACAGGTTTCATACTACTTACGACACGGCCCGGGATGCTTCTTTTGGTAGAAATTACATAAAGGACTTTGGGAACCTCGTCCTGAACTGCCCGTACTATCAACAAAAGCTGTACGAGCAACATATGTCTTAGGTGTTTGAAATCGTGGCATATATCCTACCTTTGGTGGTTGCTGAAGAATAGCAGACTTCTGATCATATTGTCTACCATTCTTCTGCGGTATGGGAGGTTTGGACTCATCTCTAAACCTCTTATCAGATTGAGCTTGGTTCATTTTTCTTCTTTCATAAGCCTTCTAGAGGCTTCGGTAGCAATGACTCTGTTAACGAGGTTTTGAAAATCTTCTAAACTCCAAAGCAGTGAACAGAGGACGTAGTTTGTCACAGAGGTTGTCTATGAACATATGACACTTCTCCTTCTCAGAACGTATGATCTCAGCACCATACCTTGATTATTTGTAGAAATCATGGATATATTATTCCACGGGTCTCCTTTCTTATCGCAAATGGAGAAACTTCTTGCGCCTCTCAGCGATGTAGTAATCACTGATATATTTCTTGCAAAATTCTTGAAGGAATAAATCCCACGTAACCATGTGCTCAGGTACAATGAGTGTCACTGTGTCCCACAGTTCTGAGTCTCTTCTGCGATCAGCGTCATTGCACACTCCAACTTGTGCTCATCTGGACACTTTAGTTGTTTATTCATAATCTTTAGGGTGTTTTCTAGCCAGTATTCAGCCACTTCAGGATCATCTTGCTCTTGGCCAATAAACGTGTAAGCCTTGTATTAACTGAC
Organism: Hibiscus mutabilis; assembly: GCA_019671005.1. Classification (NCBI taxonomy): domain Eukaryota; kingdom Viridiplantae; phylum Streptophyta; class Magnoliopsida; order Malvales; family Malvaceae; genus Hibiscus; species Hibiscus mutabilis. Next base: position 19,069,655 of record CM033732.1, read on the forward strand.
CTTATCAATCGGGGCTCTTAAAATGGAAGAGGATGTTACTATGGTAGGTTGAGGCGGTAATTCTTGCCTAAGAGAAACAACCACCTGTTTGATCATTTCGGCCATAGACGTAAGATACTCCTGCTGAGCGGGAGGTATCGGATGAGGGTTAGGTGGGTTATTCTGTCCCATCGGTTCATCTTGAACTTGAGCTTCGACATTATTCTCCTGTGTCGAAGAGGAATCTGAGTGTAGTTCCATCCCATGAAGTCTAATATTGGACTCAGACATTTTTAAATCTAATCAAATAGTAATAGTGAATCGTGTTAGTTGCAAGTCACATATAACATACTTAAACTTCTAGGTGGCATATGCACATGCAGACTCATGATGAACCTTGGTTTAGTCCTAGAATCGACTAAACTTAGGTTCTAATACCACAAATGTAACAACCCTTTTCCGACCTGGTAGAGAACCGGGTCGAAATATGTTACTGGAAACCAAATCAGAATTCAAAATAGTGTTTAAACATTTCTTTAGTGACATATAAGGGTTATAGGATTGTCTCATTATCAGTTTATACCGTTTAGGGGTCAATTTAATACTTTTTTGAACCTTAGGGACTATGACATAAACTTTTCAAATTAAAGGTCCTTAACTGAAATCTTATCTAATAATCTAAAATTAAACCTATTGATAACAATCTGGTGAAGTTTCATTACAAATACAAGTCATTTACCTATCCAATTTTATCTTTGATTAATCAGTGACCAATCTGTAAGAACTGAAAGATTCATTTTACACCTTTTAACTAGCCTAATAGACACTCGTACCGGTACACTTAGGGCCCGTATCGGTATGGCTAGGCTGACAGGTAGGTAAGTTCGTTGTAGTAGAGGGGTCATACCGATACGCTATACACCAGTATGCTGGGCAGAGGGTTAAAGTCAAAGGTTTCTAGATGACGTACCAGTACCGGTACGGTCTAATCCGTATCGGTACATCTATGGAGACCGTTAAAATGGTTTGTTCATACCAATACTAGTATCGGTACGCGAAGACCGACCAAAAACATATTTTAATATCTTGATAATCCGTACCGGTATGCCCTGAGGCCGTATCGGTACGATGCCAAATTACAAATTCAGTGAGCATTTTCTGTTTCGATACGCACTTTACTGTATTGGTATGCCTAGTTGACCAACGTTGACCTGGTCCAAATACGCCATCACCCGTATCGGTATGCCCTGGTCTATAATAACATATTTCTTCTGGTTTTTCATCAAATTAACCTACTAATCCTTATCTAAATGTTATGAAAATTTACCAGCAAGTTATTATCAACCTTTTCTAATAGCAACCAAAAATTCAAGTTATTCCGAGTCTGTTTACTAACATTTTACCTTTTAGTGCAATATAGGTCGTTTTACTAGCTTTTCACCTTTCACAAACTTACCAAAAACCAAGTCTTAACCATATTAGCCTAGAGGCTATCACACACATACAAAAGAGGGCTAATTTAACATGTTCATGCCCTATGCCACCTTACTAGAAGTTAAAAGACAAAATAGCATACATGGAGATTTGCTTGGAGTGACTTGCAACTTCAACAACACGATCGGGGGAAGATTTCCTCAAGGTCCTGAAATGCATGAGACACACATGTGTTAGGCTTACATAGCCTAGTGAGGTAGTTTCACAACAAATGCATGAACATTACTTAAATAGCAATATAGGGTACATGGGCATACTTTTATGTCATGAGTAAAAACGTCAAGTATGTATATGTATACATGTCAATTCATATCCTCAATTGTATTGTTTCTCATGTCATAATTTATAAGCAACATAGCATTTCTCTCTTAGAAAAAGTAACCCATGGATACACAGATCCCACCGAACACCATAACATATCACATATAGGCCTTAGCCTTGAACCGTTGTTCGAATCCCTTACACAATCCAACCTTTACACCACATGAAGGTCGTAGCTCCAGGCCATTGTCTAATCCCTTACATAGTGAGCTTAAATAATCCTATGGCATGCCAATTGTATCCAAAGTCCACAAGTGTCCAAGGAGTGTATTTTCATTACATGGTGAGCCTTGGCTCCATGTATCATAAGAGGTCACTTACCATCATATCAAATTACATGGAACACCAAATTAACATTAAAGCATGTTTCACATAAATATTTCATCTTGTTAGAAATCCATAGGTGGCATACTTCATATAGCACATAAATCATCAATATGCATCAAAACAACATGGTAACCTTACCATACTTACCAAGTGAAGTCCACATATGAATGCTCTACTTGAGCTTCCCTACCATAAATGCAACATAACAAAATATTCGAATAGAACCGGGATGGTACCTAGCCATACCCGAGATGTAACTACACTCACCTAGTTATTGGGAATTCAAGGCTCCCGAATAACGATTCCTTTGCCTTTAGAGGAGCTTGGTTTGGAGGATGGTTATGGTGGTTTTTCTTCCACAACTTGCACTAAAACAAAATTAGGGAAACTTATTAGAATCAAAACCATCGATTCGGAAACATCATTTAAGCTTGGTTTGTAGGCAACATTAACTTCATGAAATTGATCTTCTAATACATGGGTGTAACTTTGACTTTCAAGACTTTAATTTTGAAATTAAACTTCAAGAATTCTTGGAATCTTCAAATTGATTGAGGGATTAAACTTACCAATCCAAGAGCTTTCTATTGATATCTATAAATCAAAGAAATTCTAAGGATTTGAAAGGGGTACTTGCTTGAGCTTAAGGTTGAAGATGATAATGGTGGTGCTTGCTTGTGGAAAAGATGGAGAAATGGAATGAGCTCTCGGTTAAACTTTCCTCACTTATACAAATGCTTTGAAACAATTTTCCCCCTTTTTTATTTTTCTTAACTGTAAGGTATTGATCATGAACGGTTGCCTCCCAAACAACCAATCAATTGGTTTCCTAGCTTGGGAGGAAACCTTTGCAAATAATATAAAATTCTTACATCAAATCCCCTTGTTCATCTTTTCCCAATTAATTGTCATAATAATAACAATTCCCCATCAATACTCACGTGAATGTGCTAAGCAAGGAGGTGACTCACCTTCAAGATGGTATAATTGCGAGGGTGATCTCTCAACTTTTCAAAGTTTACACTTTTGCTCCCAAACTTTTAATCTTCACAATTTAGTCACTAAAATGACTTTCAATTCTCTCAAAAGGGTCCAACATCATCAATTAAGCTCAATTAGGATCCATTACATCAAAATTGAGTGCAAGACTCGAGCTATTACATCAATTGGACAAATCCAATACAAAATTTCCGATCACCGAAATCTAATTCTGACTAGACCGGTTTTTGGGGTGTGACACGTGTATCGATACGACACTCTAGATACCTATACTTGCCCTCAAGTGTACCGATATGCGGGTTTCATAAAAGAGAGGGAAGCATAGACATCATGTACCGGTACACCCCTATGCGTATCGATACGTGAATTCCTCACTAAAATTCCAACCCAACAATAGGTACTGGTACACCCTCATGTGTACCGATACCTAAATTCCTTATTGGAATTATGAACCGCTAACGGGTACCGGTATAGGTTGACCCGTACCGATACTCCCATAAATACCATACTGACACAGCTTGAAGACTGTACCGGTATGCCCCTCTAAAATTACAAGTGTTCATCCTCTTGAATACGGGGTATCGATACCGGTTTATCCTGTACTGATACTTGAGCCTAGAATTCAAACTCTAGAGCTCAAAAATCACCCAAGACTCTGCTAAAACCTTAAGGTTAAGCCTTACATCAGTCATATTTATTATGGAAGGTATTTTAGGTGGTTTCCTACCATTTTTATGCCTTATTAACATGAAATCATAAATATGCCATTTAAAGATGGTTTTAAGCTCCCAACACCCAATACATTCATACAATCAAGCAAAGCAATCACTTTATGATCCTCAAGAAGAATAGGAGTCAGAGATGTACTGATCTTAGCAACAATCTCATATTTAAGCTTCTAAACAAGAACCCTTCAACGTTTTTTCTTGCCTAAAGCTTGAAGAAACCCCAAAACACTTCCTTTATCCACAAGATTATGAAAAACGAATCAAAGCTTAAACTAGATGCTAAAAAAGGATTTACCATGAATTAAAACTCTTAAAATCAAATGAAGAACGCTAAAAATCCTTAAAGCTTCAAATTTTGCAAAAACCCAAAAATGACTATCTTACCTTTCCACCAAAAGATTATACTTTTATTGAAGCATATGAAGAGGAGATTATCATACTTGAATCTTGAATCTCGTAAGAAAGAAATGATGAAGAAAAGTTGGATCTTTGGTGGATGAAAAGAATAACGTCTTGGGAGAAAGATTGAGTAAGAAGAAAGAGAGAAAGATGGGAAAATGGTGATGTAAGGTGGTCTCCCCTTTCCCCAATATGGGACAAGAAATATTTAAAGGGATTCAACCTTTAAAATAAAAGGGGTACAATCACCACATAAAACCCCCAACTTTTACCCTTTTTACCAAAAGGTCATTACCCATGCCCATGTAGCTCAAATCTTATCCAACAAGGCCAAAACTTGGTCCAATATGTCCAATCACTTCAACCAACACGAAGGTCCATAACCCGAGTCAACTCCCAATTGTTGACTCAAAAATTCAGTTCGTTACAATATAAAATGACTTTAAATATCAATAAGTTTAGTTTATGATTTTAATATATATATATATATAATTAAACATGATTTGACTTGTGATAATATCAAAATATGAGAAACTCTATAACGTGATGGTAACTTTACAAATTCTGAAACTAAGAAACATTATAAATGTACAAATTAAATTTATTACAATTTTGTACACTAAAATTACAATTAAATCAACTAAATAAATTTATGTTAAAATTGAAGCTCTCAGATCTTATACCAGAAGTTTTACAAGGTTAAAAGCTAGACTTTGCTACCATAAATTTCTTCATCGAGCTTTTATTTATCTCAAAATATCTAAGTGCTACCAACATGATTAAATTATAGGCAACTTTTCAGCACTAATAGCCAAAATGCCACCAACATAATTTAACCATGAGTAACTACTTAGATAAGATTTAAAAATTTGCAACAATTTGTTAAGTCATGCCAACAAGTACAACAATTTACATTGTAAATTTTACAAGGCAACAAGCATCATCAATTCAGCATTAAGAATAGTCCAGGCAGGAAGCAGAAGCTAGCAAGCATCATTTTCAACATTCATATTTCAGATCAGGCCAGGCAGCAAGCAGCAAGCATAAATTCAGTTCTAAAGCCAAGGGGAATATGATGGCAAATAGTGTCAAACATTTTTGACTTTACCAAACTCTTGCAAAAGCAAACATACTATAATGAATAAACACATATTCTATTATTAATGAAATAAACATAATAAAAATAAAGCAAATCGTATATTTACCTTTAAAATGAGGAATCATCAACCACAACAATATAATCTTCATCCATTTCTTCCGGTTCAAAACCATACAACCAATAACGAGTTGTTACAAAATTTTCAACATTTTTAGGTAAGAGTTTAACTCTCAACTTGTTTAAAATTTTACTCCCATGCTAAAGGAGGATTCACAAGCAATTGAAGTAATTGGAATGGAAACATCTATCACCATGCGAGAGATTACCAGAAAAGAAACACTTTGTGATTTCCAATGTTCTAAAATATCAAACTCAACATCTTCAATTCGAGGGATAATGGGCAAATTAAGGTAGGAGTCAACATTTGATTTGCCACTCCTTGAAGCAACTAAATTGACATCAAAATTCTATAAAGAAAAAGGAAATAAAATTAGTAAAATATAATTTCAAAAACTTATTTAAGTGATACTTTTGGACCTGAAATATATTAGATTTTCTAAATTTTTGAGGCCGATTAGAACTTGACCCACTTGTATCTACAGATGTGTTACTTGGACAGAAGAAGAAGAAACAGAAGGTGCAGATTTTGAATAAAATATATATGAGTTCACAAACTCATTATATATGACACTTACCCTTAGTTCAACCTCATCCCCTACATAAAGAACACCATACAACTCTTTCAAAAGTAGTAATATATATCGAGGATCAAGCACAATAACAAAAGACAGTGTCGTTGAGTGATCAGACCAATATTTCTCATATAATTCAAGCATGGGTCCTACCATTGCAGAAATGCCTTGGCAAGGATCATTGTGAACATCACACAATAACTTTACAATTGCAACAACATTAGTCAAGTACAATTTAGAAGTAGGATACTTAGAAATAGAGAATAGAGTAGTTATTTCATAAAATGGCTCAAGAAAATCACATATAATTTGAATAGTTTCCTACTCATCATCACTAATCATATCTAAGTCATTTTCCCTATTACAAACAAGTTAATGGCTAATTTAGCATCCAGTGCCCTATGAAGCACTCTGTAAGTAGAATTCTATCAAGTAGGAATATCCAACAACAACTTACCACTAAAAGAAGATTCACAGTCTTTAACAGTTAATTCAAAGGCATAGAGTCAAGAATCAAAAGAATCAATAAACCTAACAATTTCACGCAGTTTAATAGAAGAATCAAATACCTTCAACCCTTTTTGAACTATCAAGTTCAAAATGTGGGCAGCCCATCTTATATGAAAAATACTTATCATTGCATGGAAGAGGAGAAATGGCATGCAGATAATCTTTAAGTCGCCTAACCATTCTTTCATTTGTAGAAGCATTGTCAAGAGTTATAATAAAAGTTTTTTTCAAGACCCCACTTGCATAACATCTTTTTAACAAACTTATAAATTGACTCACCATCGTGGGGAGGAGAAAAAATGGCAAAAATTTAGTATTTTAGATTGAAGTTTCTAGTTATTATCGACATAATGTGCAGTGAGAGTAAAATGAAAACGTGAAGTGTAGCCAGTAAAACAAATCCTACTTGAAACATAATGCATTGAATCAAGCAGATATTTTTATGTTTGTCATGCTCAATCATGCAATACTTAGTAATAGTATACCGCAAAATATCCTTCACACTAGCATTAAGGTAATGATGCAAAGCCTTAAGCTTTTCATGCTCAACCATACTCAAAGCATAACCATGGCACAGAATAGCATCGACAAATAATTTACATTATTTATTTTGATCAAAAAGTAGCATCCATATAGGATTTTCAGCAAGGAAGCCCTTATAAGATTGACATTTATCAATATGCCTTTTAGGGTTAGATGTACCAATATAAGAGTCTTCTTTATACCTTCTGCTTTTTTTGCAATACTTACATTGGGCATAAAGACCATCTTCTGGAGACTTAACGAAGAGATAGTGATCCCAAACAAGAGAACTTCTTCTCCCAAAATATGTTGAATTCGTATCCTTTTTAAGAGGAAATAACACCCTCAACTACTTCGGAGGCTTGATCATTTAAATCCCCTTCATCAAACAAAAAAAGACAGAATTAAAATCAATCGATGCAGCTAAATCACAACACAGAAAGATAATAAAAAGACAAAATTGACTACCTCTTTCTGATTGTTGTTCATTTTGAACTCTTTCAATGTCTCCTACAAATTACAGAAGACTGGTCAGAGAAAGTTTAATTGAAAAATCAATAATCAACAGACATATCACAAAATAAATCAACTGACTACTTGGAAAGTTCATCTCATAAGAATGACTATCCATGATCAAACCCTAAAAATAAAAGGTACAGACTTAACAATCTTACAGATTAGAGAAAGTGTAATTGAAAAAACCCAGTGAGACAGATGTTACTAAAGAGGTTTAGATCAGAGGCTGCAAAATGGACATAAAGCACAAAACCATTACAAAGAAGTTAACAACATAGAAAGTAAACAAAGAGTGAGACCAAAACCTAAAAGTTAACAACATAAAGCACAAAAGCACAAAGCAACCACAAACTAGTAAACAACATAGCAAATCTGAAGGCCAAAAAGACCACAAAGCAAATATAAAGCAAAGTAAACAAAACCAATATGAAGGCCAAAAAGACCACAAAGCAAATATAAAGCAAAGTAAACAAAGCTTTGGGTAGAAAGCTTGAACTTGTAACGGTTGCCTCCTAAGCTTAGAATATGGGAATAATTTTATAGTGAATTGTTTGAAAATCCTTAGTAGGAAGCTAAGGTAGTGGACATAGACCTTGTTAGAAGGTTGAACCACTATAAATCCTTGTATCTTATTGTCCAAATCTTTCAATTTTCTTCCAAACTTTAAAATTTCCAATTCACCCCCTCTTGGCCACCATCTCAATTGATTGATCATCCCAACAATTGGTATCAGAGCCACACTCAACCGAAGGTCTTACAACCGTTTAGGCAATCTTAGAAGGTAAATCAATCAAGAAAAGTCAAAGCCATGGCATCCACCTCCGGCAATAACTTGTACGAGTCTCATTCCATCACCAAACCTCCATACTTCAATGGGAATAACTATCCCTATTAGAAAAATCGTATGAGGTTCTTCATCAAATCTCATGACTACCTCCTATGGGATGTAGTGGAAGATGGACCGGCAATCCCGATGAAGAGAGAAGGTAATTGGTTAGTACAGAAGTCCAAACACGAGATGACCGATAAATATCGGAAGAAGCTCTAAATCAATGATAAAGCAATGCACATGTTATTTTACTCACTTGGACTGGATGAGTACTCCAAGATGTCATCTTGCTCAAGTGCCAAAGAAATATGGGACAAGCTAGAGATCACATACGATGGCACTAATGAAGTTAAGGAGACCAAGATTGGGCTTCTTAATTTGAGCTATGAAAATTTCAAGATGGACCGTCATTGTAAATGGTCTCAAGGGTCTAGGAGAAAATATTCCAAAAGATAAGCTAGTTCAAAAACTAATCTACTCACTTCTCGAGTCTTGGGATAGTAAAAGAACGGCCATCATAGAAGCGAAAGATCTCAAGATGCTAAAGCTCGATGCTCTCATGGGTTATCTTCTCATCCATGAGATAATGAAGAAAGGAAGAGAGGAAGAAAAAAAGGAGGAAATAAAGGTCGAAAAGAAGGAAGTGGGGAAGAAGAAGATGGGAATAGCTCTCAAAGCTTCACAAGAAGAGAGTGATTCAAGTGAGGAGGAAGATGAGGAATTGGCAATGCTAGTCAAATGATTCACTCGGCTCATGAGATCCAACCGGAGAAGAAAGTTCAATCGAAGAAGGGATTTCAAGAGCAAGAGCAAAGAAGAAGATAAGGATCCTATTATATGCTGTGAATGCAAGAAGTTGGGATACATCAAGATTAGTTATCCCCAACTCAAAAAGAAAGGCTTCAAGAAGAAGAAACAAAAAGGCCCATGTAGCCACTTAGAGCGATGAAGAATCGTCAAGTGATGAGGAGCAAGAAGTTGCAAACTTATGTCTCATGGCCTTTGAGAAGGATCCTGAAGTAACATCTAACTCATCTAATGATCTTACTTATGATGAATTATTTGATGATTTTAATGAGTTGCAAGAGGCTTATGATGAGTTAGTTTTGAAATACAAAGAATCATATTCAAAAAACAAGAAAATAATTTTCGATTTGAAAATCAAAGCGGTTCCTTGATCAAAACTAATTCAAAACTTGAAAAGAAGGTTTGTGATTTATTAGACAATAAAAAATATTTTGAAAAAGAAAATGTTGATTTAAATAACCTTCTTTCCGAGTTGAATGATCATTACCACAAGGAGGTAAATGATCTCAAAGCTTCCTTGAACAAGGTTGGGAAACCAAGTTTTAAAAAAGGGAAATCTTCAAAACCCAACCATGTAAAAAGGAACTTTGATAGATACAAACATAGAGGGTATTCAAGGCCAATGATGGTGGGTAATCATCAAAGGTGAATGAAGTTCCAACCAAAGAAGAAGAAAAACAAAATACACCTCTAGAAGCCTTGAAGGACATGAGCCTAGAGGAAAAGGAAGTGAGCTACCCAAGAGAGTACAACTTTGTCAAAGGTGGTGAAATTTTGGGTGATCTATCTAAAGGGGTAACCACTAGACTTTCTCTTAAAAATGCATATAATGTTGCATTTATCTCATGCATAGAGCTTAAGAATATCAAAGAAGCATTAAATGATGATTATTGGATAATGGATATGCAAGATGAATTAAACCAATTTGAGAGAAGTCAAGTTTGGACATTAGTTGATAGGCCTAGTAATAAATCTACTATAAGAACTAAATGGGTTTATAGAAACAAACAAGATGAGAGTGGTAACATAGTGAGAAACAAGGCTAGACTTGTTGCTCAAGGTTATACACAAGAAGAAGGAATTGATTTGATGAAACCTATGCACCCGTAGCTAGAATGGAAGCTATTAGGATGCTTCTAGCATTCACATGTTATCACGAATTTAAGCTTTTTCAAATGGATGTAAAAAGTGCATTTTTAAATGTTTTATTAATAAAGAGGTGTATTAGAACAACCACCGGGCTTTGAAGATCCAAATTACCCAAACCATGTTTTTAAACTTTCAAAAGCTTTATATGGTTTGAAACAAGCTCATAGAGCTTGGTAAGAAGTATTATCAAGTTTTCTAATTCAAAAAGGTTTTGATAAATGAAATGTGGATACTACACTCTTTATTAAAAGAAATGGCAAAGACATTTTAGTAGTTCAAATATATGTTGATGATATAATTTTTGGTTCTACTAATGAAGTGTTTTGCCAAGAGTTTGCTAAGTTGATGCAAGGTGAGTTTGAGATGAGCATGATGCATGAGCTTTCGTTCTTCTTGGGGCTCCAAATTAAACAAAGGAAGGACGGCATCTTCATCAATCAAGCTAAGTACATCAAGGACATGCTCAAGAAGTTTGGCTTGGAGAACGTAAAACCTCAAGCCACACCAATGAGCTCTTCCACAAAGCTTGACAAAGATGAAGAAGGTAAGTGTGTTGATTTAAAGCTTTATCGCTCTATGATTGGATATTTGCTTTATCTTACCACAAGTAAACCTAATATTATGTTTAGTATTTGCTTGTGTGCTAGGTTTCAAGCTAGTCCTAAATAATCACACCTTATAGTCGTTAAGAGAATCTTTAGATACCTTAGAGATACACCTTGTTTAGGTATTTGGTATCCTAGAGAGTCTTCCTTTAGTTTACGTGCCTTCTCGGAAGCTGATTATGGGGGTTGTAAGATAGATAGAAAGAGTACCTCCGATACATGCAATTCCTAGGTAGTATGCTTATATCATGGTTTCTAAGAAGCAAAATAGTGTAGCATTGTCTACCACCGAAGCAGAATATATATCGGTAGAGAGTTGTTATGCTCAAGTCCTTTGGATGAAGCAACAACTCTTAGATTATGGAATTGATGTAGGTACCATCCCCATTAGGTGTCACAACACTAGTGCCATTTGTCTCACTAAGAATCCCATCCAACATTCTAGAACCAAACACATAGAAATAAGGCATCATTTCATTAGAGATCATGTCTTGAAAAATGATGTAGTTCTAGAATATGTAGACACCTCAAACCAATTAGCGGACATCTTTACCAAACCATTAGACAAAGAGCATTTTTGGTCTCTTAGGAGAGAGTTAGGTCTAACTAGCCTTCATTGACCCTTAGAGCCTTTTGGTCTTAAAATAAGCTTGAATTTGATTGATTGCTTGCTTATGTGTTTTTGCTCCTATATGCATATATGCTTGTTGCTAGGGGAGTATGCATATGTTTTTGCTTATACATATTGATCTCATATCATTTTCATGCATTTCGATTCGATTCAAATTGAATTTTTGAGCAACCGCGGCCAAAAATGTCATTTTTGGCACATGCGTATCGATACAGTGTTCCTCGTATCAATACGGGTTATTGAAATGTGTTTTGGTACGGTTTTACATGTATCGGTACGGGTCGCGTATCAAAACATCCTGATAAGCATTTCTATACTGCATTTTGATACGCCACGTATCGATACACATAGACGTTGGGCAGTTTTTAGGGCATTAAAAGAGAATCCAACTTTAATTAAAACTCAACCTCTTTTCTCCCAAAACCCTGGTCCGATTTTCTCTATAAAAACCTCCCAATCCCTCACAATTTTTCACACAATTCTTCAAAATCTTTGAGGGCTTTTGGTTTTTCAATCAAACCCAAGCAAAAATCATCAAGTTTGTGAATCAACATCTCTCCATTCATCTTTAATCCCAAATTCAAGGTATAAACCCTATCTTTTTCTTTTTAATTTTCGTACATATTTATACACTAATTTTGTATGATAATCATAGTTTTAGAACATACTTAGTATAGTTTTCAATATTTTGTAAAAACTTATTAAAATCTGAAATTTTTTTATTCGAATATAAAAATATACCGTATAATTTTTAAACCTATTTTTGAAATTTTCTTGTTCCCAAAAATTATTTTTATACTTGTATATCTTTTTAAACTATATTATATAGATTTTTAACAATACCTTGAACATTGGATTAATTTTTGGATTGAATGTGTTGATTTATGCATACATTGCTTTTGGATTGATTTGATTTCAGATAATGGCACCAAAGAAACATGCACGAAAAGAAATAGGCTCTAGTTCCAATCCTCCTAGTCACAATCCCGACCATAATGGTAATCGGCCCAATCTCACCAATATCTATCAAAATTGTTTTAATAAACCGCAATTTCCACATGCCATGGATCGTTTTAAAAAGTATCAAAGTTATAAAATTCACCGAGAGCGTGTTACTTCGATCCCTTTTCTATCATTCGAAAGATTTTCATTTAAATATCTTCATTTAATGCAAGAATGGAAATTTATGCCATTTTTTAGTATACCTGGGATTTTATACCAAAACCTTGTTTTGATCTTTTATTCTAATGCCCGGTGTATTTTCAATGAAAATAGATCATTGGTTATTGCGATTGAATCTTATTTAATGGGTAAGAAATTTTGCATTGATTCAACCGTTTTAGCAAACTTTTTGGGTTTTGAGGATACGGGAATTGATGATGAGGATTCGTTGGGACATGTCCTTAGAGGCTCCATGACCGTGCTAGATGCCCATTATCGCATTCTTCACCTCATGATCACTTGGTGGTTTCGTCCATCCGGTGGCAAATTCTCTATGATCTGACAAGTCGATGACTTTTGGATCTGATGCTTTCATGAGGAGAAGCGACCAAACCTTGTTCAAATTATGTTCGCAGAAATCGTCTTCCTTGTGCAACATCGCCATACCTCTATGGTTACATCTTTCACATATGGCAGCGTCTTGAGCTACATCTTTCATAAGATGGGAATTGATTGCTCCTATAACCTTGTGGAACCTCTCACCGATCCTATTTATGAGCGTTCTCTTCATCGCGCAAAGTTCATATACTCCAATAGAGAATGGATTCGGAATACCGATATTTTGGGAGGTGTTCAACCCGATCCGGTGGTGGCTCCTCAATAAGCTCCCATTCCACAAGCTCCGGTGGCCCAACCTAATCTTGATGCTCTCATGGCATACCTCAATGAGCAATTCACCAACTTGGGCACCAATATTGCTTCTTTGCAAACACCATGGATTCCTGGGATGTCGCGGTTGACAAACGCTTCACATCCTTGGAGGAGGAGTGACGACTATTGAAAATCGCCAAAACTCAATGGATATAGCTCTTACCGCGTTTCATGGTGAATGGCGTCAATGCCTTGGGCCTCAAGCCAACAATGATGATAAGGATGAATATGACGAAGATGAAGACAATGGAGACGATGGGATGGATCCTTAGGCATTTTGCATCTAATATCATATCATATTAGGATTAGTTTATGTATCTATGTTTTATGTTATTTGGATTTCTGTGCATTGGTTTTTATTTGGTTTATTTTTTTTTAAGATTTGAGTTGGATTTACCTATGTTGCTTGAACTATGTTTTGAATTTTAATGCTTATGTTGCTTGGAGTTTATTGCTTTACTTTTATATCTTCTTGATTTTGATCTAACAAAAAGGGGGAGAAGAAATTTAGCCAAAATATTTTAAAATTTTTCAAAGTTAAGCTTAAAATAAGGGGGACTTGAAAATTTTCAAAGTTACTTAAAAAATTTTACCTTGGTTTTGTTATATCAAAAATGGGGAGATTGTAAAACCTATATTTGATTTTGATACAACAAAGTGTTTAAGGACCAAATTGTAAATGAAAATAAATTTTTAAGCACTCAAAAGTCTCACAAAATGACAAGGAAAAGTTTTCCAAAGTTAAAGACTTAAACCCAAAAAATTTCCTAAGTGTTTTCAAGTCAAACTATGTATTTTCGCCCAGGCGTATTGATACACCCCTTTGTGTTTCGATACGGATTTTAGCTACTGGAATTTGGTTTTGCAAAACTTTTCGATACGGCCTTGACCGTTTTGATACGGTCTTCAACTGGGCCTGCATTTTAAGCTATGCTTATCGATACAGCCTCACCCGTTTCGAAACGACATTCATCTGGGAAAATGTTTTAGTAAAGAGTTTCGATACGGCTTACACCGTTTCGATACGATCTAAAATCTGGGGTTTAAGAAAAATTTAATTGTACCGATACGGTCACATCCGTATCGATACAGATTGTTAAGATCTTGAAGATCTTTGCATTAAATGTTTTCGATTGTTGCCTTGTCAGTATTGGAATCAACGAACTTTTAATTTTTCAGTTACCCGTATCGATACTCCTCTAGGTGCACCGATGCAATTTTTCAACTCAGATTCTAGTAAGCAAATATTGTACCGATACGGCCTTGCCGTTTTGATACGCCCTCAATTTTACACTACGACCGTTTCGATGCGACCTCCCGCCTATCGATACGCTACTGCACAATGGCTATACTTTTCTTGTAATAGGTATCGATACGGGTCTTCGTGTACCGATACGGTAGGTGACCAGACAACATTTATTGCGGGAAGTTTGCTCACCAACGGCTATATTCAATACCTCAACCACCCAAACGGATAGAATTCAATGAGAGGGCATAAATACAAGTCTCAAATGCAGCAGCAACAACTAATGAACCTATTTTGATCAACACCCAAACATCCAAGCTAAAGTCCAACCTTTGTTCTTTTAGAATCATATCTTGTACACCCAACTTGTGTAATTCTTTTGTAAATCTTTGTTTCAAGTTTGGGGTTGTGAGAAATCTTATTTGGGCAAAAATTTGTATCTTGTGAGGATATTTCATTTGCCAATCTTCTTTCTTTGTAATTGAGAGTGAATTGTTCAAAGCTTTGGGTAGAAAGCTTGAACTTGTAACGGTTGCCTCCTAAGCCTAGAAAAGGGTAAGAATTCTATAGTGAATTGTTTGAAAATTCTTAGTAGGAAGCTAAGGTAGTGGGTGTAGACCTTATTAGAAGGTTGAACCAGTATAAATCCTTGTGTCTCATTGTCCAAATCTTTCAATTTGCTTCCAAACTTTAAAATTGCCAATTCACCCCTCTTGGCCATCATCTCAATTGGTTGTTCATCCCAACACAACAACCCAGACCAAAAGGGCCAGAACCTAGAAGGCTCAAAATCGAAATGAAATCTAAAAAACAAAAATATAAGAGTACTAGTAAACCGAAAAAAAATCAAAAAAAATATGAATCAAAGTAAACAAATCGGAGATAAAATTGAAAGTAAACAAACATTCAAATGTAAATATGAAAAACAACAACCTAGACCATAAACCCTAAACCTAGAAATTAAAAGTAAATCAGAGATGAAATTTGACCTTCTTGAACGCTGCAAATCGAAGATGAAAACGGAGGAGAAGAGATTAGAAGTATCTAAAAATTAGAGGATATGAAATCGAACACTAATAAATCAAAAGAGAATTGATAGATGGGAGAGGGAGATGACATCAAACGATAATATTGACTGAGTGTGTGACTGGAAATCAAAGGAGATGAAATCGGAGTTGAGAGAAGACATATCAAAAAAATCTTATGCGGCGTAGCAAAATGAAATGAGATGAATGAGAGGGTTGAGTGAGGGTTAGGGTTAGTCATTAGTGGTATAATAATTATGAGGATACAATGGTAATTTCACCTACATAATCAGTCTAAATTATTACCGTTCTGCTGACTATTTCACTGTAGGTGCCACATGTCACAATATCATTTGTTAAAAAATTAAAATTCAAATATTATTACTTTGTTATATTAGTCAAATTAGTCCATAATTGTCAAATGTTATAAATTGGTCACTGGACTCTCAAATTGATCCACTTTCAAATTAGCGCCTAAATTCAGATTTATGATATATTTTTATGGTCAAGTTATCAACTCAGACCCTAATTTCGGTTTTATTCTAGATTTTTATGTTAAAAATGTCAAGTTGGTTTATGAGTTTAGTTTATGGTTTAGGGTTAGGCTTTAGTGTTAATGGTTTAAGGTATAAGTTGTAGTTTAGGGTTATTAGTTTATGAGATAAATTTCTATGGTTTAACGTTTAGGGTTTATGCCTCAATGTTAATGGTTTAGGGTATATGTTGTAGTTTAGGGTTATTAATTTATGAGATGAACTTTTATGGTGTAAGGTTTATGGTTTATGATTTAGGGGTTAGAGTTACTGTTAATGGTTTAGAATTTATGGTGTAGTTTAGGGTAACTAATTTATGTGATGAATTTCTATAGCTTAAGGCTTTGTGTTAATGGTTTAGGGGTTTGTGTTAATGTTTAGGTCTTTAGGGTTTATGGTGTAGTTTAGGGCTTAAGGTTTATACTATAGTCTATAGTATATAATATAATCTATACTATATGCATTGCTTACTCTATACTCTATATTGATACGTGAATACAAGTATAACGTCATATGCGTTACGTGAATGATGATAATTTTTAGGGGTTATATAGCCTATAGGTTTATGTGACTAATTTAGGGTCTAGGAATGGAATTTAGGGTTTAGGAATTTAGTGTTCAATTAATTAAATTCAAATCTTTATTTAACCAAAAATAATCTTTATTTATTTTTAATTTGTGTAATTTAGTCCAATATTTTTAATATGATAATATTATTGTTCATTTTAGTCCCTACAAATTAACTTTTAACTAAAACTTACCCATATTTATTTCTATTTTTTGTAATTTAATCCAAATCCTATACTTTTTTGTAATTTAGTCCAAACCATATAAATTATAAGTCCCTATAACAATTCTAAAACTATAACTATAATTTCAATTATATCCTAAATTGGGACTCGATTGAATTAAATTAAAACCTACAAGTAAAAATTTGTGACTTAAATGAAAATGTTTTAACGTCAAATGGACCAAAACTGTAATTCCCCCTAACCTAAAACAATAGGCGGACTTTTTCTCTCCAAATTCCAAATTGAAACCCAAAGTGGCAATTTACCCATTTAATTTTAATTTTTAATTAAATAATTAATTTATTTTTTGCCGCCCACTTTTTAGTTTATAAATTAATTACCCTTTAAGGCCTTACCCGTTTAAAAGTTTTCATTTTAGTCCTAATTTAAGTTTTAGTTTAATTTAATTTAGTCACAATTATATATATATATTTAAATTGTAACATATATCGTCATCCTAAGGGATATTTCGGTTCATATTAATGATATTTAATCCCTAAAAATTTATTTTTATCCGAAATTTACCCACAATTACCAGACTCAAAGTCTATTTGTACACGGTAAGACCCGACTTGAACTTCAACCAAGACCGATATTACCCGACCTGAATTTTATTCGCCAACGGCGTGACCCGACCTCAACATTTCTCGGCCTAAAATCCATTTGAACTTGAATTAACTCATTAATTAACTAATTGGGGACTCGAACTGTTTTAGCCTGAACAGAAACTTACCCGACCTGAAATTAACCTGACCCGAACCCGAACTCAACCTAATTTGAAATTTACCAGACAATGACTCAAATTCGAGTCGACTCAGACCCGATCTGACTCGAGTCGAACCATTAAATTGACCTGACATAACTCGTACCCGATTTGACCTGACCTGACATTACCTGACTGAAACTCGTCCAATTACCTAATTTCACATCCCTAGTTTACCTCTTAGTGACAGCACATGCGGCAAGAGGATTAGTCATTGCTATCCAAATTGATCATTTTTTTAACGTTCAGGTCATCGAATTAGCGAGAGTTAACAACCAATAACCAAAATATAATAAATCAATCATATGTGACCGAAATATTATTTTTTAAAGGGTAACATTGGTGACCAAAATCAAACAGACCAGAAACAAAGGGACTACTAGTGTACTCTATAAATATTAGAGATTATTGCTTTTTGTTTTTATTTAAATGAATTCTTATTTTGACAGAATTAAATAGAATTCTGTATATAGAATGTAAAAGAGAGAATCTTGTATTACTAATTGGTGGAATGCTAGGTAATCCGAAACTTTTTGGATTTCTCTGAAAGTATTTTGGAATAGCCTTAAGGAGGGCAGTCCACTAGACCCGTACAGGAGAGTATAAGAAGCTTAAGTCGTACAAGTTGGGCTCTGGAACTACGTTTTTAGAATTAAAGTCTGGATTAGTGTCTAATAGAAATAAAAAAAAACATACTTTTATTTAAATTCAATTTGAGAGAAAAACATGGCAAAAAGGAGTGGGAATCCAAGCATTAAAATCCTTCATTTATCTTAAGATCCATAAGTTGACCGAGTGATCAAGGATACTCACCTTGTGTGGATTTGAATCCTTACATTTGCATTAGAATGTAATTATTTTGTACTTAATCAAAAAAAAATCTTTCTTTTATCTTCAAATAAACCCTAGAGATGACCTATTACATTATTACTGGACTGGTACTACAATAACAGGCTTAACTATAGGAAGAATAAAATGAACATTGCATTCCTGATAGCTCTTGTAAGTATAAACCACGTAAACTCCTAGGGAAAATTATAGCTGCTGGATTTAACCACCCTCAACTCCAAAGCCTCACAATCTGTCGATGATTAATCTTCTTCATTCCGGCCAACAACTTCCTTTACTATGTACCAAAATTTCTTTCTTTTTCACTAGTGAAGTTCATTGCTCAGTTTTTCTAGCTACTTGACTCACATATCCCACTGGATAATAACCACAACTTTTTGAGCAGATAGCATGACATAAATGAATGGATAAACCGGTTGATGTTCAGTTGTGTCGACCGATAACAATTCTACAACGGTACTGAGGCGGTTTGAAAACCACCGGTTAATCTGTCTGCAGTTCGCAGCCTAAATCCCAACAACATCATCTAAATACATATATTCTAGAGCCCAGGAAACAAATTTACCTCAGCACCCTCCGGTTGCATCGTTTTACAATATCCCGAGCGGCTCCCAAGTAACCCTTCTTGACTAATGACTCCAAAGCTAAATTGCATGTATAAGGATCAGGAAAACAATCTTTAGCTTCCATTGAGTGAAACATCCCAATCACTTCATCAAATCTTTCAGATTCATAAAAAGCCTTAACAAAAGCGCCATAGGTATAATTATCAGGATCCAAGCCCATCATCAAAATGGTGACCAATAGCTTTTTAGCTTTCCCGATCTTCTTCATTCTACAAAAACTTTGAATGAGAGCATTGAAAGAGAAAACATCAGCACTTACTCCAGCGGCCTGCATTTTTCTTACAAGTTTCATTGCTCTACCAACATCCCCGATCATGCACAAAGAACGAATCAATATATTGTATGTAACATCATTCGGGGTCACATTCCACTGAAACATTTCGGAAAAACAATCAAAAGCATCATCAATCATGTGTGCTCGACAAAGTCCGTCAATTAGTGAACTAAATGTGAAGATATCCGGATCAAAACCAGATTCTAGAAGCAATACCAAAAATTTCTTAGCCTCGTTTACTTGTCCAATCTTGCAATGCCCACCAATAAGGGTATTGAAAGTAACAAGAGTCGGAGCTATACATCTAAGGCACATCTCATTAAAAGTGTTCCTTGCCTTGTCCATCAAACCAGCTTTGCATAAGCAATCAATCACCATGTTATACGGAATAACCGTGGATAACAACCCATCCTTAGTCATCTGCTTGAAATACCTATCACCCTCCGCGCATTTCCCTATACCATACAAGGCTTGCATGAGTGCAAGATATGTATTAAACCCTGGTTTCAAACCTAGCTCAATAAAGCTATCCAAAATCTGACATGTCTCATCAAGATCGAATCCCTTTATCAAACATGTCATCGTAAGGTTAAATGTTGAATTATCAGGCAGATAGCCTCTCCCCGAAAGTTTCTTCATAAACAATGCAGCTTCCCTGGTCATATAGTGATTCGAAAGACAAAACAAAAGAGTATCACAAGTCAATCTCTGCATCATAGGCTCCTTCTCGAAAAACATTATCAACAACTCGAATGCCTTACGTGGAGCCACGCAACGGAAAACCCCGTGAATCAATGATCTCATGGTGGCTTCGTTAGGGAACACATTCCTTTTCTTCATTGTCTCAACAAGTCTAAAAGCATCATCGACCCTCCCAACATTACAGTACCCATCAATTAAGATGGCATAGGTGTACACATTCGGCGAATATCCAAAACTTTCCAACTGCTTAACTAACCGAACAGCCTCATCGATGACACCAATTTTACAAACACCATGAATGAGAATGTTATAAGTAAACCTATCTGGTTTACAGTTGTCAGCTGACATTTGTTGGAACTTCAAATAAGCTAAATCAAGTGAATTAGATTTTATCAAAGCATCAATCACGGCGTTATACAATCTTGTACTAGGACTAATACCCAAAAACGAAATCTGCCCAAATATCTCAACACAATACTTAGCTAATCCTAATCTTCCCCAACTCCCAATCAAAACACAAATCAAATCTTCAGTGACACGAAGGCCTGAATTCCTAATGTCATTAACCAGTTCAACAGACAACAAAAGGGGACCTTTTTGATAAAGAGCGTTAGCTAAAGCAGCCTTAACCGATCGATTCTTTGCGAATAAAGGGTCGATATTGGAAACCCAGATATAAAATCTTAAAGGGAACAATGGGTTTTCTTGATTTTGCAAGAGACTGATTACGAGCTGAGGATTCAAAACTAGTCTCTTGGCTTTTAACTCAAGGTTAAGCAGAAAAAACCAATCGTTTCTGGAAAGAAAATGGGAAATGTAATGATGATTGATGGGGGAGTTACCTTGTGAAGATGAAGGGGAAGGTGGAGCGGTGCTTTTGAGTGGGATTTGAGATGAAATTGAAGCGTTTTGGTGGGGTTTTGTTAGGTTATTGAGTGAAGGTTTTGACCTTGAAGCCAAAGAGGAAAGCCTTCTCATGTCCCCTTTGCAAATAAACCAGCTAGCAACCAAATGAAGCCCAGGTTTTTGGGTTTTAGTTATGGAATGAATAAAGTTCCCAAACGACGTCGTCTGTTTACCATTAAACGATGCACAATGTGGGCAGGTCCAGGCTTGGACAAGAATGCTTACATTCAAATTGGTCCAGTCTGATATTTATTAAGTAAATATTATTTAAATTTAATTACTATAAAAGGAAAAATATTTCATAAGTTTGCGGTGGAAGTTTTCCACAAACAATGTATTTTTAGAGTTAAATATTAGGGTTTGGGATTTAAAACTCAGGGTTTTAGGATTTATGGTTAGATTTTAAGGTTTAAAGGTAAGTGTTTAAAATTTAGGGTTTGGTTTTTAGTGTGTATAGTTTAGTGCCCTAAAATAACATGCGACATTATTTGAAACCCGTTTGTGAAAAGAAAATCTCAGCACATCAAATATTAAAATCATTATAAAAATATATAAATATTGAATCAAGGAATGGTCTCTATGAAAAATTAAATGTTATTCTCTTTAAAATATTTGTTTCGAGTAGTTTGTTTGTAAAATGTGTATGAATTCTATTAAAGGTTAAAAACTGAACAGATATTACCATAAGATCATATTAAAAATGTTAAAATAAAATCAAAGGGTTGGTCCAAGTGGTAAGCAGCTTGATATCGTTTAAGCAGGTCTCGAGTTCGAGGTGTATGTAGAAAATTCCTGCTTGGAGACTTACCCAAAAAAATCAAGAGTGCAACGAATGTAGGTCTAGATTAATTAGAGTAAAACCCTAAAAAACATGCAGGACAAAAAAGTTAAAATAATATATAAATATTAAATATGTGTTTGCAAAGTTTTTTTATTTAAGTGTAATTGGTTGTACTTATATAGATGTGGCATGTTTGACTAACAATTGTATGTAAGGAAAAGGCTTATAGATCTTATGAAAGTGAAAGTTTAATTTCTAGTGAGTAGTGTCTACTCTTTGTTTTTGTTTTTTGCCATTGCTAAATATTGTGATTAGGAATATTATTTAATTTTCGTTTGCATCATAGGTAAGAGATTGTTGGGTTTTGCATATCATTATTACGTCAAAAAACCCTAGGATGATATGAGAGTTCCCCGCCCCTACCGCCCTCACTGCTTTGTCTCTGGTGCTGAGACCCCTCCAATAACCACCGTTGATACCTCCCTACCAAATGTTGATTCCCTTGACCCTGACCGCCCTCCTGACTCATCTACTATTGATTCTTCTTCTGCAATGGATGTATCAGAGCCTGAGGGTCCTGCTCACAACCCTAGTTCGGTCATTATTCAATTGCCTTCGGCACCGGTGATCCCTGTTGCCATTGTTCGATTGTTTGCCTCTCTCATTGCAGCACACTTGTATAAAGAAACCCTTATGGCTGCAGAATCTTCCCACAATCTGGACGTGGAGGAAATTTTAGATGAGGAGGATGTGGTCCTTATTGAAAGGGATGTCACCTGTTCTACTATTGATAGTGTGATCTCTAACGAGTTTTCTGAGCATGTCCAAGCCTTGGCCGTAAAAAACCTTGACCTAATAGTTGTTATCAAGCTCCTAAGCCGTCGGATTAGATACAATACCCTTCGAACAAGGTTGTATGATCTTTGGAAGCCGTCTCAAGCCTTTCGCCTAATAGACATTGAGAACGATTACTTTTTGGTTACTTTAGAATTCGTTTGGATTATACTAAGACTGTTTTTGGTTGTTTTGGGGTGATTTTTTGCCACTCTCTCATTATCAAGCCGTGGATTGTCAATTTTTTGACTTCACAACCACACTCAAACCGTGTTGTGGCCTGGATTCAGTTGTCCAGCTTACCTGTCACTCTTTATCAATGAAGCACGATAATCGCGACCGGTGAGGCACCAGTCCTGTTGTACGACTTGATTATCAGATGGAATGTGGCCTTAGAGGGCATTTTGTGCGGATGACGATCAGTCTTGACCTCCGAAAGCCATTAGTATCGAAGCTCCTCATTAATGGCCATTTACAGGTCGTAGAATATGAATCCTTACCCACCATATGCTTCGAATATGGTAAGTATGGGCATGTGAAGGACATTTTCCCGTCTGTCATATCCCATGCTAGTAAAGAGATTTCTTACATTGCTGCTCTCGCCGACCCCATAGCTTCTTCGACAATTGAGTCCTTCAGCCCCTGTATAATGGCCAAGCGTAGGCAACGTCATTCCAACCATAAAGATACTAGCAGTAGACCCAGTAACTCATATTTTGTCATTAAAGAATCTAGGTTCAATCCTATGTTTGAGGAACAAGCTCCTATTAAGCCGGCTACTCCTACTGCCCACCTTGATTCAGTCGAAACTGAGAACCACTCCCCTCTCGTTCATCCGATTCCCTCCGGACCACCCAATGCTAGTTCTCGAGGCAAAGAGAAGCTCTTGCTTACGCCTCACCTAGCTAAACAATGCACACCAACCCTCATCCGTAAGCTCCTTAGTGTTCAGCATTCTGTTATAGCTTCAACTTTAAAGCCTGCTTTGCCCCTTTTTTTGATCATCTTCCAGGCTCAATAAGAGTAAGCATACTGCCGTTGATGTCTCTAAAAATGATGACCCCAATATTATGGTAAAGTCTCCAATTCAGGACCCTTTGACTGAGCCAATCCGTGATCCTCCCAATGATCCTATGGTTTCTGATACTCCTAGTGTCGGGGTAACCACCAGATTTAGACGTGCATTATGACTCGATCCTGGCTTTGTCCACTCTTGCCACTGCTGTTCCCAGCGATAAATTACATGCGTCTCTGTTGCAGGCTTAGTAATGTTTTTTTCTCTCTTTTGTTTATGATGAATACAAACATATTATGTTGGAATGCCCAAGGATGTAGGCATCAAAAAATTTTAACCGCTGATAAACAGTATCTCAAGGATTGCAAGCCTGATTTGTTTAGTATTGTCGAACAAAAAATTAGTGGTGATTGTGCTAACCATATGATTGTTGCTCTGGGTTTTTCGTATTCTTATCGTATTGAAGCATAAGGGTTCTCAGGTGGTTTTTAGCTTTGTTGGCAGAATTCGATTTGTGTTGAAGTCCTTCTTCACCATTTCCAATTGATACATTGTCGGATCATTTACAAAAAAGTCTGGCAGGTCTTCCTTAGTCACCCTGATTTATGCTAGCCTTTCGGCTACGTGGCGTAAGACTCTCTGGCCTTATCTGTGTGTAACACCCTAAAATTTTTCCATAATTTGAAAACCCTAATTTAAAAAAATTTCTAATTTAGAAACCCTAAAATTTGAGAATTTTAATTCCCAAATACCCTATTTGAGTGTAAGGACTAAATAGAGTAAATTCAGAATTTTGTGGCTTAATTTAGAAATTTAGGGGTCGTTTTGTAATGTGGTGAAATTATGGTGTTGTTCTACAAACCCTAAAACGATCGGTGACCATATGTGTGTTTTTCCCATTGGTTAGGATATTTATCCCTATTATAACAGTTAACCCTTAACCCTCTAGAGTTTTTAGAGGCGTGAAAAAGAAACCGTTGTGTAAATCCTTCTCTCACTGCCATCTGCCGGCTATCTTCTCTACCCTCAATATAAGCCTCTCTTTGTTTAGGGGTTTTCAAAATTCGTTCTTGGGATTTTGGATCTTAACAAAGTTTCAATCATGGTTCTTCTATAGCCAGACCCGTTTTTTAATGAACTTACGAGCATGTTTGAGCGAAGCACTGAGACAGGCCATGTTTGGGTTACACTTAAACGATCATCTCTGAAATCAAAGGTCCAAAGGAACAAACTGAAGACGGCTCAACAACCCATTGAATACCGATGCCTTATTTGTGCAACTAATGGAATCTAAAAACCATGAATGGATTCTGTGTTTTCTGTGAAGCGATCTGGTTGTTGGTGGAATTGAAGTGTTAATCTCATGGGTGGGAGTTTTATTGCTGGGTTTGCCTTGCCTATGCTGCTTCTGACGGCTGCATTGCTCAATTGGAGTTTGGTTTCTCTTGTTGATTTGACAGCTTTCCTTCTCATTCAGTACACTGCACTCAAAATAGGATTCCGTTTCCGAAGGAAATACTTGTTATTATGGCCTGGCATTATCTTTTCTATACTTGTTTTTCTTTCACAGGCTGCATATCTTGTTTTATGGGCCATTGGAGGTTATAAACAAAGTGTAGGAGATGCTTAGTGGATGAAGCTAATTGGTTTTATGATGATCCAGTCTTGGAAATCTCCCACTGTGATCTATTTCTTGGGCACACAACGGCTAGTGCTAGTTGTTGCTTTGCTTGATGTACATGGGAATAGATTTGGTCTTGTTCCATGTCGGTATTCTTGTTGGGGTGATTTCTTAACGGTTGTTGAACATTTAGGTTCCCATCTTAAAGTTGCTTCCGGTTTGCTTCTACCTGTTGCTCAGCTGGTTGTTGGAAATTAGCCATCCCTCGTGGATTTCTCTACCATTTTTTCCATTGTTAGTTGTGTTGGGCTAGTGGATTGGTCTTTGATAAGCAATTTTCTTGGGCGACAGTAACTTGACAGAGAAATTACTTGCTTCAAAGCATTCATTCTTCATTCCTGAATCAAGGTAATTACGTCTTTGGGACCGTTGAGTTATCTTTAGTTATTTAGACCGACTGTTAACCGGACCGACCGTTGACCGAACCCGACTTGACCGGATGACATCAACGTTGACATTGATGACATCAGCATTGACCTTGATGACATTAGCGTTGACCAAAGTTGACTTTGACTGTGGACTAGAGTTGACTTTTTTGGGCGATCTTCACCTTGAACTTTTTCGACGTCTTGAGTTCGAATCCGCTGCCTATTTTTTCAAATTTGAACCTGAAAGCTTTGTTTTGCTAATTACGATTAATTTGTACCTTAGTAATTTCAGAAGAATTGAGTATCGGATTAACCCGAGTTATTCTTGTGTTCAGGTATCGTCTCTAAGGCCGTTGAGTTACCTCTAGCTGTTCAGACCGACCATGCACGTTCTTTGGGGTCTTCACGTTCTGATTCGGTTATGATTGGAGTTGGACTCGAGCCTAACACTCGTCCTTTTCAATGATAAAGCTATTGGCTGCTTAAGGTGTGTCTCTTCTTGTGCTATAAACTTGTGTTTTCTTTATATGCTTTATGCTTGTGTGAAATGAGATTTTTATATCTTGTGTGATTTATTTTATGTTGCGATTTGTGAAAGTTTTCAGACATCATGCATAGCATATCGGACTGTGGTTTAATTAAAATTAGATTTATCTGATTATGAAATATCAGACTTTCAAAATTGTAAAACCTCATATTTATAAATTTTCGCAACTCGAATTTTAACAATTCAATTTTCGAATGAGATTCAGATTTTAACGTCAGCATCATAACATTGGGGGTATATGGATTGAGATTGTTTGGGGAAGTTCAGTGGTTTTACCCTTCAGGCTGAATTCCGTTTTGGATCAGTGGTTTCACCCTTCGGGCTAAGTTCCACTTCGGATGGTGACGATGGAGAGAGTAGGTTCTGGGGAACCTTACTCTTCAGTGTATCAGAGATTGGGTGTAGTGTTTTCATGTGCATCGGACATCATATCATTATGATTCAGATTTATTAGATTTAATGTGTTTTCAAAATACTTTATCAGAAAATAAAAATATTGTTTTGATTGTGGTTGTTTGCACTCTAGAGACACACTAAGCTCTTTAGCTTACACTCTAATAGTTTTCTTCCTGATATTCAGACTCTCTTAGGCGACTCGGTACTTGGAGCTTATCGCATTTTACTCGGATATTTTATTATTCAGTATGAACTCTTTTTAATTATTCAGATTAATGTTTTAACATATTTTGGAATATTGTATTTGGGACATTTAAATTGGGATTTTGTTTTAACATCCATTTCAAAATTAATTCAGATATTTTTATTGAATTTTCATGATATATTTTAATGTTCGTGATTCATCATTAACTGAGTTATTTTATGACAGCTATTATTATTATTAAATAATAATTTTATTTGATACACAAGTAAACCTAAAATGCGTTTCTTGAGGGGCAAGTTTTTCAAACTTAACTCCCAAGATTTAACCTAACCAATTAGGTTAAATTTAAGGGTTACACTGTGAGCCCTCGCCGCGACTATACAATGTGCTTGTCTTCTTATGGGCTATTTTAATACCACCATTACTGTTTCTAAATAGAAACGTGGTGCTGGCTCGGTTCGTGCTAGTCGTGATTTTTAGAGCTTTATTTTTGATAGTGGTCTTCGGGATTTAGGTTTTCAAGGGCCTGAGTTTACTTGCTCTAGAGGATCTACTTATGCTCGCCTTGATTGTATGTTATATAATGTGTACTGGGATGAATCTTACCCTGAGTCATATGTTACCCATATTTTTCTTATAAGTTTTGATCATCACCTCATTCTACTTACTATTGGCCGTATGTATGTTGTATCTGCCCTCAATATTTTTGTTATTTCTCAGGCTGGTGCTCTTATGATGATTTTTAGAGAATGGATCATGATAATTGGATTTTACGCCTATCACTGTCAAAGACTATATCCAACTTTACTGCGGCTACTGATGTGTGGAACACAACTATTTTTGGTTATATTGGAGCCAAAAAGCGCTCTATCATGGCTAGGTTAAGAGGTGCTTAGAAAGCTCTTGAACGAAGACATTCAAGTTTCCTGGTTACTCTTGAGCATGACCTTCAGATCGAGCTTGAGAATCTACTAGATTAGGAAAAACTCTTTTGGTGACAGAAATCTAGATTGGATTGGGTTACCCAGGGGGACCAAAAACACATCCTACTTATATCGTAAGGCGAAGCATCTTAAGGTCTATAACCATATAAGTTCCTTGCGTCTACTTGATGGGACATGGTGTGATAACGCGTATATTTTGTGCCATTCTGCTGCTAATTTCTCTTGTGCTTTATATTTTGATTCATCCATTGTCACTGGCTTGTACCCTATTTTTGGGTGTTTCCCAACTATACCTAAGCATCAAATAGACTCGCTAGATTTGGCTCCTACACGGTATAAAGTTTGGGATGCGCTACACTCCATGGCCCCCTAAAGGCTCCTGGGCTGGACAATCCATGCTGAATTCTTTTAAAAACATTGGCATATTGTGGGGTAAGACATCTACCATGCTATCTGTCAGGTTTTTGCGGGGGGTGATCTTGATCCTGAGCTTCACCAAACCGATGTTCTCATCCTCAAGGTTGAGGTGCCATAGACTTTTTCTAATTTCTATCCCATCAGTCTCTGCTCGGTTATCTATAAGTTATTGATGAAGATCATTGTTTGTTGCCTAAAGCCCATCATGCCCCTTCTCTTTCATTCTACTCAGACTAGATTCATCTTGGGCCATTCTATCACTAAGAATATTATCATTAACCAGGAGATTGTGCATTCTATGAGACCTAAGAAGACTAAATAGGGGTGGATGGTGATCAAAGTGGACTTTGAGAAGGCTTTTGATCGTATCTATTAAGACTTATTACGCGAGACTCTTGTAGATACAGGCTTTCCCTCTGTTCTCATTCGTATCATTATATATTGCGTCTCGTCATCTTTGGTTCAGGTCTAATGGAATGGTGTCCTTACGCCACCTTTTTGGCTAGAGAGAGAGAGGTTCATCAAGGCGATCCCTTATCACACTACTTATTTGTTCTTACAAAAGAACGTCTTGGATATACTATTTGCCAAGCTGTTGATAATGGTAAATGAGTTCCTTTTCAGATGGCTCGACATGGTCTTCTCCTATCACACATTTTCTCGTAGATGATCTGATATTTTATGCAAAAGCATATCTTGTTCAAGCTCATACAATCTCGGTTATTCTTACTAAATTTGGGTTTTTTTGTCACAATGTCAGTGCTAGAAAGTTTTAGATTTATTTCTATCCCAACACTTATCAGGCTACTATAGATGCGATAAGCTTTATTCTCGGTTATAGTCAGACTCTTTCTGTTGGTAACTATATGGGTGTACCAATTCTTCACCATCGTATGCAGATTACTGACTTTGATTTTCTTATTGATAGATTACGGGCCAAGCTGAATGGTTGGACTGTCAGTTCATTCTCCATGGTTGGCCGCGTAACTCTAGCACTCTCTGTGTTGGCTGATATTCATTTCTTCTTCATTCAAACCATGAATCTACCTATAAGGGTATATTCTAAGATTGATAAAATTATTTGTGGTTTTATTTGGGGTTTTTCTGCTGCTTCGTGAAAGATCTTGTTGGTCAATTGGTATGCTATTTCCCAACCCCAGAACTATAGTGATTTCATGCAGAAACTCGCCTATGGCCTGGCTAATTATCTGAATGCCTTATGGGTCCAAGTGTTACGACAAAAATACTGTATTATTGGAACTTGTCCCCTCACTATTGCTGACTTAATTGCTTCCCTCTTTTGCGCGATATATCTAATGTTTGGGATTATGCTCGAGATAATATCCTTTGGCTTGTAGGGAATTGTGATGATGTTGATATTTGGAACAATACTTGGGTGTTGTCCTTAGGCCCTCTGAGATAATGGGTTCGTCCGACATTCACCGCTGTTGATGGCGTGCACTTTGCGAACCTTCTGAACAATGATGGGTAATGGGATGTTGACCTTTTGTCCAGTCTTTTACTTCCTGAAGCCATCCCTCACATCATTGGGGTGTTGCTCTCTCTTTTAGATGATACTTAGGATGCGATTACCTAGAATAGTACACCAACTGGTGCTTTCTCTGTTGCCTCTGTGTACGATCTTCTATTAAGTCAAGTTTAGGAGTCGATTGATTCCAAATGGCCTCGCATCTAGTCTCTACTGATGACAAAATGCATATGTTTCTTTTTGTGGCTTATCCTACGGTAACGACTTATGACTAATGCTGAAAGAACCCGTTATGGTTTCTCTCCTAACTAGTCTTGCTCTTGTTGCGGCTATGCATTGTAAACTATTCTTCATGTGCTTTGCAACTGCCTCTAAACTCGTCATTTATGGTTGTCTATTATCCCCCAAAACAACCATATGCCTTTCTTTACTACTTCTTTAGATCTTTGGATTGTGGCTAACATTGGTGCCTCGATGACCGTTGCCAATAATTTCGTCCTATGGCATAGTTTTCCCCTTCTATTATTTGTCCGATACGAAAACACATAAATAATTTCATATTTAATGGTGTTTGCCTTACTTTATCTGAAATATATAGAATTAGCCTGGCTTTGGCCTCCTATTTTAAGGAATTTTTTGTTACTGTGATGTCGTAGGTTCCCCTTACTGTGGAGTTTCATCAGTAGAAGCCGCCAGCACACGATTAGTCTACATATGGTACCAGCTTGGTAGGGGGCGTGCTTTGAGTTCCTTCCGACAAATGGCTTCAGGGCTATTGCATATCTGTCGGTGTAGTTTCCCCATTTCATGTGGAACTTTAGAGCATTTTAATTGGTCTACATATGGCGTAGTCTTTCGATGTCGACCGTTTGATTGTGCAAGATGATAATTCTCACACTATTCAGCTCATGCTTGATCCCCTTGCCGCGTCCAGCAATCTGCTTCTTGTTAAAGCCATTGCATTGCTTTGTAATCGACCTTGGTCCTTGGAGTTACAATGCGTTCTGCGCGAGCAAAATATGGTTGCAGACTATTTTTCCAAGCTACCCCCTGCATTTCCAACTGATGGTCCTTGAAGATAAGCCTTGTAACCCCCTCGACCCGGCCTAGACGCCCAATCGAATCGAGACAGCTACATTAGGTTTGTCGAAGCAAACCATAAAGATATAACGAAAATTGGTCCATTTTTTCTTTTATCTTGTTTAAATACCATTTACTAATCCTATATGTTTATGCTGACATCAAGTGAAACTTCAACTCAACCGGGCATCGATTTGACATCTAAATGTTCACAATTGCAATTTAGGGACCAAATTGCAATATAACAAAATTACAGGTCAAAAACCCACTTTTATATTACCAACCTTTAATTAGTCAGATTCCATGCAAATATCTCAAATTTTAGCTCAATCCAACTATTCAATCACAAGCAATTGCATTAACAAGATTCAGAGACTAAATTGTAAAGATGGCAAAATTGCCCAAAGTGACATTAACGAAAATAACGGCCGTTCGTACCGATACAGGTAAGTCCATATCGATACGGATTGAAACTCCCCCGTTTTGGTACATCACCATATCAAATCGATACGCCTAACTGAAATACCTAACTTTTGGAATATTATTAACTGTACCGATACGGCTCTTCAGGTGTTCCGGTACACGGGTTCAAGTTGAAAAAGAGGATTCTAAAGGCTAAAACTCGTATCGAAACACCCACACCCGCATCAGTACGCCAGGCCAAATTTTCCTAGGCGTATCGAAACGTACAAGGCTTGTACCGATCCCACAAGCCTGAAAATGCCTAGCCGTACCGATACGGTCCCGTGCGTATCGGTATGTCTGGACCTGTGATGTCATATTTGGCTGGTTTTTCATTCCGAAAGCATACTCAAACTATTCCAACATGCTCATGACACAACACCAACATACCAAACATATCACAAGGATTCAAGCTTCACAAATTCAACATCACAACATGGCATCATGAGTCAAATGATTATCTATAGGCATGCTCCCTATTATGCATCCAACCAACATATCAAAAGACAAACCAACACCAAAATCAATCCTTAAAGGCCATTTACAAACATGCTCAACAGGGAGTTCAACAAGTCATCTCCCAAAACCAAAACAAGAACCCCATTGCCTTTATTCTTATAGTCTAGTCCATACGTTGTTAACCAAGTCTTGCTAGGATCTCCTTGCTTCTTGTTGCCTTCCAAAACCTCAATTATCTGCATTGATGGACAATGAGAGCGTGAGCACACTAGGCTTAGTGAGGAGTGCTCAAAAACAAACACCATCAATACATTTTAACCCATTTACTTAACATCATCCTTTAAAACATCATGCCCTTTTTAAAACATGCACTTTACATCATTAAAACCAGCATATTAAACCAGATGCTACATGTATCATTAATCAACAGCAAGTCACATTACTAACCCTCTACTTAAGCCTTCCCATGCATTACTACCAAATGCAAAGCTCAAGGAGAAACATATATAAGTCATATTATACAACATAAAACATTCCAACGATACATTAACAATTATATTGGCTTACAAGTGATCATTAAACAAGTCCAACAACAAAAGAGTTTATCAGATACATGGATTCAACAAGTGTTAACCCAACACTTCAAGCCATCTCAACCGAAATAGCGATGCAATCTCAATCGCGGTACATTAACAACCGGGTACACTTTCAACCCACGGGGACACCAACCCCTTTTATCGGTTAGATGCTTAACCCACTAACGGGAGTTTTTGGTACCATATAACCCCTCAACCGTTAGGGTACTTGGATGGAGTATTCGGTACACCGTATAAACCCCTCAACATCGAAGGCGACTTATTTACATTGCACTCAATCCTATGGCCGGCCAACTATATCCGATAACAATTTTAAAACCACATCACTTGCCAATATAATTAACCATTTTAACATTTACCTCGCTATTTTTAACAAGCATTAAACCATGCCATTTATCCAAAGCAACGACCATGCTTTAAAACACAAGTATAAACCATACTTACAAGGATCACTTACCATGTGCATCTTTCAGCAAAAATGCTTAAAATAGTATATCAAATACTTTAAAACATGCTTAAACAATAGGTAACATGTAATCAAAACAAGTGCATAAAATTATTTCGACTTAGCACAATCGAGAGAGTAAAACCACTTTATACTTACTTCCGGGTCTAGGTAAGCGTTTCAAGCTCTACCTTAACTCCCAAAACTCTGTTCCAAAATATCAACACGCTTTAAACCACGTTTTCACTCACCGATACGCGAAACCTCAATTCGCCGATGCGAAATCAAGTATCCGAAGCCTCCAACGCTTCTCCAATCACTTCTGGATCAATCTCCCCTACTTTAACCACAATAAAACAGAGGATTATTGCATCATAATGCATTCTAAAAACAACAACCACAATCCTTCTCGGATGTCCACAAAACCTTCACAAATAACCCTCAACAACAACCGAAAACATAACCAAAACACTTTGATTCACAACCCAGCCAACATCTATCAATCTAACATCATTCTCAACATCAAAACACATCTAAAAACATATCCAAAACAACCTACAACCTCCGACAACCTTACAACCACAAAAGCACCACAAAACCTCAAAACTAACAACCTAAACAAATAGAGATTCTTAAGTTTCGGGATTCCATTGATAAAAATCACTTATCAACATTATTAAACATTAAAAATATAAATCAAAACATCCTTAATTGCTGGAAAATAGACCAAATTCGTGAATCAACTCATTTCCCCACATAACTCAATTAACCATTAGGAAATCACCAAAATCATATTAGGAACACAAAAAGAAGGATCAAATGCTTGGGAATTTTAGTAAAGAACCATACAATAGAGGAGATCTCGGACCTTACCCCTATTGTGAAGTTTCTCCCTCAATTGATTTGTTAAAAGCTAAGAAAACACAAGATTATTGTAAGATTTTGCGTAAACAATCTTTATAAAACAATAAAATCAAGTTAAAAACCACCTCGCCTCTGGAAATTTGGTGAAAACCTGAGTGTTTGGCTGAGGAGAGAATGGAGAGAAAAGTGGAGAGAAAAATGACGTGATTTTGGTTTTGGAAAAAATAACTAACTTTTAACAAAAATCCTCTTTAATTAATTATTAAAACACATGTTAAAATATCTTCAATTAAGGGAGAAACCGTCAGAAACTAATTGGTAAAATAGCTCCTTAAAGATTCTAAGTATTTGACCCTTTTCATTTTAGTCACTAGAAAATCACAGTTTCCAAATCTTTCATTTTGGTCACTAACCAAAATGTCCATCTTCCAAAACTCGTTTTTCAAAATCGATATCACCATCATTAAATACATAATTAATAATGATTTTAGAGTTTTTTTTCTATAATTTTTCCAACACCAAAAATATACGATCCCAAAACCGACTTGAATCTCTAATTCGATCCACCAGACCGTCTAATAAAGCACCAAACGGCTAAGCCCTAAAACCGGGGTGCTACAACTCTCCCCCATTTAAGAAATTTCGTCCCCAAAATTTACCTGGAGGAAATAGGTGTGGAAACTGTTTCAACATATCAGATTTGCGTTCCCGCGTGGCCTCCTCAACACCGTGGTGCCTCCACATCACCTTAACGAGCTCAATCGTCTTGCCGCAAAACACCTTATTGATGGTATCAAGAACTTCCACCGGTTCCTCATCATAAGATAGATTCGGTCTCAACTCAATCTCTTCCACCGGTATAACATGCGATGGATCCGACTTATACCTCCGTAATACCGAAACATGGGACACATCATGAATCTTCCCCAACTCTGGAGGTAACCTTAAACGATACGCAACAGGACCCACACGCTCAACCACCTCGTATGGCCCAATAAACCTCGGGCTAAGCTTCCCTTTCTGCCCAAACCGCAACACCTTTTTCCAAGACGACACCTTCAAGAATACCTAATCACCTACAGCGTACTCTATATCCCTATGCTTCAAATATGCATAGGATTTCTGGCTATTCGCAGCCGCTTTTAAGCGCTCACATATCAACTTTACTTTTTCGGTTGTGTCTTTCAGAACATTAGGCATAGATACAAAATTTTCCTCCGCTTCTGCCCAACACATAGGTGTATGACATTTCCTACCATACAACACCTCATAGGGTGCCATCTGTATGCTAGCATGATAACTGTTGTTGTAAGCAAATTCCACTAACGGAAACTGCTTCTCCCACGTTCCCTGGCACTCAATAATACAACACCTCAACATATCCTCGAGAACCTAGATCACGCGCTCCGACTGACCATCTGACTAAGGATAATACGAAGTATTGAAATTCAACCGTGTTCCCAAAGCACGATGCAAACTCACCCAAAACCTTGCAGTGAACCGCAGATCCCTATCTGAAACTATAAATTTGGGAACCCCGTGCAAACGCACAATCTCAAAAATGTACAATTAAGCCAACTTGTCCAAGGTATTCATAGTATGCACTAGCACAAAATGAGCACACTTCGTAAATCGATCCATAATTACCCAAATGGAATCCTTTTTGGTCGGCTTCAAAGGCAGCCTAGACACTAAATCTATGGTGATTCTTTCCCACTTATATTCCGGTATCCTCAATGGTTGCAACAACCCGGAAGGAAACTGGTGCTCAGCCTTTACCCGCTGACAAACCATACACCGAGCAACGAAATCAGCCACATCTTTCTTCAGTCCAATCCAATAGCACTCATCCTTCAACCCTCGATACATTTTAGTACTACCGGGATGCATAGCAAAAGGACTAGCATATGCCTCAGTCAAAATAGTATGCCTCAACTCCTCGTCTTCAAGCACCACTATTCGACCTTTAAAGCACAACATCCCATCATCACTAAAATGAAGATCTGTAGGATTCCTATCCCTAATATCTTCCACATGAGGTACCAAACTCCCATCATACAGTTGCTTCTCCTTAATCATCTGCGACAAGGACGGCTTAACCTACAACTCAGCCAACAAACCCCCGTCATTCATCACACTCAACCGAGCAAACATGGTTCTCAACTCCACAACCGCTTTTCTACTCAAAGCATCCGCCACAACATTGGCTTTCCCCGGATAATACTCAATGGTCAGATCATAATCCTTAAGCAACTCTAACCATGTGCATTGCCTAAGATTCAGCTCCTTCTGTGACATCAGATATTTCAAACTCTTATGATCCGTATAAACCACACATTTCTCACCATAAAGATAATGCCTCCAGATCTTCAAGGTAAACACAACCGCAGCAAGCTCAAGATCGTGAGTAGGGTAGTTACGTTCATGCACCTTCAATTGCCTAGATTCATACACCACTACGTTACCCTCTTGCATTAACATGCAACCAAGCCCAACATACGATGCATTACTATAAACAATGAACTTCTTTTCTGATTCTGGTTGAACCAAGACCGGAGCTCGCGTCAAGGCTTCCTTCAACCTTTCGAAAGCTCGCTGTCCATCCTTCGTCCACTCAAACCGAACATTCTTCTGTAGCAACTTAGTCAACAGAGCCGCCAAATTGGAAAACCCTTCCACAAACCTTCAATAGTAACCCGCCAAACCAAGGAAACTCCTAACCTCCATCACTGACTTGGGCTCCTTCCAACTCATTACAGCCTCAACCTTATATGGATCGACACGAATTCCTTCGGCCG
Source organism: Hibiscus mutabilis (assembly GCA_019671005.1). NCBI lineage: Eukaryota > Viridiplantae > Streptophyta > Magnoliopsida > Malvales > Malvaceae > Hibiscus > Hibiscus mutabilis. The sequence continues at coordinate 19,106,230 of CM033732.1, forward strand.
ATACAACATACCTGATGAACACAACTTCCCTAAGCTAGAACTCACATTTGCTTAACTTAGCATAAAGCTGATTAGCCAACAGCGTCTGAAGCACAATTCTCAAATGTCTATCATGGTCCCCCTCGGTACGAGAGTACACAAGGATATCGTCGATAAACACAACCACAAACTGGTCTAAAAACTCATGAAACACACGGTTCACCATGTCCATAAAAGCAGCTAGTGCATTGGTCAAACCAAACGGCATCACAAGAAACTCGTAATGCCCGTACCTCGTACGGAAGGTTGTTTTGGGTACATCCACCTCCTTAACCTTTAACTGGTAGTACCCCAACCTCAAATCTATCTTGGAAAACACCGAGGCTCCCGTGAACTGATCAAAAAGGTCATCTATCCGCGGTAAGGGATACTTGTTCTTTATTGTCAACTTTTTTGGCTATCGGTAATCTATACATATCCGTAACGTACCATCTTTCTTCTTAACAAATAACACCGGTGCTCCCCACGGTGAAATACTGGGTCTAATGAACCCACGATCAAGTAACTCCTGCAACTGCGTTTTTAATTCCTTTAACTCCTTCGGGGCCATACGGTACGAAGCAATCGACACTGGCATTGTACCCGTAAAGACCTCGATGCCAAACTCTACTTCACGGTTAGGTGGCAACCTGGTAATTCCTTCGAAAAAACACCCAGAAACTCACATACGGTGCGAACATCCTGCACCCTCAACTCCTTTAATCCATGATTCATAACATAGGCCAAGTAAGCCTGACATCCCGAAACCAACATTCGACTTGCTTCCAAAGCCGAAACAACATTAGACAAAAACTTGGCATTCTCACCAACAACCACCTCCTCATAATCATCTGACAACCTCAAGGATATCCGTTTGGTCTCAAAATCCACCACAGCCCAATGTTCGGTTAACCAATCCATACCCAAAATCACTTCAAAACCATGGAATGGTAACTCCATCAAGTCCACGGCAAACACATGTCCTTGAACCATTACCGGACACCTACGATACAACCTCCTAACCACGAATGTCTCCCCAAGAGAACTAGTCACTCTAACACACACATTAAGAATTTCAATAGATATATCAAGTAACTCAGCATGCTCACTCAAAATGTATGAATCAGTAGAACCAGAATCAACCAACGAATACAACGACAAAGACTGTAGGGTAAAAGTACCTGCAATCACATCGGTGTCATTGCGACCCTCACAGTGTGCATACACCCTAGCCGGTCCACCTCCCTTAGGCTGGATAGCAACAGTATGAGCCATAGTCCTCTACCCACCATCTCGATGCTGAAACAGTCTGCGGCCACGACCACGACCTGCTATGGAGTGACAACAGGTACAGCACCCTGCCCACCTCGAGCCAACAACAGACAATCACGCCTTTGATGGTCGCTTGACCCACAACTCCAACAAGCATTAGTCACAACAGGATCATGTGCCTGACCCTCCCTGGCCAAACGCGGGTAATTCGCCTCAAATAATCTCGGGATCCACAAACCCAACAAGTGTTACACGATGCTCTAACCTGGGCACCATGCCCCTGGATTTCATGTCCCACAACACCTCCGCCATGCCCCGGCTCTGGGAAAAACCTCCTATCACAGTGTCTCTTAGCCTGACTACCGCTATAACCTGAGTCAACAGCTCTCTTACCCGAGCTAAAACCTTGGGATCCATAAGCCAAACCTAAATTCTACTCTACATCCTTGGCCCACGAAACCAACACATCAAAATCAGTGTAATCAGTAGCAAGCATGTATGCCTTAACATCATGCACAAGCCCATAACAGAAATGATCACATTGTGTACGCTCGTCAGGAACCAACTCAGGCGCATACTGACTCAACCTCACGAACTGCACCTCATACTCCACAATAGACATACTGCCCTCCACCAGAGCCATAAACTTGCATTTCTTCTCGTCGTGATATTTGACCCCCAAAAACTTATTCCGAAAAGCCTCACAAAAAAATCCCCAGGTCACATCATCGGTCACCATACCAGATATCGTGGTAGTCCACCATGTATAGGCATCACACTGCAGTAGGAAAACAACACAACCCAGCTTACAAGAATCGGTACACCCCATCTGGCCCAGTATTCTCTCAGTACTGGCCAACCAGCCCTCAGAAGCCTCAGATGACAAACCTCGAAACTCAACTCCACCCAAACTACGAAAACGTTCAAGCGGCAAACCTTGCCCATCAACCAGTGGTGCTGGCACACGAACACCTGCAACTGCTGCCTAAAAAGCACCGGTCATGGCTTGTATCAATGGTGCCATATCACCCATCCCTGGCCCAGCCGGCACAGGTGGTACTTGTTCCACTCCCTCTGGTGGAATAGGTGGGGGCGGTGGCAACCTTCCAGGAGGCATAACATCTCCCTTAGTCTCATGCCCAGTGGCAGCAACAAATGTACCCGACCGCAGCTCTCTCTTCGGTCCCATCGTGCTAAAATATATCTAAGGCATGATAATCATTTCAAAATAAAACAGTCAAGCTAGCCTCAAGCAAGGATCCAAGACTTTCATTTAAAAATCAAATTTACAAGACTATAATAATAAGGCAATGGGTACCCCAAAATTTTTCCCCGGCATGGCATATATAACCGACATACATATCAATCACCGTACAAATCAAACAACAGGGCATAACTCACGGCAACAATGCAACCTTACTAACTCCCAACTTTCGTAGAACCTGGCTCTGATACCACTAAATGTAACCCTCTCGACCCGGCCTAGACGCCCAACCGAATTGAGACAGCTACATTAGGTTTGTCGAAGCAAACCGTAAAAATATAACAAAAACTGGTCCATTTTTTTTCTTTTATCTTGTTTAAATACCAGTTATTAATCCTATATGTTCATGCTGACATCAGGTGAAACTTCAACTCAATCGGGCATCGATTTGACATCCAAATGTTCACAATTACAATTTAGGGACCAAATTGCAATTTTAGAAAATTAAAGGTCAAAAACCCACTTTTATATTACCAAACTTTAATTAGTCATATTCCATGCATATATCTCAAATTTTAGCTCAATCCAACTATTCAATCATAAGCAATTGCATTAACAAGATTCAGGGACTAAATTGTAAAGATGGCAAAACTGCCCAAAGTGACATTAACGAAAATAATGGCCGTCCGTACCGATACAGGTAAGCCCATATCAATACGGGTTGAAACTCCTTTTTTCGGTACATCACCATATCGAATGGATACGCCTAACTAAAATACCTAACTTTTAGAATATTATTAACCGTACTGATACGACTCTTCAAGTGTTTCAGTACACGGGTTCGAGTTGAAAAAGATGATTCCAAAGTCTAAAACTAGTATCGAAACACCCATACCCGTATCGGTACGCCAGGCCAAATTTTCCTAGGCGTATCAAAACGCACAAGCTTGTACCGATCCCACAAGCTTGAAAATACCTAGCAGTATCGATACGGCCCCCCGCATATCGGTACGCCTGGACCTGTGATGTCACATTTGGCTGGTTTTTTTCCGAAAGCATACTCAAACTATTTCAACATGCTCATGATACAACACCAACATACCAAACATATCACAAGGATTCAAGCTTCACAAATTCAACATCATAACATGGCATCATGAGTCAAATGATGATCTATAGGCATGCTCCCTATTATGATCTAACCAACATATCAAAAGACAAACCAGCACCAAAATCAATCCTTGAAGGCCATTTACAATCCAAGAGCAACTAAAGAAACATGCTCAAATAGGGAGTTCAACAAGTCATCTCCCAAAACGAAAACAAGAACCCCATTGCCTTTATTCTTATAGTCTAGTCCAACATACTTTGTTAACCAAGTCTTGCTAGGATCCCCTTGCTTCTTGTTGCCTTCCAAAACTTCAATTATCTGCATTGATGGACAATGAGTGCATAAGCACACTAGGCTTAGTGAGGAGTGCTCAAAAACAAACACCATCAATGCATTTTAACTCATTTACTTAACATCATCCTTTAAAACATCATGCCCTTTTTAAACATGCACTTTACATCATTAAAACCAGTATATTAAACCATATGCTACATGTATCATTAATCAACAGCAAGTCACAGTACAAACCCTCTACTTAAGCCTTCACATGCATTACTACCAAATGCAAAGCTCAAGGAGAAACATGTATAAGACACATTATACAACATAAAACATTCCAATGATACATTAACAATTATATTGGCTTACAAGTTATCATTAAACAAGTCCAATAACAAAAGAGTTCATCGGATACACGGATTCAACAAGTGCTAACCCAAAACTTCAAGCCATCTCAATCGAAATAGCGATACAATCTCAATCGCTGTACATTAATAATCGGGTACACTTTCAACCCACGGGGACACCAACCCCTTTCATCGGTTAGATGCTTAACCCACTAATGGGAGTTTTTGGTACCATATAACCCCTCAACCATTAGGGTACTTGGATGGAGTATTCGGTACACCGTATAAACCCCTCAAAATCGAAGGTGGCTTATTTACAATGCATTCAATCCTATGGCCAGCCAACTATATCCGATAACAATTTTAAAACCACATCACTTGCAAATATAATTAACTATTTTAACATTTACCTCACTGTTTTTAACAAGCATTAAACCATGCCATTTATCCAAAGCAAAGACCATGCTTTAGAACACAAGTATAAACCATACTTACAAGGATCACTTACCATGTGCATCTTTCAGCAAAACATGCTTAAAAATAGTATATCAAATACTTTAAAACATGCTTAAACAGTAGGTAACATGTAATCAAAACAAGTGCATAAAATCATTTCGACTTAGCACGTCCGAGAGAGTAAAACCACTTTATACTTACTTTTGAGTCTAGGTAAGCGTTTCAAGCTCTACCTTAACTCCCAAAACTCTGTTCCAAAACATCAACACGCTTTAAACCACGTTTTCACTCACCGATACGCGAAACCTCGATTCGCCGATGTGAAATCAAGTATCCGAAGCCTCCAACGCTTCTCCAATCACTTTCGGATCAATCTCCCCTGCTTTATCCACAATAAAACAGAGGATTAATGCATCATAATGCATTCTAGAAATAGCAACCACAATCCTTCTCAGATGTCCACAAAACCTTCACAAATAACCCTCTACAGCAACCGAAAACATAACCAAAACACTTCGATTCGCAACCTAGCCAACATCTATCAATCTAACATCATTTTCAACATAAAAACACATCTAAAAACAAATCCAAAACAACCTACCACCTCCAACAACCTTACAACCACAAAAGCACCACAAAACCTGAAAACTAACAACCTAAACAAATAGAGATTCTTAAGTTTCGGGATTCCATTGATAAAAATCACTTATCAACATTATTAAACATCCAAAATATAAATCAAAACATCCTTAATTACTGGAAAACAGACCCAATCCGTGAATCAACTCATTTTCCCCACATAACTCAATTAACCATTAAGAAATCAACAAAATCATATTAGGAACACAAAAACAATGATCAAATGCTTGGGAATTTTAGTAAAGAACCATACAATAGAGGAGAGATCTCATACCTTACCCCTATTGTGAAGTTTCTCCCTCAATTGATTTGTGAAAAGCTAAGAAAACACAAGATTATTGTAAGATTTTGCGTAAACAATCTTTATAAAACAATTTGAAACAATAAAATCAAGTTAGAAACCACCTCACCTCTGGAAATTTGGTGAAAACCTGAGTGTTTGGCTGAGGAGAGAATGGAGAGAAAAGTGGAGAGAAAAATGACGTGATTTTAGTTTTGGAAAAAACAACTAACTTTTAACAAAAATCATCTTTAATTAATAATTAAAACACATGTTAAAATATCTTCAATTAAGGGAGAAACCATCATAAACCAATTGGTAAAATAGCTCCTTAAAGATTCTAAGTATTTGACCCTTTTCATTTTATTCACTAGAAAGTTTTCAAATCTTTCATTTTGGTCACTAACCAAAATGTCCATCTTCCAAAACTCGTTTTACAAAATTGATATTACCATCATTAAATAAATAATTAATAATGATTTTAGAGCATTTTTATATAATTTTTCCAACACCAAAAATATACTATCCCGAAGTCGACTCGAATCTCTACTCTAGTCCATTGGACCGTCTAATAAACCACCAAACCGCTAAGCCCTAAAATCGGGGCGTTACAAGCCTGATTCCCTTCGGCCTTTCCTCGTTCATGATCAGGATGGTCCCCCTTATACTCGTCTTAACAAGGTTGCAAGTATTTCTGGACATGGAGTTACTTGAGTCTCTTTTGGCTCGTATATTTTGTTTTCTTGCTTGACGGGTTATTCTCGTCGTTTCTATACTTGTTACCATGTGCACTCTTTTCCCTCCATTTAGGTTATGGAAGTTTTTTAACGAGGCACAAGGTAACATTCCCATTTCAATAAAAAAAGTTTGATTTCTTTTGTACTTGAAAAAAGAGAAGTGGAGGGATGTTAAAATATTGAATTTGATAATTTTTTGGATAAACTTGAAAAAGAGTTACATTTAAGCTGTTAATAGAAAAAATAAGGGTAAACTACATAAATGGTCCCGACTTTAACCCAATTCTTTGTTGAGTTATCTAATTATGAGAAATTGCAAATAGGTCCCCGACTAATCAGGACTAACAAAGTTGGTCTAATTCCATTAAAAATAAATAGTTGATGATGTGGAAGTTAATAAAATCTGTATAATAACATATTTAACCCCTCAACTTTTACATTTTATTTTAATTTGGTCCTAAATTTAAAAGTCCATCTCTGAATATTTAAATATTACAACATTTTAGTCCCTTAAATCCTAAATTTCATCATTTTCCCTTGTGAAAAACAAACCTCCATTAACGATAAAGGTAGCCATCCATCTTCATCCCCATTTGTATGAGTAGTGAAAAATCGTTGGAGAATCAAAACCTCCATTGATGTTTACGGTAGCCATCTACAATGAGTTACCCACAGTAGGAGATGCAAACCTTTTGTTTTTAGAAGGGAAGAAGATAAAGTTTAAGATTGAATGGACTAAAATATTGCAATATTTAAATGTTGAGAGCTAAAATTTTAAATTTAGGACCAAATTAAAATAACATGTAAAGGTTAAGGGTTAAATTTGTTATTATACAGATTTTATTAACTGCCACATCATCAATTGTTTATTTATTAATAGAATTGGACCGATTTGTTATTCGCGATTAGTCGGGGGACCTATTTGTAACTTTCTATAGTCAGAGGACTCAACAAAGAATTAGGTCATAGTCGGGGGACCATTTGTGTAGTTTACCCAAAAAATAACTAACCACAAATTTCGCTAGCTATACACATTTGTTCATTTGCAGAATCTCTCCTATTTATACCTTTTTTAAATAACCTAATGTGTAATTTTTTCACCAAATCATTTACGGTACCAGACTTGTTATTCTACTGTTTACAGTTGTGCTCCCTCCATATAGTATGAATATAGGCATTCCTGTCTTTAGCTAGTAACCGATTTTGAATAACCAACCAAGCAATTTGAGGATAAAATTTCAAATTAGAATGAGGATCATAGCTTAGAGATGAAACTGAAATATTTAAAAGTTTATGGATCAATTTAGAATAGAACTCAAAGTTTAGTGCTACATTCATAACATTGAAATTCTAAAGACTAATGTAGAACTCATACAAGATGTGACAACATGAGCATAATTGATCACTCAACTAATTAGTGGATTTCAGTCAATAACATATTTTTGATAAAACATTAGGCAGATTATTCATGGATTGACTTGTTTTGATAAATTGATATAAATCTAAATTAAATACAAAATAATGTTATTTTTAGCATTATTTTACTTAAATTAAACAATGATATATGTAGGGCTCGTTCAACAACGAGTTTTGAACAAGCTTCTGGCTAAAAAGGTAGTTTCAAACCCATAATCAATATCAAACGGTTAAAAAATTAAACAAACGAGCTTTTGAAACTAGGATTTTAAACCAAAGCCAAAATGTGATGGCCTTGTTTGGTAAACAACAGTTTGAGCCACAATTAGAAGTTTGAGCTAAAATTAGAGGTTTGACCAGTCAAATATGCTAATTTGGATGTTTGGTGAATAACAGATTGGAATAACAGATTGAAGTGAAACCTCTAATTTTGAAAAAGCTGCTAATAGGAGATTTTTAAAATTAGAGGTTTTGACATAAGAGTTATAAAGACCCTTTTACCCTAAATTTAACCTTTTCTATTTTTCTATGCCACAAACAAGAATCATGCTCTTCTTTAGCAACAAAGCATGCGTTGGAAACATGAATATCATCTAGATGCACCTTATATATATTTCCTATTCTATGACCAATAAGCACAATCTTGTTAGATACAATGTCAATTATTTTGCAACCATTAGAATCAAACATGACATTAAATCCTTTATCACAAAGTTGGCTTATGCTTAACAAATTATGTTTTAGACTGTTGACATGTAAAATATTATCAACGAGTATATAAGAGTGTTTACCAATGGAACCAATTCCTTCAATGTGGCCTATGGAGTTGTCACCAAATGTCACTACTCCTCCACTTTTTAGTTTTAGCTCCAAGAATAGACTCTTGTCACCAACCATGTGTCTCGAGCATCCACTATCAAGGTACCATGAATTTGAACTTGAAGTTTGGGCCTTGTAGCAATGCTCTCCTATAAACATAGGATCAACTCTTTATTTTTGGTACCCAAATTCTTTTGGGTCCATGAGTATTAGCTGCCAAAATCTTGGTTCCCTTGAGAATCCAAGAAGTAATAAGACCAACATTATTAGAAGATAAGAGTTCCTTAGGAACCCAAACACTCCTAACATTCTTACCTTTAGAGGCCTTTGGAATCCTCTATGTTTGTACTCTTTAAATTTCCTCTTCACATAGTTGAGTTTTGAATGTTTTCCCTTTTCAAAATGGTTTGTCCCAACTTTGTTCAAGGAAGCTTTAAGATCATCCATTTCCTTTTGGTGATCATCATGAACTCTTGAAAGCAAGTTATGCAAGTCTTGATTTTTTTCAAAATCTTTTTGTTTTGCTTGCATGTCCTCAACTTTTCTTTTAAGTTCCACATTAATTTTAGATAAAGAATCATTTTGGTTTTTCAAATCCAAAATAATTTTCTTATTTTATCAAAATTGTTTCTTTAAACTCCAAAACTAGTTCATCATAAACCTCTTACAATTCATCATATACTTTTTGAAGTTCATCAAATTCAAAAGTAGATGAATTAGAGGTTACCTTAGGATTCTCTTCAAGTGCCATGACACGTAGGTTGGCTACCTCTTGCTTCTTCTTATCGGATGAGTCTTCATCACTCCAAGTAGCCACATGTGTCTTGAGCTTTTTCTTCTTCTTGAAGCTCTTATTCTTTAATTAGGGACAATCGAACTTGATGTGACCCAACATTTTGCACTCATTGCAAATGATTTGGCCATTCTCTTCTTCTTTTGGTTTGTTCTTGAAACACTCTCTTCGATGGAACTTTCTTCCTTGGTTGGATTTCATAAACGTTGTGAATCTCTTGGCTAGCATAGCCATATCTTCATCTTCTTCCTTGCTAGAATCACTCTCATCTTGTGAATATTTGAGAGTAATCCCAACTTTATTCTTTTCCACTTTCTTCTTCTCCTCATCATTCTTTCCTTGTTTCATTAGCTCGTGAGTGAGAAGTGACACCATGAGAGCATCAAGCTTTAAGGTCTTAAGATCACTGGCTTCGATGATGGCGATTTTCTTAGAATTCCATGATTCAGGAAGAGAATAAATGAGCTTTTGAACAAGATTATCCTCCGAAATGATTTCTCCATAGCCCTTCAGCCCATTAACAATGCGGATAATCGATCAAACATCTTCTTAACGTCTCCATATGACTTTATCTTTGTAATACCCCAAAATTTACTAAGTTGATTAAGTGTCATTTAGTACTGAGATAATAGCTTAAAAGCTAACTTAGTGACTAAAATGACAAAAATGCGAAAGTTGGGATTTCTTTAATTATGGGTTTTGGAAAGGAAATTTCTAAGGTTTAAAGGTCTCATGTGATAGATAGAGAATTTAATAAGTTATTCTTAAAGTTTGGTTGAATTCCAAGGAAAATTGGAATGGGATATGAAGTTTAAAAAGGTAGTGACCAAAATGTAAATTTTGAAAATTTTATGCCTAAAGTATAAACTTTGGAAAAGTTTGGGGACTAAAATTGTAATTTCCCAAAAGTTAAGGGTTTTTATTTCATACATAAACAGATCACCTAAGGGTGTGAATCGAATGCGGAATTATTGGTTTGATCTAATACTTTGATTATTGAGAAAATCACATTTAAAGTTTAAGTGGAATTCGGATACCCAGACCGAACTAGAAAATTTTGAAATTTTTCCATATGATAGAGAAAGGTTATAAAAGTCATTTCCAAGTGTTGGAAATATTTTTAGTTCGATTCAAGATGAATCCTACAATTTATTTCTGAGTAAAGGATTATTTATGGTATATTAGATCGAATGAAAATTTTGGAGACTGATTCAAAGGCTATGGAAAAGTCATAAAATGTTATTTTAAGAATATTTTATTATAGTTGGTTGGATTCCAACTAGATTTAGTTGAATTTTTGCAAGAATGGCAAACTAGTAAATAAAAACTAGTTGGAGGGCAAATTGGTCATTTGGCCGTAACAAAAATTTTGAAATATTTAAAAGGTTATAAGGGCAATTTTGGAAAGATAAAATGGAAGATTAAATCTTAGCCCTTGATTGATGATAAAATCAATCTCAACCATTGGATAAAAGGGCAAAATTGTAATTTCACTATTAAATGAATTTAAAATTCATTTAATAGATATATGTGTAAAATAATGGTGAAAAGATGAAGATTTTGTTCATCTTTTCCAGCCAAAAATGTGAGGGCTAGGGAAAGAAAGAAAAAAATTCCAAGCTCGATTCAAGCCTAAAAGCTCAATTTTCAAGTAATCTCTTCAACTACAAAGTTGTTCTACTCTTCAAGCTCTATCTTTTGATATCAATAATTCATGGAATCCATGATTTATTGATGAGAATTTACATGAGAAAGAAATTAGGGTTTATGGATCAATTTGGAGCTTTTGAGATTTTATGATTCCATGATTGAATTCAAGTTGAAATCAAGCTAGTATGATGTTAAAATCATGATATTGAATTGGGATTTAAGTTTTACACGTTTTGATTATTATGAAGATGATTAGGGTTTATGGATTCAAGTTTAATTTAGGGTTTCTGATGTTGAAATAATGATCTAGTAAGGTTGAATTGTTGTTTGGAAGCAAAACCCTAAGTTAAATTGTGTAGGGACCATTTCGGCAACTTGAAAAGTTGAAGGACCAAATCTGAATTTTTAGAATTTGGAGTGTATTTTTGTTATTAATGATGTTAGAGATAAGAAAATGAAGTTAGAATGCCAAATTGATGTTGAATTGAATTAGTGACCATTTTGACAATTTGTCAAAGTTAAGTCACCAAATTGAAATTGAAGTTTTGTATGGGGTTAAATCTGATTTTTAGTTGTAATGATGGAATTAAGGTAGTAATGTTGAATTGAGGACTAAATTGAAAAGTTAAGAAGCATGAATCCTTATCTTTGCATTTTAGTACCCATTTCGGTAAATAAGGAAAATTAGGGAGAATTATTGTGAATAATTATTTGGTGAAGAATGTGATGAGTTGGTGGTTTAAAGCTAGTGATTGGACTAAATTGAAAAGTAGAGAAGTAAGTATAAAAGTTGAAGTTGTTTATGGAAGTTGTGTAGAAAAATTGGTTTATGGCAGTAACTTTGAAAATTCACCATAAATTCTACAAAAATGGTTAGAAGGTAAATTTTATACCGATGTAAAGATTTATTTGTCTAGTTTCGTGTCCAACAAATGGAAATTGATTTCGAGTTCCGAATAAAAAGATATGAATTTTTAAGTGGTGAAAGGTCAGAAAATAGTATAGCAGGTTGTTCTGAAATTCAATACTGGAAATTGACTTTGAAAATTCGCCATAAATCGTACAATTTGAATTTGGGATATTAATTTATATGGTTGAAAAGCTTATTGAATCTAGTTTCTTTTAGAACAAATAGAATTGAATTCTGAGTTGTACATTATTTTAAAGAAATATTTCTTTGGAGGTACTGCAAACTGCCAGAAAATGAGAATTGATACACTTTGTATCTAAGGTTGATTAGTAAGCTTGAAAAGGGTTAATGGAAGTTCAAATTGTTCACTAAGGACCATAACGAGTTTTTGAACAATAGAAGGAAGAAAAGAAAATATTTGGAGATTTTGTATTCGAATGATTATATTGGACAATATGTAACATATTGTTAGATTGGGATCTAACAAATATTTTACTTATTTGAATTATGAAGTTAAGTTCGAATCAAGGGAGGTTCAAGGTACAATGAAGGAAAGGATCGAAGAGTACTTAGTGAGGCATACTAATACATGGCCCAGGTGAGTGCAATGCATACATAACATTATACATAGATGTTTTATACATCACCGCTAAGACTTGCGATGAGTCTACTTGGTTTACATATTGTCATGATAATTATGTCATTGATCATACATTTGACATACTTTAATTATGTCAAAGGTTGAAAATAAATGCATTGATCACTAGTTATTGATGATGATTTACTATTAATGTTATTCGGTTATGAACTGCTTCATGTTAATATAATATGATATACATTTCCATGGATGAAATATTTGATGATATAAAGCCCAAGTATGATATAGAGGTTCAAAGGTATAGTTGGCTAGCCATAGTGTCATAAACAGCTGTATAAAGATTCTAAGTACTTCAGGTAAAGTGCAAATTTTAGAAATACTCATTGAGGAGTATACTTATGCATGGTTTGAGTATTCGGACTTATTACGGGTGCTAAGGCTAAGCACTTTAGAGTAATTTCATAAGAACTCAATGAGGGATATATTGTATACTCTGGTAAGTATACAGAAGCACTTCGGTGCTAAGCAATTCCGGTAGAGTGCAAATAATATACATACTCAAGAAAGGTTGGGTATGAGAGGATGACTCGTGTACATAGAATCTCTTAATTCGATACCTTGGGCTAAATAAATTGAAAAGAATCGAAAAGAAACATGAAGATAAGCTTGAAAGCTTGCAAATAGAAATGGAAAAAAGTTATGAGTAAGCATTGAAAGCTTACGGATGGAAATGGCAACGGTATTGGTAAGATCTAATCTTATCACTTTGATATACATATTTATTTATGTTAAAGAGCATATAATGGTAAGGTGATCATATGCATTGTTAATCATTAATACTGATATTATGACAATTTCACTTGAATTCGAATTATTGCCTCACTAAGTAAATACTTAGCGTGTAACTGTGTTACATGTAGGAAAGAAGAAATGATTGGAGTAAGGAGCATATATGGAAATCATCAATCAATAACAGGTACATCAACATCAGTAAGATATCTTTTAGTATTGTTTGATATTTACTAGTTGGCAAGTATATTAAAAGGGCATGCCTGCTCTGATAGAATTGTGTTTTATTTAGTATCTGGATGAATTTTAAATCAGTCAGTTTTTAGGCAGTTTAATTAATTATATCAAGACAAATTAAATTGATAAGTTGCTGCCTGAAAATAAACTCGATTTGAAGATGAAAATATTACTTTTAAACTTTACGTGAATAACTAGATTTGTAAATAAAAACTAAATAAATTGTAATATTTTTAAAGAAACAAAATTTTACCGAATTACAAATGTAGAGGGTTTTACGAATATTTTGTGATACCTCCGACTCGTATTCAGTGTGGATACGGGAAAAAGGGTGTTACATTTATTGGTATTAGAGCTATAGGTTTAACCAATTCTCGGCCTAAATGGAAATGGTTTTATGTTAAAAAGAGTATACATGCCACTAGGATATCAATATTACCGATCTGATGTTTTTATGATCCGATTGATATCGCTCCTTACTAATGTAAATTGGGAGGAATTATAAGAAATATTTGAGCCAAGAAAGCGTGATGAACTGGCAAATTGGAATCTTGGAAGGAATCAAGAGTAATACCAATAAGGTTAATGACAACCCTTCGGATAAATTGGAACAAGAAAGGGGTACTGGTACAACAAGAAGTGCTTGTGCCTAATTAAGGAACTGAAAAGTTCAGAAACACCTGAATTGAAAGGAAAAGCCGATTAAGGTCCAGTGATTGTTGATTTATAACTAAATAATCTAATGATTACACTGGAAAGATTCCTCTGTTTGGATACCGAGAAATTGGATGAAGCTATTTTGTTGCTCCGAAATTTAAGCTAGATTAGAAAATCATCTGAATTTGCTTCATAGCCAGGATTGCACATATCAGTCTGAGTTTATAACATCAGGACTGATAAAGATTGGGAGGATTCAAAAATCATAGAAGGTACATCTCATCTTTTTGGATAAACCTGTAATGATGTTGATGGGTCCTAGCTTTACACATTCGTATATAAGTACGAAGTTGAGTGGTGAACGAGATATCCTTTTAGGACCCATTTTAAGTAATATAGCGGTCACGAGTTTGTTGGGTTGTAATGTAAGGGCGAGCTGAACATGTGGAATTGCTCGATAAAAACATAAGAAATAGAGTTCCCGATAAATTTAATGGAATTATCTTTTGAGGAGTCTAAGATGATTGTGGGCATGAATTGGTTACCTTCCTATCAGGTCATGATGAATTGGTGTTTAAAGTGATTAATATTGAAAAGCATGGAAAGCACAAAAATAGTAGTAGTTGATAAAAGGGTAAATCCCTTTTCTAATGTAATTTTAGTTTTTTTATTAAGGAAATTGTTGTTATAAGGTTGTCAAGTTTTCTTAGCAAATTTAGTGGATACTCGGGCTGTTGAAGTTAATTTGAAAAATAATTCGACTGTCCAAAAATATCTGGATGTATTCCCAGATGGGTTACTCAAAATTACCTCTAGATTGAGAGGTGAAATTCAAAATAAATAAGTTACCAGGCATTTCGCCTAAATTAATGGCCCCGTATAAAATGGCTTCAACCAAACTTCGAGATTTAAAGGTACATTTTGCAAGGAATGTTAGGTTGATGTGTTATAAAGTCAAGTGTGTCATCTTGAGGGCACACCAGTGTTAATTGTGAAAGAGAAAGACCAATTTCCATCAGCTTGAGAAGGTAATAGTAAAGAATAAATATCTTCTTCCAAAGACTGATGATCTTTTAATCAGTTAAAAGAAAGAAAAAGAAATTCTAAAAACAGCTTTTCGGACTCGGTATGAATACTATGAGTTCATGATGATACCTACGAAATTTATAAGCCTAATGAACCAAGTATTCTAATTTTGCTTGGACCAATTTTTGGTAGTGTTCATTGAGTATATTTTGGTCTATTCGAAGGAAAAAGGAAGAATAAGATGCCCATTTTTGCATTGTTCTTCAGACCTTTCGAGAAAAGAAGCTATATGCTAATTTGTTAAAGTGTGAATTTGGTTGTTAAAAGTTGTTTTATTAGTTATGTTGATTTGGCAGTGGGAATAAGAGTAGACCCCAAGAAAGTACAAATTATAGTTGAATGGAAACCTCTAAAGAATGTTTTAGAGGCTCAGAGTTTATTGATGATTGCCTCCTCATTGACCAAGCTATTGAGGAAAGAAATGCCATTCAGTTGAACAGATCAATGCTAAGAAAATTTTGAGACATTAAAGGAGATCTTAATAGAAGCCACAATACCAGTACAACCAGAATCGGGTAAAGATTTTGTGGTGTATAGCAATGCTTCGCATAACGATTTAGGATGTGTACTTATGCAAGAAGGAAAAGTAATGCTCTATGATTAAGACAACTTAAGATATATGAGATAAATTATCTTACTTAGGATTTGGAGCTAGCAATGGTTGTATTTGCTTTAAAAGATATAACATCATCATTCATACAGTGAACGATGCTATATTTATATAGATTATAAAAGTTTCAAGTATATGGTTACTAAAGAAGAGTCAAACTTGACGTAAAGAAGTTGGATTGAGATTTTTAATAATTATGATATGGTCATTCACTATCATCCAGAGAAGAAGCTAATGTGATAGCTGGCGCTCTTAGTCGAAAGACGATTGTTGCCTTAAGAGCTATGAATGCAAGATTGGCATTAAAAGAAGATGGTGTTTTGATTGTCAAGTTAAGAATAAAATTTACCATATTGGATTAAATAAGATATCTTTAAATAAAAGATGAGAAATGTTGTCAAGGTTCAAATAAGTGGAAAAGAGTGAAACTGAAAACTGGGAAGTTAGGTTCGATAGATATTTGTATTATTAGGGAAGAATTTCTATCTCAATGATGGAAACTATATTTTAACCCTGAAAGAAAAGGATATTTAATATGAATTTAAGGATAAAGTATTCCTTAAAAGTTTCACCTTGGAAGAAGGTGTTATGGTTTAGACAAAAAGAAAGTTGAGTTCAAAATTTATTGGGCTATAAGAAATTGTGAAAGGAGTTAGTCTGATAGTTAAGCTTAATAGTTAGCTTTATCTTTGGAAATGAACAAGATTCATAATGTATCGATGCTCTGGAAATATTGATTAGACCCTTCATATGTTGTTACTCTGGAGAAAATAGAGATTCAGCCGAATTTAAGCTATGAAAAAGAACCGATAAAGATCCTAGCGCATGGAGTCAAAGAACTAAGAAAACAAGACAATCCCATTTTTTAAAAGTTCTTTGACAAAAATCACAAGGTTAAAGAAACGAATTGAGAGAAATAAGAAGAAAATATAAGAAAATAGTTTCCACACCTTTTGAATTAGGTGCGTGTTGAAAATTCAAGGAGGAATTTTCTTAAGGGGGATAGAAACCCTAAATCCCAAAATTTACTAAGTTGATTAAGTTTCATTTAGTACTAAGATAATAGCTTAAAAAGCTAACTTAGTGACTAAAATGACAAAAATGCGAAAGTTGGGATTTCTTTAATTATGGGTTTTGGAAAGGAAATTTCTAAGGTTTAAAGGTCTCATGTGATAGATAGAGAATTGAATAAGTTATTCTTAAATTTTGGTTGAATTCCAAGGAAAATTGGAATGGAAATTGAAGTTTAAAAAGGTAGTGACCAAAATGTAAATTTTGAAAATTTTATGCCTAAAGTATAAACTTTGGAAAAGTTTGGGGACTAAAGTTGTAATTTTCTAAAAGTTAAGGGTTTTTATTTCATAAATAAATAGATCACCTAACTGTGTGAATCGAATGTGGAATTATTGGTTCGATCTGATACTTCGAATATTGGGAAAATCGTAGTTAAAGTTTAAGTGGAATTCGGATACCCAGACTGAACTGGAAAATTTTGAAATTTTGCCATATGATAGAGAAAGGTTATAAAAGTCATTTCCAAGTGTTGAAAATATTTTTATCTCGATTCAAGATGAATCCTACAGTTTATTTCTGAGTAAAGAATTATTTATCGGTATATTGGATAGAATGGAAATTTTGGAGACTGATTCAAAAGCTATGGAAAAGTCATAAAATGTTATTTTAAGAATATTTTATTATAGTTGGTTGGATTCCAACTAGATTTAGTTGAATTTTTACAGGAATGGCAAACTAGTAAATAAAAACTAATGGGAGGGCAAATTGGTCATTTGGCCCTAATGGAAATTTTGAAATATTTAAAAAGTTATAAGGGAAATTTTGGAAAAATAAATTGGAAGATTAAATCTTGGCCCTTGATTGATGATAAAATCAATCTCAACCATTGGATAAAAGGGTAAAATTGTAATTTCGCTATTAAATGAATTTAATATTCATTTAATAGATATATGTGTAAAATAATGGTGAAAAGAGGAAGATTTGTTCATCTTTTCCAGCCAAAAACGTGAGGGCTAGGGAAAGAAAGAGAAAAAAAATTCCAAGCTCGATTCAAGCCCTAAAACTCGATTTTCAGGTAATCTATTCAACTACAAAGTTGTTCTACTCTTTAAGCTCTATATTTTGATATCAATAATTCATGGAATGCATGATTGATTGATGAGAATTTACATGAGAAATAAATTATGGTTTATGGATCAAATTGGGGCTTTTGAGATTTTATGATTCCATGATTGAATTCAAGTTGAAATCAAGCTAGTATGATGTTAAAATCATGATATTGAGTTGGGATTTAAGTTTTACATGTTTTGATTATTATGAAGATGATTAGGGTTTATGGATTCAAGTTTAATTTAGGGTTTGTGATGTTGAAATAATGATCTAGTAAGGTTGAATTGTTGTTTGGAAGCAAAACCCTAAGTTAAATTTTGTAGGGACCATTTCGACAACTTGAAAAGTTGAAGGACCAAATATAAATTTTTAGAATTTGGAGTGTATTTGTGTTATTAATGATGTTAGAGATAAGAAAATGAAGTTAGAATGCCAAATTGATGTTGAATTGAATTAGTGACCATTTTGACAATTTTTCAAAGTTAAGTGACCAAATCGAAAGTGAAGTTTTGTATGGGGATTAAATCTGATTTTTAGTTGTAATTATGGAATTAAGGTAGTAATGTTGAATTGAGGACAAAATTGCAAAGTTAAGAAGCATGAATCCTTATCTTTGCATTTTAGTACCCATTTCGGCAAATAAGGAAAATTAGGGAGAATTATTGTGAATAATTATTTGGTGAAGAATGTGATGAGTTGGTGGTTTAAAGCTAGTGATTGGACTAAATTGAAAAGTAGAGAAGTAAGGAGAAGTTAGTATAAAAGTTGAAGTTGTTTATGGAAGTTGTGTAGAAAAACTGGTTTATGGCAGTAACTTTGAAAATTCACCATAAATTCTACAAAAATGGTTAGAAGGTGAATTTTATACCGATGTAAAGATTTGTTTGTCTGGTTTTGTGTCCATCAAATGGAAATTGATTTCGAGTTCAGAGTAAAAAGATATGAATTTTTAAGTGGTGAAAGGTCAGAAAACAGTATAGCAGGCAGTTCCGAAATTCAATACTGGAAATTGATTTTGAAAATTCGCCATAAATAGTACAATTTGAATTTGGGATATTAATTTATATGGTTGAAAAGCTTATTGAATCTAGTTTCTTTTAGACAAACAGAATCAAATTCCGAGTTGTACATTATTTTATAGAAATATTTCTTTGGAGGTACTGCAAACTGCCAGAAAATGAGAATTGATACACTTTGTATCTAAGGTTGATTAGTAAGCTTGAAAAAGGTTAATGGAAGTTCAAATTGGTCACTAAGGACCATAATGAGTTTTTGAACAATACAAGGAAGAAAAGAAAATGTTTGGAGATTTTGTATTCGAATGATTATATTGGACAATATGTAACATATTGTTAGATTGGGATGTAACAAATATTTTACTTATTTGAATTATGAAGTTAAGTTCGAATCAAGGGAGGTTCAAGGTACAATGAAGTAAAGGATCGAAGAGGACTTAGTGAGGCATACTAATACATGGCCCAGGTGAGTGCAATGCATACATAACATTATACATAGATGTTTTATACATAATCGGTAAGACTTGCGATGAGTCTACTTGGTTTATTATTATCATGATAATTATGTCATTGATCATACATTTGACATACTTTAAATATGTCAAAGGTTGAAAATAAATGCATTGATCACTAGTTATTGATGATGATTTACTATTAATGTTATTCGGTTATGAACTGCTTCATGTTAATATAAATTGATATACATTGCCATGGATTAAATATTTGATGATATAAAGCCCAAGTATGATATAGAGGTTCAAAGGTATAGTTGGCTAGCCATAGAGTCATAAACAGCTGTATAAAGATTCTAAGCACTTCAGGTAAAGTGCAAATTTTATAAATACTCATTGAGGAGTATACTTATGCATGGTTTGAGTATACGGACTTATTACGGGTGCTAAGCACTTCGGTGTAATTTCATAAAAACTCAATGAGGGATATATTGTATACTCCGGTAAGTATACAGAAGCACTTTGGTGCTAAGCACTCCCGTTAGAGTGAAAATAATATACATACTCAAGAAAGGTTGGGTGTGGGGGGATGACTCGTGTACATAGAATCTCTTAATTCGATACCTTGGGCTAAATAAATTGAAAAGAATCGAAAAGAAATAGGAAGATAAGCTTGAAAGCTTGCAAATAGAAATGGAAAAAGGTATGGGTAAGCATTGAAAGCTTACAGAGGGAAATGGCAACGGTATTGGTAAGATCTAATCTTATCACTTTGATATACATATTTATTTATGTTAACGAACCTATAATGGTAAGGTGATCATATGCATTGTTAATCATTAATACTGATATTATGACAATTGCACTTGAATTCGAATTATTGCCTCACTAAGTAAATACTTAGCGTGTAACTGTTTTACACGTAGGAAAGAAGAAATGGTTGGAGTAAGGAGCATATACGGACATCATCAATCAATAACATGTACATCAGTATCAGTAAGATATCTTTTAATATTGTTTGATATTTCCTAGTTGGCATATATATTAAAAGGGTATGCCTGCTCTGATAGAATTGTGTTTTATTTAGTATCTGTATGAATTTTAAATCAAGCAGTTTTTAGACAGTTTAATTAATAATATCAAGACAAATTAAATTGATAAGCTGCTGCCTGAAAATAAACTCGATTTGAAGATAAAAATATTATTTTTAAACTTTACACGAATAACTAGATTTGTAAATAAAAAGTAAATACATTGTAATATTTTTAAAGAAACAAAATTTTACCGAATTACAAATGTAGAGGGTGTAATCACTCATTTTTGACCGGGTTTTAGTGTTATTAGTATTATTTTAATAATAATATTATTAATATAAAATTAATGAAAAATAAAAAAAAAGAGAATAAATATATTATTAAAAAAGGGAAGAAAATACGTGGAGCAGCATGCTCCACGTCACCCTATTTTCCCACCCATTGCCTATGAATACAAGGCATGGGCGCTCAATTTCACACACAAAATAGACGCCAAAAATTGCCAACAAATTGGCAAGTGAAATTGGCACCCAATTTGTGGGAGCCATGGCCGGCCGCAAGGCTGGCCGGGGTTGGGGGCAGTGCCCTCGGCCCCAGTTGGTTCGATCCAACATTCGATCGGGGTCCTATTTTGGATTCGATCTAGTTAATATTTTTAGAGAGGTCGTGGTAGATCTCGGTGGGGTTCAGTCGGGGTTCGTCATTCGAGCTCCTAGTTAGGTATATTTTCTTCCCCTTTTATTTGTGTTGTAATTTTTATAATTTAATGAAGTATTAGTTATTTTAAAATTGTATTCTTATTTTTTAGTTTGTATGTTTATGTTTTAGATTAGTATTTAATATGTTTTAAATTTGTGTTTTATATTAATATTTTATTTATGTTAGATTCGTTTTTATTTATGTGTTAGATTAATATTTATTTGTGTTTTAAATTAATATTTATGAATATTAGCATTTTATTTATGTTAAATTTATTTTTATTTATAAGTAAGATTAATATTTATGTACGTACGTTTTAGATTAGTATTCTATTATGTTAATATTTATTTGTATTGTATTTAAATTATTTGCCATGTTTTATATTTTGCTCACAAAGTTTGCATAATGGAATATATAATGTCAATGCGATGCCCTTTTATCCGAGCATAAACGGGGCCAGTATCAGGCGTAGTGATAGTGGTTGGGCGTTTACTCTCGGATAACGGGGCCTTTAAAATTTATTCGCAATTATAACCGAATTTTAAACTAATCGTCACTTTAACCCGCAAAATCCAATATTAATAAAGCGACAATTATTAAAGTACCAATTTTGGGCGGTGTGGGGGTGCTAATCCTTCCCCATCCGTAACCGGCTCCCGAACTCAAAGGTTTTGAATCTATGGTTTTATGGTGTCCGACCTACCTCAGTGGCCGGTGGCGACTCCCTTTCTTTAAATAAAATACGATATTTTCAAAACCCCACGGATAAATATTTTTATATCCCAAAGACAACAAACACTTCGAAAACACGTTTTTAGCGAAACGGACATCGCTACAGATGGCGACTCCGCTTGGGACAATTTTTTGTTTTTCGAAAACAAGAAGAGAGTCAAGCTTTTTAAAAATAATTATCGCTTTATTAATATTAGAAATTTCGGGTTAAAGTGACTATTATATTAACATTCGGTTATAATTGCGCGTTTATTTTAACGCATTTAAAATATGGCATATAAACCCGTTTTTTAAGTAGGGGAAAACGCTAATGCTTTCGTGGAGATATCGTTCTCCCGTATGGGCCTAGCAAGTACCTTTGGGGCTCGAGTACCTTATGCTTTCGTAAGGATATCGTTCCTTCGTAAGGGCATAAGCGAATGAGTCCCCCTGAATTGAACCCGGTTGAAAGGAGCCTATAATGGGTGATGATCGGGGGCCTTGCTACTCTTAGTAGAGGACATCAAGGACAATTCGGGTACCTCCTAGCACCAACACTGCATGTAGAGAACATATAGAAACCCACCCCTTTAGAGCCATGCGGATAACCTCAGGTGTTTTAGATGGGATAAATAGGGTTTTTTGTTTGTTTACCTTATTTTATTTTATTTGTCCTTTTACTTATGTATTTATTATTTTTATCCGGTACTAACTCATTTTTTGTGTTTTATTTTTATTTTTATTTTACACATACTTTTGTTGCATTATCATTGCATCCACATTACATAGAGGCGTTGATTCAAGTGGTTTGCCCGATTAGAAAATCTTTCATCATGGAAAAAAAGGTGTCTTAGGAAGGACGACATCGATCCAGTCGCGCGGCATCGATCAGAGATTAACCAACAGATCCGAAGTAACAATTTGCCGAGCAAGCGTGTAATGCCAAAGTATACACACGAGACCCTGATGGTGGACATACGACGAGTTGCAAGGCGTGTGAATGACTTAGCTACCGAAGCCGCGACTCTCCGACCTTTCGTAACCCCGGACATGGAATAAGCACCAAGGTTTATCAAGTTGCTCAGAGCTGTCGAGGAGCTAGAAGGTAGAGCTAGAGCTTATGTGTAGAACTTTGTTTTGTAATTAAGACTTTTTGTAATAGGGACTCTTTTTGTAATAAAGACTCCTTTTGTAATATGGACCTTTTTTGTAATCTGGACCCTTTAATTCCCATGAAAGTCGTTCGAAAGGGTGATTACCAGCGGAATCAACGCCTTTATTTGCATTCATGTTGCATATCATGGTGTTGATTCAAGAACAGTTCATTAAAAGTCTTTCAAAATAGAAAAAGTATGCTTTGCCGGAAACGATAATATTACAGTAACAAGTTAGGCCGAGCAAAGACCAATCGAGAAAGAAGACGGTACGATAGTAAGGCACGTGCGACGTAGAAGATTCAGTCAGGGCCGCAGAACCCCAATTTTAAATCTTCACATTTGACCGTTTTTTTAAAAAATCTCAGATTTTAATTTAACTCATTTTAAAAAAAAGAAAAAAAATTTGAAAATATTATTATTTTGCTTTGAAACTTCTTCCCTCATAAAACTTTCAGAATAATAATAATAACAAAAAGAAACCTAAAAGTTTCATTTTTTAAGTAAGTTAAAACTTTTTGATAATAAAAGGGGAAATTTTTAAACCAAATGATCCTTGAAAATTTTAATTTAAACCCCAAAAAGTTTTAAAGTACTCCCCTAGGATCGATAGAATCCATCCATGTTTAGACGTACCCAGATCTACAGAAGAAAATATATTGTCTGATGTCCTTTTCAGAAGCCACAAAAATAAAGATCACGACATCACGAGTCCATAGAATAGAATAAGAGGAGAAGACAGAGTCATCCATCATCCTGAAGACGACGTCGAGCACAGGTTTTGCTTCCCGAAGTCAAGGTCTCCAGAATAAATTCAACTGTTGCCTGTAATTCATTATTAATTTCTCGCAAACATACATTTTCTCTATTGAAAGTTTTTCAAAGACTGTTCAAGAATCAACATCGCATTTGCATGAATTCTCGCATTTATAGGGTATTGATTCCCGAAGTGGTTCCTCAAATCTCAGAAATCGTTCATAATTGGCAAAGGGTCGTCTGGTCAGATATTAGAGGGCACGGATCCAGGGTTTTGTCCCAGAACAAGATCAGAGACAATAGAAGAGGAACTATCTGAAGACTTCAGGTCAGACACGGTAAGGACACACAATACTGGTAATGAGCAAAGTAAAGTGCAAGAGTTGAAAGAAGCAGAGGGAAGACGTGATGAATCAGATGAATACTTTGACGAAAGGTAAGCGATCCATCAAACCGAAAGAAGAACCGATTAAGGATCAAAATAGAGAGCGAGATAGTTAGAATTCTACCTCCAAGTCAGCCAAATACGACAAATTGAACCCTTTTTGTGATCTGCATCAATAAACAGGCGGAAGGTATGCTTGAGTCGGGCTTTCAAAAAATAGAGCTCGGTCCAGAAGAAACTTGAGAAGCAAGTAATGAAAAGAAGTATATCTCGATTCCTGTAAGGTACACTAAACTACTCCTAATGTTCCACGACAAGAGCCTTATTACCTCGATGAAGTCTCTAGCGAAGAGACCGTCTTATCCGAGAGATTACGACACACGTGCTAGAGGCAGTTACAGTTTAGGAAGTTTGGGTCACGGTATTGAGGATTGTGGGGCCCTGAGGAATGAGTTCAAGATCTTATCGCAATGAGGATTTTAGGTTTCGAAGACGGAGTTCCCCAATTCTATAGTGAGCTAACAATCACCCGAGGGGCAAAGTTGAGGAGGAATCGATATCTAGGACAAAGTTCGAGTAATACCGAACTCAAGCGAGTTAAATTTGAAGATCGGATATAGGGGCATCCTAGGAGAGGGATATTCTTTCGAGTTCAGCCAGCTTAGATAAGAGAGAGATAACTTGGATAAAATTGAATTTGCAGAATGATCATCAGAAGCTTTCCTGAGTGTTTAAGAATATCAGAATAGATGAACGGTGTTGTCCAGTTGAAAGACGACTCGGAATATTGAAAGAAGAGAAACTAGTCAAGCAAGAATCAAGTCAGGCTGTTATCAGGTAAGTTTGAGGAAATTAGGAATAGGTACGACAGTCTCCAGAGATGAGCTACAGAATAACTTAGCCATTAACAAGAGTTTTGGAAACAAGTTTACGACAGAGCAATGACAATTCAACACTCTTCAATTGGAAAGGGCAACTTCTTGATACGAAAGACTAAGAAGGGGATGGATGAAAACCCGAAGATCGATATTACTCGAGCAGGTAAGGCAGCTCAACAAGGTGACAGGCTTAGTCAAAACATGGACCAAGTGTTGAACTACAGGGGCAAGCTGACCGGACTACTGGATGAAGTTAAGAAAGTAGGCACTGAAGCTTATCAGTAACCGTAAATATCTAATATCTGATATATTGAAACCTTTTGGCCTCAATGAATGTCGTTCTATGGGAATCACTTTTGGAATCAATACCTTATTGCATTCATATTTATATTTTAGGATTGCATTGCATTGCTTTGCACGATCTTGTCATGTTTTACATGACATTATCATCACCTTGCATTATTATTACCTTGCATAAATTTTATGAGTAATTCAAAGACCAATTAGGGTTTTATCATGGATAAAAGAATTGAAGACACTCAAAAATCAAGATTCGAGCTGTTAAAAGATGGGATTGAGAGGAAAAAGAAAAAAGAAGAAGTTTGATGCCTTCGATACAAGAAAACTTTGTTTGAACCCAGATTTGGTCATTCCTCCAGATTTCAAAGATTCCCATATTTACGCATGATGACGGAACGAGCTGCCCCAAGATTCACCTGACCACGTCCTGCAGAAAGATAGAGGGCTACATCGAGAATGAAAAATTGGTGATCCACTACTTCTACGACAGTCTAGCAGGACCTACCGTGATATGGTACAACTATTTAAGTAGAGACCAAGTGTAGTCATACGAAGAATTAACCGACGTCTTTATGGGCAATACATATATACTTTAGACCTATCACCAAGTCATCAGTATCTCCAGGGTACGAAGATGAAACCTGATGAAGGCTTCAAGAAACGTGCTTTGAGGTGGCTGTGTTTAGCGACCCAGGTACAACCTCCCGTAGATGAAGAGGAAAGTGACTTACATGCCACTTTTAATAAGATGCTCGAGAAAATAAAGGCCAGCTTTGAGGACTTAATGACAGTCGGAGAGAGAAACGAACATGCACTCTGAGACCTAAGTTTAAAGACCAGACCTGTCTAGGAGCAGAAGGAAAGAAAGAGATAAATGGGTACCACTTTCAAGGTTCTTGTGATCGTAAGAGAAGAAGACAGGTAGATTCCTCCGAATCACCGAGAAAAATTCCTCGAACAAGTACATATTTAGAGATATTCAGAGTATTCCATATGGCCTAATCTGGTCAAGGGTTAGTACCTTACCTCCGGGCCGATAAAGATTACACCCAGCTCATCTGCCCACAGTTTTAATCCATACAGTGCATGTGGGTTCTACATTAAGGCACTAGGGCATGGCACCAAGAAATTTAAGGTTGTTAATAGAAGAAATCAAGAAGTTGGTTGACGAGGGAGTCATGACAAGAATTGACCCAGCAAGGAAAAACAATAGAAGTGGCACAAGCCTACACTACAAAGGACCGGAATGAGTTAGTACTCGGGAGGTAGTCCGGAGGTCCCTATGGTTTTCCCATCAGTTCACAAAGAAATGCTCAATGCTTTGAAAAAAAGAAAAAAACTCTCAAACAGATATTTTTAGAATTAAAAATCACATTTCCATTTAGAAAAGCATTTTTACATTCTTGATTCTTTAAACATTTTATTTTTATAGGGTAGTTTTGTTCTCCCATATGCATATACACGTATTTTTTAATGGACACATGTATATATCATTTCTATACCAGGTCCTCGAATTTTGAATGCAACAATACATTTGCTTTAAACCCAAAGATCAACTCTAAGTTACATATATTTAGAAGAGATTGAATGTTGGGGGGATACTGTAAATGTGAGTATCTGCTAGTTTACTTAGGCCAACAGAGGAACAAAGCGAGTGTTTAGACAATGGGCAGTTCCCATTTTAAGAATTTATCTTCTCAGGCACTTGTCGTTTAAGATCCTTGAAACGAAAGTTGACCTTAAACCCCTACCCCCTAAAGGCATTCTCAGGACATCTGTGAATTTGACAACGAATGATATTCTTTTACTTTACCAGAAGACAGAGATGAGTCCAGACAGATTGGATACGAAGATCAGAAAATCATCAGAAGAAAGTGGTTGAAAACAAGGATATGTCCAAACGAAAAACCAAAGAAAAGAAGAGAAATGGTAATCAGAAGGCCGAAGCAATCCAGATCGAGTAAATATCAGAAGAGCTGCAGAGAGGCAAGTAAATTCGAGCATAAGATATCATCAATACCTAGTATAGATACGTGTTGATTCGAGGATACATTTATAGACTCGAATAAGAAGAAAGAGATTCAATGCTAAAAACCCAAAAGGGGCAGTCTAAAAAAGAGAAAAAAAGAAAAGAAAAAGAGAAAAAAAAGAAAAAAAGAAAAAAAGAAGAAAAAATGAGAGAAATAAAAAGAGGAAGAAAAAAGGAAAAAGAAAAGAAAAAAAGAAAAAGAAAAAGGAAAAAAAAAGAAAAAGAAAAATATTGTCTATGCTTCACACACAGATTAAACAATACAAGAATGAGACTTCAACTATGAGCAAGAGACACAAGGAATCCACATTTCAAGTAAATATCAGTTTTGAAAATTAGTATAGAAGCTCGAATTGAAGCCAAGTCAAGACAAGTCGGCCCGAAGATTGCCAATTTTGAAAAAGGAAATGACCTCTAGGGTGAAAACCCAAAAATGGGCAGTCTAGAGTGATCCTGAAAATGAAGAAAAAGAGTAGTTTACTTGAGCCTGCTGGCATCAATATCCAACCAAAATACACTGAAGGAAGTGACCTCTAGGGTGAAAACCTAAAAATGGGCAGTCTAGAGCGATCCAAGAGAAAAAGTGAAAAAGAAGAAAAGAAAAAAGAAAAGAAAAAAGAAAGAATAACATTTCATCTGGGCGTGCCAATCACAATAATTCCCAGAAATGTATTCGTAGTCCTTCATTCAAGAAATCTCAGTTTCGAGGAGTATTGGAGGATCAAACATTATTGAACAAAAAATGAACATCAGTATATAGCCAGAATGCAAGACAGCCTACAGTAAAAAGAAAGGAAATGAACTCTAGGGTGAAAACCCAGAAACGGGCAGTCTAGAGTGATCCAAAAAGGGGAAGGAATAATGGGCATATCCAAGTTACACAAGTACAAAAATACTGTTTCACTTAACCATAAACCAAAGGCCTACATTACAAGCCCCAAAGACCATTCTGGTCATCCATAGATATCCAAGTTGAATGAGAATGTCTTCAGATTTCATTCCGCCTATAAGGGTTAACTTTGCTTCAAGGAACGTCAAACTTCGAAGTGCTTGATCGACGCCCAAATGAAGGAAGGATGGGGCATGGTGAGATAGTGAGGTTAAGAGTGCCACCTTAAACGGGGTAGAAACTAGGTAGGGTTGTTCCTCTCAAAAGCCTATTAGACCAGAAGAAACTATACATTGGCATATATCTCCACAATGGTCAAGATCTTCTAAATATGCGATTCATTAGAGTTGATCTCTGGCAACTTGAAGCAGATGCGCTATGGTGTTTGATATTTCGGGGGCAAACAGGTTTTAAAAGGTTTGACATTTTTTCCAAAGTTTTGATGTTTACCATTTCCCCCAAACATTAGTATTTAAAAAATGTTTGGCAATACACTTCGAATTTTGTTTACCATTCTCCAAGCATTATTTAAAAAAAATGTTTGGTCTTTAAAAAAGAAGAAGAAAAGAAAAATGTTTACCATTTGTTCCAAACAATGTTTTCAAAATGTTTGGTATCCCATCCAAGTTGTGATTTTCGAAATGACTGTTATCTTTTCAAACAATCACTATTTTTTGAAATATAATCAAGTAAATTACCTTTTGCATTACTTTAAAAATGAATGATGATGAGATCTAAAGCATAGGGACTGGGAGTTAGTTCCCGTTGAAGTGCTACGAGAAGATCAAGGATGAGCTCAGGGGATGGAAGCATTTTGGCTCACCCTGGTGACTAGAAATAGATCAAGGCTCTGTATGATGGGTCAGAAAATTCAAAGCAGTGGAGCCCGTGGTTGAATGGGGCAACGCCAAGCGAAGAAGATGACAATGGTTCTTATAAGAATAATATAAGAACCAGAGGATCATTTATGAAGACAAGAGATAACCCTGAAGACAAGAAATCCTTTCGCACAAAAGGTTTAAAAGCATGTTCAAATGAGGATTTAAGAGCCTACAGTGAAGAAGTAAAGAGATGAAGAAATCTGAGGAGCGACCTTTCAGGGTGTAAGACTTTAGAACAAAAAAGGGGTTGAAAGAAAAAAGGAAAAAAAGGAAAGAAAGAGAGGGAGAAGAAAAAAGAAAAAGAAAAAAAATAAGAAGAAATTGACGGAAAAAGAAAAAAAGAAAAAAGAAAAAGAAAATGAGAAGAGAAAAAGAAACAAAAAGAAGAAGAAGAAAGCACGACATTGCATGCATCATATAGATAGAGGCATGTCAATTTTGCTTGTTCCTAGACAGGTATTTGAAGAATTGTCAAAGAATTTACTAAAGAAAAGAAAGATTGGCAGCCATAGCGGTGTGAGGCCCAGACGTTAAATCCTTCGGGTCATTGATAAATCCTTCGGGCACGATGTTATGTCCTTCAGGCCACCAATAAGTCTTTCGAGCATGGTGATAAGTCCTTCGGGCCATCAGTAAGTCCTTCGGGCATGATGCGGCAGCATTTAGTAGCGTGAGTCCAGAAAGATCGGCAGCTATAGCGGCATGAGGCCCAGACGTTAAATCCTTTGGGTCATCGGTAAGTCCTTCGGGCATGATGTTAAGTCCTTCGGGCCACCAATAAGTCTTTCGAGCATGGTGATAAGTCCTTCGGGCCACCAATAAGTCTTTCGAGCATGGTGATAAGTCCTTCGGGCCATCAGTAAGTCCTTCGGGCATGATGCGGCAGCATTTAGTAGTGTGAGTCCAGAAAGATCGGCAACCATAACGACATGAGGCCCAGATGTTAAATCCTTCGGGTCATCGGTAAGTCCTTTAGGCACGATGTTAAGTCCTTCGGGCCACCAATAAGTCTTTCGAGCATGGTGATAAGTCCTTCGGGCCATCAGTAAGTCCTTCGGGCATGATGCGGCAGCCTTAGTAGTGTAGGTCCAAAAACGTCAACAACCTCGTAAAAAGGAAAAAGTAGAAAAAGAAGAAAAACCGTAAAAAAAGAAGAAAATACATGGAGCAGCATGCTCCACGTCACCCTATTTTCCCACCCATTGCCTATAAATACAAGGCATGGGCGCTCAATTTCACACACAAAATAGATGCCAAAAATTGCCAGCAAATTGGCAAGTGAAATTGGCACCCAATTCGTGGAGGCCATGGCCGGCCGCAAGGCTGGCCGAGGTTGGGGGCAGTGCCCTCGGCCCCAGTTGGTTCGATCCAACATTCGATCGGGGTCCTATTTTGGATCCGATCTAGTTAATATTTTTGGAGAGGTCGTGGTAGATCTCGGTGGGGTTCAGTCGGGGTTCGTCATTCGAGCTCCTAATTAGGTATATTTTCTTCCCCTTTTATTTGTGTTGTAATTTTTATAATTTAATGAAGTATTAGTTATTTTAAAATTGTATTCTTATTTTTTAGTTTGTATGTTTATGTTTTAGATTAGTATTTAATATGTTTTAAATTTGTGTTTTATATTAATATTTTATTTATGTTAGATTCGTTTTTATTTATGTGTTAGATTAATATTTATTTGTGTTTTAAATTAATATTTATGAATATTAGCATTTTATTTATGTTAAATTTATTTTTATTTATAAGTAAGATTAATATTTATGTACGTACGTTTTAGATTAGTATTTTATTTATGTTAGATTAGTATTCTATTATGTTAATATTTATTTGTATTGTATTTAAATTATTTGCCATGTTTTATATTTTGCTCACTTAGTTTGCATAATGGAATATATAATGTCAATGCGGTGCCCTTTTATCCGAGCGTAAACGGGGCCAGTATCAGGCGTAGTGATAGTGGTTGGGCGTTTACTCTCGGATAACGGGGCCTTTAAAATTTATTCGCAAATATAACCGAATTTTAAACTAATCGTCACTTTAACCCGGAAAATCTAATATTACAAAAGCGGTAATTATTAAAGAACCAATTTTGGGAGGTGTGGGGGTGCTAATCCTTCCCCATCCGTAACCGACTCCCGAACTCAAAGTTTTTCAATCTCTAGTTTTATGGTGTCCGGCCTACCTCAGTGGCCAGTGGCGACTCCCTTTCTTTAAATAAAATACGATATTTTCAAAACCCCACGGATAAATATTTTTATATCCGAAAGATAATAAACACTTCGAAAACACGTTTTTAGCGAAACAGACATCGCTACAGAGGGTTTTACGAATGTTTTGCGATACCTCTGACTTGTATTCGGTGTGGATACGGAAAAGGGGTGTTACATTTATTGATATCATAGCTACAGGTTTAGCCGATTCTCGGCCTAAATGGAAATGGTTTTATGTTAAAAAGAATATACATGCCACTAGGATATCAATATTACTGATCTGATATTTTTATGATCCGATTGATGTCGCTCCTTACTAATGTAAAGTGGGAGGAATTATAAGAAATATTTGAGCCAAGAAAGCGTGTTGAACTGGCAAATTGGAATCTTGGAAGAAATCAAGAGTAGTAACAATAAGGTTAATGATAACCCTTCGGATAAATCAGAACAAGAAAGGGGCACTGGTACAACAATAAGTGATTGTGCTTGATTAAGGAACTGAAAAGTTTAGAAACACCTGAATTGAATGGAAAAGCAGATTAAGGTCCACTGATTGTTGATTTATAACTAAATAATCTAAGGATTACACTGGACGGATTCCACTGTTTGGATACCGAGAAATTGAATGGAGCTGTTTTGTTGCTCCGAGATTTAAGCTAGATTAGAAAACCATCTAAATTTGCTTCATAGCCAGGATTGCACATATCAGTATGAGTTTATAACATCAGGAGGAAGGATTCAAAAATCATAAAAGGTACACCTCATCTTTTTGGATAAACCTGTTCTGATGTTGATGGGTCCTAGCTTTACACATTCGTATATAAGTACGAAGTTGAGTGGTGAACGAGATATCCTTTTATGACCCATTTTAAGTAATATAGCAGTCACGAGTTTGTTGGGTTGTAATGTAAGGGCGAGCTGAACAAGTGGAATTGCTTGATAAAAACATAAGAAATAGAGTTCCCGATAAATTTAATGGAATTATCTTTTGAGGAGTCTAAGATGATTGTGGGCATGAATTGGTTACCTTCCTATCAGGTCATGATGAATTGTCGTATAAAGTGATTAATATTGAAAAACATGGAAGGCACAAAAATAGTAGTAGTTGATAAAAGGGTAAATCCCTTTTCTAATGTAATTTCAATTTTTTTATTAAGGAAATTGTTGTTATAAGGTTGTTAAGTTTTCTTAGCAAATGTAGTGGATACTCGGGCTGTTGAAGTTAATTTGGAAAATAACTCAACTGTCCAAAAATATCCGGATGTATTCCCATATGGGTTACTCAGAATTACCTCTAGATTGAGAGGTGAAATTCAAAATAAAGATGTTACCAGGCATTGCGCCTAAATTAATGGCCCCATATAAAATGGCTTCGACCGAACTTCGAGATTTAAAGGTACAAATTGCAAGGAATGTTAGGTCAATGTTTTATAAAGTCAAGTGTGTCATCTTGAGGGCACACTAGTGTTAATTGTGAAAGAGAAAAAATGATTTCCATCAGCTCAAGTAGGTAATAGTAAAGAATAAATATCTTCTTTCGAAGACTGATGATCTTTTAATCAGTTAAAAGAAAGAAAAAGAAATTCTAAACACAGCTTTTCGGACTTGGTATGAATACTATGAGTTCGTGATGATACCTACGACATTTATAAGCCTAATGAACCAAGTATTCTAATTTAGCTTGGACCAATTTTTGGTAGAGTTCATTGAGTATATTTTGGTCTATTCGAAGGAAAAAGGAAGAATAAGATGCCCATTTTTGCATTGTTCTTCAAACCTTTCGAGAAAAGAAGCAATATGCTAATTTGTTAAAGTGTGAATTTGGTTGTCAAAAGTTGTTTTATTAGTTATGTGGATTTGGCAGTGGGAATAAGAGTAGACCCCAAGAAAGTACAAATTATAGTTGAATGGAAACCTCTAAAGAATGTTTTAGAGGCTCAGAATTTCTTGATGATTGCCTCCTCATTGACCAAGCTATTGAGGAAAGAAATGCCATTCAGTTGAACAGATCAATGCTAAGAAATTTTTGAGACATTAAAGGAGATCTTAATAGAAGCTACAGTACCAATACAACCAGAATTGGGTAAAGATTATGTGGTGTATAGCAATGCTTGGCATAACGGTTTAGGATGCGTACTTATGCAAGAAGGAAAAGTAATGCTCTATGCTTGAGACAACTTAAGATATATGAGATTAATTATCTTACTTAGGATTTAGAGCTAGCAATGGTTGTATTTGCTTTAAAAGATATAACATCATTATTCATACAGTGAACAATGCTATATTTATATAGGTTATAAAAGTTTAAAGTATATGCTTACTAAAAAAGAGTTAATCTTGACGTAAAGAAGTTGGATTGAGCTTTTTAATAATTATGATATGGTCATTCACTATCATCCAGAGAAAAAGCTAATGTGATAGCTGACGCTCTTAGTCGAAAGACAATTGTTGCCTTAAGAGCTATGAATGCAAGATTGGCATTAAAAGAAGATGGTGTTTTGATTGTCAAGTTAAGAATAAAATTTACCATATTGGATTAAATAAGATATCTTTAAAGAAAGGATGAGAAATGTTGTCAAGGTTCAAATAAGTGGAAAAGAGTGAAACTGAAAACTTGGAAGTGAGGTTTGATAGATATTTGTATTATCAAGGAATAATTTCTATCTCAATGATGGAAACTATATGTTGACCCTGAAAGAAAAGGATATTTAATATGAAGTTAAGGATAAAGTATTCCTTAAAAGTTTCACCTTGGAAGAAGGTGTTATGGTTTAGACAAAAAAAAGAGTCGAGTTCAAAATTTATTGGGCTATAAGAAATTGTTAAAGGAGTTAGTCTGATAGTTAAGCTTAATAGTTAGCTTTATATTTGGAAATGAACAAGATTCATAATGTATCGATGCTCTGGAAATATTGATTAGACCCCTCATATGTTGTTACTCTGGAGAAAATAGAGATTCAGTCGGATTTAAGCTATGAAAAAGAACTGGTAAAGATCTCAGTGCATGGAGTCAAAGAACTATGAAAACAAGACAATCCCGTTTTTTAAAAGTTCTTTGACAAAAATCACAAGGTTAAATAAACGAATTGAGAGAAATAAGAAGAAAATATAAGAAAATAGTTTCCACACCTTTTGAATCAGGTGCGTGTTGAAAATTCGAGGACGAATTTTCTTAAGGGGATAGAATTGTAATACCCCAAAATTTACTAAGTTGATTAAGTGTCATTTAGTACTAAGATAATAGCTTAACGGGGATAGAATGTTTTAGAGGTTCAAGGTACAATGAAGGAAATGATCGAAGAGGACTTAGTGAGGCATACTAATACATGGCCCAGTGAGTGCAATGCATACATAACGTTATACATAGATGTTTTATACATCACCGGTAAGACTTGCGACGAGTCTACCTGGTTTATATATTGTCATGATAATTATGTCATTGATCATACGTTTGACATACTTTAAATATGTCAAAGGTTGAAAATAAATGCATTGATCACTAGTTATTGATGATGATTTACTATTAATGTTATTCGGTTATGAACTGCTTCATGTTAATATAAATTGATATACATTGCCATGGATGAAATATTTGATGATATAAAGCCCAAGTATGATATAGAGGTTCAAAGGTATAGTTGGCTAGCCATAGAGTCATAAACAGCTGTATAAAGATTCTACGCACTTCAAGTAAAGTGCAAATTTTATAAATACTCATTGAGGAGTATACTCATGCATGGTTTGAGTATACAGACTTATTACGGGTGCTAAGCACTTCGGTGTAATTTCATAAAAACTCAATGA
Organism: Hibiscus mutabilis; assembly: GCA_019671005.1. Taxonomy (NCBI): domain Eukaryota; kingdom Viridiplantae; phylum Streptophyta; class Magnoliopsida; order Malvales; family Malvaceae; genus Hibiscus; species Hibiscus mutabilis. The sequence goes on from CM033732.1 coordinate 19,141,463, forward strand.
GGGATATATTGTATAATCCGGTAAGTATACAGAAGCACTTTGGTGCTAAGCACTCCCGGTAGAGTGCAAATAATATACATACTCAAGAAAGGTTGGGTATGGGGGGATGACTCGTGTACATAAAATCTCTTAATTCGATACCTTGGGCTAAATAAATTGAAAAGAATCGAAAAGAAACAGGAAGATAAGCTTGCAAATAGAAATGGAAAAAGGTATGGGTAAGCATTGAAAGCTTACGGATGGAAATGGCAACGGTATTGATAAGATCTAATCCTATCACTTTGATATACATATTTATTTATGTTAATGAGCATATAATGGTAAGGTGATCATATGCATTGTTAATCATTAATATTGATATTATGACAATTGCACTTGAATTCAAATTATTGCCTCACTAAGTAAATACTTAGCGTGTAACTGTTTTACACGTAGGAAAGAATAAATGGTTGGAGTAAGGAGCATATATGGACATCATCAATCAATAACAGGTACATCAGTATCAGTAAGATATGTTTTAATACTGTTTATTATTTACTAGTTGGCATGTATACTAAAAGGGTATGCCTGCTCTGATAGAATTGTGTATTATTTAGTATCTGGATGAATTTTAAATCAGACAGTTTTTAGACAGTTTAATTATATCAAGACAAATTAAATTGATAAGTTGCTACCTAAAAATAAACTCGATTTGAAGATGAAAATATTATTTTTAAACTTTACGCAAATAACTAGATTTGTAAATAAAAACTAAATACATTGTAATATTTTTAAAGAAACAAAATTTTACCAAATTACAAATGTAGAGGGTTTTACGAATGTTTTGTGATACCTCTGACTCGTATTCAATGTGGATACGGGAAAAAGGGGTGTCAAAATCTTGAAGTTCTCGTAGCTTAGATTGAGGAACCCAATCTTGGTCTCTTTCGCTTCATTTGTATATTCATTAGCAACTTCTAGCTTGTCTCAAATCTCGTTGGCACTCGACCAAGAAGATATCTTGGCCTACTCATCTGGTCCAATAGTAAAAAACAAGATATGCATAGTTTTCGCATTGTATTATAATTTTCTCCGATCTTCGTCGGTCCATTCTTGTATTTCCTTCTTGATGAATCGGTCTCTTTCTCTCTTCATAGGGATAGATGGTCCATCCATCACTACATCCAAAAGAAGGTAGTCTTTGGATAGGATGAATGATCTCATCCAATTCTTCCAATATGGGTAATTTACCCTATTGAAGTATGGCAGCTTGGAAATGGATTGAGCTTCCTCCATGAAGTAGTTGTCGGAAGTAGAGGCCATGTATTGACTTGATAATTGATTGAGCAACGTTTCGATCTACTTAAAAGGATGTGAAGCCTTCCAATGAGTGTAGCTCAGATACTAATTGTTGAGTTGATAAATCAATAAAGATGGATAAGAGGGGGTGAATTGGCAATTAAAAATTTTGGTGGAAGCAAATTGGAAAAAGAAAGAAAATTGGTCTTTCCCAAAAAGGTCTACATCCACTACCTTAGCTATCCACACTAAGGATTTCCACAAATTCACTAATTTGTCTTTTCTTTTAGGATAAAGGAGATAACCTTACAAATCCTAGACTTATACCCCAAAGTCTAGCAATTTCCCTTTCCTAAAATTGGAAAAAAGAAGCAAACTATGAAAACCTCAAAAGGTAATGTGTTTTCACAATTGAAGTTCACTAAACCCCAACACATGAATGAAAATGAAATACAATAATGAACGCTCAAGTGGGTGCAAGAATTTGACAATAAAAGCTCAAAGATGTTGGATATGTGCTTGAATACTTTAGAATAATTGTCTTCTTGTCGAAGAAGCTTTGGAGACTTGTTTTTATACCCCTTCATTGATTTCTAGCCGTTTGAGTTGTTGGGAAATTGAATAGAGTTGTTGGGCTGCAATTTTTCTGCATTAAATGCTGTTTGACAAGGTTAGGTATCGGTAGGCAAGTTTCTATATCGATAGCTGCTCAAAATAGAAATAGCCATTGCAATAAAGGGGTACCGGTACGCGGACTTGCGTATCGATATGGAGTGAAGATTTTACAGGGATACCAGTACGCTTCATACAGTACCGACACTCATTTTACTCACTAGAATCTTTGGGAAAGCAATTGAACTTTGAATATCGGTACGTGTAAGCCTGTACTAGTACTTATTTCATATTAAAATAAGTTTGGCTCCAAAATTGGACAAGGCTTTAACGGTAAAAAAAATATTTGAAACTAATTAATCCTTGTACCGGTACGCCAAAGGTCGTACCGGTACTTAAACACATTTTGGAATTACAGTGAAGAAAAGTTGTACTGGTACGCGTATGGTCGTACCAGTACTCAATTGTCATTCGAAATTAATATGGATTCCAATAACGAAATCTCGTACCGGTAAACACATGGTCGTACCGGTATTCATTTACCAAAAATGGATTAAATTGAGTACCAAAACACTTAGAAAATTATAGGGACTGAGAAGATTGGCTTAGAAAATTATTTTGGTTCGATTTCTTGTCAAAAAGTGAGTAAATTCAAGTACCTTAAAAATTTATTTGTTTGCAATAAAGTCCTTGTAATATCAAAATCAAAATAGGTTTAACAATCTCCCATTTTTGATATAACAAAACAGAATAAATTTTTAGTTCACTCCCCCTATCTTTAAGTCTAAAAGGCTATTTGTTTTTGAAAAGATTTAAAAAAAAGTATACCCACTTCTTCCCTTTTTGTTAGATCAGATTCAATAGGGTAAATTAAAAGAACCAATCATAACAATATAATTCAAAATATCTACAAACCATAATATAAAAACCATAATATTATAAAATCCAAAGCATAATAAAATCCAGCATAATCCAAACAAAGCATAAAATCTAACATAATATCCAAAAGTAATAGGAAATAATCGAAATCAACTAAGGTGCATAAAATCAAATAAGTCTATATGATATGATATGATATGATATGCAAAGATTAAGCCGCTGAGTCATCATTGTCGGCGGCGGCCACCTCCTCGTCTCCATGAACATGACCATGCCACTCATGATGGAAGGCGGTAAGGGAGATATCCATGGAAGAGACACGATGCTCTAAGGTAGACAATCTTGTGTCTATAGAAGTTAACCTTGTATCCATGGTGGCAAACCTCGCATCCATGCTCAAATCAAGAGCGGTAAACTTCCCATCAAGATAAGTCACAAAAGCATTGAAGGAAGGTTGAGAAACCAGAGCTGCGTAAGCATCATCAACTAGAACATTATCAACCGAAGCATCCTCAAAAGGGACATCTAGAGCATTGAGATCCTAAACCCATTCACCATTGATGAAGTGGAATTTGACTTTGCGAAGGGATCTAGCATCAATAGACTCGGTGGAAGGAACCATGATATCATAGGAATAATCTACCTCAAGCTTGTGGAAGATATGACTCAAGATAGTCCCATATGTGAAAAATTTGATAAGGGTAGTGTGATGGTTTACAATGTGAACCATCTCAGCGAAGATGATTTGGGCTAGGTTAGGACATTTACCCTCAAGGAAACAATAGAGCCAAAAATCATCGACGACTCAGATTGATGATCACTTATGTTAGGATATTTGTTTTGATATAATAACTGAAAAACAGTTTTGGACCAAACTGAAAAGATTTCAAATTTGGTTTTATGTCCAAACAACTTGAAAATAAGTTTGATAAGTTTTTGAGAGGTTTTGGAAGTGTTTGAAACGTTTTTAAGTAGCCAAAATATAGTTTTCAACACAGGCATACCGATACGGCATACCACGTTTCATACGGCTAAGGGATTCAAGCTATAGTGATTTTTTAGAACTGAAACTATACCGATACAGGCTTGACCATACCGATACGAGTAGGATCGTTTCAATACGCATGAACGCGTAACAATCTTGGTCTCAACCACCCCAACGGTTATTTCCCAACGGCTATTCAAATTGTAGGTCATACCGAAACAGTCCATGGTATTCTGATATGGCGTACGAAAACGGACCAAGGCGTACCGATACGTGTAGCCATAAATAAGCTTAACGGGTAGTAGTAGTACCAATACGCCTACCCCCGTATCGACAGGGAAGGCTGCATAACTACATTTATTGCAGGAAAAATAAGCACCAACGGCTCTAATTCAATCCCAACAGTCTTCAATGGTTAGGAACTCATTTAGGACTATAAAAGGGACATCAAAGCTTCAACAACAACTAATGATTCAATTGTCAACAACATTATGATGCGGAAATTGTCTTAGAGATTAATTTCATATTCTTTGAATAGACAACACTTGTGAGCTTAAATTGTCAATGTATGCTCAAGTGTTTTAGGTTTTGGGTGAGAGCTTTAGAGTGTAAACAAACACCTTATAGAGGGATTTCAATTTTCTTAAGAATTCTCTTGTTTGAGAGTGTTCCCAAAGCTCGGTTTGTGAGCTTTGGTTGCTAGACTTGGTGAGTGAGTCTAGGTTGTAAAAGGTTGCCTCCTAAGCCTAGAAAAGGGGAAGAATCCTAAGCCTAGAAAAGGGGAAGAATTTTTAGTGAATTGGTTGAAATCCTTAGTGGGGAGATAAGGTAGTGGATGCAGAGCTTGTTAGAAGCTTGAACCACTATAAATCCTTGTGCATATTTTCTATCTTATAGCCTCCACCAAATTCACCCAAATTACAACTTCTCTACCACTTGGCAACACAAACGGTTGAAGGATTTCGAGCTCAACAATTTGTTATCAGAGCAAAGCTCAATCGAGAGGGATTAACATCCTATTGAGGTGATCTGGTATGCTCGACCATCAAACAAGTCAACTGGTTTTCATGGCGTTATCCATCGACAAACCTTCATTCTTCAACGGTGATCACTATACTTGTTGGAAGCATAGAATGATGTTCTTCATGAAAAGCAAATACTACCGTCTTTAGGGTATAGTTGAAGATAGACCACACGTGCCAAATCGAAGTAAGACAGAATGGAGCATGAAAAATCATAAGAAGATGGAGCTCAATTGCAAGGCTTTGCACATTCTATTTTGTGCATTAGGCCCGGATGAGTATGCCAAAGTATCTTCTTGTGAGAGTACCAAGGAGTTATGGGACAAACTTGAAGCAATCCATGAAGGGACAAATGAGGTGAAGGAGACAAAGATTGGTCTACTCAACCTTGAATGCAAAAACTCCAAGATGGACCCATATGAAGGCATCAAGAGCATGTTCGACCGGCTCTCTACAATCGTCAATCAACTCAAAAGTCTTGGAGAGGAGATTTCAGAAGAAAGCTCATTCGAAAGTTGATTTACTCACTTCCCGAATCATGGGAGAGCAAGAAGACGACCATAATTGAAGTTAAAATTTTGAGAAAGCTCAAACTTGACGAGCTCATAGGATCTCTTATTACCCATTAGATGATATCTCAACCCTTGAGAAGGGAAAATGAGAAAAAATTCGAAGAACTTGGAATCGAAGATCTCAACGTTATAGCTCTTAAATCCTACACAAGCCACCAAGAGGAATCAAGTGAGTTGGAAAGTGAAGATGAAGAGATGGCCTATATCATTAATGAATTTACTCGATTCAAGAAGAATGAAAAGAAGAATCCAAACATGAATCGAAGAAGAAGAAGATGGTGGATCCCCCCAAGTGCTCCATGTACAAGGAAACGAGGCACAACTAATTCGATTGCCCTCGCTTCAACAAAAAAGGATCATCATCAAAGAAAGCATATGTGACTACGTAGAGTGGTGAAGACTCTATCGAGGAAGATTAGGTAGCCCACCTATGCTTCATGGCCCTCAATGAGGGGGTATCTTCTAACTCATCTTGTTCAAATTCAAATTCTTATACATTTGATGAGTTACAAGAAGCTTATGAACAATTGGTTTGAGTTCAAAGCCTCATTTTCTAAGAACAAAAAGTTGATTTCTAAATTGAAAAATGAAAATGATTTGCTTGTGAAAACCAATTTGGAATTTGAAGCAAAATTAAAGGATTTTGAACTTAAAGTTTTGGATTTACAAAATATCCTTCAAAAGAAAGAAAAAGATCATCAAATTGAAGTAGATGATCTTAAGAAAGAAAAAAGATTTGATTTCCAATTAGCTTAAAAAGAAAAACAATTTTGGAAAATCAAATTTTTATGTAAGACAATCTAGTGCCCCTAGATTTTTTAATGGTAAATGTTTTAGAAGTATTTGGGTCTCAAAAGGACTAATTACTTCAAATAAAAAGGATGAAATTAAAAAATGGATTCCTAAGGGGACTAAATTATGTGCAACTAACGTCTATAGATCCAAAGCAATTTGGATACCAAAAATTACTTGATTGTCTTATTTTAGGTATGATGGAGCTTTGATTGACAAATGATGAAATTAAGGGGGAGCTCTATACACACAAGGGAGATCACTTGAAGAAGGAAGGCTTCACATCCTACCTTGGTTCAAGTGGTAAAATTAGTTGAATTTTATATTTGATTTATTTTTTAAATTCAACTAGTTTATCATATTTGTTGGACTAACAATTGAATGTTGCTTGAGTAAGGGGGAGCCAATTTTTTAAACAAAACTTATTGTTATCAAAATTTGTTTTTAAACTCTCCATAGTTATTTGTCCTTAAACGTTTAAACCATTTTTGATATAACAAAAAGGAGGAGAATATTTTGAAAAATTGAATTTTCAAATGAATAAGGGGGAGCTTATAAGATTTTCAACAATTAATCTCTTATTCAAATCTTATTTTTACAATGGGGAGAATCTCAAAAATAATTTTCAAGTTAATTTTAATATATCAAAAAAGGGGAGATTGTTAGGATATTTGTTTTTATATAATAATTGAAAAATAGTTTTGGACCAAATTGAAAAGATTTCAAATTTGGTTTTATGTCAAAACAACTTGAAAATAAGTTTGAGAAGTTTTCGAGAGGTTTTGGGAGTGTTTGAAACGTTTTTAAGTAGCCAAAATATAGTTTCAACACAGGCATACCGATACGGCATACCCTGTTTTGATATGGCTAAGGGTTTCAAGCTATAGTGATTTTCCAGAATCAAAAAACCGTACCGGTATAGGCTTGACCGTACCGATGCAGGTAGGATCATTTCGATATGCATGAACGCGTACTGATCCTGGTTTCAACCACCCCAATAGCTATTTCCCAACAGCTATTTAAATTACAGGTCGTACCGATACAGTCCATGGCGTTCTGATACGGTGTACCGAAATGGACCAATGCATACCGATACACGTAGGCAGAAATAAGCTTAACGGCTAGTAGCAGTACCGATACGCCTACCCACGTATCGATACGAAAGGCTGTAGAACTATATTTATTATAGGAAAAATAAGCCCCAATGGCTCCAATTCAATCCCAACGGTCTTCAACAGCTAGGAACTCATTTGAGAGTATAAAAGGGACATCAAAGCTTCAACAACAACTAATGATTCAATTGTCAACAACATTATGACGCAAAAATTGTCTTAGAGCTTAATTTCACATTTTTTGTATAAACAAAACTTGTGAGCTTAAATTGTCAATGTATGCTCAAGTGTTTTAGGTTTTGGGTGAGTGCTTTAGAGTGCAAACAAACACCTTATAGAGGGATTTCAGTTTGCTTAAGAATTCTCTTGTTTGAGAGTGTTCCCAAAGCTTGGTTTGTGAGCTATGGTTTCTAGACTTGGTGAGTGAGTCTAGGTTGTAAAAGGTTGCCTCCTAAGCCTAGAAAAGGGGAAGAAATCTTAGTGAATTGGTAGAAATCCTTAGTGGGGAGCTAAGGTAGTGGATGTAGAGCTTGTTAGAAGCTTGAACCACTATAAATCCTTGTACATATTTTCTATCTTTTAGCCTCCACCAAATTCACCCAAATTACAACTTCTCCACCACTTGGCAACAAAAACGATTGAAGGATTTCGAGCTCAACATTTGGTATTAGATCAAGGCTCAATTGAGAGGGATTAACATCTTATTGAGGTGATCCGGCAAGCTCGACCATCAAACATGTCAAACAGTTTCCATGGCATTATCCATCAACAAATCGCCCTTCTTCAACGGTGATCACTATGCTTGTTGGAAGCATAGAATGATGTTCTTCATGAAAAGCAAAGATTATCGTCTTTTGGACATAGCTGAAGATAGATCGTTCGTGCCAAATCGAAGCAAGGTGGAATAGAGCGTGGAAGATCGCAAGAAGATGGAGCTCAATTGCAAGGCTTTGCACATTCTATTTTGTGCATTAGGCCCAGATGAGTATGCCAAAGTATCTTCTTGTGAGAGTGTCAAGGAGTTATGGGATAAACTTGAAGCAATCCATGAAGGGAAAAATGAGGTGAAGGAGACAAAGATTGGTCTACTCATCCTCGATTGCGAAAACTTCAAGATGGACCCATATGAAGACATCAAAAGCATGTTCGACCGGTTCTCTACAATCGTCAATCAACTCAAAGGTCTTGAAGAGGAGATTTCGGAAGAAAAGCTCATTCAGAAGTTAATTTACTCACTTTCTGAATTATAGGAGAGCAAGAAGACGACCATAATTAAAGTTAAAAATTTGAAGAAGCTCAAACTTGACGAGCTCATAGTATCTCTTCTTACCCATGAGATGATGTCTCAACACTTAAGAAGGGAGAATGATAAGAAAATCAAAGAGCTTAGAATCGAAGATCTCAACATTGTAGCTCTTAAATCCTCCACAAGCCACCAAGAGGAATCAAGTGAGGAGGAAAGTGAAGATGAAGAGATGACCTATCTCTTTAAGGAATTTACTCGATTCATGAAGAATGACAAAGAAGAATCCAAACATGAATCGAAGAAGAAGAAGATGGTAGATCCCCCAGGTGCTCCAAGTACAAGGAAACGAGGAACAACAAATTTGATTGCCCCCGCTTTAACAAAAAGGGATCATCATCAAAGAAATCATATGTGGCTACATGGAGCGATGAAGACTCCACCAAGGAAGATGAAGTAGCCCACCTATGCTTCATGGCCCTCAATGAGGGGGAGGTATCTTCTAACTCATCTTGTCCAAATTCAAATTCTTATACATTTGATGAGTTACAAGAAGCTTATGACCAATTGGTTTTTAAGTTCAAAACCTCATTTTCTAAGAACTAAATGTTGATTTCTAAATTGAAAAATGAAAATGATTTGCTTGTGAAAACCAATTTGGAATTTGAAGCAAAATTAAAGGATTTTGAACTTAAAGTTTTGGATTTACAAAATTTGCTTCAAAAGAAATAAAAAGATCATCAAATTGAAGTAGATGATCTTAAGAAAGAAAAAGATTTGATTTCCAATGAGCTTAAAAAGAAAAACAATTTTGGAAAATCAAATTTTTATGTAAGACAATCTAGTGCCCCTAGATTTTTTAATGGTAAATGTTTTAGAAGTATTTATGTCCCAAAAGGACTATTTACTTCAAATAAAAATGATGAAATTGAAAAATGGATTCCTAAGGGGACTAAATTATGTGCAACTAACGTCTATGGATTCAAAGCAATTTGGATACCAAAAATTACTTGATTGTCTTATTTTAGGTGTGATAGAGCTTTGATCGACAAATGATGAAATTAAGGGGGAGCTCTATACACACAAAGGAGATCACTTGAAGAAGGAAGGCTTCACATCCTACCTTGGTTCAAGTGATAAAAATAGTTGAATTTTATTTGTTTTAATTTGATTTATTTTTTAAATTCAACTAGTTTATCATATTTGTTGGACTAACATTTGAATGTTGCTTGACTAAGGGGAGCCAATTTTTTAAACAAAACTTATTGTTATCAAAATTTGTTTTTAAACTCTCCATAGCTATTTGTCCTTAAAAGTTTAAACCATTTTTGATATAACAAAAAGGGGGAGAATGTTTTGAAAAATTGAATTTTCAAATGAATAAGAGGGAGCTTATAATATTTTCAACAATTAATCTATTATTCAAATCTTATTTTTTCAAAGGGGGAGAATCTCAAAAACAAATTTTCAAGTTAATTTTATTATATCTAAAAGGGGGAGATTGTTAGGATATTTGTTTTGATATAATAATTGAAAAATAGCTTTGGACCAAATTGAAAAGATTTCAAATTTGGTTTTATGTCCAAACAACTTGAAAATAAGTTTGAGAAGTTTTTGAAAGGTTTTGGAAATGTTTGAAAAGTTTTTAAGTAGCCAAAATATAGTTTTCAACATAGGCGTACCGACACGGCATACCCCGTTTCGATACGGCTAAGGGTTTCAAGCTACAGTGATTTTTCAGAACCAAAAATCCGTACCGGTACATGCTTGACCGCACCGATACGGGTAGGATCATTTCAATACGCATGAACGAGTACCGATCCTGGTTTCAACCACCCAAACAACTATTTCCCAATAGCTATTTAAATTGCAGGTCGTACCGATACGGTCCATAGCGTTCCAATACGGCATACTAAAATAGACCAAGGCGTACCGATACTCGTAGCCAAAAATGAGCTTAACGGCTACTAGCAGTACCGATACTCCTACCCGCGTATCGATACAGAAGGTTGTAGAACTGTATTTATTACGGGAAAAATAAGCCCCAACGGCTCCAATTCAATCCCAGCGGTCTTCAACGGCTAGAAACTCATTTGGGAGTATAAAAGGGACATCAAAGCTTTAGCAACAACTAATGATTCAATTGTCAACAACATTATGATGCAAAAATTGTCTTAGAGCTTAATTTCACATTATTTGCATAGACAACACTTGTGAGCTTAAATTGTCAATGTATGCTCAAGTGTTTTCTATGCAAAGAATGTGAAATTAAGCTCTAAGATAATTTTTGCATCATAATGTTGTTGACAATTGAATCATTAGTTGTTGCTGAAGCTTTGATGTCCCTTTTATACTCCCAAATGAGTTCCTAGCCGTTGAAGACCGTTGGGATTGAATTGGAGCCGTTGGGGCTTATTTTTCCTGTAATAAATGCAGTTCTGCAGCCTTCTGTATCGATACGCGAGTAGGCATATTGGTGCTGCTACTAGCCGTTAAGCTCATTTCTGGCTACATGTATCGGTACGCCTTGGTCCATTTCGGTACGCTGTATCGGAACGCCATGGACCGTATCGGTACGACTTGCAATTTAAATAGTCGTTGGGGTGGTTGAAACCAGGATCGGTATGCGTTCATGCATATCGAAACGATCCTATCCGTATCAGTAAGGTCAAGCCTGTATTGGTACGGTTTTTCAGTTCTGGAAAATCACTGTAGCTTGAAACCCTTAGCCGTATCGAAATGGGGTATGCCGTATCGATACGCCTATGTTGAAAACTATATTTTGGCTATTTAAAAACGTTTCAAAGACTTCCAAAACCTCTAAAACACTCCTCAAACTTATTTTCAAGTTGTTTGGACATAAAACCAAATTTGAAATCTTTTCAATTTGGTCTAAAACTATTTTTCAATTATTATATCAAAACAAATATCCTAACAATCTCCTCCTTTTTTATATAATAAAATTAACTTGAAAAATTATTTTTGAGATTCTCCCCTTTGTAAAAATAAGATTTGAATAAGAGATTAATTGTTGAAAATCTTATAAGCTCCCCCTTATTCATTTGAAAATTCAAATTTTCAAAACATTCTCCCCTTTTTAATATAACAAAACCAAAGTAAAATTTTTTAAGTGACTTTGAAAATTTTGAAAATACTCCCCCTTACTTTAAGCTTAACTTTGAAAAAATTTAAAAAAATTTAGCTACATTTATTCTCCCCCTTTTTGTTAGATCAAAATCAATAAGATATAAGAGTAAGGCAATAAACTCCAAGCATGTAAAGTAAAAAACAACATAAGCATTAAAATTCAAAGCATAGTTCAAGCAACATAATTAAGTCCAACTCAAGTCCTAAAAACATAAACCAAATAAAAACTAAAACATAGGAATCCAAAAACATAAAAAATAGGTGCATAAACTAATCCTAATATGATATGAAATGAAAAATGCCTAAGGATCCATCCTATCGTCTCCATCATCTTCATCTTCGTCATCTTCATCTTCGTCATCTTCATCCTCATCATCTTTGTTGGCTTGAGTCCCAAGGGATTGACGCCATTCACCATGAAACGCTGTAAGAGTGATATCCATTGAGTTTTGGTGATTTTCAATAGCCGTGACTCTTTCCTCAAAGGATGTGAAGCTTGTGTCAACAGCGGCAAACCCGAAATCCATAGTTGTGTGCAAAGGAGCAATGTTGGTGCCCAAGTTGGTGAATTGCTCATTGAGGTATGCCATGAGAGCATCAAGATTAGGTTAGGCCACCGGAGCTTGTAGAATAGGAGCCTCTTGAGGAGCCACACCGGATCAGGTTGAACAACTCCTAGAAGATCAAAATTCTGAATCTATTCTCCATTGTAGTATGTGAACTTTGCACGACGAAGAGAACGCTCATCAATAGGATCGGTGAGAGGTTCTGCAAGGTTATAGGAGCAATCAATTCCCATCTTGTGAAATATGTAGCTCAAGGCGGTGCCATATGTGAAAGATGTAACCATAGAGGTATGGCGATGTTGCACAAGAAAGAAGATTTCCGTGAACATAGCCAGAAATGAGCTTAACAGCTAGTAACAGTACCGATACGCCTACCCACGTATCGATACAGAAGGCTGCAGAATTGCATTTACTGCGGGAAAAATAAGCCCCAACGGCTCCAATTCAATCCCAACGGTCTTCAACGGCTAGGAACTCATTTGGGAGTATAAAAGGGACATCAAAGCTTCATCAACAACTAATGATTCAATTTTCAACAACATAATGATGCAAAAATTGTCTTAGAGCTTAATTTCACATTCTTTGCATAGACAACAATTGTGAGCTTAAATTGTCAATGTATGCTCAAGTGTTTTAGGTTTTGGGTGAGAGCTTTAGAGTGCAAACAAACACCTTATAGAGGGATTTTAGTTTGCGTTGTAAAAGGTTTCCTCCTAAGCCTAGAAAAGGGGAAGAATTCTTAGTGATTTGGTTGAAATCCTTAGTGGGGAGCTGAGGTAGTGGATGTAGAGCTTGTTAGAAGCTTGAACCACTATAAATCCTTGTGCATATTTTCTATCTTTTGGCCTCCACAAAATTCACCCAAATTACAACTTCTCCACCACTTGGCAACACAAACGATTGAAGGATTTCGAGCTCAACAACTTACCACCGGATGGTCGAAACCACCAAGTGATAAGGAGATGAAGGAAACATTCATTAAAACATTGGTTATAAATTTGGGCATGATTTGGTTTAGCACCGTTATCGAAACCAGAAGAGCTAGCATTTGGGATCTTTTAAAGGACGCTTTCTAGGAGGTATGGTAAAAAAGTTAAGGATTTAAAACCTGTAAAAATTGAAACCACAAAACTTATATATGAATTCATCAAATTCAATCTAATAATTCAACCAATGATTAAGGTAATGTAAAAATCTATAATAGATAGGTTAAAATCATATACAAGTATAAATATTTTTTTATAAGATTAAAATTTGAAAAACTGTAAAAAAAATTGTATACGGATATAAAAATATATTCGAATGAAAAATTTTCAGTTTTGAAAAAGAGTTTGCAAAATCTTTGAAACAATAGATTTATATATCCTAAATATACTAAATTCAAACCTAAAGATTATACAAATATAGAGAAATTTGAGAAAGTATAAAAATAAGGTTTTTACTTTGAGATATAGATGAATGGATGAATGAAGAGATGATTTGCACAAATCTTGATGAAGACAATTTGGATTTGATGTTTAAGTTGAAATCCCTCAAAAGATATGAAGATTTTGGTGAAAATTTGAAGGGGTTTGAGAGGTTTTTATTGATAAACGACTAGGGTTTATAGGAGAAAAGTTAGAGATTAATTTTAATTAGAAAAACCTTATTTAAAGCCTCAGCGCACGCGTACTGGTATAACTATACACGTATCAGAACAACGTATACTAGTACAAAACTAGCCCGTACTGATCCTCAATGCGTACCGGTACTGAGCTTTCAGTATCGAAATGTTGTCCCAAGAACCCATACCGATACAGTAACCCCGTACTGGTACCTTTTGCACAAAATAGATAATTTTGGACGCAAAAGACTGAAAAATTCGATTTTACACGAATCAATATGTATGTTTATGATGTATGAGTCCCCTAACTATTTGAATAGATACATTTAAGGAGAAAAACACATAAACATGAAATTCAAGCAATTTTGGATCAACCAAATGCTCTAAGGTTAAAAAAAAGGCTTGTAAGCCCTAACTTTCTCCTAAGAGTTCAAAAATGCTCTTTATCTAAAGGTTTGGTGTAAATATATGCTATTTGATGCAATGTATCTACATATTCTAGAACAATATCATCTTTTAAGACATGATCTCTAATAAAATGATGTCTTATTTCTATATGCTTGATTCTAGAATGTTGGATGAGATTTTTACTAAGACAAATAGCAATTGTATTGTCATATTTTGTGGGAATGATACCTACATCAATTCTTTAATCTAAGAGTTGTTTCAAATTTTACAACATAATGTCTAATCAAGTAGTTTTTAAATATGTATTTTATAATATTTAATATGATTATAGTCAAAGTTTAAAACTTTTTTATTTTTAAAAAGTCAATAAGGAACAATCTTCGTGGGACGGAGAAAGTGTTACTGAATTAAAATATATTTTAAATTTATATATTCAAAATTTACAACATAATGTCTAAAACAAACATTTTATCTTTACAAAAGTATTTTTTGACAACAATTCTAAACACTTAATTTTTAAGCTAAATTTTTTTACAACACTTTTGGAAAGCAATGTTAAACTAGCTAAGTTATATTTAAGACATAAATCTTTGTTCTTTCAAACCAACCTGGTGGATATATCATTCTTTTTTCTTTCGAAAAGATAAAACCTAATGGTTTTTTGGGTATAATGTTAAAAAATTGCTCATAAGGTTTGTTTGAATAGTAATTTTGGCCCATATTCTTTTTTTGAAGCAAATTAACCCTCAATATTTTATTTTGTGTCAAAATGACCTTTTTATGGATAAAAATTATTATTTAACTAACGGTAAATTGCTTGAAATGATGTTACAAACCTACATGACAATGCACGCTGATATGACAGTGTCATATAGACAAAGGTGTTAACTTGAAAGAATGTCACATCAATCAAAAAATAATTTTATAAAATATAAAATAATTTTTTTACTAACATGTCATTCTATCAAATTATTTCAAGTTGTTTACTGTTATTTGACTGACAATTTTCATCCGCAGAAGGGCTATTTTGACCAAAAATAAAACCTTGAAAATTAAATTGCTTCAGAAAAAGAATAAGAGCAACAATGATTATTCAATCAAAATGTTAGTAGACATTTTTTTGACTTTATACCTTTTGTTTATGAGGGTCAAACTTTGCCCGAAAAATATAAAAGAAAATATGAATGCAAATCACATATTCCAAGTTTTGGCAATAGCCATGTGACTAATTCAATCACTTATTAATCAATTACAATTGAAGAGTAAACAACGAGACTCAAAATTCACACAGCGTCCAAATGGCATATATTGAAGTTGGCCTTAGTGGAGATATATGACTATGAGGGTAAGAAATAAGTCATCCAGATTCAAGATGATGTAGCAGAAGAAGGAGATACAGTGAAAGGCCTCTGTTCTTCACATGTGAGCACTTCATGGGGACCTGCCTCTTCTCTGCCAACACCCATCAGGTCCAGGTAATAAAGATAATGTGAGATGATGTTGTTCATGGAATCAACGTCGCCTTCACCGCAAACTTGGTCTCCGTACAGCACATTCATGGTGGTTCCGAACCCTAGAAGCCGCTTCGCCAAGGTGTCGTTCTTGCTCGGTTTCCAGTTGCCAGCGAAAACGTCGTGGGCCGAGGGCTGGTTTTTCTTCACCGGTGTCATCCATCTCCAGATTGCTGCTTGGAAAGCCAAGGTTGCATTGTTTTCCAAGTATTCCGGGTGGTTCAACAGGTCCACCTTCAATGCCTTTCCTGTTTCTCCATAGTTGTAGTTCCTGCAGTCACAAAATCAGCAAACAGAAAATCCATTTAACATTAATCCCAATACCCGCAAACAAACGAATCCAAGCAGAGGTTTAAGTAGCGGTATACAACTCCAATAGCGGCCGTTATATAGCAGTTTTGGCACTGTCTGAAACTACGATACATGCAATCTCTAAGTTCACGATAGCATCTATTATTAAAAAAGTCACGACTGTAATACTCATAGTGACCTTAATAGCATCTGTTATGTCCATAATCACAATAAACACAACGAGACAACAACCGCAATTTAAATCATTGATCCCTAGTAACGTAGGTTATAGTTGTAGGTCAGTACCAGTAGATGGGTAAGGCACCACGGCCATGGTATGAAACTCCTGGAGTGCAAGGATAGGTGTATTTGTAGTAGTCGTCACAGTACAATTTGCTGGGACTCATTTCCTTGTTGTAGCATAGACCCCAGGCCAATGGTCCACCAGTGGCCACTCCGTAACCACCTGAAAATAGATGTTCAATCTGGTATATTCAGTGTTTTCAAAAATTTTCCGAAGAGTCTAAATATCAGATATTAAAGAATAAAAATGCAGTTAAATTTTTAGTTTAGTTTTGACGCGTTAACTCACATGAAGTTTTGCTGCCAACATGCCCAAGAAAAGCCGCGAGTTCCTTCATACTCATGAGCTTGCCGCCGGTGGTACCAAAACCATGAGGCTGATACTGAGCCGCCACCGTAATGAAAGAATGGTAATCCCAGAAGCCGACCGCATGAGCCACCGGTGTATTACGTTTAGCGAAAAGGTTCTCAAATTGGTAAGTCTGGAAATAATCAGAAATGGTTTGGTTGCAACAGTACTCTGACCACCCTTTACATTCCCACCCTTTGTCACACAGTTTCTTGCCCTTCACTATCTTCACCAATGGCTTCACTGATTCCTGCGCATTTCCCACTGACATAAGCGTTGCCATTGTCAACAAAAGCAGCCATTTGGGTTCCATGGTGATGAGAGAATAGCACTGGGTTTTGTTGTTGTTGGTTTTCATTGGGGTGGTAAAACAAAACATTTGTGGGGGATTATAACTAAATATGGGGATGGGTTTGTTGGAGTGAAAGGCATAGAAAGTAGGAGAGAGTGGGTTTTCAGGGTTGATGAATGAATATGATGGCTACTGATGCTGGGTTTTGCTTGCATTTTATGCTACCTCTGTTACTTCTTAGAATGCAAGCAAGGCAAAGGCTTGAATCTGTCACAACAAGGGAGATGAGTGTAGGGGATTATGCTCCTTTGATTGATAAGAGAACGGCTAAACTTTAGTTTTGATCGACACTACATTTGTCATGATGGAAGAGTTCAACCAGTAATTTTTAGCTTTTTAGAATTATTAGGTTATTAGGTGATTGTGTGCATAATGTCGACACAAAATGCGCAAGTATACGCGTTGTATCAAGTAGTACTACACAATTGTTGTGTCACGTATCGATTCCTATTCTACAGAGGAGTAGTCTAATGCTACAAGTATTGATACCGTTTTGAATAAAACTAACTAAATAAACAACCAAGTAAAAAGGATGTTTGTGTGTGTTGAGTCCAGAATTGAAACAAAACAAAATAAGATAAAATGGTAAGAAAATGGTAGAGGTGTAACTCAGCAATGCTTCCAATCTAGTAACAAAGTGCGACAATAATCAGCGTTTTTAGATTCAACGATTTCACTATGTGACGACACTAGCAGATGACACATTTGACTAACTCAAGGAGAGCTTTGTCTCGGTAAAGCCATTCCCCAAATACCCACATACATCTCTATACCTAAGTATTAAGTATCCCTTGATGCGAATACATCATAGCAACCGATCTCTCAAGGTATTAAAAGCATTCTTCAATGTTACTGATACTTCATGAGTAATGTCTCCACTTTCTCAAGACAGATAACTACACTAATGGCTTATCTATAAGTCTAATGTGTCCACAAAGTGCAACATACGATCACAAACCAGAATAATCAAACAATAATTGCATTAAAAATATAAACATTGAAAACTACATAACTCTCATTAATATATATGGACAAAAACCATTCGAAAACAAAAATCAAAACACCAAAAAGTAAATAGAACTAAGCCCCCTCTGATTTTTAACTCAACAAGCTCATTGTGCACTTTTTTTTGTTTGGTGTCAGAATCTCTTGATGCCGACAAACGTTGCTAGTGTTTTATAACTTCATAGAAAACTTATATTTTATGCCCTTTTATTTGAAATATTGTAGGTATTCATTTAGGATCATTCTGCATATATTTAGGGAATTTATTCTTTAGCTTAACGAAAATATATATCAGTGTGATTTTAATGGGAAAGGTGGTGCATTTTAGTGGCGTTTGTGAAGGAATCAAGGATCGAAGGAAGCCGTGGAGCTCTGGAGCATGGTCAGAGCATTCTCTCGTAATAAACTACAATTGTTGTAATGCTGGAAACGAACTCTCTATCCTTTGACGACATTCAAAGCGTGGTCCCTCTGTCTTTTATGATCCATTAAATACTTGGAAAGCAAAGATCCTCTTTAATGGATCACTTGCCATAATAGGGCATAAAACCCTAGGAGAGCCGACTCTATATAAAAACAAGGAAAGCAACAATTAACGCAAGCTTTATTGGAGGAAACAACCATTTTTCTTCAACATCGGAGAACAACCATTGTCGAAGGTCAAGAGGGGTCACCAAGCAACGAGAGCTACCGAGAGATGCTTGAGGAGTTTGGAGACGCTGCAAAATCACTCACAAGCACGAAGGAGGATTCTTAGGACGCTTCGATTCTTTTCTTTGTTTCTTTATTTGACTACCATGAACTTATACTTTATTTGGATAGATGTTTATTGCTTAGACATGAGCTAAATACTCTTTAATTGAGTTTATTGTTTTAAATACCTTGTTTAATTATTATTTGATGCTATAGCGTTCGTTTACTTATCTATTATGTTCATTGATGTTAATGCTTAATCTTGTAAGAGTTAGTGAGAGCAACCTTTGGTTATGATTTGTGGCTTAATATTGAGAGAGTTAAGTTTGAACATGTGAATAGTGGAACTTAAGCTGTTAACTTGATTTCTAATCCTGCTTAGACATAGGATTAAGGTTTCAACAACTAATAAGGAGAACTTGAACATATAATAAGTTTGTTAGGTTAATGCAGACATGTATCGGCGTAGCATTCTTTTATCAACTTCTAGTTGGACATAGTTTAGGAGTTTTTACGAAAACCCTATATAGTAGATAAGTATTGTTTCACTGGTATAACATTCATGTAATATTTTAGCATTGTACTTAGCAATAAATCCAACCATCCATTCCGATTAGAAACCTTCGTGAGTCAACATCAGTTTGTTCTTCTTCAATAATTACTTCAATTTACTTTTTTGTCACAACATTACCTTATTCATTATCTATATTCTTTTTTGAGATTAATTTGAGTTTATCAGACCAATCCATGTTGATACGATACTCGATATTCATCATTATATTACTTGTGTATCGGGTATACTTGCTCTAATTGCGCATACTATATTTCATGCATCAAGTTTTTGGTGTCGTTGATGGAGACTGACAATTAATGATTATAACTTAATAGTTTCACTTTATTTTCTTTAGTTTATTTTTAATTCTTATTTGTTTTTGTTTTCTTTTTCTTTTCAGGTGTGTTACTCGTACATGACCCGAAGTACATCTAGAGAAGAACCTCTTTATCCAGCTGAACCTGATATTGAGATACTTTTTCGTGCTAGACGACAAGAGCAAAGAGTAGTGGAAAATCATGGTCAAAACTGTGGTAACAACCCTAACGATAACAATGACAACCCTGATGGTGCAGCACATGGGAATGAATGAATGATAGTTCGAAGAAAGCCCATTCGTGATAATTTCGCACTTGTTCTAGATGATTTAACTCCATGGATTATCTTTCTAGAGATTCAGGCTGCTCAATTTGAGCTAAAGCATGTCATGTTCAGCTCGTTAAACTCTATTAGACAGTTTAGTGGATCACCAAGGAAGGATGCCAGAGAGCATATTCAAGCCTTCTTGGAAGTGTACAAATGGTTCAAGCAACATTGAGTACATGAGGATGTGCTACGACTAAAATTGTTCCCCTATTCTTTGAGAGATAAAGCTCGAGCATGGTTGAAGGGAGTACCCCCGAGATCTATTGAGTAGTGGAAGGATCTTTGTAGAAGCTTTTTACTTTGATACAACCCACCGAACTTGAGCACCCAGTTGAGGAGTGACATAATAGCATTCCGGCAAAAAGATGATGAGTCCATGTATGAATGCTAGGATAGATACAAAGAGATGTTGTGCAAATGCTCGATTTACAGATTCCAGGATTGGCTTCAAGTCGTGACATTTTACAATGGTGTTAATACTCCAACGACGATGATGATTGACTCTTCCATCAATAGAATACTTCTAGACAAAGACCCTAAAGAGGCATTTACTGAATTCCTCTCCCAACATCTTATCATCAACCCTATTATACTGTCCAATTTCTCCTCAAGTTTAGTTTACTTCTCAATTTCGTATTGACAACCTCTTTTAGCCCATTCACCTCAGACATTACTTGTTTATACATCTCTGACATCATTTGCCTCGTTGCATCACCATCGTTGCATTCTACAGCATCATACTCCACAGAAGCAACCTTCTAAATTAAATAAATATTAAAGATTCACCTTCCACATAATAAATGATTAATACAATGACTCAGAAAGTATTACCTTACTTCTCTTTGAAGCTTTCTTGCCTTTGGGTGCTTCCATGTCTTCCGGTGATTCCTTGACTTTAGGTGCTTTAAGAGTTTCAGGTAATGGATGCTTCTAGGAAATAATCTTCAGAGTGAAAATATATAATTAACCATGATTGAAATTGACATACTAGATGAATAATAATCCGGCAGATACCTTTAGTTTATTCGAAGCTCGCTCGCTCTTCAAGCGGGAATAAACATATGTTACCTCTGACTTCACCTAGTAAAGAGTGCGAGGTACACCACCATTAGAAGCTGCACTGGCTATGCTATCAAATCTAGACCAATAATCATATAGCCGAACCTGAATTCCATATCATTCACAACACAACATTAAGATGACAAAACTCGATTCCACTAATTTCTTATAACTAATGGTAACTTAAATTTACCTCTAAGATTGCAACACATCTTTTTAGGTAAACGTGCCTTCTTAGCTTTTGTAAATAGCTTATTACCTCAATAAGCGCATCATAAACATACTTGGCCCAATTCACTTTACCTTGTAAGCAATCGTCGCACAACAACTTCAAATAATCTGGACATGGGCGTATCTCACCAGTAGGACACAGAAAAACTCCAATAATGTACAACAACTCCCTTGCTTCCAAAGCATCCCCTTCAAAAACACCAGAAACTATATCTCGCTTGATTTTTGAATAAATTACAAATGTGCTGAGGTTATACTTTACACCAATTTCTCTACCATTCTCCCTCGATAGCTCTTCATGAACATCAACACCTTTATTCTTCAGACCCAATATAGCTTCTACATCTTTAATTGATACAGTAATGTTGTGTCCTTCAAACTCAATAGCACTTCTTCGAACATCAAAACTTTCCATCAATTCCCCATATAGCTCCCGATATAGAATGCGCAATTTTATATAAACTAACGCCCCAAAACCAATTTCTTCAAGAACAATATCAATTCCCATCGTCTTCAATTCTTTTATAAAATCGTACAATTGCTTCTGACTACACCTTATCTCAAAAGATGTCTACAGGGGATAAGATAACAATTATTACGTCAATCTCAAAATAAACTAATACTATATCAAACAAAGAATGTCTTTATAGTGCTATTACCTTATTCGGAACACATGATTTATAGTCTTTGTATGCCGCCTTCTCCTTTTCAGTTCCATCAATGTAAGGTTATTTTTCTTCCTTCGACATGTTCTTCCATTTCTTGCCTAACTCTTTCCTAATGTAGCGACTAACAAATTCGAATGTATCCCACTTTTCTTGAAAAAAAATTATTTGGGGGATTTTCTTAAAAATCATATTTTTTGAAATAAAATTGGAGTCGCCACCGGTCACTTGGGTTAGGTAGACCGGACACCAAAAAACAAAACAAAGATTTTCTTTTGGGTTAGAGAATCGGTTACGTGTGGGAAAGGGTTCGCACCCCACCATACCCTAACTTGGTACCAAATCAATTATCATTTTATTAAATCGGATTTTGCGAATTAAAGTGACAATTAAAATAAAAATTTGGTTATACATGCGAGTTCATTTTAAAAGGGCTCCGGTGTTCGAGGAATAAATAAAAACCACCACCTACTTCTTAGATACTAGCCACGTTTATCCTCGAAAAAGGGAGCATCGCATAAACAATTCATATCCCTGTATGCAACTTAATAATGATATATGTACGAACAAATATATAAAAAGAGCATAAAACATAAAATCGTGAATATTAAATAGTAATATACCATCAAGCAATAAATACATATCTATATATCATGGCACGATACTATATATTATACATATATTACATACCACGCAAAATCATATATATAATACGCGGGATATGTACTATGAAAACCATGGTATGAAACTATATATATAATATAAGAATAGAAACCACGAAGGAAAAAAAAACAATACGTAATATATAAAATATATAGTGATACGTAGCATTTAGAATGCAAAATATAAGGTATTAATATAAAATTGTTGCATACATATAATATATAAGTAAATATGGTATACAAAACTAATAAATGTATACATATATATTAACGAAAATTAGGGTAACGATATAAATGCATATTATAATTTTAAATAATAATTTACATATTAAAGGTTATATACCATATAAAACATTGTGTAAACAAAATTATTTACTTATATACGAATATAAACGAGAATTAAAATAGAAATAAACATAATATTAAAAACAGAAATACCATAAATATGCAAACATAATCAATACATAAACATTCCATACAAAATAAAACAAATAAATACTGAATAAAAAACAAGAAGAAGGAAGGGATCGACAAGGTAATTAAATCGAATAGCCTTCGGACCAAATTGCAAGACTCGAAAAAAATTAGGGATCGTGGCAGCGAAAATTTTTGGGCAAAGGGATTTAAACCATGATTAAAACAATTTTTATACTCGGTATAAATACCAAACATCATAAACGAGAATCGTTTCTTTTTATTTTTAGAAAACATATCAAAAGCATAAAACCAAAATTCTCTTAATTGTTCCTTCAACATCATATGGATTCATCACGAACCCAGATTTCGATGATGAACTTCCGTTTCGGCCGTCATCAGACACTTCCAGCCGCCACTCGCCAGCATCAATGGACTAAAAAATTTAGCCCAAATCACAAATCCTTTGCCCCTAAACTCAAATTCGACCACAATTTTTCAAAACAAAATCTCAAACCGCCTTAAATCCCTAAAAACTAAAACAAAAAATTAAAAACTTTGTTTTATAAATCGAGACCGTCTATCATTAGAGACGATGGCCTCGACCACCAGAACTGCGGCGACTCCGAAGACTAAACCAGGTATAAAACTCTAAAACCCTCTCCTATTTGTATTTGAATAGAGAAATAAAATAGACAAAGATTTTTACCTCATAATCTTTTTCTTTTTTTGTATTGATTTGAATCTGGATATTATATTGATTTTGTTACATTCTTTATATTCGATTCTTTTGTTTACAAGAATAAGTAAAAATTAAATGGTTGCAATGTGGATGGCCTTTGGACTAATATCCCCCCTTTTTATCATTTTTTGCCCTGTTGGGAGAACTGATGGTCGTACGATAGCAGCGTGATCTCCGGCGACGGCGCCACGTGGACGGAGAAGATGAAGCGAAACTGGCGCATGGGCACGTGAAGAAGGCCAACCGCCTCAGGTGGGGAGCACGCCTTCGTGAGGAAAGCTGAAGGGTCTCTCGATTTGATCTAGACCGTTGGATCAGATATAATCCAACGGTCAGATCTTGGCTGCTACAAAAGGATAATATGATATCAATTGGGTTTTTATTTAATTATTATTTTTTATATTTATTTTTATTATAGCTCACTTACAATAATAATATAAAATAATATTATAGTAATAATATTAAACAATAATAATAAGAAGAAAATATAATAATAATACTAAACTCGAACAAAAATTAGTGATTATTGTTGTCCCTCTTTGCTCATTCTTGTGAAACGAGAATAGAGAAAAAAATCATAAACACTAATTTTTGTCGTACTTCCCTATAATATCCCAATTTTTGGCTAGTGACCAAAATGTAAATTTTGAAAGTTTTAGGGCTAAGGTATAAACTTTGGAAAAGTTTAGGGGACCAAAGTGTAATTTTCAAAAGTTGTGTATTTTAACCCCGTAAATGAACAGTTTACCCCCAAGAATGTTTTTTCATATTACTCAGATTTTTGGTACAGAAATTGTGTTAAAAGCTATATAAGGGTTAAGTTTGAGAAAAATTCGGATAATCAGATCGAATTAAATATTTGAGATATTTTAAAGGATGATAAGGCAAGGTTAATTATGTCATTTTACATGTCTAAGATATTTTCTTTCTGTTGGAAGAATATGAACCCTTGGATTTAAGTTGATTTTCCATGTTAAATTTGAGCCGTTGATGAAAATGGCAAGATTGTAGTTTTAGAAAATTATAAGGGCAAAGTTGGTAACTACTAACTTATTGGTTTATTTTTGACCATTGGATGAATAAATTGACATGTAGAAAGATAAGAAGCATTGGATATCAAGGGTAAAATAGTCATTTGACTATTAAGAAGATTTTTATTTTAAATAAGACTAATAAAATGCCATTT
Organism: Hibiscus mutabilis; assembly: GCA_019671005.1. NCBI lineage: Eukaryota > Viridiplantae > Streptophyta > Magnoliopsida > Malvales > Malvaceae > Hibiscus > Hibiscus mutabilis. The sequence goes on from CM033732.1 coordinate 19,166,343, forward strand.
GGCATGAAAAATAAAGAAAAGAAAAGTGGAAATTTGGTTCATTTTTCAAGCATTTAGATTTGGATTCATGGTTAGTTCATTAGATGCAAAATTGTTCTCATTTAAATTCTCTTTCATTTGATATAATTTTCACATGGTTTTCTTGCTACTAAGTTGAAGATGGTGATTAGGGTTGATGAAGAACATGCTGGAATTCTATGTTTTAAGGTTCAATTATGTTGGAAATGTTGTTGTGATGTTGTTTCAATGCTTAAAGTGATGAAAATCTTATGGTATATGGTTTAGGGACCATTCAGCAATTAAAGAAAATTAGGGGGAGATATTCCAAAAATTTCTTTAGAGATGGAAATAGTTTGAATGACGTTCTTTATGCTTGATTATGCAATTGGAGTTAATTTAGAGTGTTTGAATTGTTAAAGAGTGATAAAGATTAGAATTATGAAATCTGCCCAGAATTTAATTTTTGGCAGTGAGTTTGGAAATTCACCATAAATTCTACAAAAATAATTAGAAAGTGATCCATATATCATTATATCCGTGGTTCAGTCTAGTTTCTTTTAAAACAAACAGTGACTGATTTCGATTTGTATATCAAAATATATGAATTTTTAAGTGATGAAAGGTCGAAAAATAAAGTACAAGGCTGCTCCGAAATTCAGCACTGTAATTGACTTTGAAAATTCGTCATAAATCGTACGAGCTGAATTTGGGAAATTAAATTATATGGTTGAAAATCTTATCGAATCTAGTTAATTTTAGAACAAACATAATCGAATTCTGAGTTGTAGATTATTTTATAGAAATAAATCTCTGAAGGTAGCGCAAGCTATCAGAAAATGAAATTTGAAACATTTTGTATTTAAATGCTAGTCAGTAAGCTCGGAAGAATTAATGGAAGTTCAAATTGGTCACTAGCGACCATAATGAATTTTTGAACAGTACAAGGAAGAAAGAAAATATTTGGAAATTTTATATTCGAATGATTATATTATATTGCATGTTTAAAGTAATGTTAGATTTGAATTTAACAAATATTTTATTTTATTCATGTGATTAATGAAGTCAAGTCCGAATCAAAGAAGGTTCGAAGTTCTATGAAAGAAAGGATCGAACTAGGACTTAGTGAGGCATTGTGCTAACTGGCCAAGGTGAGTGCAATTGCATACATATGATTGACATATTTTAAATATGTTATATACATCATTGGGATGGCTTGCGATGAGCCTACCCAAATTTTATTGTCATTATATTTATGTCATGGAGCATATGATTGACATATTTTAAATATGTCAAAAGTTGAATATAAATGCATGAATCACTAGTTATACATGATGTTATATTATGAATGCTATTTCGGGTATTGAATACCTAATGTTAAATTATGTTGATATACATTGCCATGGAAGAAATAAATATGGAATATATGCCCAAGTATGCCATTGAGGGACAAGGTCTAGTTGGCATGCCATAGAGTCCAGCAGCATGCTGCATACTCGGTTTAGCACTATAGTGTATATAAAGGACACTTAGTGCATATGGTGTGCATGACCTTATGTGTATTATGGTGGGCATGACCTTATGTGTCTTATGTGTATTTGCACTTCAGTGTATATTTGACTCGTGTACCCAGGGTCCTCATAGGCTTATATTTGGGCTATGGTTTATTAGTTAATAAATGATAAACAAGTGAATAAGCTTATGAGCTTTTGGAATAAATGACAAGTATATTGGTAAGAAATTTATATCCAGTTTATATTATGTTAATATATGATTAACATGATGGTAATACATATCTAGCGATCATGATGCATTTAAGCATATATGGCATATTATGACAAATAGAAAAACATGAAATTCTTATGACATTGGCATATAGTAAATCATTACTAATGCAATGTGAAAGTTGATGCATGGCATATATCATGTTATATAAACATAGCCATGAAGTCGAATAAAGTTTAAATTATTGTTATTAATTTCCTTTATTGCCTCACTAAGTTCGTACTTAGCATGTGTTTGATTATGCACACATCGGTAAATCAAGATGAGAGTGAGAAAAGCATTGCATCAATATTGGAAAGCTCAACAGGTAATCACAGTAATGACATCCTAATTGAGGTTTGATTATTATAGTGGCATGTATACTTGCTAAACCTATTTGAGTTGTGATTGGCCTTTAAAGTTCGTTATGGTTTCATTATAATTGGCGTTTTTGGAAAGATTCTAAGTTAAGAGTAATCTCATGTGATGAGTTTCATGCTAAGATAATTGATAGCATGTATGTTTTATGATAGTCAATTGTTCTCTATAAGCATACATAACATTTGTAGAAATTTGGGAATTGAATTAGGATGAATTAGAAATATAAAAATGCAAGAATGTGCATTTTGGGACAGGGTGTACCAGTACTCAAACTTTGGGTTCAAAATTATCAAAAATTGAATTTTGTTTCAAATATCATTAATATTTAAGGATAGTAAAGTTGTGATATTCCTGATTCGTATTCGTCGTATGGATATGAAAAGAGATGTTACATTTAGTGGTATCAGAGCTACAGGTTTAGCTGGTTCTGGAGTTAAACGAAGTATGATAAAGGTCAAAAGTGTATACATGCCACTAGGATGTCAAAATTACTGATGATTTTACTTGTTTGAATGGATGCAATTGCTTACATCATTATGATAATAATGTTAAATTCCAATGTGTGAGGGTAAAAGAATTGTGTCAAGTGTTTAGGTGAATGGATCAATAAGAGATTCACGAGAGTGATAAGGTTAATGATAATATTCTACCCTCGGCTTAGCATGGTGCAGAGGCACCAGAGTAACATGATATGCATGTTATGGATTAAGAGCTTTTCTTCCATACATTAGATGCAATCATGAATTAGCCTGCTTAGGCACCAATTGCTAAAGAATTGAGAGTTCTGGCACACTAGATTTTCAGAGAGATATTAATGGAGATCCTATGATTGTTAATCTATGGTTTAATGATATAAAAGTTATATTGAAGAAACTCTATATTGATGATCAAATGAGACTTAAAAAAGTAGTATCTCATCTGAAAGGATTAGAACCGTATTTGATAAAGTAATGTTACGGTACATACTCAAAAGTCTATTAACTAGAAGTTCTTTCTTTGAGAATTCCATAACAGTTTATCCTAGAGATGCAATGGAGTTTCTTGCTTCTTAATTAGGGCAATTGGATTATTTACGGGTATGAGTGCAAGTTTAATAAATTGAGCTGATTTGCTTATAAACTGTTTCATACAAACAGAAAGAGAGCCTGTTATGACAGCTCATAGAGGGCTGGAGGTCAGGTACAAAGAAGTACTAACTGCCCTATGTATTTCAAAATTCCATGAAGCAGTAAATTATGCCAAATACAATGCAAAGGGTTCAGAATGAGAAAATATCTAAGCAGAGATCACAGCTCGTAAAGTGGAATAGTGAATCATTATATTTCACCACTTCTAAAAAGTGGTGAGGATTCATGGCAAAGATATCAAAATAAATTTATTACATTGTTTCGCTAAGAGATCGGGACAAGGAAAATTTGGAACTCTCTGACATTTATAATTAATGTTGGAGATTCAATAAAACCATAAAACCAATCATGTGAGTGTTGTAATAATTGCCATGCATGAGCATGCATAGTTTTTATTGGAATTGTTACCAATGTGAAAATTATTTAACTTATGCTATGGATACCGAGCATTAAGGATAAGCTGAGAGAGTATTCCTATTGTTTGTGAGTTTTAAATGGGTTGCCCAAAAGGAGCTGTCATTTTGACTGAGGCTCATGCTATTCCTTTTGCCGTGCATCTCGGTAGTACCAAGATGTCGAGGTTTAAAAGAAGAGTATTATTGGGTGGGTTTGAAAAAGGATGTGGCTGATTTTGTTGCTAGATGCATAGTGTGTCAGCGTGTTAAGGCTGAGCATCAGTTTCCTTCTAGATTGTTGCAACCGTTGAGGATTTCGGAGTGCAAATGAGAGAGGATGACCATGGATTTTGTGTTGGGGTTACCTTTTACACCAACTAAAAAGGATTCTATTTGGGTGATTGTTGACCGGTTTACGAAGTGTGTGTATTTTCTACCAGTGCATACGACGTATACCTTAGATAAGTTGGCGGATCTTTATAATGCTAAAATTGTAAAGTTGCACGGGGTGCCCAAGTTGATTGTTTTGGATAGGGATCCATGGTTTACATCAAGGTTTTAGGAGTGTTTGGATCAAGCTCTGGGTACACGCTTAAATTTCAGTACTTTGTATCATCCTTAGACGGATGGTCAGTCTGAGCGTGTGATTCAAATCTTGGAGTATATGTTGAGGTGTTGTATCATTGAGTTCCAAGGAACATGGGAAAGATAGATACCTTTGGTGGAGTTTACGTACAATAATAGTTATCAGGTAAGTACAGAGATGGCACCGTATGAAGCCTTGTATGGTAAGAAGTGCCGTACGCCTTTGTGTTGGGCTGAGGCTGGGAAAAAGTATGTTTCCATGCCTGATGTGTTGAAAGATACGGATGATAAGGTGAAGCTTATTTGTGATTATTTGAAATAGGCCTCGGATAGGCAGAAATCCTATGCTGATTTGAAGCGTAGGGAAGATGAGTACACGGTTGGTGAAAAGGTTTTCTTGAAAGTCTCACCTTGGAAGAAGGTGTTACGCTTTGGGCGTAAAGGAAAGTTAAGTCTAAGGTTTATTGGACCGTATGAGGTGTTGGAACATGTAGGCCCGTAGCTTTCGTTTGAGTTTACCTCATGAGTTGAAGAAGATTAATGATGTGTTTCATCTATCCATGTTACAGAGGTATCGTTCGAATCTGTCACATGTGATGCCAGTAGAGGATATTGAGTTGCAACTGGATTTGTCTTATAATGAGGAACCTATGGAGATCCTTGACTCTGGTAGTAAAGTTCTTCGTGGTAAGACGATTAAGCTTGTTAAGGTGTTGTGGCGACATTGCGGTATGAGAAAGCCTCGTGGGAGAGTAAGTCGGACATGAAAGAGCAATTTTCGCATCTATTTCCATTAGGTAAAGTTCGATGATGAAATTTCTTAAGTGGGGGAGAGTTGTAATGCCCTGGTTTTAGGCCTAAGTGTTAGCTAGGTCGATTGGATGGTCCGATGGACCGGATTAGAGGATTTAAGTCAATTTCAGTATTAATTTGAAATAAATATTTTTGAGTGAAATAAAAATATGGAAAAATATCCTAAAATCATTATTTAATATGCAAATAATTTTGGTAAAATCAATTTTACGAAAAGAAGTTTTGAAAAGTGACATTTTAGGATAGTGACCAAAATGTAAAGTTTTAAAATTGTTTTTAGTGATTGTTTTCTAAAAGGGTCAAAACTTAGAATCTTTAAGGAGCTATTTGGCCAAATTCTAATATCAGACTTTTCACCTTAATTGGCTATTTTAAAATGGTTTTTAAAGGGGTATAAAAAGGCTTGGAGAATTAATTTTATAATTAATTCCTAAAAATAATTTTACGTAACTAACTTTTCTCTCAAATTCTCTCCAGTAAAATACTCTTTTCTTCTTAAAAATCCTCAGGTAGCTTCTTAATTTATTCAATGTTTTGATTTCAAATGAGTTTCCTATGATTTCCTATCAAAACAATATTTTTTTAATCTTGTTTTCTCATGTAAATCCATCTAATTAAGGGGAAAGACAATGTTAGAGGTGAGCTTTTTTCTTCTCCTCTAATATAAGGTTCTTTACTAAAATTCCCAAGTTATTAATCCTTTATAAATGTTTTCTAATGAGTTTTAATGATTTAATTATGGAAAATTGGTTAAATCAAGGTTTATTTGATGAGATTGTTTGATTTTCGTATTGCATCTGTTTTGTTGTGTTATTGATTAAATTAGAACATGATTTTTGATGTTTTATAATGTTAATAAGTTGATTTTAACATTGCAATCCTTAAACTAGATGAATCTCTAATTTTCTAGGTTGTTAGTTATGAGTTTTTGAGGAGTTGTGAATGTTTAATGAATGTTGGATGTATAAGGATGATGTAAATGCGTTTTTCAATGTTAATTGATGAAATTGTGGGATTAAACCATTAGGTTTTGGCTAGGTTAAGTTTGGAAGGTGTTTGATGTTGTTTTCGGTTGTTGTGAAGAGAAATTGGTTAGAGTTTGATGAGAATTTGTGTGAATTGATGTTGTTGGGTTGTTGAATACATTTTGATGCACTGAATCTTTTCTTTTTGTGTGGTTAAAGCAAGGGAAATTGGTTAGAGTTTGATGAGAATTTGTGTGAATTAATGTTGCTGGGCTATTGAATGAATTTTGATGCATTGCATCAAAGTTTTGCATTGTTGGTGAGTGAGAACGTGGTTACAACTTTTCAAAGGTTTGAAAGTTGTGTTTGGGAGTTTAGGTTAAGCTTGACACGCTAGTCTAAGCTCAAAAGTAAGTAAAGGACGATTTCTCCCTCGATTTTGGTTTGGCAAATGGTTTTGATGCACTTATTTTGATGATATTTTTTCTCATTGTTATATACATGATATGATCATGGTTTAATGCTGGAAAATGATTGTATAATGTTGATGATGCATTTGGAAGTAATGCATGTTTTGTTAATTTTTTTGAACATTGGTTAATACAAGGTTGAATGCATTAGATACAAGGCTTTGATTGATGTATATGAAAATAGCGAGTAAATGTTAATGAAATGAATTATATTGGCAAGTGATGTGGATTAAAATGTTATCGGATATAGTTGGCCGGCCATAGGATTGATAATGCACTATAAAAAGTCACCTTGGATGTTGAGGGTTTATGTTTACTGAAAACTCCATCCAAGTACCCTAATGGTTAAGGGGAAATATGGTACCAAACACTCTCGTTAGTAGATTATACATCTAGCTTATGAGAAGTGTTGAGGGATTTATGTGTACCGAAAACCCCACCACGAGTACCACAACGGTGGAGGGGTTTATGTGTACCAAAAATTGTCGTTGGTAGACTTTGGATGATTTCGGTTGAGATTGTATGAACTGTTGAGATGACACTTGTTGAATCCATGTATCCGAGGTAATATTTTGTAAAATGAAACTTGGTTATGATCACTTGTAAGCCAATGTAATTGATGATGAATCATGTGATGGATTATGTTGTATAATGTTGGTTTATACAAGTTTTACTCTTTAAGCCTTGCATTTGGTAGATTTTCTTAGTAAATCTTAAATTGAGAGTAACAAATGGGATTTTTCGATAAATCCATGATTCATGCAGCATATGGTTTAATAAGCATGTTTTGAAAATGCTAAGTGCATATTTTGAGAGGCATGATGATGTTGATGATGAATTAAAAGGTGTTTTAAAAGTGGTTTTCAAAGTGGATTGTTAAATGGTTTTAAATGCATTGATGGTGGTTTGTTTTAGAGCACTCCTCACTAAGCCTAGTGTGCTTACGCTCTCTTTTTTGATCAATGCAGAGATTTAAATGTTTGGAGGCAGGAAGTAAGCAAGAAGGATTCCAAGGACTTGACCTTTGAAAGTATGGTTTCAATTTGGACTTGTAGTAATAAAGGCAATGTGGTTAATTGTCATTTGAGAGGGTTGTTTTGTTAAACTTCCTGTTTGTGCAAGTTTTAAATGTTGATTTGGACTTGTTTGTGGTTTAATATGCTTGTGAATGGTTTAGAACTTTGTTTTGAATGTTGAATAATAATCATGTCTATAGATGTGGTGGAGGACTTGATCATGTTTGTTTGGGTAGCTTAAATTGCTCGAATAATTGTGATAAATAAGCCTTTGATGATTTATGATGGTTAGGTAAGGTTTGCTATTGATTAGAGTGATCCAAAGTGTCATATGTTGGACCTAGTTGTCATTACAGGCCTTCGTGTATCGGTATGGGTTCCTTAGTTTCGGTACGCGGGGTCTAGGAAGGCTTAGATCATCGAAAATTAACAAAGGGTATCGGTACTCTTAGCCACTGTTTTTGTATGCCTAGTGGAAAAATTACACTAGTGTTGGTACATAGGCTCCCGTATCGGTACGCTCTTTAGCTACTAGAAATTTGGTTTTTGAAAATAACCCTTAAGGGATCAGTACGGGGATGAACTGTATTGGTACGGGTTTGCTCGGCACACCATATCGATATAGAGCTTGTTGTATCGGTACGCATAGCCATTGAAGTAGTTGAATCGTATTGATACGGCTAAGTCATTATCTGTACGCAGTGTGCCATTTTAGGTTTCTGTCTGCTGAAGTTTGAAATTGTGCAGTTTGGTCCCTGAATGTTATGTATGCAATTAAATGAGTTTGGATGATTGTGTTTAGCTAGAATTTGACTTGGGAGCATGAAATTGGTTTAATGAAGGCTTGGTAACTTGGAATTTAATTAAGTCCCTATAAATTGTAAAAATTAATTTTTGGTCCCTAAAGTGCATGTTTGAGCAATTGAATCTTGGTTTGCAATCTGATCGCAATATAACTAATCCACTGATGTATGTTCACCTTAGGATTCTAAATTGATGCATTTAGATAAGATAAAAAGAGAAAAAAAATGGACCCGAGTTAGGTTATTAGTTCGGGTTTGCTTCGGTAAACCTAATTTGATCCTTTTAGCTTTGTTTCAGCTAAACCGAGTTAAAGTGGTTACATTACTAATGGCCCAAATGACTTAGAAACTGGTATCTCACTTAGAGAACACCAAATGGAAATCTTTAATATGATCTACCTCTTCAACATGAAGTTACAAATCAAAGTCTTTGCTAGTCTTTGAATACCTGTTAAAATAAGCAAAATGCTTTTTAAGTTGGCATGCTCCTAACATAGGGATGTCTAACTACATATGATGCATAAAATTTTTAGAATTGTTGAAACAAGCTTTTGTCCCCTGAAATGTCATTTTTAGCTTTCTTTGTTTCGCTTCTTTGCAGTATGCTCTTAAATCTTTATTTTTACTTGAATATTCATCTCAAATGTGATTTAGCAACATGCTTTCGATTTTTTCATGTGAGTACCTTTCTCGTCTTACGGGATACAACCCATCCTCGTAACTGGTCTGCCTTTGGTCCCTATACTGTTCTTATATAGGAACTTTAATCATTTCTTATGTTCAGCATTGCCCTAATCAATCTTGGGCTCAATTACTTTCTCGTCTTTGACCCAACATTTAGAGTCTTCATCTATTCCAACATTAGAGTGAGCAGAATGCCTCCACTCCTTGAACTCGTATTTAAGTTCACTCTTCTTTATCGAACTCATCAAAGAATCTTGGCAGAAACCAACTCTAGGTCCTTATGCTTTAATTCTCATTATAAAGTAATGCGAAAAAACAATTTTCTTGTGTATATTTCAAAATAAGAAAATAATTGAATTTTGATAAGAATGACAAATTTTAAAATCAAAACTTGGAGAAAATGACAAACATTTTTAAAACCATTGTTTGGCCCCAAAATATCAAATACAATAGTGTGTTTTCCTCAAATTAACAAATATCAACTCAAATGAAGAGTATGTTTAGAAGATCTTGACTGTTGTGACGATATATGCACATGTGTAGTCTCTTTCAGTCTATTAGGCTTATGTAAGGACAATTCTCATACCTAATTTCCAACCAATTTAAGGTGGCTCTCTTAATCCCACTAACTCACCATGCCTCATCCTTCCCTTATTTGGTGTTGATCAAGCACATAAAGTTTGACGTTCCTTGAAGAAAGGTTAACCCTTATAGACAGAACATAATCCGAATACAAACTCATCCAACTTAGATATCCATGTATGATCAGAATGGTGTTTGTAGGCTCATAGTGTTGACCATGGATCATGGTTAAACAAAACTGCATTTCTACACTTGTTTGACTTGGATATGCTCATTCTTTTCTCTTTTATTCTTTGGATCGCTCTAGACTACTCATTTTTGGATTTTCACCCTAGAGTTCATTTTCTTCTTCTGTAACTTTGGACCGACTTACGTCCTAGACGGATATTGATGCTCGCTTTCTATTCAAATGTGATCAATCCTGATATGATCCTAACTAGCCCCAACATTTCTCGTACACTTCTCATACCTTGGATGTTTACGATGGTGGATTCTAAGGGAGTTCTTTCATTCCTTACTTAAATTATTTTATTTATGCATCATATTTATTCATACCTATGTATTTCCATGTTATTATATGCTTCAAATATCATGTCATTAATATCATTCATATATATGCCATGATTGCATATCATTTCTTAGGATATTATTATATGTTTCCATTGATTATGTATTATGAAATGCATATCATATGATTATTATATGCATAACATATAGTCCACATCTTTATTTAAGCTTAGTGAGCTTATATCACATTTTTACTTTATGTTGTAAGTATTAATTTGTGTTTGTTTATTTTTAGGTCTTTTTTAGCTCACACAACAAGGAAGTCAGCTCGACTTAGCTCGAAGATAGCTCACTTAGCTCGGAGGAAGCTCCATTAGCTCAATTAGATAGAAGTAGCTCGAGTGTAGCTCAACCATCTTGAGTCAGCTCAAGCAGCTAGTAGCAGCTCAACACCAAAAGTCATGTCTTTTCGCCAGCGGTCCTGTCTTTTAACAAAAAAGGTGTTTCAACAAAAGTCACAATTTTCACCAAAATGTACCTTTTCAAGTCATGCCTTTTCGCCAAGAGGTGTCATTTCTAGACATACCTCTTCACCAATGGGTATCTTTTCAAGTCATGATCTTTCACCAAAAGTCATGCCTCTTCACCAAGAGTCGTGTCTCTTCGCCAAAGGTCACCATCTATTGAAGCATGATGACCCTACAAGTTGTGCCTATTCATAAAGACACCAGAATCATGAAGAGAAGCAACCGAAGGACACGACACCCTTCACCAAGAGAGGGCGGGAAGTTTGATGCCAAAACGAAGAGTTCTAACCACCTCAAGGGACATCACTCTTCATTGGGCAGATTCATCACTAAAAATGGCAGTCAGATATTTTCCATTTTCGAGCAAGATCCAAGCATAACTAGGTTGTGAAGTCTTCATGAAACTTATTCCCCTATCTCTTAACTTTCCAATGCATTTTGAATTGCATCAATCCAATACCGGGAGCTCGAGATATGTCTAACTTACCGAAGGAAGTGCAGGTTGGAATTTCATACGAGAATTACAACTCTTCAACCAAATGCTTCATCCAAAAGTCATGACCCTTTTGAGCAAATAAGTGCCTTTTCAGCCACCCCTTGTAGGCCTATAAATAGGCATTATCTTGGCATTTTGTACACATCTCATACATTTTATAAAATTTCTTTTTGTGAGAATTTTCTCTCTTCAAGTTCTTCATTGAACTTTATTGACTTATTAAGTACTTGTACTTGTGGTGTCACCCCCATCTATTATCCTTGATACTTTTGGTTCCTAGACCACTATCTAGTGGGTCAAAGTCCTTTTTACCACCCTCAATCGAGTTCTTATAAGATCTGGGGTTATGCTTTTTAAAGCATAGTTTCTTCCTTGAATTCTTTTGAATACTACCTTCATTTTCATCCCCTTTCATCACCATACCCTAACATACTTTACACCATCACCGTCTTACAAATTCACCCCTTTTATTTTTCCATTTTAACCCACCTTTTTCACCTTTTCATCACCTACCTTTAAACATTCTTTCTGCGGCCTATCTTACTTGCAGGAATACTTGCTGCCTTCCTAGATCCTACAATCAAAGTGAGCCTTCTTCATCAACCTCCAAGAAGAGTTAAGACGTGCTATATCAAATACTTCATGTCTTTGAAATTGATATTTACTTGAATGGAGGATTACGTAAAATTCTTTTACTCATTTCTTCCAGTTAAAGCCTCATTCTTGCATTGCTTGATCTGGGTGTGCTCATATAAAGTATTATTTTCTCTTTTATTCTTTTTCTTTTCTTTTTTTTTATCTTTTTTATCTTTTTTCTTTTTTAATCTTTCTCTTTTTTATTCTCTTTTTTTTCTTATTTTTTTAAGAATCTTTTTACACTGCCCTTGTTTGGGTTTTTAGCCTGGAGTTTATTTCATTTCTTCTAATTTAGGAATATGTATCTTTGGACTACACTGCATCTTGACTAGTATTGATGCATTTTTCCGTTCGAAGTTAATCAATTCTCTATGACTCTTCTAAATTGAATGGAGAATTTCACATGTATATCTCTTGCTTTCTCTTTATTGCATTGTTCAACTTAGTGCTCTCATTCTTGATTGTTTCGGCCTTCTAGTTGGCATTTTTCAACTTTGCTTGGTTAGCTCTTTGAGCATAAATTTTCCTTCAACAGTTTTTTTATGATTATCTGGCTCTTCTATCCAAAGTATCTGGTCTCATTTCTTCCTCCTTAGAAAGTGAAAGAATGTCATTCGTCGTCCTATTCATGGACATCCAGAGAAATTTTTCAAGGGTAGAAGTTTAGGGAAAACACTCGACTCAAGGATCTTAAACGATAAATACTTAAGAGGGGAATTCACTAAATGGGATCTGCACATTTCATGAGCACTTGTTTTGTTCCCTCGTTGGCCTAAATAGATCATCAGGTGCTCGCATTTGCAATATCCTCACAACATTTAATTCCTTCTAAACATATGCAACTTGGAATTGATCTCATGATTTGAATCAAAGGTAATCTTGCTATTGAAATTCATGGTCCTAATAAAAATGATATATATACATGCATATCTTTTTCAAAAAATATGTGTATATGTGTATGGGAGAACAAAAACTACCCCATAACAATGAATAAAATGTTTAAAAAATCAAAGAATGCAAAAATGTTTTCTAAATAAGAATAAAGAAAATGTGATTTTTATTCTAGCAAAAATAAATAGACATGTGTATTTACAAATTATTCCTACTACTTTAGGACTTAAGCCATAGGGTTTGTTATGTGCATTGTTCTCAAAAGGGGAAACCAAAATGTAGGAGAGTCTTTACAAACTATCATGAAAAGATGAGAAGTCCATGTATATGGACTTCAAGTCATCCTCAGAGTGACAAATCATTCATTATGGATTGTCGGTACGGTGAAAGTTTGCCCCATCTCCTTTGTTTTCCATCGCTGGATTAACTTTAGTGTCAGGACTCCCTTGCCAACCATCCTCTTGATCTCTTCTAGTAACGACCTACACTTCCTAGAGGAATGGCCCAATGATCTCACATAGAAATCGCAAGCACTATCTCGGTTAAAACTGTGGGTAGATAAGTCAGGCATAACCTTCATTGGCCTAGGAGTGATGTAATTACCTTCAACTAAATAAGGAAACAAGTCTAAAATATGCACTCCGAATATCTCAAGATCTGCACTTGTTCGAGGGATTTTTCAGAGTGATTCAGAAAAATTGGCTAGCCTTCTTCTCTTGTGACCATAAGGACATTGGAAGTCGCACTCATTCACCTCTTTGTCTTTTTTTACTTCTTGGCTAGTCTGGTCCCTAAACTTAGGCCCTAATTTTCCTTTCTAAATCTCGTATTCTATCATTTCTCCAACTATCAAAAAGTCCTTAAATCTGCTCCTTGGATTCTCGAGCATTATATCAAAGAAAGTGAGGGAAATAGTTGTATGAAATAGGAGATTCATTTCTTCTTTGGTTATGGGAGGTTGTACCTAAGCTGCTAAACTCTGCCACCTATAAGCATATTCCTTGAAATTTTCATCTGGTCCCATCTTTATGCCTTAAAGATACTGACAACTTGGGGTTAAGTCTAGGGCATACTTGTATTGCCCAAAAAGACATTGGCTAAGTCAACCCATGACCACGCTCTGTCTTTGCTCAATCGGTTATACCATACTACGGTCGGCCCCACCAAACTAACATAGAAGTAGTGAATCAACAGCTTTTCATCCTCTAAGTAGTCTCTCATCTTTCTGCAGAACATAGTCAAACGAATCCTAAGACATCTTGTGCCATCATACTTCCTAAAGTTGGGGGCCTTGAAATCATGCGGGAAAATTGGATCTGGGACCAGTAGAGTTTCTTTGTATTGAAAGCGTCAACTTTTCCTGACCTCTTTCTCGAGTTTATCTTTTAACTACTCGAGTCTTGATTTTTGAGTTTGTTCAGTTCTTTTATCCATGACAAAGCTTTCAACTGGTTCTCGAGTTACTACCATCAAACCCTAAGAATTTTAGATCATGAAAGGTAATGTAATGTTTGCTAAATGATATCGTCATGTTAAATATGCAATGAATGTGCAATGCAATGTAACGTAATGCATTGCTAAAATGTAAACATGTATGCAATAAGTTATTGATTCCAAAAGTGATCCTCATAGAACAAATTTCATTGTGACTAAAAGGTTTCATTTATATCAGATATTAGGTATTTACAAATAATGGTGAGCCCTAACATCCAGCCTTTTAACATCATCCAATAATTGAGTCAACTTTCCTTCATGGTATGGAGCCGGATTAATATTCTGACTTAATGCCATCGTTGTGTCTGCCAAGTTTGCCACTTGTTGAGCCACTTCATGCGCTTGGGTGATAGAAACTTTCATGTCATTGTCCCTTTCATGTATTTCTTGTTTAGACTATTGCAACTTAGAAGTCAGTTCCATAATGCTTTCAAATGATACTCGCTTGATTGTTTCAACATGAATCTGGCACATACATAAAGAACTTCTAAGCTCATTCATTTTCTCTTTCAGTATTGTATTTTTTGACTGAAGGGTATTGGATTTGTCCTCACACTATTATATACCAGTATTCAAAATCTTGTTCGCGACTAGATTATCCCGCAGCTTAACCCTGAGAATGTTGCATTGGCTTTCGACTTCTTTCAAATTTTTTGATAATAGCCTGGTTTGATATTAACTTGTCATGATTCTTTTCTTCCAATAATCCAAGTCATTCAATAGCTGAACAACATCGTTCTTCCATTCCTCAAGAGTATCTCCCAAACCAGTAGCCTTGAACACTCAACAAAGCTTCTGATAATTATCCTTCAAAACCTTGAGTTTCTCACTCAAATCATCTCTTTCTCGCCTAAGCTTTTTTACCTGAGCACTGTATTCGAGCGAATGCCCCTCTTTTGGAGTAATTCCATCCTTATCCTCAGATTCTAATTTCACTAAGTGCCTTACTGCTTCTCTATGTTGACCCTTGTTTTGAATTTCCATTTTCCAATTCCCAAAAGAGCTTGAACCCATCGTTTGAAGGTGATGCAATTCTCGATGGTATGCCCCTAAATTCTGGGATGATATTCGCAACTAGCATTAATGTTATACTAATCTAGATATGAAGGTTTTAAGGGTATCAGAAAGATCGGACTCACCAACTGGGCTTCCAACAGCTGCGGATACAACTCTCTATAGGATATGAGTATTGGATCAAAATAAGGACCTTTACCACTCGCCTTTTGACCATTAGTCGAGAAGTAGACATCAGGATTCAAACCTTGTCTTGGGTACTAGCCCTTCTTTAATTTTGTATCTTGGTTGTTTTAGTACTCGCTAGTTCATTGTAGAATCGGGGTCTTCCATCTTCGAAACCTAAAACTTCTATCTTGATAAGGTCTTAAACTTTGTTCTTCAAAGCCCCGTAATTCTCAGTAGTATGGCTCGAACTTCCTAAGTGGTAACTACATTTGGCACAAATGTTGTAACCTTTCGGGTACGGAGGTTCCTTTGGCACAGACTAGATCAAGGTAATGAAATTCCTTTTGACAAGCATCGGGAGCAACTCAACATACTTCATAGGAATTGAAACAAGCTTCTTCACATTACTTCTCGAGTTTCTTTTGGACCTACCACCACTTTCATGGAGCTCAACTCAGATATTCCTCCTACTAGTTTGTTGATGTGAATCACGAATGGGTTCAAACTATGGTATTTATTGGAACTGCCTCGTTCAAGGGTAAAGTTTTGACCCTCAAACTTCATGTTTTGATTCTTGGACAATTCTTCTTTTGATTCAACAGTCCCATTTTTGTTAGCCATAATGGTCATCAGGTTCATTATATGGCCATTTGCTTCTTCAACTCTTGTATCTCAATTCGTCCGTCACTAGTGTGAATATCGTCTACTATGTCTGATTCAAAGCCTTCGGATGTGCCACCCTCTCTAGTCTCCGATGTGTCTTTAGAACATAACCCTGAATTTACATTCTTTTCTATCTTATCACAAAACCTTCTATCCATTATGAACGATTTCTAATTTGGCAATCACTCGTGAATCAATACCTTAAAAATGCCATGAAGATACAAAAAATGCAAAAAATAAAATAAAACAAAAGAAATAAATTAGTATCGAATATAAATAAATGATCAAAATGATAATACGATAAAAGGAAAAAAAAAGAGCAAACAAAGCATAAAAAGACACAACCTTATCTACATGCCATCTAATCTTATTAGGTTATCGGCGTGACTCTAATGGGGTAGGCTTTCTATGTTCTCTATATGCAGTTTTGGTACTAAAATGGTACCCAAATTGTCCTTGTTTTCCCCTACTAAGGGTATCAAGGCCCTCGATCATCACCCATTATAGACTCCTTTCAATCGAGTTTAATTCGAGGGACACATTCACTATGTCCATACGGGGAAACAATATTCCCACAAAAACATAGGGTACTCGAGCCCCAAAGGTACTTGTTAGGCCCATGCGGAGGAATAATATCCCCACGAAAGCACTAACATTTTCCTCCCACTTAAACCGACAGGTTTGTATGCCAAATTTTAAATGAATTCAAAATAAACATGCATTTATAAATAAATATCAACTTAATTATCATTTTAACTCGCAACTTCCGATATTAATAAAGCGTTAATAGTTTTTACGCCTTACTCTCTTTTTTTTGTAAAAACAAAAAAGCTTCCCCAGTGGAGTCTCCATGCTGTAACGACTAAAAAATCCAAATGTATCCCACTTTTCTTAAAAAAATTATTTGGGGGATTTTCTTAAAAAATCATACTTTTTAAATAAAATAGGAGTCGCTACCAGTCACTTTGGTTAGGTAGACCGGACACAAAAAAAACAGAGATTTTCTTTTGGGTTCGGGAGTCGGTTACGTATGGGAAATGATTCGCACCCCCACCACGCCCAAACTTGGTACCAAATCAATTATCATTTTATTAATATCGGATTTTACAAATTGAAGTGACGATTAAAATCAAAATTTGGTTATACATGAGAGTTCATTTTAAAAGGGCTCTGGTGTTCGAGGAATAAACGAAAACCACCACCTACTTCTTAGATACTAGCCACGTTTATCCTCGAAAAAGAGAGCGTCGCATAAACAATTCATATCCCTGTATGCAACTTAATAATGATATATGTACGAACAAATAAATAAAAAGAGCATAAAACATAAAATCGTGAATATTAAATAGTAATATACCATCAAGCAATAAATACATATCTATATATCATGGTACGATACTATATATTATGCATATATTACATACCACGCAAAATCATATATATAATACGCGGGATATGTACTATGAAAACCATGGTATAAAACTATATATATAATATAAGAATAGAAACCACGAAGGAAAAAAAACAATACGTAATATATAAAATATATAGTGATACGTAGCATTTAGAATGCAAAATATAAGGTATTAATATAAAATTGTTGCATACATATAATATATAAGTAAATATGGTATACAAAACTAATAAATGTATACATATATATTAACGAAAATTAGGGTAACGATATAAATGCATATTATAATTTTAAATAATAATTTACATATTAAAGGTTATATACCATATAAAACATTGTGTAAATAAAATTATTTACTTATATACGAATACTAAACGAGAATTAAAATAGAAATAAACATAATATTAAATACAGAAATACCAT
Source organism: Hibiscus mutabilis (assembly GCA_019671005.1). Classification (NCBI taxonomy): domain Eukaryota; kingdom Viridiplantae; phylum Streptophyta; class Magnoliopsida; order Malvales; family Malvaceae; genus Hibiscus; species Hibiscus mutabilis. Next base: position 19,184,158 of record CM033732.1, read on the forward strand.
AAATATGCAAATATAATCAATACATAAACATTCCATACAAAATAAAACAAATAAATACTGAATAAAAAACAAGAAGAAGGAAGGGATCGACTGGGTAATTAAATCGAATAGCCTTCGGACCAAATTGCAAGACTCGAAAAAAATATTAGGGACTGTGGCAGCGAAAATTTTTGGGCAAAGGGATTTAAACAATAATTAAAACAATTTTTATACTCGGTATAAATATCAAACATCAGAAACAAGAATCGTTTCTTTTTATTTTTAGAAAACAGGTCAAAAGCATAAAACCAAAATTCTCTCAATTGTTCCTTCAACATCATATGGGTTCATCATGAACCCAGATTTCGATGATGAACCTCCGTTTCGGCCGTCATTAGACACTTCCAGCCGTCGCTCGCCAGCACCATGGACTAAAAAATTTAGCCCAAATCACAAATCCTTTGCCCCTAAACTCAAATTCTGCCACCGTTTTTCAAAACAAAATCTCAAGCCGCCTTAAATCCCTAAAAACTAAAACAAAAAAATTAAAAACTTTGTTTTGTGAATTGAGACCGTCTATCATTAGAGACGGTGGCCTCGAGCACCAGAACTGCGGCGACTCCGAAGACTAAACCAGGTATAAAACTCTAAAACCCTCTCCTCTTTGTATTTGAATAGAGAAATAAAATAGACAAAGATTTTTACCTCATAATCTTTTTCTTTTTTGTATTGATTTGAATCTGGATATTATATTGATATTGTTACATTCTTTATATTCGGTTCTTTTGTTTACAAGAATAAGTAAAAATTAAATGGTTGCAATGTGGATGACCTTTGGACTAATATCATCCATTTTTTTTATCTTTTTTTGCCTTGCATGGTGATTGGGAGAACCGATGGTCGTACGATAGCAGCGTGATCTCTGGCGACGGCGCCACGTGGACGGAGAAGATGAAGCAAAACTGGCTCGTGGGCACGTGAAGAAGGCCAACCGCCTTAGGTGGGGAGCACGCCTTCGTGAGGAAAGCTGAAGGGTCTCTCAGTTTGATCTAGACCGTTGAATCAGATCTGATCCAACGGTCAGATCATGGCTGCTGTAAAGGGATAATATGATATTAGATAAAGGCTTTTAGGGTTTCTAATATTTGGGCTAAACAAGCCTTGTAAATATTATTGGGTTAAATGTAACTGGACTTGGATATTAATAATATTATTGGGTTTTTATTTAATTATTATTATTTTTTATATTTTTTTATTATAGCTCACTTATAATAATAATATAAAATAATATTAAAATAATAATAATAATAATAAACAAGAATAAGAATAAGAAAATATAATAATAATACTAAACTCGGACAAAAATTAGTGATTATTGCGATCCCTCTTTGCTCATTCTTGTAAAACGAAAATAGAGCAAAAATCATAAACACTAATTTTTGTCGTATTTCCTTGTAATATCCCAAATTTTGGCTATTGACCAAAATGTAAATTTTGAAAGTTTTGTGGCTAAGGTATAAACTTTGGAAAAGTTTAGGGACCAAAGTGTAATTTTCAAAAGTTTTGTATTTTAACCCCGTAAATGAACAGTTTACCCCCAAGAATGATGTTTTCATGTTACTCAGCTTTTTTGTACAGAAATTGTGTTAAAAACTATAAAAGGGTTAAGTTCGAGAATAATTTAGATAATCGGACCGAATTGAATATTTGAGATATTTTGAAGGATGATAAGGCATGGTTAATTATGTCATCTTACATGTCTAAGATATTTTCTTTGTGTTGGAAGAATATGAAACCTTGGATTTAAGTTGATTTTCCATGTTAAATATGATCCGTTGGATGAAAAATGGCAAGATTGTAATTTTGGAAAATTATAAGGGCAAAGTTGGTAACTACTAATTTATTGGTTTATTTTTACCATTGGATGAATAAATTGACATGTAGAAAGATAAGAAGCATTGGATATCAAGGGTAAAATAGTCATTTGACTATTAAGAAGATTTTTATTTTAAATAAGACTAATAAAATGTCATTTGGCATGAAAAATAAAGAAAAGAAAAGTGAAAATTTAGTTCATTTTTCAATCGTACCCATGGGGTTTTGAAGAAGGAAAAAATTTCAAGCTTGATTTCAAGAATTTAGAGTTGGATCCATGGTTAGTTCATTAGATGCAAAATTGTTCTCCTTTAAATTCTCTTTCATTTGATATAATTTTCACATGATTTTCTTGCTTCTAAGTTGAAGATGGTGATTAGGGTTGATGAAGAACATGTTGGAATTTTATGTTTTAAGGTTCAATTATGTTGGAAATGTTGTTGTGATGTTGTTTCAATGCTTAAAGTGATGAAAATCCTATGGTATATGGTTTAGGGACCATTTGGCAATTAAAGAAAATTAGTGGGAGATATTGCAAAATTTTCTTTAGAGATGGAAATAGTTTGAATGATGTTTTTTATGCTTGATTATGTAAGTGAAGTTAATTTAGAGTGTTGGAATTGTTAAAGAGTGATAAAGATTAGAATTATGAAATCTGCCCAGAATTTAGTTTTTGGCAGTGAGTTTGGAAATTCACCATAAATTCTACAAAAATAATTAGAAAGTGATCCATATATCATTATATTCGTGGTTCAGTCTAGTTTCTTTTAAAACAAACGGTGACTGATTTCGATTTGTATATCAAAAGAATGAATTTTTAAGTGATGAAAGGTCAAAAAATAGAGTACTAGGCTGCTCCGAAATTCAGCACTGTAATTGACTTTGAAAATTCGTCATAAATCATACGAGTTGAATTTGGGCTATTAAATTATATGGTTGAAAAGCTTATCGAATATAGTTACTTTCAGAACAAACGAAATCGAATTCTGAGTTGTAGATTATTTTATAGAAATAAATCTTTGAAGGTAGCGCAAGCTGTCAGAAAATGAAATTTGAAACATTTTGTATTTAAATGTTAGTCAGTAAGCTCGGAAGAATTAATGGAAGTTCAAAATGGTCACTAACGACCATAATGAATTTTTGAACAGTACAAGGAAGAAAGAAAATATTTGGAAATTTTATATTCGAATGATTATATTATACTACATGTTTAAAGTAATGTTAGATTTGAATCTAAAAAATATTTTATTTGATTCATGTGATTAATGAAGTCAAGTTCGAATCAAAGAAGGTTCCAAGTTCTAAGAAAGAAAGGATTAAAACGAGGACTTAGTGACGCATTGTGTTAACTGGCCAAGGTGAGTGCAATTGCATACATATCATAACACGTTGATGTTATATACATCATTCGGATGGCTTGCGATGAGCCTACCCAAATTTTATTGTCATTATATTTATGTCATGGAGCATATGATTGACATATTTTAAATATGTCAAAAGTTGAATATAAATGCATGGATCACTAGTTATACATGATGTTATATTATGAATGTTATTTCGGGTATTGAATACCCAATGTTAAATTATGTTGATATACATTGCCATGGAAGAAATAAATATGGAATATATGCCCAAGTATGTCATTGAGGGATAGTGTATAGTTGGCATGCCATAGAGTCCAACAGCACGCTGCATACTCGGTTTAGCACTATAGTGTATATAAAGGACACTTAGTGCATATGGTGGGCATGACCTTATATATATTATGGTGGGCACGATCTTATGTGTATTAGCACTTCAGTGCATATTTGACTCGTGTACCCAGGGTCCTCATAGGCTTATATTTGGGCTATGGTTCATTGGTTAATAAATCATAAACAGGTGAATAAGCTTATGAGCTTTTGGAATAAATGTCAAGTATACTGGTAAGAAATTTATATCGAGTTTATATTATGTTAATATATGATTAACATGATGGCAATACATATCTAGTGTTCATGATGCATTTATGCATATTCTTATGACATTGGCATATAGTAAATCATTACTAATGTAATGTGAAAGTTGATGCATTGGCATATATCATGTTATATAAACATATCCACGAAGTCGAATAAAGTTTAAATTATTGTTATTAATTTCCTTTATTGCCTCACTAAGTTCATACTTAACGTGTGTTTGACTATGCACATGTCGGTAATCAAGATAAGAGTGAGAAAAGTATTGCATCAATATTGGAAAGCTCAACAGGTAATCACAGTAATGACATCCTAATTGAGGTTTGATTATTATAGTGGCATATATACTTGCTAAACCTATTTGAGTTATGATTGGCCTTTAAAGTTCGTTATGGTTTCATTATAATTGGCGTTTCTGGAAAGATTCTAAGTTAAGAGTAATCTCATGTGATGAGTTGCATGCTAAGATAATTGATAGCATGTATGTTTTATGATAGTCAATTGTTCTCTATAAGCATACATAACATTTGAAGACATTTGGGAATTGGATTAGGATGAATTAGAAATATGAAAATGCAAGAATGTGCATTTTGGGACAAGGTGTACCAGTACTCAAAGTTTGGGTTCAAAATTATCAAAACTTGAATTTTGTTTCAAATATCATTAATATTTAAGGATAGTAAAGTTGTGATGTTCCTGATTCGTATTCGTCATATGGATACAAAAAGGGGTGTTACATTTATTAGTATCAGGGCTACAAGTTTAGCCGGTTCTGGAGTTAAACGAAGTATGATAAAGGTCAAAAGTGTATACATGCCACTAGGATGTCAAAATTACTGATGATTTTACTTGTTTGAATGGATGCAAATGCTTACATCATTATGCTAATAATGTTAAATTCCAATGTGTGAGGGTAAAAGAATCGTGTCAAGTGTTTAGGTGAGTGGATCAATAAGAGATTCACGAGAGTGATAAGGTTAATGATAATATTCTACCCTCAGCTTAGCATGATGCAGAGGCACCAGAGTAACATGATATGCATGTTATGTATTAAGAGCTTTTCTTCCATACATTAGATGCAATCATGAATTAGCTTGCTTAGGCACCGATTGCAAAAGAATTGAGAGTTCTGGCACACTAGATTTTCAGAGAGACATTAATAGAGATCCTATGATTATTAATCTATGGTTTAATGATATAAAAGTTATGTTGAAGAAACTATGTATTGATGATTAGAGGAGACTTAAAAAAGTAGTATCTCATCTGAAAGGATTAGAACCATATTTGATAAAGTAATGTTACGGTACATACTCAAAAGTCTATTAACTAGAAGTTCTTTCTTTGAGAATTCCATAACAGTTTATCCTAGAGATGCAAAGGAGTTTCTTGCATCTTAATTAGGACAATTGGATTATTTATGGGTATGAGTGCAAGTTTAATAAGCTGAGCTGATTTGCTTATAAACTGCTTCCTACAGACAGAAAGAGAGCATGTTATGACAACTCATAGAGGGCTGGAGGTCAGGTACAAAGAAGTACTGACTGCCCTATGCATTTCAAAATTCCATGAAGCAGTAAATTATGCCAAATGCAATGCAAAGGGTAATTCTATGTATGAATGCTGGGACATATACAAAGAGATGATGTGCAGATGCTCAATTTACGGATTCCAGGATTGGCTTCAAGTCGTGACATTTTACAATGGTGTTAATACTCCAACGACGATGATGATTGACTCTTCCATCAATGGAATACTTCTAGACAAAAACCCTAAAGAGGTATTTACTGAATTTCTCTCCCAACATCTTATCATCAACCCCCTTATACTGTCCAATTTCTCCTCAAGTTTAATTTGCTTCTCAATTCCGTATTGACAACCTCGTTTAGCCCATTCACCTCAGACATTACTTGTTTATGCATCTCTGACATCATTTTCCTCGTTGCATCACTATCGTTGCATTCTGCAACATCATACTCCACAGAAGCAACATTCTAAATTAAATAAATATTAAAGATTCACCTTCCACATAATAAATGATTAATACAATGACTCAGAAAGTATTACCTTACTTCTCTTTGAAGCTTTCTTGCCTTTGGGTGCTTCCATGTCTTCCGCTGATTCCTTGACTTTAGGTGCTTTAACAGTTTCAGGTAATGGATGCTTCTAGGCAATAACTTCAGAGTGAAAATATATAATTAACCATGATTGAAATTGACATACTAGATGAATAATAATCCAGCAGATACCTTTAGTTTATTCGAAGCTCGCTTGCTCTTCAAGCGGGAATAAACATATGTTACCTTTGACTTCACCCAGTAAAGAATGCGAGGTACACCACCATTAGAAGCTGCACTGGCTATGCTATCAAATCCAGACCAATAAGCATATAGCCAAACCTGAATTCCATATCATTCACAACACAACATTAAGATAACAAAACTCGATTCCACTAATTCCTTATAACTAATGGTAATTTAACTTTACCTCTAAGATTGCAACACATCCTTTTACGTAAACGTGTCTTCTCAGCTTTTGTAAACAGCTTATTACCTCAATAAGCGTATCATAAACATATTTGGCCCAATTCACTTTACCTTGTAAGCAATCGTCGCACAACAACTTCAAATCATCTGCACATGTGCGTATCTCACCAGTAGGACACAGAAAAACTCCAATAATGTACAACAACTCCCTTGCTTCCAAAGCATCCTCTTCAAAAACACCAAAAACTATATCTTGCTTGATTTTTGAATAAGTTACAAATATGTTGAGGTTATACTTTACACCAATTTCTCTACCATTCTCCATCGATAGCACTTCATGAACATCAACACCTTTATTCTTCAGACCCAGTATAGCTTCTACATCTTTAATTGATACAGTAATGTCGTGTCCTTCAAACTCAATAACACTTCTTCAAACATCAAAACTTTCCATCAATTCCCCATATAGCTCCCGATATAGAATGCGCAATTTTATATAAACTAACGCCCCAAAACCAATTTCTTCAAGAAAAATATCAATTCCCATCGTCTTCAGTTCTTTTATAAAATCGTACAATTGCTTCTAACTGCACCTTGTCTCAAAAGATGTCTACATGGGATAAGATAACAGTTATTACGTCAATCTCAATATAAACTAATACTATATCAAACAAATAATGTCTTTATACTACTATTACCTTCTTCGGAACGCATGATTTATAGTCTTTGTATGTCGCATTCTCCTTCTCAGTTTCATTAATGTAAGGTTATTTTTATTCCTTCGACATGTTCTCCCATTTCTTGCCTAACTCTTTCCTAATGTAGCGACTAAAAAATTTGAATGTATCCCACTTTTCTTGAAAAAAAATTATTTGGGGGATTTTCTTAAAAATCATATTTTTTGAAATAAAATTGGAGTCGCCACCGGTCACTTGGGTTAGGAAGACCGGACACCAAAAAACAAAACAAAGATTTTCTTTTGGGTTAGAGAATCGGTTACGTGTGGGAAAGGGTTCGCACCCCACCATACCCTAACTTGGTACCAAATCAATTATCATTTTATTGATATCGGATTTTGCGAATTAAAGTGACAATTAAAATAAAAACTTGGTTATACATGCGAGTTCATTTTAAGCGGGCTCCGGTGTTCGAGAAATAAACGAAAACTACCACCTACTTCTTAGATATTAGCCACATTTATCCTCGAAAAATGGAGCGTCACATAAACAATTCATATCCTTGTATGCAACTTAATAATGATATATGTACGGACAAATATATAAAAGAGCATAAAACATAAAATCGTGAATATTAAATAGTAATATACCATCAAGCAATAAATACATATCTATATATCATGGTACGATACTATATATTATGCATATATTACATACCACGCAAAATCATATATATAATACGCGGGATATGTACTATGAAAACCATGGTATAAAACTATATATATAATATAAGAATAGAAACCACGAAGGAAAAAAAAAAACCAATACGTAATATATAAAATATATAGTGATACGTAGCATTTAGAATGCAAAATATAAGGTATTAATATAAAATTGTTGCATACATATAATATATAAGTAAATATGGTATACAAAACTAATAAATGTATACATATATATTAACGAAAATCATGGTAACGATATAAATGCATATTATAATTTTAAATAATAATTTACATATTAAAGGTATATACCATATAAAACATTGTGTAAACAAAATTATTTACTTATATATGCATACTAAACGAGAATTAAAATAAAAATAAACATAATATTAGAAATAGAAATACCATAAATATGAAAACATAATCAATACATAAACATTCCATACAAAATAAAACAAATAAATACTAAATAAAAAATAAGAAGAGGGAAGGGATCGACTAGGTAATTAAACCGAATAGCCTTCGTACCAAATTGCAAGACTCGAAAAAACATTAGGGACCGTTGCAGCGAAAATTTTTGGGAACCGTAATTAAAACAATTTTTATACTAGATATAAATACCAAACATCATAAAAGAGAACCATTTCTTTTATTTTTAGAAAACATATCAAAAGCGTAAAACAAAAATTCTCTCATATGTTCCTCTAACATCATTTGGGTTCATCACGAACCCAGATTTCGGCGACGAACCCCCGTTTCGACCGTCGAAGGTCGGCGAACTCAAAAACTTATCCCAAATCTTAGATCCTTTGCCTCTAAATTCAAATCCAGCCACCTTTGTAAAAAAAATCTCAAACTGCCTCAAATCCCAAAAATCGAAACAAGAAACCTTAAAAACCTTGTTTTGTAAATCGAGACCATCTATCATCAGAGACGGTGGCCTCGACCACCAGAACTGCGGCGACTCCGAAGATTAAACCAGGTATAAAACCCCCTCCTTTTTATATTCGAATAGAGAAATAAAATAGACAAAAAAAATACCTCGGAAGCTTTTTCTTTTTTTATTGATTTGAATCTGGTTATTAGATTGAGATTGTTACATTATTTGTATTTGATTCTTTTGTTTACAAGAATAAGTAAAAATTAAATGGTTGCACTGTATATGACCTTTAAACTGATATCCTTTCTTTTTTATCATTTTCCCTACATGGTGGTTGGGAGAATCGATGGCTGTACGATAGCACCATGATCTCTGACGGTGGCTCTACGTGGACGGAGAAGATAAAGCAGAACAGGGGCGTGGGCACGTGAAGAAGGCCGTCGCCTCAGGTGGGGAGCTAAAGGGTCTCTCGATTTGATCTGAACCGTTGGATCAACAGTCAAATCTTGGTTGTTGCAAAGGGATAATATGATATCAGATAAAGGCTTTTAGGGTTTCTAATATTTGGGTCAAACGGGCCTTGTAAATATTATTGGGTTAAATATAATTAGACAATGATATTAATAGTATTATTGGGTTTTTATTTAATTATTATTTTTTATATTTGTTTTTTATTGCAGCCCACTTATAATAATAATATAAAATAATATTAAAATAATAATAATAAACAACAATAATAGTAAAATATAATAATAATAATACTAAACCCAGATAAAAATTAGTGATTACACCTAACCTACAAATGACAAATTCAAATGAATTTAACATTTTACATACGCCTTTAACAAACATCATAAACCACTGAAACCTACCACATTGGTAACACCCACTTCCTGGTTTGGGAGGGATTTGGGTAGGAGATGCTATCGGTGTATGATAATGGTGATCGATACAGAATTCCAATGATTTAATGAGAATTCGATGAAGTGATGCAATGATTCATTATTACTATACAATAAAACAATGATCTTAAAATGGTTTGATACAATATTTATCCTTTCAGGGACCAAACTGTAATTGTTATAAATTAGAGGTCTTTATCAAAATTAAACTTATCAATATGAAATTCAACTTATAAACAGTGGGCAAGTAAGTTTTCATCCCATTCAGAGGTCATTTACCTAGCCAATTAAGCCATTTAATAAACAGTGACCATTTCGTAATTTACCAAACTCATTTCTATAGCTTTTAACTGATTTACCGAAATCGGTATCGGTACTCGAATAGGCCGTACCGATACACCTATACCATGGTTGTTATTACCATTACAATGAAAGATTTGTACTGGTACAAGAACAATATGTATCGGTACGCTATGCATGATGCATCTTAGACAATTTCTAGTAACATTCAACCGTACCCAAGCAGGCCAAACTGTATCGGTACGGGGGTGCAATGCAATAAAAGGATTGATTCGGTATAATTTAGTTTTGGTATGCCAACCTTAATTCCCAAATTGATCAATTATCAATACCGGTATGATCCCGCACGTACCGATACGATGCTACAGTAAAATTCTAGTATTAAATTCCCGTATCGGTACGCATAAAGTATTATCGATATGCCATGTTGACCAACGTTGACTAGGTCCCAAAATGCACACTCGTACCAATGCGCCTTCATCTGTATCGGTACGATAGGGTCTGTAATGACAATTTATGTCTGGTTTTTATCCTTTTCAGCATATCAAAACATGTCCAAATTTCATGAAACTTTACCAGCAACATTGTTTAGTCCCAAACTAATGACGTGTAAGATTTTAAGGATATCTGAACATGTTTACAATGTTTTCACCTTTTAGATCCAAATATACAAGTGTTACCAAATTTCAACATACTTATAGGTCCATTTTACCTTAAACTTAAGCAAACTCATAACCATCATATATACATATCAAAATGGGTCATTTGTGCATACTTAGACCCTAGGCCACCATTCTAGGAGTTTATAGATGAGATGAACATTATATAGTCTAGTAGAGTGATTTGAAAAACTTGCTTAACAATGGTTTCAACAACTTTAACCCTTAGATCGATATCAGATAGTGGATACGCGAATTCCCAACCAATATAACCAAATCAATGAGTGGTCAAATCCTGCCAACATCGCCAATGGACCAATATCTCATACATCCTACCAACATCACCAAATAGAGCCTTAGCTCAAGCACCGTAGTCCATTCTATACCAATGAGCTCATGAATTATAAGGCATGCCAATTGTATCCAATATCCATTTGAATCCAAGGTCTGGTAATTAGGCCAATAGCAATGACAATATTCAATATTGGTGCAATGTTCAATATCACTAACAACGATCAATGCTTGCCTTATTCAACGATGACCATATAGGTCCTTGTCAATACAATGATTTTATCAATACGATGATCTTGCCAATGCAATATTCTTGTCAATACAATAATCTTGTCAATGCTATGGTTAATAATCAATATGCATATCTATGAATCTTAATAGTACACCAATGGGGTCAATAAAAATATCAGTGATCAATATATATATTTCAATTGTGACGATATCAATACTATGACCCAATAATCAATGTTTCAATGTAATAAGCTTACCAGAGATTACCAATATAGCTTTCCATGAGGTTTCGATATAACCATACCATGTAGGGATGATGACAATGCAAAAAAATCAATGAACAATAAAACCAAGAAGGCGCCTAGCTATTCCCAAGCTCCGACTACACTCACCGATACTCTTAAAGCTTTTAAGGCTCCAGATGGTGATTCACTTGTTCCTTGACTTGTTGGAATCTGGTGGATTAGGTGATTCCTCACCTTGCAATTCTCGAGCTAACAAAATGATATGGAACAAGGATTACAATAATTTCAATAACAATAATCAAATTCATAGCCATAACTAGCTATGATCAACAACAGAGAATAAGCTTTGAAATCCATGGATAGTTCCTAGGGTTCATGATCCTTGAACATAGATTTAGGGATGGTTTAGCCATAGAAACCATCAATAGATTAAGGGGTTTCACTTACCTGATCGATAGGAATGAAATAGAATCAATATTTTAAAGAAAGCTTAAGCTTCGATAGAAAAACAATGGAGGTGCTTGCTTGTCCTGCAAAGGAAGGAGATTGTGACTAAGGTGCTTAAACTTTTTAATCGGGTAAGTTTTCTAAGTCTTCCTTATTTTATTCTTAATAGTTTTTTTAGGATTCATTAGGGTGAAGCAACCAATTCTGGAAATCCCACATATGTGGCGATTAAGCTTGAGAAGGGGCTAATCACAAGGTTAGTCCCTCAACTATTAATTATTTGTACTTTTGCCCATATAGTTTCAATTTTCATAATTTGGTCACTAAGCTATTTTCAATGTTTTTAATATGGTCCTTATTCAATAACTATGCTTACTAAGGGTTTATTACTTAAACAATTAATCACTTGGTCAAAGGTTAACGCAATGGTTTGAGTTTTCGATGTAGGGTTTTTGATCATCAGAATTCGATTCTGGCTAGACTGGTTTTTAGGGTGTTACAACTCTCCCTCTTATGAAAATTCGTACTCAAATTTTACCTGAACCGAAGAGATGAGGATATTGATTCTTTATGGTCTCTTCCGGTTCCCATGTAGCTTTTTCAACATTGTAACTCTTCCAAAGTACTTTTACTAGAGGAATGTTCTTGTTACAAAGTATTTTGACTTTCCTTGCTAATATATGTACCGGTTCTTCCTTATAGGTCAAGTTTGGTTGACTCTCAACAGTTTCTAGTTCAATGATATGCAATGGATCGGAATGATATTTACGAAGCATCGATACATGAAAGACATCGTAGATCTTGCTTAATTCTTGAGGCAATGCTAGTCAGTAGGCTATGGGACCAACTCTTTCAAAAACCTCAAAGGGTCCAATGAATCGGGGGCTCAACTTCCCCTTTTTGCCAAAACGAAGAATTTTCTTCCATGAAGACACTTTAAGAAAATCTCTTTTCTCCCATTTCCATTGAGGTAGTTCAATAGGTTGCAATAATCTAGTGGGAACATGATGCTCAGCCTTAACTCGCTAGCTCATAAGACACTTAGAGATACATATTACGTAATAGCTTGCTTCATACCAACCACCAGTAAAGTTTCTAGAGATCTTTGTACATCTTTACGGATCCCGAATGACCAAAAAAGGGCTATGGTAAGCCTTCTTGATGATCTCGTCTTGAAATAACTTGTCATTAGGTACACAGATTCTATCACGAAAGCTTAGAAGTCCTTCTGTATTGATCTTAAACTCAGAATAAGGATTAGTCTGAAGTTTAGAATCAATGGACTGTAATTCAGGATCTTGATCTTGCAATAACTTAATCCTCGATACAATAGTGGACTGAATCTGAAGTTTGGCTACTAAAGTTCGTTGCTTCCTAAGCTTGAAATAAGCATTAATAGCTCGAGGGGGCACAGGCTTGTAATTGAGCTCGCCAGCAACAACATTAGCCTTGCCCAAGTGATAATCAATGACAAGATCATAATTTGTAAGGAGTTCCATCCACCTCCTCTGACAAAGGTTCAACTCTTTATGTGTCAATAAGTACTTGAGACTTTTATGATCGGTGAAGAGGTAGCATTTTTCTCTGTAGAGATAATGCCTCTAATTTTTTAATGCAAACACAACTACAACTAATTCAAGGTCATGAGTAGGATAATTCATCTCATGTGGCTTTAGTTGTCTTGAAGCATATGCAATAACCTTTCTTTCTTGCATCAATACATATTCTAACCCGAGATATGAAGTATCACTATATACTGTATAATCTTTGTTGGACTCGAGCTGGGTTAGGACCGATGTATGAGTCAATACTTGCTTGAGCATGTCAAAGTTGCATTGTTGTTTCTCGGTCTATTCAAAAGGAATATCCTTTTGAAAAAGCTTAGTCAATGGTGTTGCCAATATAGAGAATCCTTTCACGAACCTCCTATAGTAGCCAACAAGATCAAGGAAAGTTTGAACTTCCCCAATATTCTTCGGTGGTCTCCATTCGATGATAGCTTGAATCTTTTTCAGGTCTACTTGAATACCCGCTACAGACACAATGTATCCCAAAAAGGAGATTTTAGTGAGCCAGAACTCACACTTACTAAATTTGGCATAAAATTACTTTTCTTGAAGGGTTTAAACCACAATACAAAGGTGATCTCTATGTTTGGCTCTAGTCTTGGAATATATCAATATGTCATAAATGAATACCACTACAAACTTATTAAGATAGGGTCTAAAAACCTGGTTCATAAGATCCATTAAGGCAGCCAGTGCATTGGTTAACCTGAATGGCATCACCAAAAATTTATAGTGGCCATACCTTATACGAAAAGTAGTCTTCGCATATCACATTCTTTGACCTTTACCTGGTAATAACCACACCTTAAATCAATCTTGGAAAAGATGGTGGCATCCTTAAGTTGATCAAAAAGATCATCTATTCTTGGGAAATGATACTTATTCTTGATAGTCAGCTTATTCAATTGTCAATATTCAATGCAAAGGCGCATAGATCCATCTTTCTTCTTAACAAAGAGGACCGAAGCTCCCCAAGGTGAGGAATTCGATCAGATGAAACCCTTGTTTGACAAGTCTTGAATTTGGGTCTTGAGCTCCTTGAGTTCTACCAAAGCCATTTTGTAGGGTACAATAGAAACCAGAGTGGTTCCAAGTTGCACATCAATTCCAAACTCAACTTCACAAGTGGGTGGCAAACCCGAGAGTTTATCAAGAAACACATTAGGAAATTCTTATATGGTGTCGATGTCTTGCAACAGTGGTTCTTCCTTATTCTTACCTTCAATGGTATACAATGGATTACTACCTCCAGAGTTCATGAGAGTTATACTCCCCTTACCAAGACCTTGGAGATGCAATTTCTTGTTGCTACAATCCACTCAAACTTGGTGCTCACTGAGCTAATCAAGCCCTAATATAACATCAAATTCATGGATAAGGAGAGCCATAAGGTTGGCTAGGAAAGGAATCCCTTAAATGATTGAAGGACAGATCTTGCATACTAAATTGATTACGACACTATCACCTAGTGGATTCGTTACTATAATCTTAGTAGCTATAGGATAAGATCGTAACTTAAATTTTTTATCAATATGGTGCTTATAAGGAATAAGTGGATCTAGGATTTATCAATGTATAAACATGATGAGAATATATTTCAAATGTACCTGTTAATAATATATGGATCATCATTATCCTTCCTGCTCCTCACATGATACGCTTGAGCAGAAGCCTTAGATTCTTGTTAGTTTGGGGTTCTTAAAAAGCCACTGGGTCTTCTTGTAGCTCCCCAGACAGCCTACTTCTACCCCTTGCTCTTGAAAGATTGCGCAAGTGACGCCGGAGGGACCAGTACGGTAGCCTTAGAAGTGTTCATGAGAAAGTCCTTGATGAAATATCCTTGTTCACCATAATAAAAGCAAGCTCTAGTATGTTTACGACACTAGCCTGCTGGATGCCTCCTCTAGCAATAGGTACATGTTGGGTATTGAGAGTCTTGACCCAAACTGTCAATACTTCCAATGGATATTGTCCTAGCAACGGACTGTGACATAGTCAGTGGCCTTGAAACATTGCCAGAATGAGAAGGCTATTGATAATATTGCTGATTAAGTCCATGTTGCTTGTCTTTCTTATAAGGTAGAGGAGGACGAGAATTTTTTCAGGGCCCTTTTTCAGAGCGAGATAACTCACTAGTCCTCTGCATCCTCTGGGCAGCTTCAGTAGCTATAGCTCTATTCATGAGCTCTTGAAAATCGATGATACCCGGAGTAGTAAACAAAACGCAAAGTTCATCTCTAAGCACTGTAATGAACATCCTGCACTTCTCTTCTTCTTTCATAATGTACGAAGCTCCATACTTATAGTATTTCCATAAGTCGTGAATGCATTGCTTCACTGACCTTTCACCTTGTTTGAGATACAGAAAAATGTCTCACCTCTC
Source organism: Hibiscus mutabilis (assembly GCA_019671005.1). NCBI lineage: Eukaryota > Viridiplantae > Streptophyta > Magnoliopsida > Malvales > Malvaceae > Hibiscus > Hibiscus mutabilis. The sequence goes on from CM033732.1 coordinate 19,199,761, forward strand.
GGCTAGATAAAAATCACTAAGGTATTTCTTTCGAAACTCCTTTAAGAAGAATTCCCAGGTGACAGCTTCCTCAGGGACGGTGAGAATAGCTGCTTCCCACCATTGTAAGGCTTCATCATCAATAAATGCAAGAGCATACTCCAACTTGTGCTCGTCAGAACACTGTAATTGCTTATTCAATATCCTTAGTGTTTTATCGAGCCAGTATTCAGTGACCTCTGAGTCATCGCTTTCCTTGCAGTTAACGCATACGCTCTATACTAAGCAAGCTTATCAATAGGAGATTGAGACATGAAGGTAGCAGCTACAGAAGATTGTGATGCATGCTTAGTCATTAGGGTAGTCATGAATTGCTTGAACATCTCGGCCATGTTCTGATAGCACTCATACTGAGCAGTCTGAGCATAGGATTCAAGATTTGGTATCTCCTATTTAGGTCCTTGGAGATTAAGAGGATCTTCCCCCTTATTTTCTCACCACGAGTCGAGGAACCAGTGGAACGCTTAACATTTTGATGAGTTTCGTTTGACTCACACATAATTACTATATAAAGAAAAAGGATCGGATTAGCTGCAAGTCACAATATACACAATAATAAACTCCTATGTGACATATACAATGCAATAACAATACAATAGGCTTCGATTTAGTCCTAAAATTGACTAAACTCTAGCTCTGATACCACAAATGTAACACCCTCTTCTAGTTTAGGAGAAATTTGGGTCGAATATACTATTAATGAACGATAATAGTGATCAGTACAGTAATTCCAATGATTTAATGACAATTCGATGATGCAATGCAATGATTCGTTATTACTATACAATGATCTTAAATTGGTTCGATATAATATTTATCCTTTCATGGACCAAGCTATACTTATTATAAATTAAAGGTCTTTTTTAGAAATTAAACTTATCAATAAGCAATTCAACTTATAAACAGTGGGCATGTAAGTTTTCATCCCATTTAGAGGTTTTTTACCTAGCCAATTAAGCCATTTAATAAACAATGACCATTTTGTAATTAACCAAACTCATTTCTTTAGCTTTTAAATAATTTCCCTAAATCAGTATCGATACTCGAAGAGGCCGTATCGATACGCCTATACCATTTTTGTTATTACAATTACAATGAAGGGTCCGTATCGGTACGAGAATAATTTGTACCGGTACGCTATGTATGATACAACTTAGACAATTTCCAATAACATTCAACCGTACCGAAATAGGCCAAGCCATATTGGTACCGAGGTGCAATGCAATAAGATGATCGATACGATATAATTTAGTTTCGGTACACAAACCCTAATTCCTAAACTAATCGATTATCTGTACCGGTATGGTCCCATACGTACTGATACAATGTTATAATAAAATTCTAGTATTGAATTCTCGTATCGATACGCCATGTTGATCAGCGTTAACCAGGTCCTAAAATGTATACTTGTACTGATACGCCTTCATCTGTATCGGTACGACAAGATCTGTAATGACAATTTATGTCTGGTTTTTATCTTTTTCAGCCTATCAAAACATGTCCAAATTTCATGGAACTTTACTAGCAAACTTGTTTAGTCCCAAACTAATAACATGTAAGATTTCAAGGCTATCTGAATCTGTTTACCATGTTTTCACCTTTTAGAGCCAAATATACAAGTGTTACCAAATTTCAACATACTTATAAGTCAATTTTACCTTAAACTTAAGCTAACGCATAACCATCATATATACATATCAAAATGGGTCACTTATGCATACTTAGACCCTATGTCACGGTTCTAGGAGTTTATAGACAAGAGGAACATTACATAGTCTAGTAGAGTGACTCGCAAAACTTGCTATTTTCTAATCCTTGCAACCTATATTCCTTGACCTGAAATGCATAGAAATGAGATGAGTTAGGCTTACTTAGCCTAGTGAGGTAGTCAATAACAATTCCATAAGCAATACAATGAATGCCAATAATATCAATGATAGTATTATTGCATATAACATCTCAAATAATGCTTAACAATTGTTTCAACAACTTTAACCATTGGATCGATATGAGATAGTGGATACACGAATTCCTAACCAACATCGCCAAATCAATGAGTGGTCAAATCCCACCAACATTGCCAATGGACTAATATCTCACACATCCTGCAAACATCGCCAAATAGAGCCTTAGCTTAAGGACTGTAGTCTACTCCATACCAATGAGCTCACGAATTCTATGGCATGCTAATTGTATCCAATGTCCATTCGAATCCAAGGTCCGGTAATTAGGCCAAAAACAATGATAATATTTAATATCGATACAATGTTCAATATCACTAACAATGATTAATACTTGCCTTGTTCAATAATGACCATATAGGTCCTTGTCAGTACAATAACTTTATCAATACGATGATCTTGCCAATGCAATATTCTTGTCAATACAATGATCTTGTCAATGCTATGGTTAATAATCAATATGCATATCTTTGAATCTTAATAGTACACCAATGGGGTCAATGGAAATATCAATGATCAATATATATTTCAATGGTGACGATATCAATACTATGACTCAATAATCAATGATTCAATGCAATAAGCTTACCAATATAGCTTTCCATGATGTTTCAATATAACCATACCTTGTAGGGATGATGACAATGCAAAACAAAATCAATAAACACGAGAAGGCACCTAGCCATTCTCGAGATCCAACTACACTTACCGATACTCTCGAAGCTTTCAAGGCTCCCGAATGATGATTCATTTGTTCCTTGACTTGTTGGAATCTGGTGGATTAGGTGATTCCTCACCTCCAAATTCTTGAGGTAGAATAACGATATAGAACAAGGATTACAATAATTTCAATAACAATAATCAAATTCATAACCATAGCTAGCTATGAACAACAGTAGAGAATAAGCTTTGAAATCCATGGATAATTCCTAGGGTTCATGATTCTCAAACATAGATTTAGGCATGGTTTAGCTATGGAAACGATCCATAGATTAAGGGGCTTCACTTACCCGATCAATAGGAATAAAATGGAATCAATTTTTCAAAGAAAGCTTAAGCTTTGAGTGAACAACAATAGAGGTGCTTGCTTGTCTTGCAAAGGAAGAAGATGGTGACTTAAGGTGCTTAAACTTTTCAACCGAGTAAGTTTTCTAAGTCTTCCTCATTTTTTTAATAGTTTTTTAGGATTCCTTAGGGTGAAGCAACCAATTCTGGAAAGCCCACGTATATGGTGATTAAGCTTGAGGAGGGGCTAATCGTAAGATTAGGCCCTCAACTTTTAATTTTTTGCACTTTGTTCTTATAGTTTCAATTTTTAGAATTTGGTCACTAAGCTATGTTTCAATGTTTTCAATATGGTCCTTAATCAATAACTATGCTTACTTAGGGTTCATTACTTAAACAATTGACCACTTGGTCAAAGGTCAACGTAATGGTTTGACTTTTCAATATAGGGTTTCCAATCATCGAAATCCAATTTCGGCTAGACCAGTTTTAGGGTGTTACAATATTAGTCACTTTTTTCCTCAGTTTGCTTCGTCCTCATACATTCACCTTGACTATAAAACATTAAAATAACAAAGCTATCCATTCAATCATTCATTCTGAGATGCAATAAGAATACATAAATATCAACTTGCTAAAACTTAATGAAGGGATGACATGTTTTTTGTGTGTACGACCTATCACATATGGCCAACATCTCAGCACCAGCTTCATCAGTAACTTCATTAGCAGCTTTATCAACAACAACTTTATTAGCAACTTTATCAGCAGCTTCATCAAAAACATGATTCAAATTTGAAGTTGTCATCCTAAGAATTAAATATTCACATGAATCAGTGTAGAAAAAAACCAACTCATTCATAAATAAACTTATCCTCATTACAAACAAATCTAATCTTTTTAGGTTCAAAGAGATGAAAAAGGTAACATTTAAAAATGAAACAAGACAAAATTTTCATTCCGGATCGATGAATAATATTCAGTCTAAACAAATTTCCTCCAAAAAGAAATGCAAATCCATACCAAAATTTCAAAACAAAACCCCTAGATTTTAAGTATTTCGTAAATGAACAAACTTAGAGTTTCGATCGTTACCATTGCTTATTCAAAATGGAGAAATTTCAAGATGATTTCACAGATTCAGTCACAGACCTAAATTATTAGAAATAAATTGAGGTTTCAATCCTTTACAGTGGCCGAAAGTTTTTTACAAATGGATATGGTTCTCTATATTTTTAGTGGAGAAATGAGTTCTAACCCTAAAATGTTATTAAACAAATGAATGTTCGATTCTCATTTTAGGGAAGTCTTTAATCACTATGAGTACCGAAACGACTAACTAAGTTGCGAGACCTACAAAAAAATAGAAATATGAATCATTAAACCAAAAATATTATATTCATCTAGTTTAGGTTGCGATACTCGTTGATGAATTCCGATTCTTGTCACTTCAACCTAATATGTTATCTACTTTATTTATTTTTTATGGTTTCAACGTCTAATTTTATCCATCCAACATACTATACGACAGGTTTCGGTACTGATTTGTATGTTCCAAAACATACTATACAAACATGTATTGTTAAAGGGACCTAAGACATTTCTAGTTTACACATTTTCTACAAGTTCCGATACATGTGCAAAAGTTTTGAAACCATGAGAAAAACGTTAAATATTACAATTTAACCCTAAAATGTTACTTTCACAACTGAAAGTTTCGGTACCATATATCAAATTTTGATACATCTTCTGTCAACGTTTATTGTCACAAACTTTACTAACAATTTAGGTTTAAACATTTATCTACCGGTTCCGGTACATGTCTCAGAGTTTCGAAACTTTACCATTCATCTTCAAAGTTATGCGATATTGTAACATTTTAGGTTGCAACAAGAATGTTATCCCCCAAAAGTTTCGATACTACTTACTAAGTTTCGAAACTTACCGACAACAACCTTTTCCCAGTTCTGTGAGTTTTTTTTTGAAATCTAAATCTAACGGTCAAAATCAAAAGTTTTTCCATCTAACAGCTCTAACAACCCGTCGTTTATTAGCCGTATACTAACATGGCTTTCTTTAGACTCACCCTGACCTTTATATTCTCATCAGTCCTTAATTGTAATACAATAATAAATGTTTGATGTTTATTTTATTGTGTCCTTCTTTGGAAGTAGGATTCTTTAATATGTTTCTAGAATTTGAACAAAATTAGAAATGTTGATTTATTATTTTGCTCATTCAAATGTTAGATTTTCTCTCATCTCTAAATATAAATGTAATACTTCTCCATTTGATTAAAAATAACATCTTATTTTCTCTATTTTGCTGGCAGTAAAATTAGATCTTTAACAACTTCAAGGTTGACAAAGTCTGTCTATAGGCTTACTGGCTATGCTGAGTGTATAATAAGCTTTAACAGTGGCAGATGCACACTAAGATTAGGGTAGGCACGGGCCCACCTTGGAATCTGAATTTTATTTTATCAGTTATCTATTTTATTGACAGTGCCCACCTTGAAATTTTTTGTGTCCACCCTAAAATTTTATTTGTGCCCACCCTAAAACTTTATTTGTCCCCATCCACCTATAAATTATAATAAAAATTGACTAAAGATGTCTATAACTAGTAACTTATTCTTTCTTAGTAGTCCACAAACAATTCATTTGAGCCAAGTTCATTTACAATCCTACATAAAAACCCAAAAATAATAATCAATTATAAGAAAAGAGAGAAACTCACTAAAAACATAATTTTTTTGGGTTTTGCAACTTTTGTTTCTATTTTTGGCGCTTTTTCTTGGCTTAAATTTACATTTAGTATCTAAACTAAAGTCATTCTCCAAAGTTCGTACCTAACGATTTTTCTCTCCCATTTTAGTTCCCAAACTTTAATTTCATCCATTATTTTGATACTTTTATTAACATATTTAGTCCCAAAATTTATACATTTTATCAATTTGATCCTAATTCGAAACAATTTAATAAATTTAACCTATTATACTTAAAATATCCATCAATTTAATCATTTTTATACTATCAAATCAAAAAAGCCTAACGGATCAAAACAACAATGTGATAACTACATTTTATCATAAAACAACATCAAGTTACTATTAAACTTTTTTATACCAGGAAAGTGATATAACATCTATAAGAGAAGAACAGGCAATATAAGAGAAGAACAAAGATTAAATTGATAGAATTTTTAAATATAGAAGGTTAAATTTATTGAATTATTTTGTATTAGGACCAAATTAATAGAATGTATAAGTTTTGGTATGAACTTGGGAGAAGATGACAAGTTCAAGTACCAACTTGGGAGCAAAATTTTTTGAAGTACCAACTTGGGAAAATGTGCCTAATTTAGGTACGAATTTGGGACCAAAATTTTTTTAGGTACCAATTTGGGAGAAGATGTCTAGTTCATGTACTAAATATATATATTTATGCCTTTTTTTCTTCCTCAAACACAATTTTCAGTTTTCAAAGTTCAACTCTCAAATCTCTCAAGATTGAAGTTATGTTATTTTAAGTCATGTAGTTTTTTTATTTTTTAAATTCTTCAATTATTCAATATATAGAAGTATATTTCAATTATTATTTAAATGTTGTTCTACAAGATTTCAATACCTTTTGTTTATTCTCTTAAACTGTAACAATACAAATAATGATATAATAATTAAATATTTAGTGAATTTATGTTTATCTTTTCCTTTTCCAATTTTTGGTTTTGAGGTAGAGATTAAATTAATTGAGAGTAGAAGTAGAAATATGATTTTATGAATTAATGGTTCTTTATACTAATTTGGTTGAATTAATTTAACAAATACATTTATTTTTCCTTGCTTTTTACTGATTGTATATAAATTGGTAATATGCACTAATTGGGTTATTTCAAATTTGTTGTAGTCTTGTAGGTATTATATATCATATTGCTTTGTATATTGTAATTTGGAGATTTCTAATTCACTAATGTGTCTTTATGGCTAGCGTGAATGATATGCTTTCATTTTCTTTGTTATACATGATTGTACTCAATCCTCGGGATATTGGAAAAGAAAATGTAAGTTGTAACCAAAGACATTGTTTTCTTCTTTTTAAACAAACTTTAAATTATACATATTAACCATAATGACGAATCCAATAGTTAGTGTAAGCAAGTTATTTACATCATTGTTTTCTGATTCAGTAATGTTTGCATTAATAACTTATTTATACCATTGTAAATAAGCATTGTTAACTTATTTACACCTAGTCGCTTATGTTCGCAAACATATAAATGATTACATTCGCGAACACTAAACGAACATGTGCGAGAAATTAAAAAAAATGAGCCTAAGCACACTAAATAATAAACAAATCAAATTCGAACATGATATTTATATATGTGTGTCCATCCTACAAAATATTTCTAGATCCGTCATTGCATTAAAGGACATGTTCTAGAAAGTTTAAAAATCCGAGCCTAAGCACACTAAATAATAAACAAATTAAATTCGAATATGATATTAATATATATGTGCCCACCTTCAAAAATATTTCTGGATCCGCCACTGAGCTTCAATGTTGTCAAGCTTTCATAAATTTCATATCCTCAAAGATTTTCCCTAACTGAATTTTCCATGCTCTTATATTTTTAGTATTTTCCATTTTTTTTAAATAATTACAATAATAAATATGATATATACTAATAAATGAAATATGCTCAAATAAGATTGTAAAAACATATTATAAGCAGAGAACCAATAAAATGACATTCATGATTTGAATTTTTCTGGGTTTTTTTGTTGCTATTGATTGTTGGTTTCTTACTATTTGAGGTTTAGTTTAGGAGTGAATGATGAAGATAATGTGGGTTGGAATTTGGGTAACAATTAGGGATGAGCATGAATTTGGAACGAGTTTTGACCCGACTTTATGAGGTCTACTTTTGTTTTGTATTTTTAAAAAATATATTCGGATTTGTATTGGGCCGAGTCGGGTGAAAAATTATTGGGGGTTGGGTTTATGTTTAGGGTGAAAATGTCCAACCTGAAATATTTGTATAATTTTTTTTATATATTTAGGGTAATTACTATAGTATGCTTCTTTATATATATTTTTAATTACATCTTTAATTTTATTGAATAAAAAAAGAGAATTTGAATAATTACTATAAATACTCATCTTTATATTTTTTCCTATTATTTCTCTTATTTTTAATAAAAATGAAAAAAGTATATTTTTTATTTAATTCAAGTCGAGTCGAGGACAAATTTTAATCCTAAAGTTCGGGTTGGGTGAAAATTCTTTACATATCGGGTCGAGCTCGTATAAAACTTTTGTATTTTCAGGTCGAGTTCAGGTTGGCCAAAACCACAACCCAGCCCATGCCCATCCCTAGTAACAATTTTGGGTTTCATGGCTTGTGATGGATGATTCAGTTGGAGTTTGTTGTTGGGTTCGAGTTAAATTAATATTTCAAGGGGTTTAATTGATTAAATTTTTAAATATGGTGAGTGAAATTAATTGAATTGATTCAATTTAAAATTAAATTGATTGAACATGTAAATAATAAAGACCAAATATATAATTATATAAATTTATTTAACTACAACGTCAGCATTTTCGTTAACCATTATTAATGGTTAGTGACTCAACTTATATTAATTAAATAGTTAAATAATCTGATTTAAAAAAATTATAATTTAACCATTAAAATAATATCACCTCAATAATTCAGTATCTTTGAGGAAGTATACCTTTATACAATTATCTCCAAACGCGCTATTTTGGTCTCTATCTGGGTATAAAAACTTAGTCCCCTTTCGCATGGCTTAAAAATGAATTTTTTAAGTGATTTTTCACCTCTAAATAATGTTAAACATTTTTATTTTAAAATGAAAAATTACTTAAAAAATAATTTTTTATTCAATTTCAAAAGTTAAAATTTTTTGTTTTTGGGTGAAAAGTTACTTTTAAGTGTGAAGTTACTTTTTACTCTTAATTATTAACACTATTATATTAAAATAATATTAAATTGATATTTTAGTATTAAATATAGTAATTATTATATATATATATATATATATTAAATATAATAATTATTAAAATAATATTAAAATTAATATTTCAAATAAAAATAATTTAGAAAAAACTTTACTATTATAAAATAATATTAAATATAATAATTATTAATATATTAAATTAATATTTAGTTATATTACAATAATAATGTATAATTTAAAGGCTAAATTTTTATATTTAATTCAAAATTTATATTAATTATTTAAAATTATTTAAAGTTTATATTTCATATATAAAAAATTACTAATGAATTGTTATGGATTTTATATATTTATTATTTAGGTTGATTTATTTCATATATAATAATGTTAATAAATTTTATGATAATGAATTTGAACATCATTTACGTTTATTTTTTTACTTTACAATATTATGTTTAAAATAAATATTTTATTTTTTAAAAATATTTTTGACGGAAAAAACTTTGATACACAAGCCGTATAAACTTTTGTTTACACGCGCCTTTTAGTTTTAGGGGTTAGAGTTTTAGTTTAGGGTTTAAGGTTTAGGGGTTTAGGTTGGAGGGTTTAGAATTTAATTCTAGTGTTTAAAATTTAGTGTGTTTAGGGTTTAGTTTTTAGGGTTAGGCTTAGGAATTTAGGATTTGGGTTTTTATAGTGTAAATACACATGTTTATGTAAAATTAATTTTACACAGTCTTGTATCAAAGTTTTACCCTATTTTTGACAGCAATATCAAATATTAAAATCCTATAATTAAATTTTCAAAATTAATTTTAAAATTACTTTTTGACAATATTTTTAAAAATATTTTTCAAAAGCAATGCCATATTGACCCTTACTTATTCCGGTCAAAATAAATCTACAACAAAAAAATAACAAAGACTATATTTGAAGGAAAAAACTTTGATACACATGCTATGTAAACTTTAGTTTACAAGTGCCTTTTAGTTTTAGGGGTTAGGGTTTAAGGCTTAGGGGTTTAAGTTGTAGGTTTAGAATTTAAGATTAGTATTTAGAATTTAGTGTATAAAGTTTAAGGTTTAATTTTTTAGGGTTAAAGTTAGAAATTTAGTATTTAAATTTTTATAATGTAAATACGCATGCTTGAATAAAATTAATTTTCTACGGCATGTGTATTAAAGTTTTAAAGTAAAACAAAAGAAAACCTAATCAGTCTAAAACTCAAAAAGCTTCCAAAATATATTTTACAGCAAAATAATAAAAAAGATCGGCCAACCCTCTTCGTCTTCATTTTCCTCGGACTTCCATCTCAAAAGCTCCGAAAACACCCCTCGATTTAGATTTTGGATTAGGTTTTTCCTTATTATTTTTTAGTTGTTTGATCGTTTTTATTATATTTTCTTTCAATAATCATGTTTTCCTGTGCGTTTAATTTTTTTATATTGACATTTTTTTCTTCTTTCAGTGTGGGAAAAGCTGCCAAAAGTTTCTCTTCTCGGAGTCTGATTCCAACGATGGACGGTGGCAGTACTAGCCCACTCATCGGCTCCGAGATTCACGGTTTCCGTACATTGGCAGGTACTGTACTTGTACGGAATAATTTATCTCATCCATTTTTTTGTTTAAGTTTAATTTTTTATGATTAAAGTTGTCAATTTCATAGACTTACTATTGCTTATGAGCAGAACATGTTCAATCAATTTTATTTTTAAGAAAGAGATCTAAATCATCATTAATGTTCAAAGCTACGATAATAAGTTTATAATTATGAAATGAGTAATATATCAAACAGTTTTTATAATACAATTTTAGTGCTTATAAATCTAGTATTACAAATTGTTACTTAATTTTGTTATGTAATGCGTACTAAACTTGTTTGATCACTCACTTATTAATTACCTTTTTGTTTTACTTTTAGCTCCAGAATTTGAATAATTGAAAGTTGGAGAAGTGGCTATTTGTTTCAAAAACAAATTCAGATAAACAATAATTTCATAGTCATTCTAGTGGAGTTACTTTAAGCTTCATGTACTGTTAAAATTTGTTCTAATAATTGGTTAGGTCATGCTTCATAATATAGTTAAGAGCATGTCTCTCTTTTGCTAATTTTAGTTTCTAATGTCTTTTTGTTTGGCGGACAGATTTGGATGTTCAAAATATGATGGAAGAAGCCAAGTCTAGATGGCTACGTCCAAATGAAATTCATGCTGTACTTTGCAACCACAAATATTTCCCAATCTACGTGAAGTAACTTTCATGATAATTAGTTCCCCATTTTTATTTTTTCTCGATTTCCATGAAGCAACAATCAAATCAATGTTATAATTGTGAAAGGTCTGCTTAATGAAATAAATGACCTAGCTTTACCATTTTTTAAGTTCATGCTGCCGGTTATTTTAGTTTCTGTGAAGTTAGGCATTGTGTTATTGATGTTATTGCTATTTGTCTTTTGTTTACTATTCATTATTTGAAAAGAAAGGCACAGAGCGAAAACCGAAAGTGTCAACCAGACATAGGCTTATTTGTTTAATCTGTTACACTATTACTGGATAACCAAAAGTCATCATGTTGCAAGAGGATGCTCAGTTGCATTTTCTTGTGGCTTTAGGAAATTATCATTATTTTTATTTTTGGTTATGGACCTTAGGAAATTATGAATTTGTTTTCAAATGAATGGTATGCCTCCTTTGTAACTTCTATATTTAATGTACTAAACTAGGAAGAAGTGTACTTATAGAATAACTAATTTTATTCTTGATGTTGTAGGTGGTACTATTGTATTTTTTGACCGAAAGATGCTCCGAAACTTCCGAAAAGATGGCCATAACTGGAAAAAGAAAAAAGACGGGAAGACTGTTAAAGAAGCTCATGAACACTTAAAAGTGAGATTTTCTTGTTCTATAAGGCATTATAAATGGCAAAACTTGTCAGTTGTTATAGCTGAGTGAATAATGGCATTCTTCTGGATATTGAGATTCAAATTTTCGGTTTTTGTAATTGCCCTTCTCTTTCTTTTACTTGTATAGTATGTTTATAAATATACATAACATAATGTGGAAAAGATTGCAAGTTTCTGCTATTTTAATACACTTCAAACATGCTGTGGTATCCTCTTTGTGCATTAAAGATTAGGGATAATGCAACTTATAGACCTCGAACTTGGAAATTTATCCCAACTTAGTCCTTGAACTTTATTTTGGTCTGCATTTGTCTCTGAACTTGGAAACGTTTTCCATGATAGTTTAATGATGTGGTACTCTGATATTGTGCCACATCATCAAAAGGACTAAAAAATGCAGGTTCAAGGACCAAAGTGGACCAAAAAAAAGTTCAGGGACCAAGCTGGGAAAAGTTGGCAAGTTCATGGACTAAAAGTTGCTTTATCCCTAATTCTATGTTTTACACTGTTCTATCACCATTTCTTCATGGTTTGCAAGATTAGTTTCACTCGTATAGAACCCTCTTGTTGGCACATCTATTTCTTGGCTTGCATCTTTTTCTTTTTAAATTTAATCTCCTCACAGTAAATTTATGAAATCCATTTATGTTATTGTTCTTTGACTGGACAAAATGTAATTATTTTGAGAAAGCATAATTTTGTTGGAATTGTATTGCTTTTTATATTTCAGGTTGATAATGAAGAAAGGATTCATGTATATTATGCACATGGCCAAGATAACCCTACCTTTGTTCGTAGGTGTTACTGGCTGCTTGACAAGTATGTAACTTAGATGCATAACTTTACCTTGTCTATTCCCTACATTGTTTGATTTGAAAATTAAATCTTGAAAGTCTACCCCCTCTCTATCTCATGTTCCAGTGTATCATAATAGACTGATTGTGATTAGCCTGACCATCTATTATAATTTTTTTTCAGGTCTCTAGAACACATAGTTCTTGTTCACTATCGTGAAACACAGGAGGTTGGTGTTAAAATAATAAAAACTGAAGAGTTGGAGTCACTGTCTCCTAACAAGAGTATTCTTTTACATTTTTGCATGCCTTAGAAACAGTTATCGACTGACCTTTGTTGATTTGGTACAGTCACAGGGTTCTCCAGCAACACCTGGGATTTCAAATTCCAGTTCAATATCTGATCAGTCTACTCCTTTGAATGTTATGGAAGAGCTTGATTCTGGAGTTGGTAATGCATATTATGAAGGTGAGAAAGGACCTCTTGATGATATTGATGTTGAATTATGCCAACAAGTTGTCAGCATAACTTTGTTATCATGTTTTTTCTATGCATAAATGCATCATGTTCTTATTGATTGCTATCCAACAGAACCCAATAATAGTGTTGATGTCAGAAATCCTGAAAGGAGGCTTCATGAGATTAATACACTTGAATGGGATGAGCTTCTGATTACAAATGATAGTAATGAGTCAACTGTATCTAGAAGAGGTAACAAATTGGTTTCTTGGTTCAACAATACCCTTATTTAATTGCTAAAATTTTAACTTATTTTCTTGGAATGCAGAAAAGAATTCTTGCTTTGAGCAATTGAATCAAACAGCAGGAAATGGCTTCTCAAATGATGTGAGCAGAACAATTTCATAGCTCTTAAGTTACTAGATTTCTATATCTTTCTTAAAGTACAGATGGTTTTCTTTTAAAAATATATTTTATTAGCTCTCTTTCATCTTAATGAAAAACTTGTTTGAATTGTCTTTGTAGGCTAATAGAGTTATTGTTTCTGATTTTATCTTATTTTAGTAAATAACATTGCGTGCTGTTATTGCTGAAAGATATCCTGCATGTTGTGCGGAAGTTGGGAAGTGGACAGATAGACTTCTGAACTAATTTTTAAGATCTCTGCATTTATGATTTATGCTGTACTTCTCTAGACTTAAATGTTTTCTCTTCCTGACATATATATGGGTTTTACATGTGCAGAAACATCTGCTAGGGTGTCTTACATGTGCAGAAACATCTTGAATATTCCTTCTTTTTTTTTTTTTGTATTTGGCTGCTCTATTGACCAATGTTTCATTTTTGCAGGGTAACAATGCGCACTTCAACACTCAAGCCCATAATTTATCAACAGAATTTCTATGCTTGTTAATTTAGTTGAGCCAGGTGCTCAGGGTAACAATGCTTACCTCAACACTCCAGTGACCGTTTGTAATCCGATACCCAGTAGTCAATTAAATTCTAAAGTGCTTCGAAAAGACACTATTGCCATAGGGACTGGTGATTCATTAGACCTTTTGACCGATGATGGTACAAAGTCAGGACAGTTTTGGAAAATGGATGAACTACTATGACTGAATCGCCAGTTTCAGCAGGTGACTCTTTGCAAGAATCATCAGTTTCATCTATTCAAGATTCCTTCACCTCTCCCGAGCAAATATTTAGCATATCTGATGTCTCATATGCATGGGCCTGTTCAACTGAAAAGACAGGTTTTTCCTTAAAAATTTCTCTCCCTCTGTGGGTTTTTAGAAATACCCCCACCTTTGTTGCAATGATTACTCATGATCATGGAATTGATGCTAGAAAACTATCCATTTGGATAACAATTGTTTATATATTAATTTGCAGATTTTAGTCACTGGAGTCTTTCATCAAGCTTATCAACATCTTGCCAAGTCCAATTTGTTTTGTGTATGTGGTGACATATGCTACCCGGTCGAAAGTATCCATGTTGGGGTCTATCGTTGTGTATTATCACAACATTCCCCAGGACTAGTGAGCCTGTATATGAGTCTTGATGGCCATAAACCAATCAGCCAAGTTCTTAGTTTCGAGTTTTGTGCTCCTTTATCACCTGACCCTTTAGTTCCTGCAGAAGAGGAGTCCAGGTGGGAGGAATTCCCGGTTGCAGATGAGGCTTGCTTATTTGCTCTTCTCTACTTCCAAGAGTCTTAATATTTTATCGGGTAAAGTTTCACCGAATACCTTGAAGGAGGCTAAGAGTTTTGTCCAAAAGACCAGCAGCATAGCCAATAGTTGGACATATTTGCTTACGTCAATTGAAGAAAATCGAGCTTCATTTAGACAAGCAAAAGATAGTTTGTTTGAAATTGCTTTAAAGAACCGGCTCAAGGACTGGCTGTTGGAAAGAATAATTGAGGGCTGTAAAACAACCGAATTTGATACTGAAGGTCTAGGAGTGGTTCATTTATGTGCCATTCTTGGTTATACTTGGGCAATTTATCTATTTTCATGGTTTGGCTTGTCACTGGATTTTCGTGATAAACATGGATGGACTGCTCTTCATTGGGCAGCATATTATGGGAGGTAAGTTCTTTTTGCGTGATTCTTGATATTTATATGCTTGCTGCATATTTTAAGTCTTGACTTTTTTGGAACTGGAATTTAATGGTGTTGAATACCAGAATAGTTTTATTTCCATGTAAACTTATTTTTGTCTGTAATATGTTTGCCAGCGAATGCTCTAGATCAGAAATTGAACTTTGTTTTTTTTTTTACATAGTTGTCAATCTTGAATCAGTTTCGAATTGTATCTCACTTCAGAAAATCTCCAATGCAGGGAAAAAATGGTTGCTGTTCTTTTATCTGCAGGTGCAAAGCCAAATTTGGTGACTGACCCCACCAACCAAAATCCAAATGGTTGCACTGCTGCTGATCTCGCATCTTCAAAGGGTTACGAGGGTCTGGCTGCTTATCTTTCTGAAGAGGCTCTAGTAGCACAGTTCAATGATATGGCTGTAGCTGGAAATGCTAGTGGCTCTCTACAAACCAGTAGAACTGAAACAACAAACACCGATAACCTTAACGAAGATGATTTATATTTGAAGGAAAGTTTAGCAGCTTATAGGACTGCTCCTGATGCAGCTGCACGCATACAGAATGCATTCAGTACACACTCATTGAAAATACGAACTAAAATAATAGAGTCTTCCACTCCAGAGGATGAAGCACGTAATATAGTTGCAGCTATGAAGATTCAACATGCCTTTCGCAACTATGAGACAAAAAGAAAGATGGCTGCGGCTGCCCATATCCAGTATAGGTTCCGTACTTGGAAAATACGAAAAGAGTTCCTTAATCTGCGCCGCCAGGCTGTCAGAATCCAAGTAAATATCCTCCCTTTTCTTCTTACTATTCTATTGGTGTGAGTATTGCATTATATATAACTCAAAATCCAATTTTATTCGTTTTCTTTTAATTTTGGCGACTGTAAGCAGGCATGATTTCTCTTTTATTGGTCCAATTTCATGACATAGTACCCTTTTTTAACCAAAATTCATCTTTCATTTCGATTTCCTAATTTTTTCCTACAGACTTTTGTTTATACTTAAGTCATATCATGCCAACGTAAGATTATTTTCTCTGATTCCTCCATCTTTTCGAAGGTTTATCATAAAGAAAACATTATTTTCTTCTCTTTATGTCTGAGGAAGTGAGGATTTCTCAGAATAGAAACATTGCCTGGAAATTTAATGCAGGCGGCTTTCCGGGGTCTACTAACAAGAAGGCAGTATCGTAAGATTACCTGGTCAGTTGGTGTGCTTGAGAAAGCAGTTCTGCGATGGCGATTGAAGAGAAAAGGTTTGCGTGGACTGCAAATTAACCCAGTTGATGCAGTTCCAGAGCAAAGGCCGGAAAGTGACACCGAAGAGGATTTCTTCAGAACCAGCAGAAAACAAGCTGAACAACGTGTTGAGAAAGCTGTTGTACGTGTTCAAGCTATGTTCCGTTCAAAGAAAGCACAACAAGACTACCGGAAAATGAAGTTGGCTCATGATTTAGCAATGGTAAGTGAATTCTCCGAAATCCAACAGAGGTTGATTCAATTTTGTTCACCAATTTATGTAGAAAATTTTGCCTGGCAGTTGGAATATCAAAGCCTCCTCGACCCTTCTTCCTGCATGGATGCTTGAAAACATAAAGATTCAGGAACAATCACATCCAAGGGAGCTGAGTTTGTAAATGCAACCGATTTCAACAGGTGACTCTTCTAACTGTTTGAAGAGCTTGAAGCGTGAGGTAAGCTACTGTGGATGTGAAAGTGTTTTTGTTCGAGTTATGATGGACGTTTAGTTAGTAGTTGAAAACCTTGGTTTAGAGTAATGGATTTATGAGGTACGGAGAACGATGTTTATACCCACTAATAGGGTTGATCCAGGTGCAAGGTTGCTTGTATATTAATTTTAAAAAAAAATTAAAAAAAACAAACTTTTATGAACATCTAATCCTTTAAGTGATGCTAATGGATTGGTTTAGTGCAAGGTTGCTTGTATACATTAAAGGGTAGCCTAAACTTTTTTGGTCAAAGCTGAATAGATCCGTCCTAGGATCGGCTTACTTGTGCAGCCTAATAGCGCCTAGGTTGGGTTTTGGATAAATTCTCTTGTACTCAGACTTGAATTATTATTTACTGATTAACAAATTTGTTTAAATAAATTAAAGTAATTTAGACAAAAATGATCACAAGAAGCAGCAGTTGTGGTCTGGTCAAGTAGACTGCCTTTCGTTTTCAATTGCCTAATTTGTATTCCATCTTTCTCTTACAAGTCATTCAATCGCTTTTGAACGAAAATTGTTCAACTTCTGAAATATTTTTGTTTTAAAACTTTTTCATCCAATAATCTACACATCATGTTTAATTGTTGGGTAAATTTCACAGGAGATCTATTTTGTTTAGGGCTTGTTCTATTTTGGTCTATCTAATTTGAAAAAAAAGTTATTCTTGTCACTTATGTTTTCGACTTTTATTGTGTGGTGTACGATGACATGACACGTTAATAAAAAGAGTTAATTTTAAAATTTACCCACAAACTTTAAAAAGTTTATTTTTCACCATCTTCACAAAAAAAAGCCCTCACTTTTTCTTGTGTTTCGGTTTGGCTATCTGAGTTTCTTTGCTTGAGTTTGGCCATGGCTGGTGCTCGAGTTTCTTTGCTTTGGAGATCATATTCATATCTCGATATCAATGTTTGAATATAGACGGGATGCAGGTATCAGATATGACTACTTGAAAAACGCAATGAGTCCATGTAACTTAGTAAATAACCGATGCAAATTCAAAGCATTCAAGCTTTTAAACGACTGCTCGATTGCTAATTCAGTTAAAGGAAAACGATGAACCTGCATTAACACTATTGTCCTGAACATTTCGCAATTCTTAACAGTTAACTTATCTCAGCATACGATTTCATTCAAATGGTAAGAAATTGCAGGAAAACCGAAAGCATCAACCAGAGAAAAACAATAAAGGAAAATGCTATTTCTTTTATGTTTTGAAGGAGAACACAATGCTTCTAAAATGAAAATTAGGAAGGAACCATGATGACAATGTATAAAAGAAAAATCCATAAGAGCAAGGTTAACGTACTGTAGGCACAGCGCTAACAATGGTGGCAATGGCGGCAGCCTTGAGGCCTGCAAGAACTCCCTCTGCAGTTCAAATCAGATATTAACAATCATATTGTTTGAAATTTAATCTTGATTTAATTAAGTTCCAATGCGTAGCTCACTAAATCTAAGAATATCTTATCAATTACAGCGTTATCAACTGGAAACAAAAGCAGTGGACTAAATCTCAAAGTTTGAAGAATACAAGGATTAGAGGCATAATTAAAACTTCTCAGATTGAACAGAAAAATATAATTGCGACAGGAGAAAAGGGCAAATGCAACCTAGTTGCATTGGAAGCCAGCTTTGGTCACAGAAAGAAAATCATATTAAACCTAACGAGAAATTTCAAATTCTATGAATCTTAATTTTACCCTTTCTTGTTAATTGTAAACGATTTTTCAGGTAAAGCATTAAGGAGATGAAAGATTAAAGAGAAACAAAACTTGAGAATATCGCTCGGCTCTCGATTTCTTCTCGTCTTCAGCGGGAGAAGGAATCAAGAAGGAATTATAATATACCCAATCATTCCTCATTTCGTTTCTGACGAAATTCCCATCTTTCTAACTCAGTAGTTTTCGCTTCAAATTCAAAATTTAAACTTGATAGTTCACCAATCGACAGTAAATATAATTTTATGTAAATCAAAAATATTTTGATTAAATCATCAAAATCGACATTCAAATAAGATTCATTGATTAGTCAAGTGGTGAAAGATACTTATATTGTCCCATTTTGTATAAAATTCATATCCCAGCATTGACTTGAAATATAATTTCTCTATTTTAATAAAAAATCTACATTAAAAAATTATACGAAATTTAAATTAGAAATGATTAGCACATAAATATGGGTACAATTGATCACAATGAGTTCTTATATTGCTAAAATAATATTTTTCTTTCGTGATGTCCTGAAAAGAAAAAACACTAACTTCAAAAGTCTAAGCAAGTAGACTTTTGAATAAGTTTCATGCTTCTTAGCCTCAATAAGTTTGATGAAAAAACTCATTTAGGCACCCTAAAATATATCATTATTTCAAAATCAATAATAAAATTTCTCAATGAGTATTCGAAAAATATAAATTCCGTTTCTTAAAATTTTTAGAATAGAATTAATTATAAATGATGCAATTCTTTTCATGAGATCATCCATTTCTCAAATCTTTGATTATCGATATTTAAAAAATAATATATAATATATTATTATATAAAAATAATTTTTTTACTTTATAAAAATTAATTAATTTTAAATTATATTTTATTTATTTATTAAAACTAATTTTAAAATAAAATAGTAAATTAATTTTTTATTCCTATCAATTTTTATTAGTTTTGATCTAATAGCAATAAATTAAAGATAATTTAATTTTTTATAAAAAAATGGACTATAACAAAATTGATGGATCTATAAGCTAAACATAAAAAATTTGGCCCACTCTTTTAAGCCCAAATATAATAGTTTAGTTTTTTTTAGATTTTTAACTTATCTTTTTTGTTTCGTTGCTGTTGCATTATTTTTTTTTTCTTTTTGCAGCTGAAACTTACAGCAGCATTTGTTTCAAGAGTAAAAAATATTTTTCTTAATGGTAGGTGACTTGACTTAGGAGGAACAATACTAGATCCGCCTCTGCATACAAAAGAATATTTTCAAAGGTATAGTATCGAAGCTTTGATTGAAGAAGGTGAGGGAGAAAGATGAAGATCCGAGAGAATTTAAACGATGGTAAAAGGGAGAGAAGCGTGAATTTAAACATTTTAAAGTATGAGGGTAAAATTCAAAATTAGCTCTTTTTATTAACGTGTCACGTCATCATATTAATCCTTGTTAACTGAGGCTAACATTCGGGTGACTAAAACAGTAACGGTCGAAAGTATAAGTGGTCAGAATAATCTTTTTTCAAATTGGGTGACCAAAATATAACAAGTCCTAAACAGAAGGGACCTCCAGTGAAGTTTATCATAATTATTTTAGTTGGATTTTTTTATAGGCTTAATAGTGTAAAAAAGCTTTGAACTTTTGAGAAAAAAAAAATAATTAAGTCCCTGACTTTTTTGTACTCAATTAAGCATTTGAACCAGTAAATTGATTCAATTAAACTATTTGACCAATTTTAATCATTAAATCTGGACAATCTTTTTTTAGATATTACGCTTACGTGATATACTATAGTTCTAGCATGTTACACTTATCGATTTACAGTTCTATCACGTTGCACTTATAGATCTCTTTAAAATGTATATATTTTTTTACAAGTTACATTTTTAAAAAAAAATATTCATATACATATACATATATTTCTATGTTTTTAGAATTTTTAGGGAAGCTTTTAAATAAAATAAAAAAATTGAGAATGTTAAGTGATATGATACGCAACATCAAATGATCAAAAAAATCTGTTAGACTCAACAGTTAATATTAATTAAATAATTTAATTAATTTAATTTATTGCTTCAAGAGTTTAATTGGATAAAAAAATAAGGGTTTAGTTTATATTTTTCTCAAAAGTTAGCTTTTTACATCCTTAATTTTTTATAGCATTAAAGTAACATGTTTAATATAACACATTTGAACTACATGGGAAATGCTTAACACATAAATAAGATAATAAGACCTAATTGATGTTTTTAAATACATAAGATTTTAAGTCTCACAAGATATCCTCTACTATGTCTTTGCTAGCGCGGTACATAAAAAAACAAATTTTTTAATTCTAATTCTAATTTAAAAATACGCGTACACGTATGTGGGATTGTAAATGATACGAGATAAACTGTGAGATATTCGAGTCCGATTCGGTCAACACTCGATTCGATTGAACTCGACTCGAGCTCGAACTCGACTAAAGTTCTTAACGGTCAATACCTGACTCAAAAAGCCCGTGAGCTACAGAAAATATAATATACTGAAATTTTTTATTTTTTTAAATTAAAATGAACTAAAATATATGTTATTGGATAATAATAATAATAATAATAATAATAATAATAATAATAATAATAATAATAATAATAATGTTGTTATGAATAGGGCTATAAATGAGACGAAACAAGTCACAAGTTACTCGAGTCTGACTCGGTCAAAGCTCGGTCAACACTTGACTCTATTGGACTCGACTCGAGCTCGAACTCAGCTCGAGTTGTTAACGAGCCGAGTTGAGTTCAACATTTTAGGCTCGACTCGAGTGACTTGAGCTCGAACTCGACTCGAATTCTTAACGAACCGAGTTGAGCTTAGCACCACTCGAACTCTACTGGGATCATTTACACCCGTACACGTGTGACAGACTAACAATAAGCCTCACCCTTGTTGGTATCACTAATCAGTTTCACCATAGTGATATTTTGACTCCGATAAACCAAGAAGTCAAAAGAACCCGAAGCCATCAAGAATGACACATAGCTCATAATGCAAGACTGAGCATAAGGGTGTTCAAAACCGCCTCAATAAATACTTAGAGGCCTAATAAGTCTAATATCACTACTATATTATTACTATATTTCATCATCCTTTTACTTTTTTAACTTGCATTATAAATTTATTAGGCCACCGGGTACCCATTAGGCCAATTTTAAACACCTCTAGACCTAGCATCAAAACCTCTATCTACATTAAGCTTCACCTTGCCAACAATAATATAGTTAGGTTTTTATTTTTTTAACATATTGAGTTTTTTTATTAAGACATACATTAGGGTATATACTTAAATTAGTATATATTTTTAAAAAATTCTATAAAATATTAGGATTCTACGGATATTTTTTAGGGATCCCCATGGTGATTTATACAGGTACTGTGTAACACCCTAAACCTGGTGCTATATTTGGGCCACAAGCCCAACCCGCAAGCATAAAATTTTGACCTTGTTTAGCCCAATCCACAAACCATTTTACATAAATCTATTAAGTTTAACACATATTAAGCATAGATAAACATTTGAAAACGTTTACATAGGAGCATCATTTGATTTACAAATATAAAAGCATTCGACTCACATTATAAATCCAAAATACGAGTTACAATACAAAACATAAGGTCCTACGAATACATAGCCCACATAAATCTAAGTATTGTACTCTTGATGAGGCGATGTTGAAATCCTACACCGATGGTGCTCCTCCAATGCAACGTGCCAACCTACTAACATGCTAACAGAAACAACAATTTCGAACGCTGAGCTAACAAGCTCAGTGAATATACTTCCACTCAACCATGCTTCATGCAAATCATAAACATGAGCATGTAGCTAGAAATGATGATATGGCATAAACATCAACTTATGGCGCTACCTCTAGTCGCCTAAACACATAGCAATCAAATGGATGCATCAATATCACAAAGCAAACATATGCATCAAACCACAAACCTGGAGCGAGGCCTAGTGTCACACAGCCTCGGGAGTGTACACTTTGAGTGAGGCCCGATGTCACACAGACTTGAGATCATACACTTATACTCAGAATCTCTCGTCGAGTATCTTCGAATAAGGCTCGGTGTCACACAACCTTATGATTATACATTCGATATCTCATCTCATGGTGTTGCAACACGCGCTCTGGGTATCTGAATCCCAACAACCAAAGGTGACTCGATCAAACAAGTGCCCATACTTGGCACGAATCATTACACGATCCACCAAGGATCTCCTATGGTCACTATTACCACAAGTCACTATTAGCTTACCAAGTTATTATATATTATGCTCGTATATAAGAGTCAAATCTCGATTTTTTAGTTTTGCAATTCATTTTACCACATCAGGAGTCTACCAGAACATTGTCCATAATTTCCAGTCGCTCGTACTTAAACTCGTATTTTCTGGGCAGATTGCCCAAATGGTATCGATACTCAACCCCGTATATTGATACAGTACTGTGAGTACAGGTACTCGCCCTTCGTGTATCAATACACGGGCATCATAAGGGAGAGTGGATAGAACCTAGGTACTGGTACTCAATCGTGAGTATCAATACTTCAACTCGATCTTTAGTACCAATACGCTTCCAAGCATACTTGTACACATTTTGGTTATTGGAATTTTAGTCCACAATGGGGGTACTAATACGGGACAACCTATTTCGATACGCCTTGAACCCCATATCGATACAAGTTGAATAACGTAACAAAATACCCTTCTAAGTTTATAAGTGTTCATTAGCCTAAACACAGGGTACCGATACGTGTTCATTCTGTGCTAGTACTCGAACCCATAATTTATTTTCTAGAGTTCAGAAATCACTCTTAAGCCTGCCAAACCTATCATGTTAAGCCTTAAATCAAACTTACATATTACAGAAGGTGTTTTAGGTGTTTTCCTACCATTTTTACACATTATTAAAATGAAAGCTGGATTACGCCTTAAACAAGCCTCATTTCACCTCAAAACACCAAAAATCAACAATTTAAGCATGTACAAGCATCATCCTTAGAATGTACATGGAGGCAAGGAGTTAGTAGCGTACAAACCTTCTCCTAAAAGTTGGAAATGCAACTCCTTGCTCAAGCCCTTACTTTTTCTTCTTTCCTTGCTCTTTGGAAGAGTCTCCCACTTTCACTATGCAAGGAGCTGTAAATTCAGATTACAACTTGCAGGAGATAAAATAGGTAGCTAATACTTACATTCTAAGTTGGAAAAACAAGATTGAGTAATCCTTTAACCCACTTTCCTCAAAACCCCCCACAAAACCCATATTTTTCTTCCACCACTATTTTAAACAAAACTTACCTCAAAATGTAGATCCTTAAAAGATGATTATACTACCCTCAACATAAATCCAAATTTGCTATCCAAAATGACAAAGATTGTACCTTTGTCTTGGGGTTATGGTGAAAGGGAAGAAGAAAGAAATATGGAAAAAGGGATGAGAGGCAAGAGTGATCTCACCTCTCTTTAATTTCTACATGAGACATAAGGAGAGACAAACTTTCCTTTTCAAAATGGTCCCAAAATCTTGGCCCAACACATAGGGCCCACAGGTCAGGTGAATTGACTCACGAATTCTAAAATTTAGGTCATTACAACTATTTCCTCCTTAATGAAAAATTTTTCCTTGAAATTTACCTTATGGAAGAGATGCGAATAAAGCAACCTCTTATCCTCCAAAATTTGAATAACTCGCTCAGACTGACTATCAGTCCGAGGATGAAAAGTAGTACTGAAATATAACCTGGTGTCCAACGCTTCATGAATTTTCTTCCACAACCTTGTCGTGAACCATAGATCCCTATTAGAGATGATCGACGATGGCACTCTATACAATTTCACAATATCTTGGATGTAAAGTCATGCTAACCTTTTAAGCGTGAAATCTATATGCACAGGTAAGAAATGAGCGGTTTTGGTCATACAATCTACAACTACCCAAATGGCATCATGCTTCCTTTGGGTTAATGGAAAACCCTTTACAAAATCCATGGTCACTCAATCCCATTTTCAATGTGGAATCAGAATAGGTTGGAGCAAACTCAAAAGAACCTGATGTTTAGCCTTAACTTGCTGGCAAGCTAGGCACTTGGTCACGAACTCTAACACATCTCTTTTCATGATAGGCCACCAATAAAAAGATATAAGTCATGTTATATTTTGTTACTGCCCTGGTGCATAGCAAACAAACTACGATATGCTTCACAAAGAATTCTATATTATCCCAATTTTTTTGCTTAGTGACTAAAATGCAATTTTTGAAAGTTTAGGGGTTAAAGTGTAAACTTTGGAAAAGTTTAGGGACCAAAGTGTAATTTTAAAAATTTATGTAAGTTAACTCCGTAAATGAATAGTTCACCTCCAAGAGTGACACTTTCGTGTTACTCGAATTTTTCGTACGAGGCTTATATTAATGGCTATAAAGCTTTAAAGTTTGTAAGAAAAAAATTTAGAAATCGTATTAAGTGAAATTTGAATATTTGGATCGAATAAATGCCATAAATAAAAAAATCTAAGATATTTTGGGACATGGACGGTTGGATTGGAACCAATTTGGTTCAATTTTGATGGAATGACAATTTTCAAGACTTGTTGTAAGTAATGTCTAGTTAGAGGGCAAATTGGTCATTTGCCTTGGATGGCATTTTTGAAATATTTTGGAATTTTGAGGGAAATTTTGGAAGATGAATAACACATGGATTTAATCATGGCCATTGGATGAAAAGGGTAAAATGGTAATTTTACTAGTTAAATGAATTTAAAATTCATTTAACTTTACACATGGATTAAAAATAATTAAAAGATGAGAAAAATCTTTCTCATCTAACTCATGATGTTCGAAAATGAGGGGGGAGAAAGGAGAAAATTTTCCAAGTTCGATTCAAGCCCCGAAACTCGATTTTCAGGTAATCTTTCGAACTACAAAGTTGTTCTACTCATCAAGCTCTATCTTTTGGTGTAAATAATTCGTGGAAAACATGTTTGGTTGATGAGAATTTTGTATGAGAAGAAATTAGGGTTTATGGACTCAATTGGGGGTTTTGAGATTTTATGATTCCATGTTGAAATTCAAGTTGAATCAAGCTTTTGTGATGTTAAAATCATGTTATTGAGTTGGGACTTAAACTCTACATGTTTAGATTATTATGGAGATAATTAGGGTTTATGGATTCAAGTTTAATTTGGGGTTTGTGATGTTAGATTAATGATTTAGTAAGCTTGGATTTGGATTAATTCCATATTTGAGATTATAAACCCTAACCCTAAAATTTGGGGGTTTTGGTTAGGAAGCTAAATTAAGGATGAGATTGAATGAATTATGAAGTTATGGGTCCTATTTTGATGACATGTTGAATAATTTCCCCAAGTTGTAATTTTAGGGGCTAATCCGAAATAATGGAAAGTTAGGGGAAATTATTGATTTATGATGAAATTAGCTTGAATTGATGATTAGGGACCAAAATGAAAAATTTTGGAAGTTGAAGGACCAATTCGACAATTTCGGAAAAATTATGGATTGGTCTTGAATTTATGGAAAATTGATAGAATTGAAGATTCAAGCATGTTATGAAAGTTAAGGGATTGATATGCCAAGAAAGGAAATATTAGGGACCTTTTCAAAAATAAAGAATTTAGTGAAGGACTAAGTTGAATAAAGTTGAAAGTTGAAGGAATTTTTTTTAAGAATGTTAGAAATAAATAAATGGTTTAATTGTACATGAATTTATGTACAAAAGTGAAGTAGTGAATAAAATGTCACTTTTATAAAGTTTGAGGACTAAAAAGGTAATAGTCCAAAATGAGTTATTAATGTCCAAAATGGTCATTAAGGACCTAGGGACCAGTTCGGCAACTTTGAAGAATATTGGGGAAATTTTTAGAAAAAATTTATATTTGAATAGTTATGTTTAAGAATCAAGTTAGCAATGTTAGATTTAAGTTGAATGCGAGAATGGTAATGTATATGTTCGATTGGTCTTATACAGTTCTAAAAAAGATCGAAAGAGAACCAGTGATAACAAGAAAGATAAGAACCTCGAGTAAGCTTAGCGAGGCATACTATTCATGGCCTAGGTGAGTGCATTTACATCTTTTAAAATGCAATTAGGAAGACTTGCGAATAGTCGACCTTAAATTAAAATGATATTGCATTATCTATATATATGTTAATTTATGTTTTCCATGACCAATTATGTTGAAGTATGAGATATGAAATGTTTATTTATATGACGATCTATGTTTACCATGAACATTTATGATGAAGCATGAAGCGTGAAATGTCTATTTATATGATTAATTATGACGATTGATTGATGATAAAAGAAATGCCCAAGTATTGTGTATGAGAGTCCATGGAATAGTTGGCATGCCATAGAGTCTTTAGCAGTTGCACCCTTATGTTCATGTTATCAAACAAATATTGTGACAAAATGATTGTGTCATATGCACCCTGGGGATCTACGCCCATTGTGTCGAGTGCACTACCGAGGTGCTTTATGTTTATGGGGAGCAAAGAGCATCCTCGAGTACGTACTCACCTTTACGTTTACGTTAGACACTATGGTGTCATTTCAAGATAACTCGCGTACCTCAATCCCGTATAGCGTACTTAGGGCAATGATAAAGAATAATGTCACGTAAATGAATCATGTCATGCAAACAAATCATGTTACGTATATGAATCATGTCATGAATATGAACCATGCCATGTATATGAAATATGTCATGTATATGAACTATGCCATGAATATGAAACATGCCATGTATATGAATTAAATCACGTATATGAATGATGTCAAGTAAAAGAATCATTCATGTAAATGAATCATGTTATGTATATGAATTAAGTCATGTATATGAATGATGTCAAGTGTACGAATCATGCCACGTATATGATCGTGACATGTATATGAATTATGCCAAGTATATGAATCATGCCATGCATACGAAGTATGTGACATATATATGAAATATACTATGCATATGAATCATGCCATGTATACAAATTATGTTACGTATAAGAATTATGCCATGCATATGAATCAAGCCACGTGTACGTATTATGTCATGCATATGAATCATGTCATGTAAACGAATTATGCCATGTATGTGAATCGTGCCAAGTATATGAATTATGACACATATATAGATTCTGCCATGTATATAATTCATGACATATATATGAATTATGCTATGTATATGAAGTATGTCATGTTTATGAATTATGTTATATATATATATCATGTCATGCATGTGAATTTATGCCGTATGTATGAAATATGCCATGTATATGATTTATTTGATAATGATGGAGTACTGGAAACTAGACTAAGTTAGAAAAATTATGACTTGCACATGAATATTGACTGTCTGTGAAAAACCTTGTTAGTACGATACTACCTTAGACAGAAACTACGTTAGGTTAATGTATAACATGTATTGCTTTATTTTATGTTTTGATAAATAAGATTATTGCCTCACTAAGTTCGTACTTAGCGTGTGTTATTTCACACGTAGGTTCTCCCAAGTAGAATGGCAAGAAGGAGCTATTAAATTGGAAAATCAAGTTACATTAGTAATCACAGTATGTACATATTAAATTATGGTTGATGTCTAGTGGGCATGTACATGTATGTATGTGAGTTTTAAAGAGACAAATTGTTTGGAAAGCTTAAGTTTACAATGTGTTTATGCACTATTACGAATGTATGGATTTAGAAAATGGTTTACTATAAGTAGTTATATTTTGATATAGTTAAGTATAGTTTAACCCTAATCGTGTAATAATTTTAAAATTAAGAAAGGGTCTAGGCAGTGTACCTAGTTTTTATCCTGAATAATATTTTTCTTACAATAACTCATCTATAAATTTTATAAAACAATTTAGGGTCGAAACTAGCTGTCATAGACTGACGTAGTTTTTAATTTAAAAGCGAGAAAAGGGTTAAACTATAAGATATAGTTTGGCATAAAAAAATCAAGTCAAGTCAAGTTTTCCTTAACTACTCTGTAACATCTATAGTGTATATTTGGTCTACAAGTATACGTTAAGTGTTACAAATTCGGTCTCGCAAATCCTCCAAGGCTGGAACATAGAACCAACCTTTGAATTACAAGATCCCACCATCTCGTACCTCTAAACTAGATGTCTCACCTCGCTGAACCATCTCTATCTTTGCCATTAACTCTTCATCTAACACATGCATTCTCTTGCACCAAGGTAGGCTCCACATAAAGCTCAGCTAACAATCCACCATCCTCGGCCATACTCAAGCGGGTAAACATTGCCATCAAGTCTGACATAGACTTCTGACTCAAAGCGTCAACCACAACATTTGTTTTACCAGGATGATACTCTGTGGTACAATCATAATTTATAAGCAGTTCAATCCATCTTCTTTGTCTCAAGTTCAACTCTTTCTGGATGAGTGAATACTTTAAACTCTTATGATCGATATAAATGTATCACTTTTCTCTATACAAGTAGTGCCTCCAAATCTTCAATGCGAAGTTAACTACCTCAAGCTCCAAATCATGCGTAGGATAATTTTGATCATGGGGCTTAAGTTTTCTAAAGGCGTAAGCAACCACCTTACCCTCTTACATGAGAACAAAACTAAGTCCATTCAGCGAAGCCTCACTGAAAACCATATAATCTTTGCCTGATTCGAGTTGCGTTAAAATAGGGCTTTCGTCATATAAGCCTTCAATTGCTCAAAATTTTGATGTGTCTTCTCATTCCACTTGAATAGAACTCCTTTCTATAACAACTTTGTCGTAAGCACAACTATGATAGAAAATTCTTTGACAAAATGACGGTAATACCCAAAAAGTCCAAGAAAACTACGGACCTCTAAAATATTCCTAGGTGTTTTCCACTCCCCTACCGCCTAAATTTTCTATAAATCCACGTGAATCTATCCGCTGCCATAATGTAGCCCAAGAACGCCACATTGGAAAGACAAAATTCACACTTACTGAACTTGGCGTAAAACTGTCTCTCTCAAGGTTTAAAGGACAACACTAATGTAATAGTCATGCTCATCCTCCTAACTCGAGTAAACCAAAATATCATTGATGAAGACCACCATAAACTGGTCTACGTAAGGCTAAAAAATCCAGTTAATCAAATCCATAAAAGCTGCAGGTGCGTTGGTAAGCCCAAAGGGTATAAATAAGAACTCATAATGGTCGTAGCGTTCTAAAAGCGGTCTTTTGAATATCCCCGTCCCTCACTTTTAACCGATAATATCCTGACCTCAAGTTGATATTTGAGAACACGCGAACGCCTCTCAACTAGTCAAAGCGGTTATCTATCCTTGGTAGAGGATAATAGTTCTTCACCATCACCTTGTTGACGATATTTAATACACAACCTCATTGAACCATTTTTATTTTAACAAATAAGACTGGTACACCCTAAGGTGAGATGCCCAGTCGAATAAATTCTAGCTCCAACAACTCTTACGTCTGATTCTTTAATTCTCTCAGTTCTATTGGTGATATATGATACGGATCAATGGACACTAGTGCCGTACCTAACATTACCTCAATTCGAAACTCTAGCTCACGATCCAGGGGTAATCTGGGTAACTTTTCCAGAAACACATCGGTGAACTCTCTAATGGTCTAAAGGCTCTCAAGCATCAGACTCTCAACCACAAAAGCTAAGAAGGCCTCACAACCTTGTTGAATCATCCTTTGTGCCACCAAGGCCGATACTATATTGGAAAGGCAATGGTTTCTCTCACCTTTTACAACTAGCTTTGCCTCGTCTGAACCATGAAGCTTTAGGCTCTTAGCCATACAACCCACATGCTCAAATAACTAATCCATCCCAAAGATAACATCAAACTCTTAAGAAGATAATACCATCAGATCTGATGGGAATATCAAACCCTGAATCTCTATCGAGCACATCCAATACACTTTATCTACCAACACATCATATCCCAAAGGACTAGTCACATGAACCTCAATCTCAAGGTCTTCAGCCAAAAGACTTCACTAATGAGATATCTCACTACGAATATAGGAATGTGTAGACCCCAAGTCTGCTAAAGCAATAATAGGAATTGAAAACAAGGTAAATGTACCTGAGATAACATTGGTAGCCTTGTAATCTTCTTGTGCCTTGACTGCATATTATCTCACTCGTACCCTAGTGGCAGACTGAATAGTACCCTCACTCTATTATCTAGACATCTGACCCACTTCTCTTCTACCAAAACCTTGACCTCTCTGAGCTAGATAAGAGGTCATCTGAATCTGAATCATAACGGTGTTAGTAGTTGTCGAACAATCTCTTACATAGTGGTTTGGTGACCCATAACTATAGAAAACTCTAGACGTTCACCAACATTCACCATGATGCTTGCGTCCATACTGATCACACATGGGTGCGCCCACACTCCTCTATGAGCCTCCGAAACTCATCATAAAAGATGGTGACGAGGGCCTTCTAAAGCCAACAGATTTTGATCTACAGTCTGACCTTGAATTCTGATTTGATGCTCATCTACCTTGGTTCTATTGACCTCTACTTCTTTTAGAATAAGCTATGAATTGTTAGAGAGGTTTTGAGTTCTCCCACCCAAACCTTCCTGACCAATACGCTGGCCATATATTCTACCTCCAATCTGTTCAAGTACCTTAGCACTCGTGGACAACTTAGAAAATATCACAGATGGGTTGATAGTCAAATACATCTGAATTTTCTTCCTCAACCCTTGTTTGAACCTTTTATATCTTAGTTTCTCGGTAGCAACCAATTCCAAGGCAAACCTGCTAGCTATAAAAACTTATGTTCATACTCAAAGATAGACCGATTCCCTTGCACCATGTGAGTGAATCAGTCTCTCATGCTATCAATGTGAGATTCTTCAATGTATTTCCCTTGAAACTCTTCAAGAAAACCTTTCTATATGGGTTGGTTGGGACACCATCCCAACTCTATTGTCTTCCACGAAGCCCATGCATTCTCCTTTAGAAGTATAGTGATGCATGTCAACTTGTTTTTGGGCTGAAATTGCATTTGACGAAGAATCTATTTTGTATCATGTAGCCACTGATCTACTTAAACCAGGCCATCTTGACCCATCCCAAGAAAATCCTTCTCATCATACTGAAGAAGCTTTTCTATCGGTGTCTCTCGAAGAGTAGCTGATGGCCTAGGAATGACCCTTACGATGCGATGAAGGGCACGGTACAGATAGGTGAAATAGTTTGCCCATTGGTCCCTTTCGGCTCCCGTCTTATCCTCTGTGTTCGGGACATACTCTTCATCATAATTCTCCTATGAGAACCAAGACTCTCATCGTGATTTCTCGCTCCTTTAGGCATACTAAAATTCTACACAAGGAAATAACAAGGTCACACCATTAAATTTTAGCTTAAAACAAGTACAACTTCAACTTATAGGCAACGTATTCGCTAGACACCTATTTACCACTATAGACCACCCTAGGGCTTTCCTAGATTTGACTAAACCTAGGCTATGAGACCACTAAATATAAAACCCTAAACCTGGTGCCATATTTGGGCCTCAAGCCCAACCCGCAAACATACAATTTTGACCTAGTTTAGCCCAATCTACTAACTATTTCCATAAATCCATTAAGTTCAAAACATATTAAGCATAGATGATCATTTGAAAATGTTTACACAGGAGCTCCATTTAATTTACAAATATAAAAGTATTAGACTCACGTTATAAATCCAAAATACGAGTTACAATACAAAATATAGGGTCTTATAAATACAAGGCCCATATAAATCCAAGTAATATGCTCTTGATGAAGCGATGTTGAAATCCTACACCAATTGTACTCCTCCAATGCAACGTGCCAACCTACTAACCTGCGAACAGAAATAATGATTTTGAAAGTTGAGCTAACAAGATCAGTGAAAACACTTCCACTCAAACATGCTTCATTCAAATCATAAACATGAGCATGTAGCTAGAAATGATGATATGGCATAAATATCAACATATGGCGCTACCTCTAGTCACCTAAACACATAACAATCAAATAGATACATCAATCTCACAAAGTAAACACATGCATCAAACCAAAAAAACTAGATTGAGGCCTGGTGTCACAAAACCTCGGGATCATGCACTTATACTCAAAATCTCTCATCGAGTATCTTTAAATGAGGCCCAGTGTCACACAGCTCTGAGATCATACATTCGGTATCATCTCAAAGTGTTGCAACATGCGCTCTAGGTATATGGATCCCAAAAACCAAAGGTGACTCGATAAAAAAGTGCCTATACTTGGCACGAATCATTACACGATCCATCAAGGATCTCCTATGGTTACTATTGCCACAAGTCACCTATAACCCTCTTAGCCTGGCCTAGCCGAAATCGGACTAGAAGAGCCATATTAGGTTTGCCGAAGCAAACCCGAGCTAAAACCTTAAACCGAGCCCTACTTTTTCCATTTTATCTTGTCTAGATGCGTTACATTTTAGTCCTATAAGGACATACTTTAGCAGTCACGTTATAACCATAACATATTACAATTCAGGGTCCATCTGATCAAGGATTCACATAAGGGACCAAAACGTAATTGCTGCAAATTATAGGCCATTAATCACAATTATCATTACCAACCTTTGAATAATCCAATTACATGCTTTCAGGTTAATTTCCATTTCAAATCAATCACCCATTCTCAAATAATAGCATTCATAACAAACAATGACTAAATTGTAAGATTTCCAAACTTTAGTACAAAATGTCACAGATTCAACAGGGCGTACTGATACAGGAAGGACACATACCGATTTAGACCAACTAACATAACGACTTCCTCTATCGGTACTTGTATGTCCGTATCGATACAGTTTGTTAATCAACCCGTACTGATTTAACTTTGACCCGTATCGATCCCCTCTTTATAATTTCAAAAACTTAAAATTCTAGTAGCTAGAGCTCGTACCGATACGGTACCTTGCATATTGAAACGACAAGCTTAAACTCAAGGGAACGTTTCGGTATGATGTCCCATGTGCCGACACCAAGACTATTTTCCCTTAAGGCGTACTGATACGGTGACTAAGCGTATCGGTACCCTAAGCTTAATTTAGACAATTTAAGCCTTATACAGAACTTGTGTACCGACACTGAGGTACCCGTACTGGTACGCTGTGGCCTGTAATGACCTCTAGGTCCAACATATGACACTTTGGCTCATTTCAATCATCATTCTCACATATCTCATCATCATATAGCGTCATTCACATGCTTAAACATCAACATGTCAACAACATGAACCAACCTAACATATCTAGCATACTCAACCACTAAATCTAGAGGCATGCTTCCTAGTTCACATCAAAAACATAAATCAACCACAACACAACTACATTAAGTCACTTACAGAACCAAATAAACCAAATACAACTTGCCCAAACAGGGAGTTCATCTAAAACCCTCCCAAAACATCATTTGACACATTGCCATTATTACTATATTTTAATGTTCCAAACCGTACTTTGAAAACAAGTTATTGGGATTCTTTTCCTTGCTTCCTCGCTTCCTCAAACCTTAATTCTCTATATTGATGGAAAAGAGAGCATAAGCACACTAGGCTTAGCGAGGAATGCTCAAACAATAACCATCATCAATGCAAGTTAAACCGTTTCACAATCTTTTTGAAAAACACTTTTCAAGACTATTTTCGTAACATTATGCCTTATCAAAACCATGCACTTTACATTACCAAAATAGCATATTAAACCATATGCAATATGTATCATGGATTCTACAGCAAAGTCTCATTTGTTACCCTCAATTTAAGCTTTCCTATGCATACTACCAATGCAAGGCTTAAAGAGTAAAATATGTTTAAACTACATCAAACAACATAATCCATCTCATGATACAATAATAATTATATTGGCTTTCAAGTGATCAATTACAAAGTTTCCACTTACAAAACATAACATCTGATACACGGATTCAACAAGTGTTCCCTCAACACTTAACAAACAACCTACTGGCAACACAAGGCTCACACATGTGAGTAATCGGTACACATAAACCCCTCCACCGTTGTTACACCCGTGGTGGAGTTTTCGGTATACATAAACCCCTCAACGCCACTCATCGATACGATGTTTAACCCACTAATGGGAGTCTTCGGTATATATAAACCCCTCAACGGTTATGGATGGAGTATACAGTACACCTTGTAAACCCTTCAACATCCAATGCGACTTTTTATAGTGCACTATCAATCCTATGGCCGGTTAACTATATCCGATTTCATTTCCAAGCCTTTTTCATACCATCATTTGCCAATATAATTCATTTTAACATCAACAACTCACTGTTTACATATACATCATTAAAATCATTTAACCAATGGAAAAGACCTTGCATTAACCAATGTTCATAAACATTACAAAATGTGCATTACTTTCAAATGCATCAACATCATTTTGTAACCAATTTCCAGCATTAAACCATGCTCAAAACATGCATATACAGTGAGTAATTAAACTATGTAAAACAAGTGCATCAAACTATTAGCCAAACCGAGTTCGAGAGAGAATTCATCATTTACTTACTTTTGAGCTTAGATCAATGTGTCAAGCTTGATCTAAACCCCCAAACACAACTTTCAAACCTTTAAAAAGCTGTTAACACGTTCTCACTCACCGACTCGCAAGCCTCGCTTGCCGATGTGATAGCTACGCCTTTAAAGCTTCCGAAACCAACGTTCAAGCTTGAGGACCAGCTTCCCCTGCTTTATCCATACAAAAATAGAGGTACATTGCATCAAAATGCAATCAATATCACAGCAACACAAATCCTCAACATCCTTTATTCAATTTCCTTCCACAACACCCAAAATTAACAAAAAAAACTCTTCCAAACTTAGCCCAGCCACAACCTAACGTTTCAACACATCAATTAACACTTTATCATCCAAAAAACACATCTCTAACATCCTTATATCTCCAGCATTCAATAAACCAGCACAACTCTTCAAAAACTCATAACTAGCAACCTAGAAAATTAGAGATTCACAGTTTTAGGATTCCAATGTTAAAACCCATCTACTAACATTATTCAGCATCAAAATTATGATTAAAATCAATCAAGAAATCAGCAAAATAGAATCCATACGAAAATCCTTTAATTAAATTAATTAAACCACCATTTAATCAATTTTCTACATTTAAATCATCCAATCAAGTTAGAAAACGTGTGTAAAGAATCAATAACTTGGGAATTTCAATAAATAATGTTATATTAGAGGAGAAGAACGAACCTCACCTCTAATGGCTACTTTTCCCCATAATTAGATGGTTTCCAAAGTCGCCAAAACAATGAGAAATCAAGTTTATTTTATTACAAAATCATTATAATCTCAATTGAAATCAAAATATTGATTAAAGGAAGATTTTACATAAAGATTTTGAAGAACGAAAAAGTGTTTGGCTGGAGAGAATTGGACAGAAAATCCTTTTTGTAAAATGTTTGTTACATCAAATTTGTTTTAAAGATTTTAATTGCCAATTAATTCTCCAAGCCTTTAATATTATTTTAAAATCTTTTAAAATAACTAATTAAGGGGAAAATTATGATATTAGACTTTAGGGTAAATATCTCCTTAAAGATTCAAAGTTTTGACCCTTTTACAAAACGGTCACTAAAAATAGTTTTGAAACTTTACATTTTGGTCACCAACCAAAATGTCCACTTTACAAACCCCTTTTTGTAAAATTGATTCCAACAAAAAAATCATTTCCATAATAAATAATGATTTTAGATATTTTCCATATTTTTAACCCTTTCAAAAATATTTAATCCAATTTAAATCCCGAAACTAACTCAAATCCTCTAATCCAATCCAACAGACTGTCTAAACCTCTTGAGAAATTCTAGGCCCAAAACTGGGGCATTACATCACTTGCAGCTTACTAAGTTATTATACATTATGCTCGTATATAAGAGTCAAATCTCGATTTATTAGTTTTACAGTTCATTTTACCATATTATGAGTCTATTGGACCGTTGTCCACAATTTTCCAATCGCCCAAACTCAAACTTGTATTTTTGGGGCAGATTGCCCAGGTGGTACCGGTACTCAAACTCATGTACTGATATGGTACAGTGAGTATCAAAACTCACCCTTCGTGTAACGATACGCGGGCATCACAAGGGAGGGTGGATAGACGCTCGATACTGATACTCGATCGTGAGTATTGGTAGTACCCTCAGGTTGATCTTTAGTACTGATACGCTTCCAAGCATACCAATACACATTTTGGTTACTAGAATTTCATTCCACAATGGGGGTAACAGTATGGGACAACCTATACTAATACACCTTGAACCCAGTACCGATACGATTTGAATCTCATACTGGTATACTTTTCTAATTTCATCAATGTTTATTAGCCTAAACATGGGGTATTGATACGAGTTCATCCCGTACCGGTACTCAAACCTAGAATTCATTTTCTAGAGTTCAAAAATCACCCCCAACCCTGCCAAACTTGTCGAGTTAAGCTTTAAATCGAACCTACATATTATGAAAGGTGTTTTCCTACCATTTTTACAAATTATTAACATGAAAGCCGGATTATGCCATGGACAAGTTTTATTTCACCTCAAAACACCAAAATCAACAATATAAGCATACACAAGCATCATCCTTAGGATGTGCATGAAGAAAAGGAGTTAGTAGTGTACTAACCTTCTCTCATAAGCTGGAAATACAGCTCCTTGCTCAAGCCCTTACTTATTATTCTTCCTTTGCTCTTTGGAAGAGTCTCCCACTTACTGCAGAATGAGTTGTAAATTCAGATTACAACTTGTAGGAGATAAAATGGGTAGCTAATAATTACATTCTAAGATGGAAAAATGGGATTGAATCATCTTTTAACTCACTTTCCTCGAAACCCCCCACAAAACCCATATTTTTTTTCCACCACCATTTTTAACCAAACTTACCTCAAAATGTAGATCCTTAGAATATAATTATATTGCCCTCAACAATAAATTTGAATTTGCTATCCAAAATGACAAAGATTGAACCTTTGTGTTGGGGTTATGATGAAAGGAAAGAAGAAAGAGATGTGGAAAAAGGGATAAGGGACAAGAGTGATCTCACCTCTCTTTAATTTCTACTGGGGGCATAAGGAAAGACAATCTTTCCTTTTCAAAATAGGGTAATTTACCACATCACCCTTCCTATCTTCCTCCTATCTCATCCTTATGCCCCCAAGGATTCTAAGACTTTCTTGAGCACCTAATAGGCCCAAAACCTGGGCCCAACACGTAAGGCCCATGGGTTGGGTGAACTGACTCACAGATTCTGAAATCCGGGTCATTACATACAGTTCGGTTGTCCCCTCGGTTAGAATATAGCAATCTTTTCCCCCCGTCCCCATTTGAGCTTAGATCATAAAACTTCTCACATCCTCGTCCTCGTGGGTGAAGATTTCAATTATTTCCCATCTCCTTCGGTTTAGATCCCCACGGTTCTCAATTATTCCCCACCTATACCTTCATTTATTTTGCCTTTACTTGTATATGTTTGGAGGATTGCCTTGTATTTTCCCATGAAAATTCGTGGATACTTAGTTATGTTGATTTTTGCTCAGACCTATGTTATGGTCATGTGACTCCGAGATATTTCTTAGAAGTATCTCTTATGCTAAGTACAAAGTAAGTTACTATCCGTTTTCACCTTGAATCATGTTATATGCTTTTTTTTCTTTTGTATCTTGTATGCTTATGTTTATGAATCTCATAAAATATAGTAGAGTGAATGTGTATCACTTAACTCTGTAAGCTCAACATTCAGAATCATTGTTTTTGTGTACAAATAGATGGTTAACTATGAATCGTTATGGGACGGCAACGCCATCAAAGAAGTCTTGACTAT
The DNA here is from genome assembly GCA_019671005.1 of Hibiscus mutabilis. Lineage (NCBI taxonomy): Eukaryota > Viridiplantae > Streptophyta > Magnoliopsida > Malvales > Malvaceae > Hibiscus > Hibiscus mutabilis. Next base: position 19,238,417 of record CM033732.1, read on the forward strand.
TGGTGGGCATGTATTACATGAAGTCTAAATGAGTCAAGTTTGTATATTCAATTGTGTCACCTTGTATGTATAATTGGTTTATAAATCGAGAAGCTCCAAAAACTTAAATTTTACGATTTTAAGTTGATTTTAAATTTTTGGATACTTTAGTGGTTCGAATGTGACATTTTGAATCCGTCAAATTATGAAGTCGGATTTGGCATGTTTAATTGCTTCCACAAGACATACTATATTAGTCAACGCATTGAGACAGATGTTTCTCCCAAGCAATTTGAGTAGAGTTTTAGCCATGCTTGTATGTTCTCTCGGAAAACTGGATCACAGGCATGTCATTCACCCTTGTGATATAAAAATCAATGGAAATCATATTGGAGGAAAGGCTAAAATAATAACAAAATACAAGACCTATTTGAATTTTGCTGGTTTACCCTTTCGTAAAACGAAAGGCCTTACTTTGACCATTTTATCCTTTTAACGTCGGAGTAAGGATGTTCATGGTTAACCGTTGGTTAACCATTAAGGAGTCACTAATTTTCTACGTATTCTTAAGTACATTCTCTACGCATTTTCTCTCTATTGCACTAAGAACATATAACTTTTGCACTAAGACATAACTTATAGGTTAACTGTTGTAGTATTTTGGTTAACCGTGAACACCCCTACGTCCGAGTATTTAATATTATTTCTACAAGGACAAGGACTAAATTATGGGCACAAGAATCTGTATTCACAATTCACAATAACTTGACAAACTCCAGTCCTCCTACATCTTCCCTCTCCTAGATGTTTGTCGCCGACAGAAAAAGGTTCCTCGATACTCCCTAATACAATCACAGTCCTCAAAAAAAATATTATATGTTTTTTCTTCGGGGTGCGTTGAGAAGCTTTTACGCCGAAACTGGCTCACTTGCTGGGCTGCTGCTGGTAGATGCAGGGGCTTTAACCTGGTTAAGCAATAAAAAATCAAATAATGTGCTGAGGGATTCGCTGTGCTTCTGATTTGGAGTTATGCAAATGTTTATGCACTATGCTGCTCCGACTCTTCATTTTTTTTATTAAGTTCTCATGTCCGCCACCCGTATACAACAGATGTTCAGACATGTTTTATAAGGTATATGATTATCCAAAACAAAATTCCAAATAACATGGTTTATGCCTTTTTGAGTGCATGATTACAAAATGTCGGGGGCAAAGATCATGACTCTTGAGAGCATTATAAGAAGGATTCAAAACTCACCTTTGCTGATTTGAATAGCTCATCGAGAACTTCAGACAATGTTGGATGCGCATGAACTGCAAATTTGATATCCTAAATGACGCAAACAAAAGCACGTAAATATTTACAATTTAAAAGCTTCGCCATGTATTCAGGAAACAGATGCGTGAACCGAAAAATATTTTGGTTTTGTTTTTCGCACTGAAGGCTCACCTGGATTCGTGTTCCTAAAGCTATGGCATTTGATGCCTCGTGGATGAGGTCCGCCGCGTGCAAGCCAAATATATGAACACCAAGAACCTCTCCATTCTCAGGTCTGTAAATCAACTGCATGGAAGATATGTACATAGAACTTGGAAACTATATCAACGGCTTGAGACGAAGATCAAATGACATAAATAAAAAGCAAATGAAAGGATGAAGAGATACCATAGTCCATCATCATCGGTTCTTGCTATATCAAAGAAATAAAACTTCTCTCCTTGATAATTTATTTTAAGAATTCAGCACCGTATAAGATATAAGCTTCAATTAGATATTCTTCTAGAACTGATAAATATTTGTTTCCAGCATTTTGTGAAAATCAGGAAACAACTTTTTTACAATGGGAAAAAATGGAAATTATCTTCTTGTAATATCTTTATCATGTTTATTGATTTAGTTATTGCTTGAGACAGGTGTCAAGATAAATAACCTTAGCAAGTCCCTCGCCTTCGTTTTCTGCCAGCGCCTTTGTGTTAGCTTTGAAACTTGTTTTGGCAATGCTTACTTCGAACCCTTCCTTCTCAGCTTTCTCTCTTGCTTGAGGCTGTGAAGTTAGAGCATTGTCAAATTTTCAGATATTTTACGCCATAAGAATATCATTTTAGGCATTCCAAAGAAAAACAGTGTTATATATATTGCATTACATTACATCGGAAAGTTTGAACCAATTTAAACTTGATAACAAATAAGAAATTGAGATGATTGCAAATCTGTATTCACCTCTGTCAAATCAACCATGCTTATTTCAGGGTGCGTGAAGCAAGCTGCCGGGATGCTGAGGTGATTAAGCACATGATCTTTTCCAGTGACTTGCTCGACGACTGAATCAATATATTTAAGCAAAATATGAAAAGGATCTAAACGAAAATATCAGTTACAAATGAACAAAGAATAATTAGCAGGTATTACCAGAAATTCCTTGTGCACTTGCTGCATGAGCAAGCATCATTTTACCATTTGCATCGCCGATGCAGTAAAGGTGAGGAACCTAGCATTCAAACTTAACAGATTAGTGTTTGTTTGAAGTCAATATGGGTAAAATATATGTCGGACCAAAGTTTACAACTAACCAGATTTCCATTTGCATCAATTACACGCATTCTCTCATCAACAGGAACGAAACCCCTTTGTGTCACTACACTAACCTGATAAAAAGGATACACAAGTTTTAATACATTTCCTTTTAATGGACAATCATATATAAGTATTAATGAAGAAGACGCACATTCTCCAAGCCAAGACCATCAGTGAATGGAGCCCTTCCAGTAGCAATTAACGCTGCATCTACCTGGAGCCAAAAAAAAAAAACACTCAAACAAATCCCATTGACGCGATCAAGCAGATTGCCACTGACAAATTCATATAGAAGATAAAAAGGATAGATTTGACATCAGGAAAAGAATCATATGACAGCAATTTCAGTACATGATAACATTGTGTAGAAAGAAATAGACTGTCATAAATACCAAAAGAGAATTGGGAGATTCAAGAATTCCCATAAAAAAAGAAACATCATGCAGATACCTCCAAGGTGTCTTTGTGTTCCTTAGTCTTGGTATCGGTAAGCTCAATAATGACAGGTTTTCCATCCCTTGCAGGAGTGATCTATAAATAACACCAAGGAAAATCAAAAACCACTTATCGAACAGCCAACCAGAATGTACACAGATCTAAACAGTAGATTACCTTGGTTGCAAACACTCCAGTATGATAATCAATTTTCCTTGGGTTGACCAGCACCCTTTGGGCCAACTTGCTAATCTCAGGATCAAACCCAGGCATAAGTTGATCTAGAGCTTCAATAAAAGTAACCTGCATAACCCTTTAACATAAGCATTGTTGCGTTGGAATAAAAACTTGAGGGCATTTAAATTATGCTATAACTTTGTAACAGGGATAAAACATTAATAAAAGGCACAGAGATTTCAGTAACTGACATCTATCCCTGTGGTAAAGGGTAACTTATTCATGAATGATTGAATTGGATGAAGGAGGATATATATATATATATATATACACACAAACACACACACACACATATATATATATAATATGAGCATGCTTTGTATGATCTAAGTTGGCTGGCAGTCATTTGGTATACAATAGCATTCACCAAAGAGCATGGATCCTCCCAGCTTGGAGTTTCGAAGATTGCATAGATTAATCATAGAGTTGAGAAGCAAAACTTCAATGCAATCTTCATCTCAAGAACTTAAAGATTTCAGGTGAAAGAAACTTATAATCTGAAGCAAAAGGTAAATTTACGGTCTCTTAATCCTCAAAGCAAGATTCCTACATCCATTTCATAAAATGTACAAGGTAGAAAAAGAAAAGGACAAGTTATCACTTCACTGCCAAGTGCAGTGTATACATCACTAAATTCAAGACCAATGTAACCACTTCCAACAATTGCAATCCAATCAGGAACAAACTCCAATTTCAGGGCATGGTCACTAGTAATAACAGTCTTCCCTGCAGTTTATGGTTAATAGTTCGAAATAAAGAAGAAGAAAATAGAACAATAACAACATAGAATATTACAGCCATGCATCTCATGCATCCTTCTATAAACGAGTGCCATCTGAATACTTGCTTGGTAGCTGTTATTATAAGCAAACTTTACCAAGGGTAAATGCTTCTCCCAGGTTCCTTGGAACTCTATAATACAACACCTCAACATGTCCTCAAAGACCTGAATTACTCACTCAGACTGTCCATCCGTCTGAGGATGATATGCAGTGCTAAAACTCAACCTCGAACCCAAAGCCTGATGTAAACATCTCTAAAACCTCGCTGTGAACCTCGGATCTCTATCCAAAACAATAGACTTTGGTACCCCGTGCAAACACACAATCTCAGCAATGTACAAGTATGCCAACTTATCCAAGGTATACATCGTATGCACTGGCGGAAAATGTGCACACTTCGTAAATCGATCAACAATCACCCAAATAGAATCCTTTTTAGTCGTGATCAACGACAATCCTGTCAAAAAATCCATGGTGGTTCTCTTTCACTTCCACTTCGGTATTCTCAACGGTTGCAACAACCCGAATGGAAACTGATGTTCAGCTTTAACCCGCTGACACACCATACACTTGGATACAAACTCCGCCACATCCTTTTTCAAACCAACCAGTAGTATGCTTCTCTCAACCCACGATACATTTTCACACTACCAAGATACATAGCAAAAGGACTAGAATGAGCCTCCGCCAAAATGGCATGCCTCAACTCCGGATCATTCGTCACCACTATTTGACCCTTGAAACATAAAACTCCATCTTCAGCAAAATGAAAATCCGTCGGATTACCCTCCGATATATCCTTAACATGCCCAACCAAGGAATCATCAAACGATTGCTTAGCTTTAATCATCTGTGACATCGTAGGCTTAACTTGCAATTCAGCCAACAACCCACCTTCCCGCGTCACACTCAACCTCACAAACATCGCTTTAAGCTCAATCGCAATCTTACGACTCAATGCATCCGCAACAACATTGGCTTTTCTAGAATGATACTCAATTGTTAAGTCGTAATCTTTAAGCAATTCCAACCATCTACGTTGCTTAAGATTCAAATCCTTTTGAGACATCAAATATTTTAAACTCTAATGATCCGTAAAGACCATACACTTTTCACCATAAAGGTAGTGTCGCCAAATCTTCAAGGCAAACACCACAGCTGCGAGCTCCAAGTCATGTGTTGGGTAGTTTTGCTCATGAACTTTTAGCTGCCTCGACGCATAGGCCACAACCTTGCCATCTTGCATCAGCACACAACCCAACCCAACATACGATGCATCACTATAAACCATAAACTCATTTCTAACTTAGGTTGAATCAACACATGAGCATCTGTCAAAACCTCATTCAACTTCCCAAAACTCTTTTGTTGCTTCTCCGTCCACACAAAATGAACATTCTTCTGAAACAACTTCGTCAACAGTGCCGCAATGCTATAAAACCCTTCCACGAAATGGTGATAATAACCAACCAACCCAAGAAAATTGTGAACCTCCGACACCGTCTTTGGTTGTTTCCAATTGAGAATAGCCTCAACCTTCTCTGGATCAACACGAATACCCTCCGCGGGTACCACATGACCAAGAAACATCACCTCCTTGAGCCAAAACTCACACTTGCTCAACTTGGCATACAACTGGTTATCCTTCAAAACTTGCAGCACAATCCGCAAATGTCGTTCATGATCTTCCTCGGTACGAGAGTACACGAGTATATCATCGACAAACACCACCACAAACTGATCAAGGTATTCATGGAACACCATGTTATTATATCCATGAAAGCTACTGGGGCATTTGTCAAACCAAACGACACTACCAAGAATTCGTAATGCCTGTACCTCTTGCAAAACGTAGTCTTGTGCATATCCACATCCTTAACCTTCAACTGGTAATACCCCAACCTTAAATCAATCTTCAAAAACACTACTACCCCACGAAACTGATCGAACAGGTCATCAATTTACGGCAATGGGTACTTGTTCTTCATCGTCAATTTATTCAACTGACGGTAATCAATGCACATACGCATCAATCCATCATTTTTCTTCACAAAAAGAACTGGAGCACCCCAAGGAGAAACACTCGGTCAAATGAACTCATGATCTAACAACTTCTAAAGCTGCGATTTCAACTCTTTCAACTCCTTCGGTGCCATCCGATAAGGAGCAATGGATACCGGTGTGGTACCTTCATATATCTTAATACGAAACTCTACCTCTCTACCCAGAGGGAAAACCGGCAACTCTTCAAGAAAAACTTCTAGGTAATCACATACAGCCCGAATGTCCTACACCTAAACACCCTTGGCTTCTAGATTTATAACAATAGCCAAGTAAGCTTCGCAACCATCAATTTCTCCGCTCGAGTCGCCAAAACAATATTGGCTAAGAATTTCACATTCTCACCGACAACCACAACTTCATAATTATTAGCCAACGTCAAGGAAATCCTCTTGGATTCACAATCCACCACTGCCTTGTGCTCACTTTCCCAATCCATACCCAAGATAACGTCAAAACCATGGAGTGGCAACTCCATCAAATTCGCGGCAAACTCATGACCTTGCACTGTCAAAGGACAACGCCTATACAACCTTCTAGTTGTAACCGTCTCCTCAAAATAACTAGTTACTAATATTCCAACATCCAAGATCTCAACTGAAACATTCAGCAATGATGCATGCTCACTTAAAATATACGAATGACCTGAATCAATCAAAGAAAACAACAACAAAGATTGCAAGGTGAAAGTACCTACGATCATATCAGTATCGTTGTGCCCTTCACGATGAACATAGATCCGCGCTGGCCCACCATTCTCCGGTTGTACAGCAACAGCATGAGCCACAGCTCTCTGTCCATCATCGCGCCTCTGAAAATTACCCTTGCCACGGCCTCGGCCCCTAGTAGCTATAGCAGCCCAAACCGGTGCATCACCCTCAGTACGAGGACAGTCACACTTTATGTGACCAGGAGACCCACATATCCAGCAACTCATGGTATTTCCCCAACACTCACCCGTGTGGCGTCTACCACAACGCTCACTCTCAACTATAACACAAACACCTTGGTTACTATGGCCAACACCGCCACCACGTCTATGATCCAACTTATGCCTCTTATATTGAAACCTCTTATTTTGCTTCCCTGAATAACCAGAATCAGCTCCATACTTGTTCAAACTCATGCCCGAACCTTGTCCTGTCACCCTCAGTGACTGTTCAATATCTTTAGCGCAGTTTACAAGCACATCAAAATCTATATAATCCGCAGCCAACAAGTATGTTTCGATATCCTTCGCCAACCCATAGCGAAACCTGTTACACCTCTCAAGGTCATCTGAAACCAACTTCAAAGCATACTGACTCAAACAGACAAATTTCACCTCATATTCAGCCACAGACATTTTGCCCTGTACCATGGCTATAAACTCACGTTTCCTTGCATCCAGATACTGATGTCCAAGATACTTCTTCTTGAAAGCTCTTCGAAAGAACTCCCAAGTTCTATCCGCCTCTGAAACATTAGCAATTGTGGTCACCCACCAATGATAAGCATCACCATACAACAACAACATAGTACAACCCAGCTTGCGCTCATCATTATAGCCCATCTGATTCAGAATACGAATTGTACTCTCCAGCCAACCCTCAGCCGCCTCAAGGCTCAACCCTCTAAACTCCACACCTCCCAGACTACATAGACGCTCCAATGGTAAACCTTGATTAACTACAACCGTAGGTGCCGGTGCTTGTACCTACACTCCAGCCATCGTTGCTTGAAAGACTCTTGTTATTGCCTGAACTATCAGAGTCAAACAACCAAACACTGGCACTTGATAGGCCTGTGGTATACCACCAGCCCGAACTTCGACAGGAGGAACCAACGGAGGATGAAGAGGTAAAACGTTAGGGGAATTCTCTTCCTCAATGTTATTCTGCCCAACTCTAGCATTACCAGCCATTGAACGAGTCCCACGTCATGCCATGCTAACAAAAACATCAAAACACATTAAAGCCAAGCAACATAAGACAAAGGATCTAGGACCACTTATAAAACATTTTAAAAACCTTGATAATAGGCAATGCGTTCCCAATTTATACCCTAATATGACATAAATCAAACATCGTACATATACACAATCACCGTGCATAACAAACAATGATATACATCCAACCAACATCAACCCCAACTTTTATAAATCTGGCTCTAATACCAACAAATATAACCCCCTCGACCCGACCTAGACGCCCGACTGAATCGAGTGAGCCACATTAAGTTTACCGAAGCAAACAAGAGGAAGATTACAAAAACTGGTCCATTTTTTCCTTTTTAACATGTCTGAATGCATAATATTAGCCTAAGCATTCCGATCTTGTAGAGGGGAAATAATAAAGGAAACGGACCACGGATAGGCAATCAATTGCAAAATGTACAATTTAGGGACCAAAATGCAAAACTAATAAATTATAGGTCCAATGGTGAAATTAGAATTACCAATCCTTAATTAGTCAGTTTGCCTACTTGCATGTCAATTTCCAACTCAATCCAACCATTCAAACTCATTTAATTGCTAAGACAAGATTTAAGGACTAAAACAAAAGGAAACAAAACCTTATTTCCATGACATTAACGGCTTTAATGGCCACATATATCGATACGCAACTATCCGTACCGGTACGCCACGTCAGATTAAAACACAATTTAAAATGTGTCAAAGGCCGTACCGATACGGGTTATAGGTGTTTCGGAACACGGGATCCATCCCAAAAAGCATTTTCCAGTAGCGTAAAACCGTACCGATACCCCTAAGCCCGTACTGATACGCTTAAGCTTATTTTACCTAACCGTACCAATACCTGAACACCCGTACTGATCTTAGATGTCTGAATTCGCCTAGTCATACCGATACGGTCCCCCGCGTATCGGTACACCTAGGCCTGTAATGTCATTTTAGCTGGTTTTTTTACCCAAAACTAGATGCATTTGATTCCTAGCAACACACATACATGCATACAATCATCCATTAACTCAAATACTAACACTTGCACTGAGATTTAGCACTTAAAGCAAAACATGTTCTTCCAAAGATCAACCTATAGGCATTCACCCTAATCCACTTTGACAAACATACCAAAACACTCATTTGATCCATTCACAACATAAAAAACATTCCAACATGTCCATAATAGCAAAATCAACATGTTAAAGGCATCCAAGCATGGCAACCAAACAATGCTAACTAGATGCAAACCTAGGCATTCACCTAGCAACATTAAAAAACAACAACTACTAACATGCTTGTCAACAACAATTTTAGTCCAAAACACAGCATTAAAACATGCTCAAAATCTAGGGTAAAACAGAATTACATATCCCCAAAACAATGGCGAACACATTGCCATATTAACTGGAAACATAAACTGAGTTCATACTCAAAGTTGCTTTGCCTCTTGGATCACTACGACTTTGCCTTTGCTGCCCCAAGCCTTAATGATCTGCATCATTAGGAAAAAGAGAGCGTAAGCACACACTTGCTTAGTGAGGATGCTCTTAAAACAATGATGCATTATAACCCTTGAAAACCAAACACTTGTTTTCAAACCATGCTTACGACCTAAGCAAGTTCAATGATTCCAATTCAAAGCATGCATATCTACCATATACAGAACATTAAAAACCACATGCTTAAATCACCAAAGCATTATATACAAAACCATGCTTAAATTTCAAAGCATTATATACAAAACCATGCTTAAATTGCAAAGCATTATAAAATAAGTTCAACACTTGAATTTTCATATATTGGCAATTATAGTAACCCTGGATAGACGACCACTATCCTTGATTAGCCGACCGCTAATCCTTAATTAACTGGCCGTTAACTTTACACATCGGATACACATAACTCCCTTAATGACCGACCATCATCAAAACTACACCATGCCGACCACCTGATTTATCAACCTTGCCGACCGCAAGTTTTACATCAACAAGGGGAACCGACCGCTCAACCCAAGTGATAACAACATAGTATGAGTAGCCGATCACTATACCTCAAGGAACCTTAATCACGATCGATTTATAACATGTTATAGTGCACTTTATCCTATGGCATGCCAACTATATCCAAATGTTTTCTCACCTTGTCACATAGCCAATATATCATTTGAAAAACCTTTTACTCACTGTTTTACAATGCATTAAACCAAACCATCACATATGCAAACCACATTGCCAAGGCAATATACCATTCCCAACCGGAATGAAAACCAATGCTCACAGCATTTCATATACTTTTAAATCATTGCATATGTACTCAAAATCATGCATTTACTATAGGTAAATCAAACAATATTTACGACCAAAACATGAATTACACATGCTCATATCCGAACCGATATTAAAGAGCAAAGGAGGGTAAGTGTTTCAAACTTAACCTAAACTTCCAAAACCACTTTCAAACCTTTGAAAGACTTTTAAAACCGTTTCCACTCACCAATTTCACTTCGCCTTGCTTGCTAACGCGAAACAAGCTCCCGACAAGTCACAAACCACCTCAAGATGCTACGCCTTGATTATCCCCTATTTGGCCACACAAAGCCAGAGGAAACATGCATTAGAATGCATCCAACCCTCTGTTTCAAACCAAAATCCCACAGCTCTCAAGATGCCCACTCAAAACTCATCTGAAACTTACTGAAATCAACCTCAAACACATCTCAAACTTAACCCATCCATAACATAACAATTCAATACAATAAACTTCATAAATTGACATCTAAAAACTTCTTTGCAACCTCTTTTTACTTCCAGCAATGATTAAACTCCTTAAACAACCCAAACCCCTTAACTAACAACCTAAATAATTAGAGATTCAACCAAATTTTGGGATTCCATTATTAAAAAAAACTTATCCGCATTATAATACATCCAAAATAAGATTGAAATTAATCCTCAACACTGGAAAAACATATCCAATTCGAAAATCACAAGATTCCATCAATTACCTCTCAATTAAGCAAAATTCCATAATCAACTAATTAAAACCCATTAGAAAACATATATAAAGAGTCAAGAACTTGGGAATTTCAGTAAAGAACCTTTCATTAGAGGAGAAGAACGAAACTTACCTCCAATGAGCGAGTTTCCACTTAATTGGATGTTTTCCTTTTGAAAAACAATAAGATTCAATGAGATTTTTGGAAAACAAGTTGAAGAATCATTTAACAAATCAAAGAGTAAAGAATACAAGATCATTACCTTGAATCTCTAATAAGAAAAGGAGTGTTTGGATTAGAGTGTTTTGAGAGAAAATATGAGAGAAAGAAAGTTACGTCAAATTGTGATTTGGAAAAATAACTACATTTTTAACTAAAACCTCTTTAATTCCTTAAATTAAAACTCTTTTAAAAATAATCCTAATTAATAGAAAACTTAGATTAAACCAAATGGTAAAATAGCTCCTTAAGGATTCAAAGTTTTGACTCTTTACAAAACAGTCACCTTTAAAAATAGTTTTCAAAAATTGCAATTTGGTCACTAGCCAAAATGTCACCCTTCCAAAGCTCATTTTCCAAAATTGCTTTCACCAATATTTTTAATAAATTAAAATATGATTTTTAAACATTTTCCTATATTTTTATCTTTCAGAAAAATATTTGCTCCCAAGTCCGACTCGAATCTCTAACCCGGTCCACCAGACCGCCTAATTAGCCCTATAACCACTAGGCCCAAAACTAGGGCGTTACAAGCTTCATGCCTTCCACTTCTCTTGAGCCTTGGAAGCTTCCCCAACCTTGATTTTTAGTAGAGAAAGAAGGACATGCACGATTGCTGTAACCCCCTCAACTCGGCCTAGATGCCCGACAGAACCGAGAGAGCTACATTAGGTTTGTCGAAGAAAACCAGAGAAAGATTACGAAAACTGGTCCATTTTTTCCTTTTAACTTGTCTAGAAGCGTATTATTAATCCTAAGTGATCATGCTTGCAGCGAATGCGATTACAAAGGAAATAGACCATAGAATGACAACCAATTGCATATAATTCATTTTAGGGACTAAAACATAAAACTGGTAAACTACAAGGCCATTAGGAAAATTAGGGTTACCAGTTTAATTCGACCATCCAAGCTTATACGATTGCATAATACAAGATTTAGGGACTAAAATGAAAGGAATCAAAATAGAACTCCTTGACATTAACTGAATTAACAGCCAACCGTACCGATACAGACCAAGCTATACCGATATGGTCCTCCACTTAGAACAACCTGTATCGATACGCCATATAGTGTACCGGTATGCCTGGTTGGTTTTGAAATCTAATTTTAAAAATTTAACAGTCGCACCGGAACGTATACCAAACGTACCAATACGTGTGTTTTGTCTGAAAAAGCAACTTTCCAGTGTCATAAAATCGTACAGGTATGCTTTAACCCGTACTGATACCCCAAGCCTGTTCTTGCCTAGCCGTACCGATACAGTCCCCTACGTATCGGTACACTTGGCCTGTAATGTTAATTTCAGCTGGTTTTTCACTCAAATTTAGATGCTTTCAGGTCCTAACAAGTCACATACATGAATACAAACATCCATCAAGATATATTCCAACACTTGCACCAAGATTTAGCAACCATAGCAATTCATATGCTTCCAAAAGATCAACCTATAGGCATGCTTCCTAAACCACTCACCAAACATACCAAAACACTTAATTGAACATTTACTAACATATGCCACTTCCACATATACTTATAGCACCACAATCAACATGCTAGTATCATTAAAACATAACATCCAACTAAAGCTATCTAGATGCATAACAAAGCAACCACCTAGCATCACCCACAAGCAAGAATTAAAATCAAGCTTAACAACATCTATCCAACTCCAAAACATAACGTTATTCATGCTAAAAAAACCAGGGGAAAACATAATTACAAATCTCAAAAACATGGCGAACACACTGCCTTATTAACCGGAAACTTAAACCGAGTTCATACTCAAAAGTAGTCTCTGTTCTTGGATCACTTAAACCTTGCCTTTGCTGCCCCAAACTTCAATGCTCTGCATCATTAGAAAAAAGAGAGTGTCGGCACACATGCTTAGTGAGGATGCTCATAAAACAATGATGCAATTCAAACCCTTTGAAAACTAAACACTTGTTTTCAAACCATGCTTACATCCAAAGCATTTTCATTGATTCCAAATCAAAACATGTGCATCAACATTATGCAAAACCTTTATAAACTTCATGCTTAAATCCCAAAGCATTATAAAATAGGTTCAACACATGAACTTTCATATATTGGCATTTATAGTGACCCCTGGTACGCAATCCTTACCTTGGATAGACAACCACTATCCATATACATATCAGATACATGGATTCTCATACCATGCCTAGTTAAACTGCCCGATATCCCAAACCTTGCCTAGTTAAACCACAAGATCACCATCATTTTGGGCTACCTAGTTAAACCGCATACCCCAAGTTATGTCCCCATAGTCTGAGTGGCCTAGTTAAACCGCCATACCTCAAGGACCTATGGCCACAATCGATTTTATTTATATATTATAGTGCACTTCATCCTACAGCATGCCAACTATATTCAAATGTTTCTTACCTTGTCACATAGCCAATATATCATTTACAAACCATTTACTCATTGTTTTACAATGCATTAAACAAATCACCACATATGCAAACCACATTGCCAAAGCAATACCCCATTCCCAACCGGAATGAAAACCAATGTTCACTAGCATTTCATATACTTTTAAATCATTGCATATGTATTCAAAACCATGCATTTATAGTAGTAAATCAAACCATGTTTAAAACCAAAACATGAAACAATATGCTCATATCCAAACTGATATTCAAGAGCGAAATAAGGGAAACTTACTTCCGATCTTAGGTAAGTGTTTCATGCTTAACCTAAACTCCCAACATCATTTGCAAACCTTTAGAAAGCCTTTAAAACCAGTTTCCACTCACCAATTTCACTTAGCCTTGCTTGCCAACGAGAAACAATCTCCCGGCAAGCCACAATCCACTTCAAGCTACCTCGCCTTGATTATCCCTTGTTTTGGACACACAAAACCAGAGGAAACATGCATCAAAATGCATCCAAACCCCTGCTTCAAATCAAATTCCCACAACTCACAAGTTGCCCACGCAAAAATCCATCCGAAACTTACCAAAATAAACCTCAAACATATTCCAAACTTAACTTAGCCACAATATAACGATTCAATACATCAAACTTCACCAATTAGCATCTAAAAACCCTTTTACAACATCCTTTTACTTCCAGCAATGATTAAACTCCAATAACATCACAAAAACCCATAACAAACAACCTTAAACATTAAAGATTCAACTAGTTTCAGGATTACAATGTTAAATCCAAGCTTTTAACATTATTAAACATCAAAATCATGATCTAACCTGATCAAGAACTCAGCAAAATAGATCCAATTCAAAAATCTACCAATTTCACCAATCAAAACACAATTAAACCAATTTTCCTTAATTAAACTATCAAAACACATTAGAAAACAATTGTAAAGAATTAACAACTTGGGAATTTAAGTAAAGAACCATGCTTTCTCCCTTAATTGGCTGAATTTACATGTGAAAACAAAGTTAAAACAATAATGTTTTGTTTAAAAAACATTGAGAATCCATTAGAAATCAAAATATTTATGAAAACGAATATTTACCTGAAGATTTAGAGGTAGAAAATAGTGTTTGGCTAGAGAGATTTTGAGAGAAAGTTAGTTACGTAACTTTTGTTTTAAAGAATTAATTACCAAATTAATTCTCCCCAACCTATATTATATTTTCCAAAATACTTTTAAAAATAGCCATTTAAGAGATAAAGTCTGAGATTAGACTTTTGGGATATTATCTCCTTAAAGGTTCAAAGTTTTGACCCTTTAGAAAACAGTCACTAAAAATAATTTTCAAAGTTTGCATTTTGGTCAGTAGTCCAAAAGGTCTAATTTCCAAAACTCATTTTCCAAAATTGATTTTACCACAATCGTTAATATATTTAATAATAATTTTAGAACATTTTCCACATTTTTATCACCTTCAAAAATATTTAATCCAATTTAGTCCCGAAACTAACTCGAATCTCTAATATCGGTCCATTGCACCCTCAAAACGAACCCCAAAACATCTAGACCCAAAACCGGGGTGTTACAACTCTCCCCCGCTTAAGAAATTTCATCCTCGAAATTTACTTGGAGGAAATAAATGTGGAAATTGCTCCAACATGTCTGCTTTGCTTTCCTAAGTGGCTTCCTCGACACCACGTTGTTGCCCCAAAACCTTTACTAGATCAATCGTCTTACCCCGAAGAACCTTGCTGCTGGAATCAAGAATTTCCACCGGTTCCTCATCAAAGGATAAATTCAGCCTCAACTCAATATGCTCCACTGGCATAACATGCGAAGGATCCGACCGATACCTCTGTAACATAGATACATGAAACACATCATGTATTTTCTCTAGCACAGGAGGCAACCTTAACCGATAAGCCACAGGACCAACACGTTCCACAAATTCATATGATCCAATAAACCTCGGAAAAAGCTTACCCTTACGTCCGAACCGCATCACCTTCTTCCACGGTGACACTTTCAAGAATACGCGATCACCAACCGCATATTCAATCTCCCTACGCTTCAAATCTACATTAGATTTCTGCCGATTTGCATCTGCTTTCAAGCAATCACACACAAGCTTTACCTTTTCATCCGTGTCGTTCAACACATGCGGTAAGGAAACATTCTTTTCCCCTACCTCAGCCCAACACAACGGTGTATGACACCTCCGGCCATACAATGCCTCATACGATGCCATCTAGATACTCACTTGGTAGCTATTGTTATAAGCAAATTCAACCAAAGGCAAATGCTTCTCCCAGGTTCCTTGAAACTCAATAATACAACACTTCAACATATGCTCCAAAACCTTGATAACACGCTCAGACTGTCCATCTGTCTGAGGGTGATACGTAGTACTGAAACTCAACCTCGTACCTAAAGCATGATGCAAACATCTCTAAAACCTTGCTGTAAACGTCGGATATCTATCTAAAACAATGGACTTAGGTACCCTGTGCAAACGTACAACCTCAGCAATGTACAAATCCACCAACTTATCCAAGGTATATGTCGTATGCACCGATAGAAAATGTGCACACTTCGTAAACCGATAAATAATCACCCAAATAGAATCCTTTTTAACTGGTGTCAATGGCAACCCTGACACAAAGTCCATGGTGATTCTCTCCTACTTCCATTCTAGAATTCTCAACGGTTGCAACAACCCAGATGGGAACTGATGTTCAGCTTTAACCTGCTGACACACCATGCACTTAGAAACAAACTCTGCCATATCCTTTTTCAAACCAACCCAATAGTACACTTCCTTTAAATCATGATACATCTTGGTACTACCAGGATGCATAGCAGAAGGACTAGAGTGTGCATCCACCAAAATAGTGCGCTTAAGCTTTGAATCTTCTGGCACCATAATTCGACCCTTAAAGCACAAAACTCCATCATCATCAAAATGAAACTCCGATGGATTACCATCCGATATGTTCTTAACATGAGGAACCAAAGAATCATCATACGGTTGCTTTGCTTTAATCATTTGCGACAATGTAGGCTTAATTTGCAACTTAGCCAAAAAACCACATTCTCGTGTCATACTCAACCTCGCAAACATCGCCCTAAGCTCAACAGCAACCTTACAACTCAACGCTTCCGCAACCACATTAGCTTTCCCCGAGTGATACTCGATCGTCAAGTCGTAGTCTTTAAGCAACTCTAACCATCTTCCTTGCCTAAGATTCAAATCCTTTTGAGACATCAAATATTTCAAACTCTTTTGATCTGTATAAACAACACACTTTTCTCCATAAAGATAGTGTCTCCAAATATTCAAAGCAAACACCACGGCCCCAAGTTCCAAATCATGAGTCGGGTAGTTTTGCTCATGAACTTTCAACTGTCTCGACGCATAGGCCACAACCTTACCATCTTGCATCAGCACATAACCCAAACCAATGTAAGACGCGTCACTATAAACCACAAACTCTTTCCCTGACTCAGGTTGGATCAACACAAGAACATGTGTCAAAACTTCCTTCAACCTCTCAAAACTATGATGTTGCTTCTCCGTCCACACATAGGGAACATTCTTCTGTAATAACTTCGTCAACTAGAAAACCCCTCTATGAAACGATGATAATAACCAGCCAACCCAAGAAAACTATGAAACTCGGACACTTACTTAGGTTGTTTCCAATTGAGGATAGCCTCAACTTTCTGTGGATCAACACGGATACCTTCTGCAGAAACCATATGACCAAGAAACATCACCTCCTTGAGCCAAAACTCACACTTTCTCAACTTGGCATACAACTGATTATCCTTCAAAGCCTGCAACACAATCTGTAAATGCTGATCATGTTGTTCCTCGGTACGAGAGTACACAAGTATGTCATCAATTAAAACCACCACAAATTGATCGAGGTACTCATAAAACACCTTATTCATCATATTCATGAATGCAGCTAGGGCATTTATTAACCCAAACGACATCACTAAGAACGCGTAATGCCCGTACCTCGTACAAAATACAGTCTTAAGCATATCCACATCCTTAACCTTTAATTGATAATACCCTGATCTTAAATCAATCTTTAAAAACATTGTTACCCCGCATAACTGATCGAACAAGTCATCAATTTACGGCAACTGGTAACTTTTTTTCACCATCAACTTATTCAACTACTGATAATCAATGCACATACGCATCGAACCATCCTTCTTTTTCACAAAAAGAATCAGAGCACCCCAAGGCGAAACACTCGATCAAATGAACTCATGATCTAACAACTCCTGAAGATGCGTCTTCAACTCTTTCAATTTTTTCGGTGCTATCCGATAAGGAGTAATAGACACCAGAGTTGTACCCTCGTACGTCTTAATACCAAATTTTACCTCTCTATCTGGAGTTAGACCTGGTAACTTTTTAGGAAACACCTCTGAAAAATTACACACAGTCTGAATATCCTGCACTCGAAAACCCTTGGCTCCCTGATTCATAATAATAGCCGAATAAGCTTAGCAGCCATCAAACATCATCTTCTCCGCTTGAGTAGCCAAAACATCATTGGACAAGAATTTCACATTCTCGCCAACCACAACTTCATAATCATCGGCTAACCTCAAGGAAATCCTTTTAGATTCACAATCCACTACCGCCTTGTGTTCACTCAACCGATCCATACCCAAAATAGCGTCAAAACCATGTAATAGCAATTCCATCAAATCTGCGAGAAACTCGTGACCTTGCACTACCAAAGGGCAACGTCTATACAACATCCTAGTCATAACCGTCTCCCCAAAAGAACTAGTTACTAACATGCAAACATATAAGATCTCAATAGGAACATTCAGCAAAGAGACATGTTCATTTAAGATATATGAATGAGTAGACCCTGAATCAATAAAAAAACAACGATAAAGATTGCAAGGTGAAGGTACCTACGATCACGTTAGTGTCTTTGCACCCTTTACGAAGAGCATAAACCCAAGCCGATCTACTATTCTTTGGTCGCACAACAACTGCATGAGCTACAACCCTCTAACTATCCTCTCACCTCTAAAAATTACCCCTGTCACAGTCTATGCCCCTAGCAGGTGTAGCAACTTATACCGGTGTAACTCTCATTGCACGAAGACAATCATGCTTCATATGATCCTGAGATCTACACATCCAGCAACCTCTGGTGTTTCCCCAGTAGGTGCCTAAGTGACGTCTACCACAACGCTCACACTCAGCTATAATACGTACACCCTGGTTACCATGGCCATCACCACCACACTTAAAATTTAGCTTGTATCTCTTATCCCGCGACCTCCTATTCTGCTTCCCAGAATAACCAAAATCAACCGCTCTTTTACCCGAGCCCCTACTTGCCACTAACAAAGACACACCCAAGGACTGCTTAATATCCTTGGCATGATTCACCAACACATCAAAATATGTATAGTCTGCAGGCCAACATATATGTTTTGATATCCTTCACAAGACCATAGCGAAATTTGTTGCATCTCTCAAGATCATCTAGAATCAACTTTGAAGCATACTGACTCAGGCGGACAAACTTTACCTCATACTCAGCCACATACATGCCACCCTATTCCAAACCTATAAATTCACGCTTCCTCGCATCCAAGTACTGAGGAACAAGGTACTTATTCTTGAAAGCCCTTCGAAAGAACTCCCAAGTTACATCCGCTTCTGGAACATTTGCAGTCGAGGTTACCCACCAATGATAGGCATCACCATGTAATAGAGACACGGTACAACCCAACTTGCACTTATCATTACAACCCATCTGATTCAGAATATGAATCGTACTCTCTAGCCATTTCTCAGCCACCTCAGGGTTCAATCCTCTAAATTCCATACCTCCCAAACTACAGAGACATTCTAACGGTAATCCATGATTAACCACCACAGTAGGTGCCGGTGCTTGCGCATGCACTCCAGCCATTGCCACTTGAAAAGCTCTTGTTATTACTTGAATTAACGGAGTCAAATCACCAAAAACTGGCCCTTATAGAGCCTGAGGTACACCATTTACCCAGCGTCAACAGGAGGAATCAATGGAGGAGGAGGAGGTAAGGTAATATGAGGATTCCCTCCATCATTAATATTCTGCCCAGACCCGATATTACCAACCATCGAACGAGTCTCACGTCGGGCCATGCTAACAAAAGTATCAAAAGAAGTAAGTGGGATGCAAATGGGTTTTCACAGTGAAGTACAATTCGGATGGAAGCATTGAAAGATTCAAAGCCAGGTTAGTAGCTAAGGGATTCACAAAGTCTTATGGTATAGATTACCAAGAAACCTTTTGCTCTAGTTGCAAAACTGAACACAATAAGAGTTTTATTGTTTCTTGTCGTGAACCAGCATTGGCCACTTTATCAATTAGACATAAAAAATGCTTTCTTGAATGGAAAATTGATAGAAAAAGTTTACATGGATATTCCGTAGGGCATCAAGAGAGATTTGATAGCTTACAAAGTGTGCAAGTTACGAAAATCCTTTTATGGCCTAAAGTAGTCCCCAAGGGCTTGGTTCGACAGATTTGCCAAAGTAATTATTGAGAGTGGTTATAAACAATGTCAAACCGACCATACCTTATATATTAAGTAAATCAAAATGGTAAACGAACAATGTAAATTGTATATGTCGATGATATAATAATCACTGAGAATGATGTTGAAGAATTAGAGAGGTTAAAAGATTCACTAGCCAAGGAATTTGAAACCAAAGACCTCAATAGTCTTAGTTACTTTCTTGGAATAAAAATGACAAGATCAAAATTTGGTATAGTTATCTGTTAGAGAAAATACATCCTTAATCTTTTGACAGAAACTGACATGCTCAATTATAAACCAGCTAAAATCCCAATGGAGCCCAACTTAAAGTTCAAAAAATATGATGGAGGTGTTTCAGTAAGCAAATAGCAGTACCATCGATATGCTCGTAAGCTAATTTATTTATCTCTTACGAGGTCTAACATTATTTTTTTGTTAGTGTTGTTAGCCAGTACATGAATGATCCAAGAGAGGAGCATCTTGATATTGTATACAGAATTTTACGGTACCTTAAAATGACTTTGGGACATGGCTTATTATTTAAGAAAAGTAAAGAAAGGTTGGTAAGAATTTTTACTGATTCAAGTTGGGCTAACAGAAGATCAACTAGTGGGTATTGTACTTTCGTGTAGGGAATCTTGGTCACTTGGAGGAATAAAAAGGAAGTTGTGGTGTCTAGGAACAGTGCAAAAGCCGAGTATCGAGCACTAGCTATTGGGATTTGTGAAGGCATGCGGTTACAACGAATGCTGACCGAAATGGGATTAGATCACTACAAGCAATTTGAGTTGCAAACTAATAGTAAATCTACTATTAATATTGCAAAAAATCTTCTCCAACTTGACCGTACCAAACATGTGGAGATAGATAGACACTTTATCTCAGAAAAAATCAGCAATAGAGTTATCAAACTCGACTATGTTTCTACAAAGGAACAATTAGCCGATATTCTTACCAAGGCTCTTCAAAGAGTGGTTCTTGACGATCTTAAATCCAAGATGAGAATCCACAATATGTATTCACCAGCTTGAAGGTGAGTGTAGATAATTGTCATGTAAATAGAGTTAATTCTTTTGTAAATATCTTAAATTAGTTTAGATAACCTATAACTCTTATCTATTAAGTAGTTTAGATAACCTTTATCTCTTATCTACTAAGTAGTTTAGATAACCTTAATATCTTATCTTTTATAAGATCATATTCTATCTAGACTAGTTTGAGTTTTATTAGAACTCCTTGTACTAAATCTATATATAGTTGAGTTGTATGTACTCTTCAAAACAATTCAAGGAAAAACAATAAATCAAATTGATCACTGCCCAAAAATACTTTTCTTTATTTTCTACACGTTTGGTGAATTGGATACAATGCAACAACCTTTGGAGAAAGGGGTTTAGGCTTGAAGGACTTACAGACTCAGAACAAAACTTTTCTTATGAAGATTGAGTTTCAATTACCAATGTTGATAAGTTTTGGGTGCGTGTTATGAAAGCGAAATACAAATGACGTGAGATAGTTCCACAAAGCCTTTACTCCTATAATTGCTCTCGTTTATAGAGAGGACTCAATTCTATTTTGGACCTTATTCGACAAGGAGTTAGTTGGCATGTCCGCAATGGTCGGTAAACCAATTTTTGGTTTCACAATTGGGTCGATATGAATGGTCCTCTCCGAGAAGCTTATATTGGTCGGGTATGCCACCTTCACGTGTAGTTGATTGGAAAACTAATTCTGGTTCTTAGGATTGGTTCAAAATTCACCAATTTCTTCCTTCGAATGCTCTATACTGAATTGCTTTAGTACTTCCACCAAATGAGAATCTTGGAGATGACCTCTCATGTTGGTGTTGGGAACATAAAAAGATCTTTACAATAAAATATGCTTATGCATCCTTGCTGAACTCAGAAGGCAATAATTGCGCGATTAAATGGAGGAATACTTGGCAGCTTTCAATACCATAGAGGGTTCGTGTATTCCTTTGGCTAGCATTACATGAGAAACTTTTTACGAACAAAGAGCGTGTTAGGAGACATGTCAACCAAAGATACCTGCTCGATATGTAATGTTGGTTCTGAAGATGTCTTACATATATTGAGGGATTGCATTAAAGACAAAATAATTTGGGAACTACTTATTGACTCTGGCAGATTAGATGAATTTAATAGCCTTAGTGCTAAAGATTGGGTGTTTCAAAATATCACTCATTCATTTCACTTGCTCATGATGGTTTTAGTATGGAGGTTCAGTTTGCAATAATATGTTGGATCTTATGGACGAGATGAAACAAGCGGTTATTTGAAGAGAATTTTATAGAGTCTGAATATATGCTTGCGGAATGTCTTTGCATAAAGGCCAATTTGCGTAGCACAGCCCTTGTTCTTGTGCAGTGTAAACTAATGGAGAATAGTGATGAACAACTTCCTCCTAGATGAACAAGACCAAGTCTAGGTTGGGTAAAGGCTAATGTAGATAGGGCAATTTGCTTATCGGATGAGGCTGTAGCTTATGATGGTCTAATCCATGATGATAAAGGTAACTGGATGTTTGGTTTCTCTCGTAGTTTGGGGCGATCGGTACTCTTTGCCGAGCTTTGAGCGATTTATGATATCCTTAAATATGCTTGGAATTTGGGTCATCATAGAGTTGAAGTTGAATCTAAAAATGCTGAAGTTGTCGAGCTTCTAGAGCACCAATCGGTGGTCCTTCAAGGCAATGTCATTGACGAAGCTATCCGTAACTTCTTTAATTTAGATTGGGAGGTGAGGATTCGCAAGATTAATTGTCAGTAGAATAAGGTAGCTGATACTTTGGCTGGTGCTAGTCGTGGTGCACCTGTTAGTGAAGTTATCTACGACGCGACTCCATCGTTTGTTGTAAATCTACTTCAGGAAGAACGTTTTGAGTAGCTATTCATCCGCTATTTGATCAAAAAAGTTCATGGGTGTATATGGAGATTTTTTTAATAATTACCCATATCTAATTTTATCGATCAAATAATTCAAATTAGATACTATAAAATTTTATTATCATCGCATTATAGAATTCGAATTCTAGACTTAGCGCCTCATCATTGAGATTTTTTCATGCGTCTTTTCCCCACTTTCCTTTTTTTTAGAAATTCGGTTTGAGCAATGAAATGATCTGATTGAACATTTCAATGCAAGATATACAATATAAAAGATGTCAAGTAAGAGAGAGAAAACTCAGGCAACAACACTCAATGCTGCAAAATATAACCCCTGATCTCGATCCGGATTTGAAGTACTACAGTCAGGTCACCCAAAAACTGACCCATCAAATTCCTAATTTAAAATCATAAGTTTAGCCATCATTTAAAAAACATCCACAGATTCATGTAATTAAATAAACATTTAAATAAGTTTACAAAATAGGAGCTCCAAATTTGAAACATTGTATAACAAAGTAACCTTTTAAATAGAGTTACAGGCTCAACAATGGTAAGGTCCTATGAATACATTAGCCCAAACAAAAAAAAACAAGTACTGTACTCTGAAGCGAATGCAGTACTGGAAAATCCTCGCCGATGTGCTCCTCCAAAGCGGTGACCTATCAACCTACACACGGAAAAACCACACATCCACACACTGAGCTAACAAAGCTCAGTGGTACATTTCTACTCTACCACAAATCGTGATTATTATAAAATAAGCATGCAAGATAATATAGTCTATAGAGCATAGATAAGGCTTTCACTATCTATGAGTTATCATCTAGCCTTCACTAGCTAAAGTTCTTAGATAACCTAGCTCAAGGCATCAACAAGTCTACAAGAAGTCGCACAAGTTCCATCACACATTACCATACTCGAGTCACATAGCTTATTGAGTTACTCGAGCTCACTCAGCCTATCGAGTTAATTCATATCGTACCTTGATAACTTAGCCATCGAGTATATAAGCTATCATGTACATCATCTCCACAAAATAAATGATAAATCCATACATCACCTATATAATGGCCAACGAAGCCCTACTTTACCTGTGCTCACACAACCGTCAGGCTATCGTGCTCACACAGCCGTCGGGTTAGATGAACCATATTCGTATCACTATAGCCACGAATACATCCTAGACATACTTGGATCACATTAGCCACAAGTAGCCATTACCTGAGGTCACTCAGCCTATCAGGTTACTTGAGCTCACTCAACCGATCGAGATTAATACCTTATCTAGATCATCATAGCCACAAATAGGTTTCTAACCGCACCCAGATCACTTAGCCCGTGGATACGTTAGACGTACTTGATCACTCAGCCCCAAGTACACATCCCCTTAGATAAGTACTGTAGTACTGACTCTAGGAAATCCTAATTCTTTTACCATAATATAAGATAACACATGCTCACGAGAATTTATACACACCTTACCAAGAGGTAAGTGGCCCCAAACCAAGCCATCAACAAATGCCCCAAGGCATGACACAAACCATCACGATTATATCGAGTCATCATCTACCAAGTTATTACACGTTATTCTCCTCTATGAGGGTTAATGTAACCCCCTTGACCCGGCCTAGTCGCAAGACCGAACTGAGCGAGCCACATTAGGTTTATCGAAGTAAACCGTGAAAAAAGAAACTCGAAAATGCGATCATTTTTTTTCTTTTTATCTTATCTAGATGAAAAACATTATCCTATATGTTTATACGAGTAGCGAGTGAAAACTCATCTCAATTGGACATCAAATCGATATCCAATTGATCAAAATTGCAATTTAGGGATCAAATTGCAATTTCAGAAAAAAAAATATAGCGTCTTATCCATTTTTAATGTTACCAAACTTTAATCAGATCAAATTCATGCATTCCAATCAAAAATCAGCTCAAAACAATCAGAAATACTCACTCAATTGCTTCATTAACATTCAGGGACTAAATTGCAAGAAAACATATTTCTTCATCCAAGACATTAACCGAAATAACAGCTACATGTATCGATACGGTGCCCTAAACCAACAGCCCTCATTTCGGTATGCTAAGTACTATACCGGTACACCTAACTGAAAATAATGGTCAGATTAAACATGCTTAGCAAGTATACCGATACGTATTTTTGGTGTCTCGGTACCCGAGTTTTGTCCAAAAAAGCAAATTCCAGTAGCATTGAACCGTACCGGTACACCCATGCCAGTATCGAAATGCCAGGCCTGATCTTGCCTAGCCGTACCGATACGGTCCCCTGCGTATCGGTATGCCTGACCCTGTAATGACATTTATAGCTGGTTTTTCACTTGAATCTAGATGCGTTTGGGTCCTAGCAACTTGCATACATGCATTCGTACATTCATATACTCACATCCTTACATCTTCAACATGGTTTGACAATAAAGACATACTTAAGCTATCAAGGAAACAATCTATAGGCATGCATCCTAAAACCAAGCAAGTAAGACATGAAACTTTAAAGCATCACCAAAGACAATCCTTAAAGGCAACTTACAAACCAAGAGCAGCAAAATAAACTTGCTCAAGCAGGGAGTTTAGCAAAACATCTCCCAAAACAATGGAAACCCCATTGCCCTTATTTCTTATAGTCTAGTTCAAAAATATACTTTTAATACCAAGTCTTTTTGTGATCCCTTGCTTCTTGCTGCCTTAGGAGCCTTTAATTCTCTGCATTGATGGACAAAGAGAGCATAAGCACACTAGGCTTAGTGAAGAGTGCTCAAAACAAATCACCATCAATGCATTTAAAACCATTTCTCAACAACACTTTGAAATCTCATTTCAATCCATGTTCAAACAACATTTAAAACATTATCATGCCTTAAAACCATGCGCTTAACATCTTTAAAAACTAGCATATTAAACCATATGCAACATGCATCATTAATCAATAGCAACTTCCATTGCTCAACCTCAATTTAAGCCTTCCCATGCATAACAACAATATTCAAAGCTTAAAGAGTAAACATGTATAAATCACATTATACAACATAAACCTTTCAAAGATGCATCAACAATTATATTGGCTTACAAGTGATCATAACCAAGTTCCTTTACCAAAAATAGTTCATTGGATACACGGATTCAAACAAGTGTCATCGCAACACTTTAATCCATCTCAACCGAAATAGCGATACAATCACAATCGTGGTACACTAACAATCCACGGGGACACCAACCCCAACCCTCAGTTAGATGTTTAATCCACTAACGAGAGTTTACGAACCATATAACCCCTCTACTGTTAGGGTACTTGGATTGTAACACCCCCTTCCCGTGATCGTACACTGATCACGAGTCGAAAATGTCACAACTTTTTAAAATAGTCTTTTATTCCAAAAACTGGGGTAATTAAAAAAATTTTGGGAAAAACTTCCCAGAGGGTCACCCATCTTGAAAGTTCCATAATTGAAGCACGCTTAACTTTATCTAATTTGGAAATAATTAATAATTTAATACCTGATAGTAAAACTTTTTACGTAAATAATATAATCATATCGAACATATAATGATAATAACAAGCGGTAAATACTTTTAACATCTATAAAAGGTTTATAAAATTAATACATACCCGATTGAAATATTTTAACAAAAAGACAAGTTTAGCTAGTACATGCCATTATTAAACACAAAAACATGGATGTCATAAGTACTAAAATTAACCTGTCGATTTTGTATCTCCCAAAAGAGAAGGTGATGCAAAAGCTCCGCTCCTACTTCTATTTACCTACGTGTATAACAACAATACACGCTGAGTATAACTTAGTGAGGCATAAGATGAGTAGCATATAAAATACTTTATAATGCATGATACTTTTCAAAAGCATGATAGTCTTTAAACCATATAATCTGTAATGCATGAATATCTATGCCAGAAAGTATATTGTGATCATTTTGTACTATATAAAAATATATAATCATTCTGTGAAATCATATAGCTCAAGGTAAATATCAAGTGACTAATATACGAGTCATGTACATTTTAGTACTATCTTTTCTATCGAAACAATGAAGTATCGGGAACATATCAACACAATGAAGTGTTGCGATCATATCAACACAATGAAGTGTTGTCATGTCAACACAATGAAGTGTTGCAAACTATCGACGTCGCATACTGTCAACACAATAAAGTGTGACTCTTATGGTATACCACTATATTGTCTAACTTAATATTATACTACCAAGGGCAACTTTAAAATTAATTCCTGCAAAAATGGCAAGCAACCCATATACAATTCATATCATGTAAAACATATCATATTAGAGCAGTTCATACTCCAATATGCTCTATAACTTTCATGGTGTACTTCCATAAAAAACTGTATCAAATAACTTTTTCATATATATATATATATATATATATCATGCTATAAACTATATGTGATCATAAAATATGCCACAATCTTTAAATCAGTAAAATAAAGTACCATGCCAAAAACATATTATACTATGTATAAAAATTCTTTACCTTTTTGGGTAACTTATCGCAAGTCTCCTTTTAGTATGTTAATAAACATACATTTAAAAACATGTATGCACTCACCTTAGCCTTGCAATGTGGTTGCCTTCATTATTTGATTATCACTCTCAAACTTTTTCTTTTCCTTGTTTACTGGTACGACCTCTATTTATATTGGAATCTACATTAAAAATAACATATACCATTTCAAGTATATGTTAGCACATAATCATACCATATACATTAATGGAAAGTAAATAAAATAACTATCCATTATATAGAAAATTGATCTGATAAAGCTTTCTATATTCGAATCACAAATTCTTATACTTTTCTTTAAATCTCTAACTTTTCCCAAAATATCTATTTTAGTCCCTAAGGACTCTTTTTAAACTTCCAACTAAAATTTTCAAGTCTAATCCTTACATTTCTCATCCTTTACAATTAGGAACCAAACTTTAAAAATTTGCACTTTAGTCCCTAAAGTAGCTGAATACTCAATT
The DNA here is from genome assembly GCA_019671005.1 of Hibiscus mutabilis. Classification (NCBI taxonomy): domain Eukaryota; kingdom Viridiplantae; phylum Streptophyta; class Magnoliopsida; order Malvales; family Malvaceae; genus Hibiscus; species Hibiscus mutabilis. Next base: position 19,266,563 of record CM033732.1, read on the forward strand.
TAACCCAAAATGTTTATTTAAACTTCAAAATCAACATTTAAATCACTAGACTTAATTTTCCAACATAATATACTTCAAATACAAGCTCAAAAATCAAGTCCTAAAACTTCTCAAAGTTTACATTTTGGTCCTTAATGCAATCTAATTAGGGATTTTCATTCCAAACACCTTAAATCAACATATACAACCAATCTTCCTTCAATCATGTTCCAAAATTCCAAACTTTAACATAAACCCTAATTCTTAGTTTTCAAGAACATGATCATTTCTTCATCCAAATAACAAAATCAAGCTTATAGAACATCATTCTCGTCATTTCCATCATCAAAATAAATTTTGCCATAATTTCCCTTAATTTTCTCAATATTGCCGAAAAGTCCCTAATCAATTTTTCATGGAATTTTCATCACTTCCAACATAGAAACAACATCACAACCTTATTTCCAACATGAACAACCTTTAAAACATAATATTTCAACATGTTCTTCATCCACCCTAATCATCAATATCAACTTAGGAGCATGGAAACCAAGTAAAACTTATACCAAATGATAGAGAATTTAATGGAGATCAATTTCTTATTTCATGTCTAAGCCTCTATTCCAATCAAGCAAGCTTAAAAATTGAAATGAAACTTTCTTACCCTTGCTTGGAACCCCACGGCTAGGAAGAATAAGATGAGAAAATTTCCACAAAATTCGATTCTTTAATTTAATGCCAAATGGCATTATATCACCTAATTTAATATAATAATTTCTTTAATTGTCAAATGACTATTTTGCCCTTGAATTATAACCAATCACCTACCAACACTTGCATATTCTTATCCTTAATAATCAAAATATTCATAAAGTAAGGATGAAAAGACCATTTTGCCCTTAATGCATCAACTTATCTTCAAAAATGCCATTTTCATCTACTACACCAAATACTGCATAGAATCGAATTTAAATCAAATAAAAATGATTCAAAAACCATAATATCATATTCTTCAATTCTTTCTAAGACTTCCATAAAATTTTCATAATTTTTTGAATTAGAATAATCATTCGAACTAATTACCGAAACTTATCCTTTTTATAGCTTTTCACACAAATCTCGTATCAAAAATCTGAACCAAAATTCTTATACCGGGATAAACTATTCATTTTTCACATAAAAATAATATTTGGGAAAATTACCATTTTGGTCCCCAAACTTTTCCCAACTTTTCATTTTGGCCACCAAACTTTAAAATTTTACGTTTTAGTCACTAAACTAAAACCACCAACCTTTGATTCTTTACATTTTAATCACTAAGCAAATATTGGGGTATTACATGGATGGAGTTTACGGTACACCAAATCAAAACCCCTCAACATCCAAGGTGACTTATTATAGTGCATTAACAATCCTATGGCCGGCCAACTATATCTGATAACAAATTTTAAACCACATCACTTGCCAATATAATTAACCATTTACCTTTACCTCGCTGTTTTTTCCAAGCATTTAACCAAACCATTTTCCAAAGCAACAAACCATGCTTTAAACACAAGTATAAACCATATACTTACATGGATCCCTTACCACGAGCATCCATCATCACATCATGATTAAAACAATATCTCAATACTTTAAAACATGCTTACACAGTAGGTAACATGTAAATCAAAACAAGTGCATAAAATCATTTCATTATAGCATGACCGAGAGAGAAAACCACATCATACTTACTTCCGAGTTTAAACCAGTGTTTCAAGCTAGATTTAAACTCCCATAAACCACCATTAAAACATTCCAAAGCTAGAATCCACGTTCTCACTCACCGATACGTGAAACCTTGATTCGCCGACGCGAAATCAAGCGTCTGAAGCCTCCAACGCCTTACCAATAGTTTTTGAAAGAACCTCCCCTATTTTAACCGCATAATAACAGAGGATTAATGCATCTTAATGCATTCTAAACACCACAACAACAAATCATCTCACAATTACTCAATCACCACAACCGAAATCATCAACTAATTCCTTCCAAACACAACCCAGCCACAACCTAACAATCTAACACTTCAAATATCATCAATTAACACCTAAAAATAAGATTAATTCATCCAAATACTTCTAGCAACTACACAGCCACCACAACTCCACAAAAATACAAATCTAACTACCTTATCAACTATTGATTCAAGAGTTTTGGGATTCCATTTCTAAAATCAACTTAACAACAATATAATGCATACAAAATATGTTTAAAATCAATCCTCAACATTGGAAAACAGATCCAATTCGGATCTTTCACTATTTCATCAATTTTACCCAATTAAATCAATTATTCATTATAAAAACATAAAATCAGATTATAAAACATAAATCAAGGATCAAATACTTGGGAATATCAATAAAGAACCATTCAATAGAGGAGAAAACAAACCTTACCTCTATTGTGCGAATTCTCCCACAATTAGTTGATTAAGGCTAGAAAAACACAAGGTTTCAATAAGGTTTTTTAAATCAAAGATAACGAAGCATTTATAAATCAATAAATCAAGAAAACAAGTCTCTCACCTCTGTGATTTGATGAAAATAAAAGTGTTTGGCAGAAAAGAAGTGGAGAGAAAATAGTTGAGAGAAAAGTTACGTGAAATTCCTTTTAATCTAATAACTAACTTTTTAATAACAAAACTCTTTTTATTAACTTTAAAACTCATGTTAAAATATCTTAATTGGAGGGAGAAACCATCAGCCAAAACATGGTAATATAGCTCCTTAAGGATTCTAAGAATTTGACCCTTTTCATTTTAGTCACCTTTAAAAACAGTTTTCAAAAATTACATTTTGGTCACTAGCAAAAATGTCATCCTTCCAAACTCATTTTCCAAAATTGATTTCACCAATATTATTCATATATTAAAATATGATTTTAACCATTTTCCCATATTTTTTTTATCTTACTCAAATATATTCACTCCCGAATCCGACTCAAATCCTTAACTTGGTCCACCAGACCGTCTAACAAGCCCTAAAATTGCTAGGCCAAAAACCGGGGCGTTACAACTCTCCCCCACTTAAAAAATTTCGTCCTCGAAATTTACCTGGAGGAAAAAGATGCAAAAATTGCTCCTCCTCAGAAGACAAATTCATTCTCAACTCAATATGTTCCACCGGCATAACATGCGAAGGATCTGATCGATACCGCCGTAACATAGATACATGGAACACATCATGAATTTTCTCAAGCTTAGGAGGCAACCTCAACCGATAAGCCACAGGACCCACACACTCCACAACCTCATATGGTCCAATAAACCTCGGACTACGCTTACCCTTACGTCAGAACCGCATTACCTTTTTTCTACGGTAACACTTTCAAGAACACGTGATCACCAACCGCATATTCAATCTCCCTACGCTTCAAATCCATATAGGATTTCCGTCAATCCGGAGCTTCTTTCAAGTGCTCACACACAAGCTTCACTTTCTCATCCGTATCCTTCAGCACATGCAATAAAGAAACATGTTTTCCCCTAATTCGGCCTAACACAACGGTGTACAACACCTCCGGCCATACAACGCCTCATACAGAGCCATTTGGATACTCGCTTAATAATTGTTATTATAAGCAAATTCAACCAACGGTAAATGTTTCTCCCAGGTTCCTTGGAACTCGATAATACAACACCTCAACATGTCCTCCAAGACCTGGATAACACTTTTAAACTGTCCATCTCTCTGAGGATGATACGCGGTGATGAAATTCAACCTCGAACCTAAAGTCAGATGCAAATGTCTTCAAAACCTTGCCGTAAACCTCGGATCTCTATCAGAAATAATAGACTTAGGTACCCCGTGCAAACGCACAATCTCAGCGATGTACAAATCTGCCAACTTATCCAAGGTGTACGTCGTATGCACAGGCAGAAAATGTGCACACTTCGTAAACTGATCAACAATCATCCAAATGGAATCCTTTTTAGCTGGCGTCAACGACAATCCTGTCATGAAATCCATGGTGATTCTCTCCCATTTCCACTCCAGAATTCGCAATGGCTGTAACAACCCGGATGGAAACTGATGTTCAGCTTTAACCCACTGACACACAATACACTTGGACACAAACTCTACCACATCCTTTTTCAAACCAACCCAAGAAAACTACACACCTCTGAAACTGTCTTAGGTTGTTTCCAATTGAGAATAGCCTCAATTTTCTGTGGATCAACATGAATACCCTTCGCAGATACCACATGACCAAGAAATATCACATCTTTAAGCCAAAACTCGCACTTGCTCAACTTGGCATATAACTGATTATCCTTCAAAACTTGCAGCGCGATCAGCAAATGTTGTTCATGATCCTCCTCGGTACGAGAGTACAAGAGTATATCATCGATAAAAACCACCACAAACTGATCAAGGTATTTATGGAACACCCTATTCATCATGTCCATAAAAGCTGGCGGGCCATTTTTCAAACCAAACGGTATTACCAAAAACTCGTAATGCCCGTACCTCGTACGAAACACGGTCTTATGAACATCCACACCTTAACTTTCAATTGGTAATACCCTGACCTTAAATCGATATTCAAAAACATCGTCACCCCGTGAAACTGATCGAACAAATCATCAATCTGCAGTAGCGGGTATTTATTCTTCACCGTCAGCTTATTCAACTACCGATAATCTATGTACATGCACAATGTACCATCCTTCTTCTTCACAAAGAGAACTGGAACACCCCAAGGCAAAACACTCGATCGAATGAACCCATGATCTAACAACTCTTGGAGCTGCATTTTCAACTATTTCAACTCCTTTGGTGCCATCCGATAAGGAGCAATAGACACCGGAGTTGCACCCTCATATGTCTCAATACGAAATTCCACCTCTCTTTCTGGAGGTAAACCTGACAACTCCTCAGGAAAAACTTTCGGATAATCACATACAGCCCGAATGTCTTGCACCCCAGCACCTTTGTCTTCAGGATTCATAACAATAGCCAAATAAGCTTGGCAACCTTCAAACTTCATCTTCTACGCTTGCGTAGCTGAAACAACATTAGACAAGAATTTCATATTCTCTCCAACCACTACAACCTCATAATCATCAGCTAACCTCAAGGATACCTGATAAGTGTTCAAAAGTACTATTTTTCTTACCTTTTTTACTCATATTATTCTTAGACTTAGGCTCATATTAGTTGAATAATTAGCCATTCATGCATTAATTCATGTTTCCTTCCAACATTGAGCTTGATTACACAACTTGGTAGTTTTTGTGGGAAAAGATGCTGCTTTGGTGTGTTTTGTGTGTATGTGCAGGATCATTTGCCAGAGCAGGGCTAGAGCTAGTTGCCAGGGCAATGCATGAAGGAGACGCCGAGCTAGTTGCCAGGGCAATGCATGAAGGAGACGCCGAGCCAGTTGCCAGGGCAATTGTCGACAAGAGCAAAGGTGATATGGTAGTCGAAATTGATGACTAGACAAGCCCAAGATGACGTGGAGCAAAGCTCAAACCCAAAGGAATTTGATTTCCATGCAGAGATTAAAGAAGAATTAAATTCCAAGAAGATAGGAGAAGTTCTAGTAGGAATACAATTATAATAAAGAATTATATTCTTTAAAGATAATTTAATTCCAACTTAACTTCCTCCTCAAAGAAGGACTTTGGCCTAGTCCTATAAATAAAAGGGAGATTTCGACAATCCAGAGAGAGCAAGAAAAGGGAAAATTTCCACAACCCCATAGGGCAAGAAGAGAGAAATTTCGACAACAGAGCAAGGGGGAGAGAGTTCGATTTCTTCTTCTTCTTCTTTGCTTCCATTAGATTCATGGTTTGGGGATTATTCTTTGAATATCTTTTGAATCCAACCATGAACTAACTTGATTGGTTGGGGTTATTGTGTTTTGTTGTTTTGAGAAACAATTGGATTTTGTTTAGGTAATAAGAGTTTGCACTCTTCTATTCAAGGTTTACTCATTCTTGGCTTTTATTCTTGTTTGCGAGTGAATTGGGAGAGGATTTCGTAACTTCATCTATTTATCTAATATCGGGAGAGTTAGATTCAAGAAACGAATGAGTATGGTCTTTATTCAATCTATTGATGGTGAAGATTAATCCGGCTTAGGAATAAGTTAAGGATTTCAACGGCTAAGAGGAGCGCAAGATTGGTTGTTGTTCACCCTTGATTCACGCAGGGGTGTATTATCAAGGCATGCACAAGTAGCTAGAGTTTCGACTTAGGGATAAGAAGAAACCATTGAAGAACGCTCTGCCAAACCTTGAAGTTGCTGCCCAGACGCCCAAGTAGTTGCCCAGCTAGTCGCCCAGGCAACCATCGATTAGTTGCCAAGGCAACCCCGCTGTGCAAGTTGCCACGGCAACTGAGTTGCCCTTGCACTCTTTTACCAAGACGATCCTATCGGCTATCACACCTCAACTCACGATAACCTGGCCTATTCTCTCTTTTTCTTTCATCTATTCTTTTAGTTTATTGCTTTTACTTTTCTCGTTAATTAAAACCTCTATTATCAATTGTGTTTTTATTTTCACAGTGCAGTAACTTAAGCAAAGTGGCCCAAACCAATCACTGTGGAGACGATACTCGATACTCATATCACTTTATTACTTGCGACGTGTATACTTGCACATTTGCGTAGCACTTATTACACGCAACAAGTTTTTGGCGCCGTTGTCGGGGATTGGCAATTGGTGTTAGTTGTTTTTGTTATTGCATTTTTTTCTCTTAGTTTTACTAACTTTTCTTTTTGTTTGTTTTATCAAAAAAAATTTTAAGTGCGCTACAAGTTAAGGGACATCAACATGTCGGGAAATAAAAGCCGAACTATTCGAGAGATGATGTTGGAAGATATGAATCAATCCAATCAAGAGTTTCTTGCACCCTTTGATGATTACCTATACCAACCGAGAATAGCCCAAAGAACTTATACCGTGGAAAAATCTTGTGCTATGTGTGGAGAACATCATGTGTTTGAAACTTGCCCTCACATTTTCAGTGCATATAACTACATGGAGGACCATAGCGGGAACCAACAGCGAAATTCTTCATGGTATGGTCAAAAAGCTCAAAATGTTTTTTGCCATAACAATTTTGCCGCAGCAACAGATATGCCATGGCAATGTAGTCCTTTTCAAGAGCATTCCAATTCCTTGGAGGAAACGTTACTAGCTTCCTTGGCTAGACTTGACGGATCAATTGAAGAGATTCGAGAGCTATCAAAATCTATGGATACGAGGATAGCTCAGTGGGATGCAACCTTAGGGGATTCAGAAGATCAATTGGGGAGATCCACATATGTCATGGATAACATGCACCAACAATTCATTCCTAAGGATACTGACGTCCCAAGGCAAGAGGATAAGGAGCAATGCAAAGAAAGCTCTCCGATGTGTGGGGAACAACTAGAACCTCAAAGTCAAGAGGATGCCAATGAGAGAGACTGCCCAACACATGATGAGCCTGAACAACAAATTGCCTCGGCAATGATTGAGGAGCCTGAACAGAGCAATGCCGCGACAACACTCAGTGAAGCTGAGAACAACAATACTACAGCAAATTCTGAGGAACTTGATGCCCATAAGGTTACAACATTGATGTTGAAGCATGAATCTGTAGATTACTCTCATCTACAATTGCCACGGCAATTACACGACCACATGCAAGATAAACGAGATGATAATACTTTGCCAATGGAATATGAGCAGGTAATGGTTGAACCTTTCGAATTCTTTAAAAACTCACCTCGTCCATTGCAGGTATGTCTTGAGGAACCGAGGTTGGTAGATTTGAAGCCATCGAAATCTCTACAGATGGAGATGTTTGAGAGGCCAAAAGAAAACGGTGTTTGGATTCGTAAAGCTTTTCAGAAAATTGGTTTTTCCCTTGAATTACAGCAAATTTTGGCAACTAATTGCCACGGCAATTGGCTTGAGCAGCAATTGCCACAACAACAAAGGCTACATCCAACCATGATAGAAGTCGACAAGAATGAGGTAATTGAATGGTTGAGAATGGATATAATTTTTCCTATTAATATATTTGTGCCTTCAGGAATAGTAGCAAGGTGGAGAGTATACATGGACTACAAGCGAACAAAGAAGAAAGACACCTCCACCATGGTAACGCAAAAGGGAGTATTGGCAAGCACATTGGCCAAACTCTTTTTGGGCAATATTGTCACCCGATGGAGGGTGCGGATGGACTATAAGAAATATCGTAAACGACCATCCTCAAGTTTTCTCATATATGTACTAACATTAGAAGATGCATGATGGAACTCTTTTCAAACATGGTCGAAGACTTCCTTGAGATCTTCATGGATGATTTTTCCATTTTTGGTAGTGACTTCAACAGTTGCCTCGACAATTTAGAGAATGTGTTGGCAAGATGTGAAGAAACCGATTTAGTCCTTAATTGGGAGAAGTGCCATCTTATGGTAGATGAAGGAATAATGCTCGGCCACAAGATTTCATCCAAGGGAATTGAAGTAGACAAAGCCAAGGTGGACGTGATCGAGAAGTTACCCCCACCAAGATAAAGTCTTCCATTTTGATGATTCTTGCACCCAAGCATTCGAAACCCTAAAGGAAAAGCTTGCATCAGCACCCATTGTCGTTCCACCAGATTGGACGCTACCTTTTGAGCTCATGTGTGATGCAAGTGATTTCGCGGTAGGAGCAATCCTAAGCAAAAGCACATGAAAGGAACATAAAATCAAGTGGCCGATCACTTATCACGTTTAGAACGCAATAGGGAGGAGGACGCGGATTTAGAGATATGCGATGCATTACCAGGTGAACAACTTTTAGTTGCCTCGGCAACCATGGATGTGCACGCCTCAGTAACCCTTGACGCCTCGGCAACCCTCGACGCCGCAATAGCTCTTGACGCCACGCCTCAGCAACTCCAAAAGCGCACGCCTCGGCAACCCTTGATGCCGTAGCAACCCTTGACGCCTCGGCAACCATGGATGCACATGCCTCAGCAACCCTCGACGTCGTAGGAGCTCTTGACGCGCACGCCTCGATAACCACTGATACACACACCTCGGCAACCATGGACACGTATGCCTCGGCAACTCTAGACACACACGACTCAGAAATCTTGGGAGCAGTCGCCACGGCAGCACATGCCTCGATAATACCCTGGTACGTGGATTTAGTTAATTTCCTTGTTTGTGGTATTTTACCTTATGGCCTTACTCACCAAGGGAAGAAGCGATTCTGCCATGATGCTAAGCATTACTTGTGGGACGAGCCTCTTTTGTTTAAACAATGTGCAGATCAGGTTATACGCCAATGTGTCCCTGAAGAGGAGCAACAGAATGTACTCTGACAATGCCATTCTTCGCCCTATAGAGGACATTTTTGAGGAGCTCGTACCACGGCCAAAGTTTTTCAATCCGGTTTGTATTGGCCAACACTGTACAAAGATGCCCAAGAGTTTTTCGTTGCCATAGGACGGGCAATATCACCCAAAAACCAATGGGCAAGCAGAAATTTCTAACCGAGAATTAAAGGGTATACTCGAGAAAGTTGTAAATCCCTCTAGGAAGGATTGGACAGCAAGACTAGATGACGCACTTTGGGCATAGCGCACTGCATTCAAAACACCCTTAGGTTTGCCCCCTTCCGACTTATCTATGGCAAAACATGCCATCTACCGGTGGAAATTGAACACAAGGCATATTGGGCAATCAAGACCGTGAATATGAATTAGGAAAGTGCCGGACAAAAGCGTTTGTTGTACCTTAACGAGATAGAAGAATTTTGTGCACTCTCCTATAACAATGCACGAATCTACAAAGAGAAAACAAAGCAATGGCAGGACAAGAAACTATTGCCGCGGTAATTCATGCCAGGGCAACTAGTTCTCTTATTCAAGTCTCGGCTGAAACTTTTCCCGGGAAAACTAAAATCAAGACGATCGGGACCATTCAAAGTTGTCAAACCATTCTCCCATGGTGTCGTGATAATCAAGTCCATTACCGACGAACATGAATTCAAAGTTAACGGACAAAGATTGAAGCACTACAACGGTGCCCATGTAGAACGTAACAAAGAAGTTGACACCTTAGGAGATGCATAAGCATGCTCTCCTTTTGATATTTTCTTTTTCTTTTTCTTTTTTTTCTTTCGAGCTATTTTTTCGGTTATTATTTTTTTCTCTATTTATTTTAGGAATTTTTAGGAGATATTTTATTTTTCTTCATTATCTTTAGTTTCCAGGTTTTCTTTTCCACAACAAGACTCACAACTACCATGATAAGGAAATTCACTGCCGACTACTTGCCACAGCAACCACAACAGAAACTGGCGATGCCCAGGCAACAACAATGGCTTTGGCAACTACTGATGCACATGCAAGTGAACCTGCATCGGCAAACATGGATCAAATCAAAGCAATGCTATTCACGCGGTACCAGCATTCAACCACCGACTGAAAAATGAATCAAGCAAATGGCACGAAGGAAACTTATCACTCGAGGTGACGACCTCTCCGACTAACTTATTTCATTTAGTTTCTTTTAAATTTTGTTGCACTCTTACATGCATTGAGGACAATGATTCTCTCGAGTTTGGGGGGGTGTTGGTTTCTAGTTAGTTTCATGTTTAGTTGCATTCATCGTTAGCAATCACATATAAGTTGCATATGTTACTTGCCATGCCTTTAATTGGATTTAATTGCTTAAGACTTGTTGAATATCCAATGATGAATTTTTGCCACTGCACTTAATTGAAAGAACATTTAATTTTAGGATTGCATGAAAAGAATTTAGAATTTTACTATGATGCTGAATTTTTTGTTACACGGTTGTGGCTTGTTGATTGAAAGAAACTTAGTAAACTTAGGTTGCTTAAAATTAGGGTAAATTGAAAATTAAAAGTTAATTTCTTGCTAGAGGTGCCCGAAACTGGCTCTAGTAGTTAATGCATATTAAAGAATCGCTAGAGGTGCCCGAAATTGGCTCTAGTCGACTAAAATAAAATGAGAAATTGCTTACTTTGCTAGAGGTGCCCGAAATTGGCTCTAGTGAAAATAAAAATAAATGCCCCGGTAATTAAATTGATAAAAGCCTATTGTTCACATAGAATCTTGAAAATCAAATTGTACACAACTACGCACACACATTGTCACGAGCATTATAGTTTTGTTCCGAGAAATTTTTGTGCTATCCGAAAAATTAAAAGGTGATCATACATTGTGCCACGGTTCCGAGGTTTGAATTCAAGTTTGAAGCATGTCTTTGATGATTAAAGTCTTGGTAGGTAATTGTTAGTTTGCATTGCTTGAGGACAAGCAATAGTTCGAGTTTGGGGGCGTGATAAGTGTTCAAAAGTACTATTTTTCTTACCCTTTTTACTCATATTATTGTTAGACTTAGGCTCATATTAGTTGAATAATTAGTCATTCATGCATTAATTCATGTTTCCTTCCAACGTTGAGCTTGATTATACAACTTGGTAGTTTTTGTGGGAAAAGATGCTGCTTTGGTGTGTTTTGTGTGTATGTGCGGGATCATTTGCCAAAGCACGGCTAGAGCTAGTTGCCAGGGCAATGCATGAAGGAGACGCCGAGCTAGTTGCCAGGGCAATGCATGAAGGAGACGCCGAGCCAGTTGCCAGGGCAATTGTCGACAAGAGCAAAGGTGATATGGTAGTCGAAATTGATGACTAGACAAGCCCAAGATGACGTGGAGCAAAGCCCAAATCCAAAGGAATTTGACTTCCATGCAGAGATTAAAGAAGAATTAAATTTCAAAAAGATAGGAGAAGTTCTAGTAGAATACAATTATAATAAAGAATTATATTCTTTAAAGATAATTTAATTCCAACTTAACTTCCTCCTCAAAGAAGGACTTTGGCCTAGCCCTATAAATAAAAGGGAGATTTCGACAATCCAGAGAGAGCAAGAAGAGGAAAATTTCGACAACCCCATAGGGAAAGAAGAGAGAAATTTCGACAAGAGAGCAAGAGGAGGGAAAATTTCGACAACCCCATAGGGCAAGAAGAGAGAAATTTCGACAAGAGAGCAAGGGGGAGAGAGTTCGATTTCTTCTTCTTCTTCTTTGCTTCCATTAGATTCATGGTTTGGGGATTATTCTTTGTATATCTTTTGAACCCAACCATGAACTAACTTGATTGGTTGGGGTTATTGTGTTTTGTTGTTGTGAGAAACAATTGGATTTTGTTTAGGTAATAAGAGTTTGCACTTTTCTATTCAAGGTTTACTCATTATTGGCTTTTATTCTTGTTTGCGAGTGAATTGGGAGAGGATCTCGCAACTTCATCTATTTATCTAATATCGGGAGAGTTAGATTCAAGAAACGAATGGGTATGGTCTTTATTCAATCTATTGATGGTGAAGATTAATCCGGCTTAGGAATAAGTTAAGGATTTCAACGGCTAAGAGGAGCGCAAGATTGGTTGTTGTTCACCCTTGATTCACGCAGGGGTGTATTATCAAGGCATGCACAAGTAGCTAGAGTTTCGACTTAGGGATAAGAAGAAACTATTGAAGAACGCTCTGCCGAACCTTGAAGTTGCTGCCCAGACGCCCAAGTAGTTGCCCAGCTAGTCACCCAGGCAACCATCGATTAGTTGCCAAGGCAACCCCGCTGTGCAAGTTGCCACGGCAACTGAGTTGCCCTTGCACTCTTTTACCAAGACGATCCAATCGGCTATCACACCTCAACTCACGATAACCTAGCCTATTCTCTCTTTTTCTTTCATCTATTCTTTTAGTTTATTTCTTTTACTTTTCTCGTTAATTAAAACCTCTATTATCAATTGTGTTTTTATTTTCACAGTGTAGTAACTTAAGCAAAGTGGCCCAAACCAATCCCTGTGGAGACGATACTCGATACTCATATCACTTTATTACTTGCGATGTGTATACTTGCACATTTGTGTAGCACTTATTACACACAACAAGTTTTTGGCGACTACTTGGGCTTGAGGACAAGCAATTATGAGTTTGCATTGCTTGAGGACAAGCAATAGTTCGAGTTTGTGGGTGTGATAAGTGTTCAAAAGTACTATTTTCTTACCCTTTTTACTCATATTATTGTTAGACTTAGGCTCATATTAGTTGCATAATTAGCCATTCATGCATTAATCCATGTTTCCTTCCATCGTTGAGCTTGATTACATAACTTGGTAGTTTTTGTGGGAAAATATGATGCTTTGGTGTGTTTTGTGTGTATGTGCAGGATCACTTGCCAAAGCAAGGCTAGAGCTAGTTGTCAGGGCAATACATGAAGGAGACGCCGAGCTAGTTGCCAGGGCAATACATGAAGGAGACGCCGAGCCAGTTGCCAGGGCAATTGTCGACAGAGCAAAGGTGATATGGTAGTCGAAATTGATGACTAGACAAGCCCAAGTAGTTGCCCAACTAGTTGCCTAGGCAACCATCGATTAGTTGCCAAGGCAACCCCGTTGTGCAAGTTGCCACGGCAACTGAGTTGCCCGTGCACTCTTTTACCAAGACGATCCAATCGGCTATCACACCTCAACTCACGATAACCTGGCCTATATCTCTCTTATTTGATCTCATCTATTCTTTTACTTTATTGCTTTCTAGATTAGTTATTAGTTAAACTCCTATAATCCTTTATTTGTGTTTTTACTTTTTATTGTGCAAGAGACTAGATTCTTGAAGTGGCACCAATCCCTGTGGAGACGATATCTTTTATACTATAACTTGCAACGTGTATACTTGCACAATTGCGTAGCACTTATTACGCGCAACAAGTCTTTGGCGCCGTTGCCGGGGATTGGCAATAGCGACTTTGTTTTTATTTTCTTGCACTTTTTTTTTACTTTTCTTGTTTAAGATTCAAAGGGCTAACAAACTTTGGTTTTGCATTGGTATATGACCAGGGCAAGACCGACTACACCAGAATATCCCTTTGATCCAGAAATCGAACGAACCTTACAAAGACTTAGACGAAGGATAAGAGTAGCAATGGCTAATCAAGAAGGCAATATGAATCAAGATGTTCCAGCAGGAGGAGGAGTGATTCTTGCACGAAACAGAACTATTCGAGACTATCTTGAAGAAGATCTCGATGGACTTAATCTAGGAGTTGTCGCACCTGAAATTGAAGCCGACCACTTTGAGTTAAAACCGGTAATGTTTAATATGATCAACATAATTGGTCAATTTGGCGGCTCAGTAACTGAAGATGCACGACAACATCTAAAATCTTTCCTCGAGATTTGCAACTCGTTCAAAATACACGGAGTCACCCCCGATGTCTTACGATTAAGATTATTCCCCTATTCACTGAGGGATAGGGCGAAAGCATGGTTGAATAGCATTCCTACCGGATCAATAGCATCTTGGACCGATCTTTGTCGTGATTTCCTTGCTCGATTTAATCCTACAAATTTAACTGATAAGCTTCGTAACAACATTACTTCTTTTCGGTAGGCAGAGGATGAATCCATGTACGAGGCTTGGGAGCGATATAGAGAACTTCTACACAAATGCCCCCTACACGGATTCCTGGTGTGGACTCAAGTAACAATGTTTTACAACGCCGTGAATACACCAACAAGGATGATGCTAGATGCCTCGGCAAATGGCATACTCCTAGATAAGTCGCCGAAGGAAGCAATGCAAATTTTAAACAGGCTGGCCAAGAATGATTATCAATTCCCATCTACTAGAAGAGGAGGAGTTAGACGCCAAGCCACAATACATGAACTAGGATCATCAGATTCAATTTCGGCACAATTGGCCACTTTAACCAAGATGGTCCATAACATGCAAAAACCAAACAACACACATGAAGTCAAGGTAATGGATTCTTTTTGTGAGTTATGTGGTGATAACCATAATTCTTCTGAATGTATGCAGAATCCGGAATCCAGCTTCTATGTGGGGAATTACAATCAGAACAACAATGTGATGTCCAATACATACAATCCAGCTTGGAAGAAGCACCCGAATTTTTCATGGAGTAATCTCAACAATGCTCTAAACCAGAACAATCAGAATGCACAAGCATCGGGATTCCAGCAGAATGTGCCACGGCAACAGTTGCCGCAGCAACCACCGACAACATCTAGTTCTTTGGAAAATTCTCTAAATGCTTTTATGATGAAAACTGAATCTTATATGGCTGAGAATAGTAATTTCATAAAAAGAACTGATGCTTTTATTAACAGGACCAATATGAGATTACAAAACCAAGAGGCGGCAATCAAATCATTGGAAAATTAAGTCGGACAGTTTGCTCAAAATCTGAATACTAGACCGCAAGGAGGTTTACCTAGTGATACTGAAGTCGCAAGAGGAACTGGCCATGAGCAATGTAAGGCAATCACCACTAGAAGTGGCCAACAACTTAGAGAGGCTCAAACCCGCTCATCAAACAAAACTCCACAAAAAGATCAAGACGAACCTAGCGGCAAAGCCTCAGATGCTAAATCGGGAGTTGCCGCGGCAACCGGCAATAAGCATGCCTCGGCATCCGACGATAAGGATGCTTCGGCAACTTGTGATAAGCATGCCTCGGCAACTCCAGTTGTCCCAGCAAAGCCATCAATCAGATTTCAAACCAATGAAAGGATCGAAGATATCTGACTTCCACCACCATTCCCACAAAGGTTGAAGCGACAAAAGCAAGAATACCAATTCAAGAAGTTTCTTGATATCCTAAAGCAAGTCCACATCAACTTGCCATTGGTGGAAGCAATTGAACAAATGCCAAACTATGCCAAGTTTCTTAAAGACATTGTGTCCAAGAGAACAAGGCTAGGAGAGTTTGAAACAGTTGCCGCAACAGAGGGATGCATGGCAATGTTGTACAATCGTATGCCACCCAAGTTGAAGGATCCCGGAAGTTTCACAATACCCTATTCTATTGGAAATCACTATGTCGGGAAAGCATTATGCGACCTTGGGGCTAGCATAAACTTGATGCCTAAATCAGTTTTCCAGAAACTAGGAATCGGGATGGCAAGACCTACAACAGTTATGCTACAGCTAGCCGACAGATCCTGTGTGCATCCAGAGGGAAAAATCGAGGACATACTGGTAAAAGTTGATAAATTTATTTTTCCCGATGACTTTATTGTTTTGGATCGTGAAGCAGATGAGCATGCACCCATCATTCTCGGGAGACCATTCCTAGCAACAGGGAGAACCTTGATTGATGTTGAAAAAGGAAAACTCACAATGAGGGTAAATGACCAGCAAGTTAAACTAAATATGTTCCAAACACTAAGACATGCCGATGATCCAGAAGAATGCCAACTTCTTCATGCCACGACAGAGTTTAACTTCGACGAGGAATTTAGTTACCTCGACAACTACATTGCCGATCAAGAGGAACCTGAGAAGTATGAAGAACCGGTCGATGAGGAACAACAAGAAGAGGCAAATTGGCTAGTCAATCGACCAGGTACATA
Source organism: Hibiscus mutabilis (assembly GCA_019671005.1). Lineage (NCBI taxonomy): Eukaryota > Viridiplantae > Streptophyta > Magnoliopsida > Malvales > Malvaceae > Hibiscus > Hibiscus mutabilis. Next base: position 19,282,986 of record CM033732.1, read on the forward strand.
CTTTGAACCACTGGATTACTCAGGTAAGGAAGGTTAGCTCGAAAAACCCTCTATTGAACAACCACTGATTCTTGAGTTGAAACAATTGCCAGAGCAACTAAAATATGCATACTTAGGAACCGATAATACATTGCCTGTAATTGTTTCTTCTAAGTTACAGCCTGAGCAGGAAAAGAAGCTGATCAAAATGTTGAAGCTATACAAAAAAGCAATAGGGTGGACAATTGCCGACTTGAAGGGAATTAGCCCGACAGTATGCATGCACAAGATTTTATTGGAAGATGATCACAAACCTTCAATTGAGGCCCAGAGGAGACTGAATCATGCCATGAAAGGGGTTGTAATGAAAGAAATCATCAAGTTGCTTGACGCCGGCATTATATACCCTATCTTTGATAGTACATGGGTAAGTCCGGTACAATGTGTACTGAAAAAGGGAGGTATAACGGTGGTAAGTAATGAAAACAATGAACTCATTCCAACCAGGACTGTGACCGGTTGGAGGGTTTGTATGGATTATCGAAAGCTAAACAAATCACTAGGAAAGATCACTTCCCATTACCCTTTATTGATCAAATGCTTGATCGTCTTGCAGGTAAACCCTTTTATTGTTTTCTTGATGGTTATTCAGGTTACAATCAAATTGCCATAGCACCAGAAGATCAAGAAAAGACAACATTCACATGCCCATACGGTACTTATGCTTTCCGAATGATGCCGTTCAGATTGTGTAACGCCCCGGCAACCTTCCAAAGATGCATGATGGCACTCTTTTAAGACATGGTCGAAGACTTCCTTGAGATCTTCATGGATGATTTTTCTGTTTTCGGTAATGACTTCGACAGCTGTCTCGGCAATTTAGAGAGGGTGTTGGCAAGATGTGAAGAAACTGATTTAGTCCTCAATTGGGAGAAATGCCATTTTATGTTAAATGAAGGAATAATGCTCGGCCACAAGATTTCATCCAAGGGAATTGAAGTGGACAAAGCCAAGGTGGACGTGATCGAGAGATTACCCCCACCAAGTTCGGTTAAAGGAATTCGAAGTTTTCTTGGACATGTAGGTTTTTACAGGAGGTTCATTCATAATTTTTCTAAAATCACTAAACCCTTGTGTAATTTGCTTGAACAGGATAAAGCCTTCGATTTTGATGATTCTTGCACCTAAGCATTCGAAACCCTAAAGAAAAAGCTTGCCTCGGCACCCATTGTCGTTCCACCAGATTGGATGCTACCTTTTGAGCTCATGTGTGATGCAAGTGATTTCGCGGTAGGAGCAGTCCTAAGCCAAAGCACAGGTAAGACCTTCCATGTGATATACTACGCTAGTAAAACTCTTAAAAGTGCTCAAGTGAATTACACAACAATGGAGAAAGAGTTACTAGCTGTAGTTTTCGCATTTGACAAGTTTCGATCCTATTTGATTGGTACAAAGGTAATTGTTCATACGGACCATTCGACAATCAAATACCTATTTGCTAAAAAGGATGCTAAACCTCGTTTGATTCGTTGGATATTACTTTTACAAGAATTTGATGTTGAAATTAAGGACATGAAAGGAACAGAAAATCAAGTGGCCGACCACTTATCACGTTTAGAACGCAACAAGGAGGAGGAAGCGGATCTAGAGATATGCGATGCATTCCCAGATGAACAAATCTTAGTTGCCTCGGCAACCATGGACGCCCATGCCTCGGCAACCCTCGACGCCTCGGCAACCATGGATGCACACGCCTCGGCAACTCTCGACGCTGGAGCAGCCCTTGACGCCCACTCCTCGGCAATTTTGGGAACAGTCGCCACGGCAGCACATGCCTCGGCAATGCCCTGGTACGCGGATTTAGTTAATTTCCTTCTTTGTGGTATTTTACCTTATGGCATTACTCACCAAGGGAAGAAGCAGTTCCGCCATAATGCTAAGCATTACTTTTAGGACGAGCCTCTTTTGTTTAAACAATGTGCAGATCAGGTTATACGCCGATGTGTCCCTGAAGAAGAGCAACAGAATGTACTCCGGCAATGCCATTCTTCACCCTATGGAGGACATTTTGGAGGAACTCGTACCGCGGCCAAAGTTTTGCAATCCGGATTGTATTGGCCAACATTGTACAAAGATGCCCAAGACTTTTACAAGCAATGTGATCGTTGCCAGAGGACGGGCAATATCTCTAGACGACATGAGATGCCACTCCAGAACATCATCGAGGTGGAATTGTTTGATGTGTGGGGGATCAATTTTATGGGACCTTTCCCATCTTTATTCGGAAACCTCTACATCTTACTTGTCGTCGACTACGTGTCTAAATGGGTTGAGGCAGCTGCAGTTCCCAACAACGATTCCAAGGCCGTGCAACGATTCTTGCAAAAAAACATATTTACACGGTTTGGGATGCCGAGAGCAATTATCAGTGACGAAGGCAAGCATTTTGACAACAGACTAATTGCCAAGATGTTGCAACGCTTCGGCATATCACACAAGATCGCCACGGCATATCACCCATAAACCAACGGGCAAGCAGAAATTTCCAACCGGGAATTGAAGGGTATACTCGAGAAAGTTGTAAATCCCTCTAGGAAGGATTGGTCATTAAGACTAGATGACACACTTTGGGCATATCGCACTGCATTCAAAACACCCTTAGGTATGTCCCCCTTCCGACTTGTCTATGGCAAGACATGCCATCTACCGGTGGAAATCGAACACAAGGCATACTAGGCAATCAAGACCGTAAATATGGATTGGGAAAGTGTCGGACAAAAGCGTTTGTTGGACCTCAATGAGATAAAAGAATTTCGTGCACTCGCCTATAACAATGCACGAATCTACAAGGAGAAAACAAAGCGATGGCATGACAAGAAACTATTACCACGACAATTCACGCCAGGGCAACTAGTTCTCCTATTCAATTCCCGGCTAAAACTTTTCCTGGGAAAGCTGAAATCAAGATGGTCGGGACCATTTGAAGTCGTCAAACCATTCTCCCATGGTGTTGTGATAATCAAGTCCATCTCTGGCAACCATGAATTCAAAGTTAATGGAAAAAGATTGAAGCACTACAATGGTGCCCATGTGGAACGTAACAAAGAAGTGGTCACTTTAGGAGATGCATGAGCATGCTCTCCTTTCAATATTTTCTTTCTCTTTTTCTTTTTCTTTTTATTTTTCATTTTTATTTTTAGGAGATATTTTATTTTTCTTCATTATCTTTAGTTTTCAGGTTTTCTTTGTTTTCTTTTTCACAACAAGACTCACAACCACCATGCTAAGGAAATTTACTGCCGACTACTTGCCACGGCAACCACAAAAGATGATGTCGCGGCAACCTACATCGTACCTACACAAGATGATGCCACGGCAACCAACCCTGAAGATGCCACGGCAACCAAAGCTAAAGACATCTCGGCAACCACTGCAAAAGCCAAAGGTAAAGCACCTATGCCCGAATCAACTCCTACAGAATCATTTTCTGATATTTCAGATTCGGACGAGTCCTCCATTGCACCAACAAAGACCGCACCAATTGAATCCTCCAAGCGAAAAGCCAATGACACTGATGAAGATGACGATGAGGACAACCCTGTACGAGGATCGATTCCACCACCGGCAACAAGAAAACAACCATCGCGTTCAAGCAAGAGAATCAAGACACCGGCCAAAAGGAAACTAATCATCCACGATGACGAACTCTCGGAGTAAGTCCTCGTATGCATTTTATTTTTTGTTATTTTTATTTTCCTTTAATGCATGCATTGAGGACAATGCCTCACTCGAGTTTGGGGGGGATTGTTATTAGTAGTTACCATGTTTAGTTACATTCATCTTAAGTATTACATTTAGGATACATAAATTGCTTGCCATGCCTTTAATTGGAACAAGAATTGCTTAGATTTGATGAATATTCGATGATGACTTTGCTAATGCACTTAATTGATAGAATTTTTATTCTAGGATAACCATGGAAAAACTTAGAATTTTACTATGATGCTAATTTTGATGAAACACTGTTGTGGTTTGATTGATTTAAGGAATTCTAGTGAACTTAGGTTGATAATTAAACAAATTGGGGGATTAGAATAAAATTTTGATGAATGCTAGAGGTGCCCGAAATTGGCTCTAGCATGTGCTAAAAAATTGATCACTAGAGGTGCCCGAAACTGGCTCTAGTATGTGTTAAAAAAAATTGATCGCTAGAGGTGCCTGAAACCGGCTCTAGTCGAATAAATTAACTTAAGAAAACTAAAAACAAAACACTAGAGGTGCCCAAAATTGGCTCTAGTTAAAACATGTTAAAAAGAACCCAATAAAGTAATTTGAAAACCTCTTGTTTGCATAGAATCCGAAAAATCAACTTGCACACAACTCCGCACACACTCACAAGCATTATAGTTTGATTCTGAGTAATTCCTAAGTTTTCCAAAAAATAAAAAGCCAATCATACTTTGTGCCCCGGTTCAGAGAATTGAAATCAAGTTCAAAGCTAAGTTTGTGAAAATTGAAGTCTTGGCAGGTAATTATGAGTTTGCATTGCTTGAGGACAAGCAATAGTTCGAGTTTGGGGGTGTGATAAGTGTTCAAAAGTACTATTTTTCTTACCCTTTTTACTCATATTATTGTTAGACTTAGGCTCATATTAGTTGCATAATTAGTCATTCATGCATTAATCCATGTTTCCTTCCATCGTTGAGCTTGATTACATAACTTGGTAGTTTTTGTGGGAAAAGTTGCCAGGGCAATACATTAAGGAGACGCCGAGCTAGTTGCCAGGGCAATACATGAAGGAGACGCCGAGCCAGTTGCCAGGGCAATTGTCGACAAGAGCAAAGGTGATATGGTAGTCGAAATTGATGACTAGACAAGCCCAAGATGACGTGGAGCAAAGCCTAATCCCAAAGGAATTTGATTTCCATGAAGAGATTAAAGAAGAATTAAATTCAAAGAAGATAGGAGAAGTTCTAGTAGGAATATAATTATAATAAAGAATTATATTCTTTAAAGATAATTTAATTCCAGCTTAACTTCCTCCTCAAATAAGCTTGGCAACCTTCAAACTTCATCTTATCCGCTTGCGTAGCTGAAACAACATTAGACAAGAATTTCACATTCTCTCCAACCACTACAACCTCATAATCATCAGCTAACCTCAAGGATACCCTTTTGGATTCACAATCCACCATCGCCTTGTGCTCACTCAACCAATCCATACCCAAAATAATGTCAAAACTGTGGAATGGAAATTCTTTCAGATCCACAGAAAACTCATGCCCTTGCACTATCAAAGGACAACGCCAATACAACCTCCTGGTTGTAACCGTCTCCCCAAAAAAACTAGTTACCAATATTCTGACATCTAGGATCTTAACAGGAACACTCAACAATGATGCATGCTCTTTTAAGATATATGAATGAGTAGATCTCGAATCAATCAAAGAAAACAACGACAAAAATTGCAAGGTAAAGGTACCTGCAATCACATCTGTGTCGTTACGGCCCTCACGATGAGCATACACTCTAGCCGGTCCACCACCCTCAGGCTGGATAGTAGCGGTATGAGCCACAGTCCTCTGTCCACCATCTCTGAGCTAAAACGGCCCACGGCCTCGACCACAACCCCTCTGCGGAGCAATTACAAGTACAACACCCTGCCCACCTCCCGCTAACAAAGGACAATCATGTCTCAAATGGTCGTCAGACCTACAACTCCAACAAGCATTGGCCATAATAGCCGCAGGTGTCTGACCTTCACTGGCCAAACGTGGACAATCTCACCTCAGATGATCACGTGATCTATAAGCCCAACAAGTGTTGTACGGAGCTCAAACCTGTGCACCATGCCGTTGCGCTCCATACCCAACAGCACCACCACCATGCCTCTAGTCCGGGCAAAACCTCCTATCACGGTGTCTCTTGGACTGACCACCGCCAAACTAGAATCTGCCACTCTCTTGCCAGAGCTATTGCCTCGTGACCTAGAAGCCAAACCAAGATTATGCTCAATATCCTTAGCCCGAGTAACCAATACATCAAAATCCGTGTAATCAGCAGCAAGCATGTATGTCATAACCTCCCGAACCAGCTATTAAGTGTTCAAAAGTACTATTTTTATTACCCTTTTTACTCATATTATTGTTAGACTTAGGCTCATATTAGTTGCATAATTAGTCATTCATGCATTAATTCATGTTTCTTTCCACCGTTGAGCTTGATTACATAACATGGTGATTTTTGTGGAAAAAGATACTGCTTTGGTGTGTTTTTGTGTGTGCAGAATTAGTTGCCAAAGCAAGGCTGGAACCAGTTGCCAGGGCAGTGCATGAAGGAGATGCCGAGCTAGTTGCCAGGGCAATTTTCGATAAGGGATAAGATGATATGGCAGTCGAAATTGATGATTAGATAAGCCCAAGATAACGTGGAGCAAAGTTAAATCCCAAAGGAGTTTGGTTTCCATGAAGAGGTTAAAGAGAAATTAAATCCCAAAAAGATAGGAGAAGATCTAGAAGGAATTTAAATATAATAAAGAATTATATTCTTTTAAAGTATTTAATTACAACTTAACTTCCTCCTCAAGAAGGACTTTGACCTAGCCATCTCCTATTTAAAGGAGACCAAGCCGTCAAACTCAAGGAGAGAGGGCAAAGGGGAGAGTTCGATTGAGAGAGTTTCCAAAGAGGGTTGGTCGATTTCTTCTTTTTCTTCTTTGCTTCCATTAGATTAATGGTTTGGGGATTAATCTTTGTATATCTTTTGAACCCAACCATGAGCTAACTTGATTGGTTGGGGTTATTATGTTTTTGTGGTTGTGAAATCTTTTGGATTTTGTTTAGGTTTTTGAGTTGCAATTCAATTTTCAAAGTTTGTTCATTCTTGGTTCTTAACATTGCTTGTGAGCGAATTGGAAGAGGATCTTGGAATTCAATCGTACATCTATCTAATATCGGGAGAGTTAGATTCAAGAAACGAATGAGCATGGTTTTCATACAAACGGAAGTTGGTGAAGACTAATTCGGCTTAGGGATAAGTTACGAATTTCAACGGCTAAAAAGGGCGCAAGATTGGTTGTTGTTCACCGTTGATTCATGCAGGGATGTATTATCAAGACGTGTGCAATTAACAGTATTTCGCGTTAGGGATAACGAGGAATCATTGAAGAACGCTTCACCAAACTTTGGAAGTGAATGCTAAATTGCCCAGGCAATCGACCCATTCTTAATTGCCCAGGAAATTGCGGGAGCATTGCCTAGGCAATCTGATCATACAACGCAGGGGAATTGCCCTGGCAATCGACCAGGCAACACGGCAGAATTGCCCTGGCAATCAACCAGGCAATTGCAACCAAATTGCCCTAGCAATTGACTGGGCAATCGTAACAGAATTGCCCTGGCAATCCGATTGCTACTCAATCACCACGACGAACCACTCGATCATCACTCCACAACTCACGATAACCTGGCCTATTCTCTCTCATTTGATTACATCTTTATTTAATTGCTCTTTTATTTTATTCGTTAGTTAGAACTCATACAATTATCAATTGTGTTTTTACTTTTATAGTGTGATAACTAAAGCAAAGTGGCCCAAACCAATCCCTGTGGAGACGATACTCGATACTCAGATCACTTTATTACTTGCGACGTGTATACTTGCACAATTGTGAAGCACTCAATATGCGCAACACCAGCCCGTAGCGGAAATGATCACATCACTGACGCTCGTCAGGAACTAACTCGGGAGGATACTGGCTTAACCTCACAAATTATACCTCGTACTCAGAAATAGACATACTTCTCTGCACCAAAGCTATGAACTCACACTTCTTTTCATCCTAGTAACGGACCCCCAGGTACGTTTTCTGAAAAGTACTACAAAAGAACTCCCATGATACATCTGCGATTGCCATCCCATTTATCAGGGTAGTCCACCAACTATAAGCATCCCCTACAATAAGGATACGGCACAACCCAGCTTACGGGCATCTGTACAACCCATTTGTTCTAGAATCCTCTTTGTACTAGCCAATCAGTCCTCAGAAGCCTCTGGTGCTAGACTACGGAACTCAACTCTGCCCAGACTAAGAAGTCGTTCTAAAGATAAACCCACCTACTCAACCACTGGTGTTGGTACATGAACACCCGCAACTCCTGCCTGAAAAGCACCGGTCATGGCCTAAATCAAAGGCACCATATCACCCATCCCTAACCCTACTGGCGCAGGTGGTACTTGCTCCACATTCACATGAGGATTAGGCGGGGCGGTGGCAACCCCTTAGGAGGTACATCATCCCCCTTGTTTCCCTACCCAATGGCAGTAGCAATCGTACCAGATCGAAACTCTCTCATCGGTCCCATCGTGCTAACAATATATCTAATGCATGATAATCATTTCAAAACAAAATAGTTAGGCCAACTTCAAGCAAGGATCCAAGACTTCCATCTCAAATCAAAATATTTCAGACTATAATAATAAGGCAATAGTTTCCCGTATTTCCCCCAACATGGCATAAAGCAATCAGCGTGCATATTTCAATCACCTTGCATTACAAGTAATGATATACAATCAAACAACAACATCCCAATCTTTCGTAACCTGGCTCTAATACAACCAAATGTAACCCCCTCAACCTGGCCTAGTCGCAAGACCGAACCAAGCAAGCCACATTAGGTTTGCCGAAGTAAACCGTGAAAAAAAACTCAAAACGCGATCATTTTTCATCTTATCTAGATGCAAAACATGATCCTATATGTTTATACAAGCAGCGGGTGAAAACTCATCTCAACCGGGCATCAAATCGATATCCAATTGATCAAAATTGCAATTTAAGGACCAAATTGCAATTTCGGAAAAAATACAGCGTCTTATCCATTTTTAATGTTACCAACCTTTAATCAGACCAAATTCATGCATTGCAATCAAAAATCAACTCAAAACAATCATCCATACTCACTCAATTGCTTCATTAACATTTCAGGGACTACATTGCAAGAAAATAGATTTCTTCATCCAAGACATTAACCGAAATAATAGGTACCCGTATGAATACGCTGCCAATTGTATCAATACGGTGCCCTAAATCAATAGCCCTAAACCGGTACGCCTAACTGAAAATAACGGTCAAATTAAACATGCTTAGCAAGCATACCGATACGTATTTTGGGTGTTTCGGTACGCGGGTTTTATCCCAAAAAGTAAATTCCTGTAGCGTTGAACCGTACCGGTATACCCATGCCCGTATCGAAATGCCAGGCCTGATCTTGCCTAGAGGTACCGATAAGGTCCCCTGCTTATCGGTACGCCTAGGCCTGTAATAACATTTATAGCTGGTTTTTCACTCGAATCTAGATGTATTTGGGTCCTAGCAACTTGCATACATGCATTCGTACATTCATATACTCACATCCTAACATCTTCAACATGGTTTGACAATAAAGACAGACTTAAGCTATTAAGGAAACAATCTATAGGCGTGCATCCTAAAACCAAGCAAGTAAGACATGAAACTTCAAACCATCACCAAAGACAATCCTTAAAGGCCACTTACAAACCAAGAGCAGCAAAATAAACTTGCTCAAGCAGGGAGTTTAGCAAAACATCTACCAAAACAACAACGGAAACCACATTTCCCTTATTTCTTATAGTATAGTTCAAAAACATACTCTTAATACCAAGTCTTTTTGTGATCCCTTACTTCTTGCTGCCTTCCGGGCCTTTAATTCTCTGCATTGATGGACAAAGAGAGCGTAAGCACACTAAGCTTAGTGATGAGTGCTCAAAACAAATCACCATCAAAGCATTTAAAACCATTTCTCAACAACACTTTGAAATCTCATTTCAATCCATGTTCAAACAACATTTAAAACATTATCATGCCTTGAAACCATGCACTTAACATCTTAAAAACTAGCATATTGAACCTTATGCAACATGCATCATTAATCAACAGCAACTCCCATTGCTCAACCACAATTTAAGTATTCCCATGCATAACGACCATATGCAAAGCTTAATGAGTAAACATGTATAAATCACATTATACAACATAAACCTTTCAATGTTACATCAACAATTATATTGGCTTACAAGTGATCATAACCAAGTTCCTTTACCAAAAATAGTTCATCGGATACACGGATTCAAACAAGTGTCCTCACAACACTTTAAGCCATGTCAACCAGAATAGCGATACAATAACAATCGCGGTACACTAACAACCCACGGGGACACCAACACCAACCCTCGGTTAGATGCTTAATCCACTAGCGGGAGTTTACGGTACCATCTAACCCCTCTACCGTTAGGGTACTTGGATGGAGTTTACGGTACACCAAATCAAAACCCCTCAACATCCAAGGCGACTTATTATAGTGCACTAACAATCCTATGGCCGGCCAACTATATCCGATAACAATTTTTAAACCACATCACTTGCCAATATAATTAACCATTTACCTCACTGTTTTTTCCAAGCATTTAACCAAACCATTTTCCAAAGCAACAAACCATGCTTTAAACAAAAGTATAAACCATATACTTACATGGATCGCTTACCACGAGCATCCATCATCACATCATGATTAAAACAGTATCTCAATACTTTAAAACATGCTTACACAGTAGGTAACAAGTAAATCAAAATAAGTGCATAAAATCATTTCATTATAGCACGACCGAAAGAGAAAACCACATCATACTTACTTTTGAGTTTAAACCAGCATTTCAAGCTAGATTTAAACTCCCATAATCCACCATTAAAACATTCCAAAGCTGGAATCCACGTTCTCACTCACCGATACGAGAAACCTTGATTCGCGAACGTAAAATCAAGCGTCTGGAGCCTCCAACGCCTCACGATAGCTTCCGGAAGAACCTCCCATGTTTTAACCACATAATAACAGAGGATTAATGCATCTAAATGCATTCTAAACACCACAACAACAAATCCTCACGGACTTCCACAATCATCTCACAATTACTAAATCACAACAACCGAAATCATCAACTAATCCCTTCCAAACACAACCCAGCCACAACCTAACAATCTAACACTTCAAATATCATCAATTAACACCTAAAAACAAGATTAATTCATCCAAATACTTCAGCAACTACACAGTCGCCACAACTCCACAGATACACAAATCTAACTATCTTATCAAATAGGGATTTAAGAGTTTCGGGATTCCATTGCTAAAATCAACTTAACAACAATATAATACGTCCAAAACATGTTTAAAATCAATCCTCAACACTGGAAAACAGATCCAATTCGGATCTTTCACTATTTCATCAATTTCACCCAATTAAATCAATTATTCATTATAAAAACATAAAATCAAATTATAAAAAAATCAAGGATCAAATACTTGGGAATATCAATAAAGAACCATTCAATAGAGGAGACAATGAGCCTTACCTCTATTGTGTGAATTCTCCCTCAATTGGTTGATTAAAGCTAAAAAACACAAGGTTTCAATAAGGTTTTGTAAATCAAAGATAAAGAAGCATTTGCAAATAAAGAAATCAAGAAAACATGTCTCTCACCTCTGTGATTTGATGAAAATAAGAGTGTTTGGCAGAAAAGAAGTGGAGAGAAAATAGTTGAGAGAAAAGTTATGTGAAATTCCTTTTAATCCAATAACTAACTTTTTAATAACAAAACTCTTTTCATTAACTTTAAAACACATGTTAAAATATCTTAATCGGAGGGAGAAACCATCAGCCAAAACATGGTAATATAGCTCCTTAAGGATTCTAAGAATTTGACCCTTTTCATTTTAGTCACCTTTAAAAACAGTTTTCAAAAATTACATTTTGGTCACTAACCAAAATGTCATCCTTCCAAACTCATTTTCCAAAATTGATTTCACCAATATTATTCATATATTAAAATATGATTTTTAACCATTTTTTCATATTTTATCTTAATCAAAAATATTCGCTCCCGAATCCGACTCGAATCCCTAACCCGATCCACCGACCGTCTAACAAGCCCTAAAACCGCTAGGCCCAAAACTACGGCGTTACAGTTAAACCTCAGTTTCTTAGTTTTACTATTTATTTTATTACATTAGAAGCCCATTGGGCCTTAGTTCTCAAACTATAAGCCCCTCAACCTCAAAAATGTATTTTTCTAGTACAATGCCCAGTGGATATTGATACCCACTAGAGAGTACCGATACGCCTCTGTGGATATCGATACCCACCCTATGCGTATCGATACCTGACTCATACATAAAAGGGTTTTACCAGCACCATGTACTAGTATACGAGGGCCGTGTACCGATGCCCCAACAGTATCAATGCGCCCCTAAGCATACCGGTACACATTTTTGCTACTGGAATTTCAATGGAACAGTGGGTACCGATACCCACCTTAGGTGTATCGATATGCCCCTTTAATTTTGCTTGCTTTCATCACAAATAACAAAGGGTATCAGTGCGGGCTCCCCGCATACCGATACCAAAGCCAAGAAATGGTTTCCGAGGCTCGGGAAATCACTTCCCAAGCCTCTAAAACGTAACCCTTAACCCTCTAACTTAATCCTACATATTTTGGTAGTTAATTAGGGTGATTTGCTACCATTTTTACACAATATTAACAACTAATCCGAATTTCACCATTAAAGGAAATTACTTTATGCTATTCAAGAATCAAGGAGTCAGATATGTACTAACCTTTAGCTAGAAATCCTGAAATCAAGCTCACCCACCTAGCTCTTTTAACTCATCTCCTTGCTCAAGCTTGAAAAAACCCCTTTCACATGCCATACCAACATGAAAATTGAATTAGAGCTTGAACCAACTATCATTGTATCTTAGCTACAAAAATACAACCTTAAAATCATAAGATAACTCCATGGAAACCCCCAAAGCTTAAACCTTTCAAAACCCATAAATGAATACTTACCCCTTTATCCATAAAACTATATTTTTCATGAAGCTTGGGACATGGAGGTTTATCTCGTTATCAACAAATGATAGCCTCAACCAATATTGTTAGACATTAGCCTATTGAACGCACTTTAGATGAGTTTTATCATGTTTAACCATCCTTTTTACCATCTCTCATGCTTCCAAAACTCTTAAACTCAAACCTCATCTATGTCCGAAATATGACACCTCTTCAAAGGTATATTTATAGGGCACTTCTTTATCTGTTATCAACACCATGACCAAACGTTTTTGAGAACAAACAAAACTCTAACAACCGAACTCTACCGCCAATCTATCTTGAATTAACAACCTTTCGAATCCAACTCGGCCAACTAAGGCAAAACTTAGCACCTCACTTCACTAGCACCCCCCAACTCAAACGAAAGCTAACTCATGACCATGCGATTTCACTACTCGAGCCCCTTGATTCCAAACAAAAAGTGTTGTTGCTTACAAACTCTTACTAGAGATCAACACTCACCCAACTATCCTCGAAGGTCCAAACATTCTTTTCCAATCTAACCACTCATCCCATCGGACAGTTGTACTGAAACTCTAACAAGCCCTCAAGGATCTTCCAACGATCCTTCCAACAAGATCTGTTGCAACACAAGAATCTCGGTTCCACATTACCATAGCCGCTAGACCACACTTCTACTGCGCTACTCTGATAAAATTCTCACTATTTTACTATACATGTAGACAATCCATCTCAAAAACTCAGTAGAGCAACCACTCGGATCATCAAACTCAATATTAGAACAACACACTCGTGAGCCCAAACCACTTTATGATTTGCCCTTAAGGTCCACTCATCACATCGAACCCAATCTTTTATCTCGACTTCACTTTAACCTTTGACTTAAGATAGTCAAATTCTAAACAGTCGTACAGAAACCTCAAAACTCTTCAACCAATTTCAAGATTGCCAACTCTAAGGAAACGAGTAATGGTCTGTCACCGTTACACCTCGGCCCACAACACCCTATGCCACCACTCTTTGCCATACCAACACAGACACATCCCAAGGTAAGCACTTGGCAACGACACCCGTGTTCACTCACTTTTGCGAATGAGTCCTCACTCTAAAAGTTTAGTCAGTGCCATACCACAAGGTGATGAACACTAACACCGAACTCAATGTTACCTCTATCGTGGGTTCTAATCCATGATCAAGAGGTAAGCCTGCTCATTCCTCGAAGAGCACTCCAACATCCTCTTAACCATCCGCAACTCTAAAGCTTTGGACTCTCAACCCTCATACCTAACGTGGGCTAAGAATGCCTTACAACCTACAAGACCCTCTTTGAACAAACATCACAAGAACACGGTATTCGCTCTTGAGAGGTGATGGTTCATCGTGTCCATTACCCACAACCTGGTTTATCTCAAACCCTAAAACTTTAAGACTATCATTCAAAAACCAAGGAATACATCAAACTCACACGGTCAACTTATTCTAAGGGTAACATCTAACAACTAAGGCAAGAGTAAATCTATCAAGTCTACGAGGATTGCTACTCTCAATCCCCACTTACCATCCACGGTAAAAATATTACCTACCAGAACTTACAAAACTGGCGAACTAATCAATCAAACATTAACCTCTAGATCTTACCACCACACTTATCCAACAAGAACTAAAACCATTATGAACTAGAGATCAAATTTCCATCAATGTAACAACTTAAAACCAAAATGGAACATAGGTATCTGACATATCACCGGTGGCAAAACTATCATCTTTGGCTTAAGCAATAGACTATCTTGCAATAGCTAGATCGTTGACTCTGATGGTGACCCTCATAGTACCTCTACCCTAATATCCAGAAGATGCCCTAGCACTACCTCTAGCAGAACTCTGACCATGTCGAGAAGAAATCAACCTCTGAGATTGAACTAGTATACCATCATCCATAGTTGGTCAATCCTTCGCCATATGACCTAGTTCCCGGTAGCTATAGTAAACACTCTGAAGCAAAAAAACACACTCCGAGATGATATCATCCATAATGCTCACAAGCTAGTGGAAGTGGCACTCTGGCTTAACCATTAGTACTCCCCTTTGGAATAGAAATTAATAAACCCTGATAAACCCTCAGTCTAGATCTCTGACCATCATTCAGCAGTTGATCTGAAGCAACTCTCTTTGTATCCCTCAAAGTAGGGAACCTCCTAAACGGAGCCTGAGAAGGGCCTATGATGTTATGGGCCCTTACAACATAGCCTCTAAGGTCCTCAAACTGACTCGATGTCGAACCCTAAAGTAGCTCAAGTGCTTTCGCACTGTTGGCTAACTCAGAAAATGTCCCAAGAAAACTCGCTATCATGTGCAACTGAAGGTCAACCTTCAACCCATGTCTAAACCTCTTACACCTCAACTCCTCGGTGGCAACTAACTCCAGTGCATAACGGCTCAACCATAGACAATCCTGCTAATACTCAAACATTGTACGGTCTCCTTAACTAGATGCACCAACTTTTCTCTCATCTCATCCATATGAACCTCACTGACTTTTTCCTAAAATCATCCAAGAAGACATCTCATGTCAGAAGTAAAAGCTGTAGTCCCAACTCAACGGTCTCCCACCACCCATGTGTATTGCCCTTAAGAAGGGAGACAATGCAATCAAGGTCATCCTCTGGACTTCCCCTCATCTGTCTCAGAATCCTCTAAGTGTCTCTTAACCACTGGTCAGCCTTGATCGGGTCATTTTCACCCAAACCTTTAAAATCTTTTGGTCCAAAACGATGAAGCCTCTCAATACGAGTCTTGTGAGGTATTTCAGATTGCTTCAAGATAGCTTGCACTACTTGTAAGAGAACAGAGGTAAGATCATGAAGGTGGCTCGCCCCTCCACTTCTTGTAGCTCCCAAAAGTATCGTGTCCCTAACGTCTGGGACAGTCCTTACCCAAATCTTCTGCTTGAGAGACATGGCTCTCCTCATGACTTTTCTAGATGTATTTGACTTTACTCGCCATCGAACTTCTAAAACACAAGGAAACAAGGCATCAACATCAGGATTGCCAGTCTTGGAAGAGTATAACTTAACTTTAAGGGCTTGTACTTACTAGACACCTTACCACAACCTCTATATCACCCTGGGGCTTCTTAGAACCGACTAAACCTAAGTCTGATACCACTATTGTAACACCCTAATCTCGATCTGAATCTAAAGTACTACATTCGGGTTATTCAAAAACTGACCTATCAAATTTCCAATTTAAAATCATAGGTTTAGTCATCATTTAAAAGCTTTAAACATCCACAGATTCATGTAATTAAATTAAAAAATATGAGCTTCAAGTTTAAAACACCGTATAAAAAATAACCTTTTAAATAGATTTACAAACTCAACAGTGGTAAGGTCCTACGAATACATTAGCCCAAACTAAAACAATAAGTACTTTACTCTAAAGCGAACGTAGTATTGGGAAATCCTCGCCAATGTGCTCCTCCAAAGGGGTGACCTATCAACCTATGCACGAAAAAACTACACATTTGTACGCTGAGCAAACAAAGCTTAGTAGTACATTTCTACTCTAT
Organism: Hibiscus mutabilis; assembly: GCA_019671005.1. Taxonomy (NCBI): domain Eukaryota; kingdom Viridiplantae; phylum Streptophyta; class Magnoliopsida; order Malvales; family Malvaceae; genus Hibiscus; species Hibiscus mutabilis. The sequence goes on from CM033732.1 coordinate 19,299,458, forward strand.
CACAATTTGTGATTATCACAAAATAAGCATGCAAGATAATATAGTCTAAAGAGAATAGATAAGGCTTTCACTATCTATGAGTTATCATCTAGCCTTCACTAGCTAGAGTTCTTAGATAACCTATCTCAAGGCATCAACAAGTCTACAAGAAGTTGTACAAGTTGCACCATACATTGAGGTCACATAACCTATTGAGTTACTCAAGCTCACTCAGCCCATTAAGTTAATTCATATCGTACCCTAATCACTCAATCATCGGGCATATAAGCTATCATCTACAACATCTACACAACATACATAATAAATCCATACATCACTTATATAATGGCTAACGAAGCCCTACTTTACCCGTGCTCACGTAGCCATCAGGTTAGATAGACCATATTCGGATCACCGTAGCCACGAATATGTCCTAGATATACTTGATCACATTAGCCACAATTACTATTTACCTGAGGTCACTCAGCCTATCAGATTACTCGAGCTCACTCAGCCTATCGAGTTTAATACTTTATCCAGATCATCATAGCCACAGATAGGTTTCTAACCGCACCCAGATCACTCAGTCCGTAGATACATTGGATGTACTTGATCACTCAACTCGAAGAACACATCCCCTTAAATAAGTACTGTAGTACTAACTCTAGGACATCCGAATTCTTTACCACAACATAAGATAACACATGCTTCCCGAGCATTCATACACCTCACCAAGAGGTAAGTGGCACCAAGCCAAGCCATCAACAAATGCCCCAAGGCATGACACAAACCATCATTTACCAAGTTATTACATGTTATTCTCCTCTATGAGGGTTAAACCTCGATTTTTTTAGTTTTACTATTCATTTATCACATTAGAAGCCTATTGCGACTTAGTTCTCGAATTATAAGCCCCTCAACCTCAAAAATGTATTTCTCGGGCAGAATGCCTAGTGGGTAGCGATACCTACTAGAGAGTACCGATACGCCTATGTGGGTACCGATACTCACCCTATGTGTATCGATACTTGACTCATATGTAAAAAGGGGTTTTACCAGCACCCTATACTGGTACACGGGGGTCGTGTACCGATACCCTAATGGTACCGATACGCCCCCAAGTGTATTGGTACACATTTTCTCTACTAGAATTTTAATGGAACATTGGGTACCGATACCCACCTTTGGTGTACCTATACGCCCCTTTAATTTTGCTTGCGTTCATCATAAATAACATAGGGTATCGGTACGGGCTCCCCGCGTACCGATACTGAAGCCCAGAAATGGCTTCCAAGGCTCGAGAAATCACTTCCCAAGCCCCCAAAACATAACCCTTAACCCTTCAACTTAATCTCACATCTTCTGGGAGTTAATTAGGGTGATTTGCTACCATTTTTACACAATATTGACAACCAGTCTGAATTTCACCATCAAAGGCTTTAAGCCACTTTAATAGCAAAACTAGCAACCTTAACCATAATATCAAGAAAGGCAATTACTTTAGGATATTCAAGAATCAAGGAGTCGGTGATGTACTGACCTTTAGCTAGAAATCCCGAAATCAAGCTCACCCACCTTGCTCCTTTAACTCCTCTCCTTGCTCAAGCTTGAAAAACCCCTTTCACATGCCATACCAACATGAAAATCAAATTAGAGCTTGAACCAACTATCATGGTATCTTAGCTACGAAAATACAACCTTAAAATCATAAGATAACTCCATGGAAACCCCCTCCCCCCCAAAGCTCAAACCTTTCAAAACCCATAAATGAAGACTTACCCTTTTTCTTACAAAACTATACTTTTCATGAAGCTTGGGACATGGAGGTTAACATACTTAATCTTGGACCTTGGGTGGAAGAATTGATTAGTAAAGTTTGGGTTTTTAGCTTCTTGAAACAAAGGTTGAAAATAGAGGTGTGTGGGAGAAGAAAGATGAAGAGAGAAAAAGTGGTTGTCCTTTCTTTTTCCCCAACTCACGTGCAAGCCAAAGAATAAAGGGGAGATCAGCCTACTTTTCTCTTAAGGGTAAAACTGCTCAAACTTGACCCGAAGGGTCCAATTACTTCTACCAACAAGAAGGTCCATAACCCGGGTCAAGAGGGCCATAGCAGATGGCAAGAGAAAAGTGAAATAGAGAGGCAAATGTATTTGATGAGTACCAAGAAGGCTGTTAGATTAGGTGAAAGGAAAGACAAGATGACGACGACGTCAACGATAATTGCTTCGCACTGCCAAAGGTGTTTCCAAAAGAGTCATTGGATGTATTAGTGTAAGAATGAACGGTATGTCACGACCCTCACGTACTCAGCAGCTTAACTCAAAATTGAGAATAAAGCTTTCGATCTCTTATGGTTTGGATAACCTTGATGTTAAGGATGAGAAGGATGATACTAGGTCTAAGAAAAGCAAGCGGAAGCATCGGTCAGATTCAGGTTCTAGTACTGATAGTGAGGCTTCTGTTTTTGAGAGCGATAGTGGTGGTGCATCATCTGTTACGGGATCAGATTCTTCAACAGAGAGTAGTACAGATTACAACTCGTCATCAGAGTCTGAGGAAGAGAGAAGTAGGAGGAAGAAGATAAGAAGAACCAAAAGAAGGTGATGCGCAGAAGGTACAACTCATCTTTTGAATATTCAGAAGCAGAATCTGCATCGGATTCCAATTCTGATGAGAAGAGCAGAAGGAATAGCCGAAAGTATAACCAAGGCGCTGAAAGGAAGAGATTGTTGTCAATGTCAGATTTGGCTCCAATTTTGATAAGAGCACAAGGAAGAGTCGGAAGCATAACCGAAGCTGCTGAAAGGAAGAGATTGTTGTCAATGTCAAATTTGACTGTTAAAGACAGGATAATTTCACCATTTGCTTGTGGTTCTTTGCAACTCTTGGAGCTTATTTGTTACAAATGTTGGAGATCAAACACAATGAAATTAAGAGTTGCTTTGTTATTTGTTGTGTTATGAAATAATTGTACTTTGAAAATCCTCTTTTAATTTCACTTTGAATGTGCCATAAGTAATAAGCTATGTTATTTGACCTGAACTATAATGTTTGATACAAATATATTTAAATTTAAAAGATTTTATTGTATTTGAAATATCATTTCCTACAATGAGCATCGCTCATGAATATTTAAAAATGTAACAAAAACTATTATGAAACCAAATTAAAATTACTTAATAAAATAAAATAGAATGTCAACCTAACTACTTTAAACTCAAGAAACCTTTATATGTATTTTACCTTTAACATTGATCCATGAAACAAGAATACTAAGAAAATAAATGAAACACATTCGTATGATTTACACAATTTACTCCACAACTAGTTGATTTACACAATTTAAAGGAATGGTTCTAGTTGAAAAGGAAACATTATCCTTAAAAAGACTCAACTTTGTTTGTAAATATGTGTGAACTTATTTAAAAGTTAAAATTGAACAGATACTACCATTAGATAACTTAAGAATGGTTAAAAATAACTTTTTCACAATATATACTGTTGTCCCCCTCCAATATAAATGGTCTAAAACAACAATGAACCTTTTTGGTGGATAATTTTCCACCGGCTAATTCTCTCTAGAAAGACTTTGAAAGTATAAATCAAATTACCAAAACTTGATTCAAGGGGAAAATGAAGAACTTTTATTTATCTACAAAGAGGGGTCTTCACCCTATGAGGGTTGCAAAGATGAAAATGTGCTCGTAAAATAGTCGGATAGGCGTTTGAGTTTAGATAAGAGCTCTGCATTTCTCCCAAAGTAAGATTGTGCATTCGACAACATCACCTGAATATCGTGCTGCACTGCTTCCAAACTCCTATAATAGTTGTTCTCCAATCTTGACTGAATAAGCTCCAATGATAATGGCACAGGGTACCTGCCAAAATACCACATTATCAAACCTCAAGCCCATGGAATTTTTCTAGGTGGAAAAGGATGGAAGTGAAAACCCTTTTAAACAAACAAAATCTAATTACAACTTTAGTATTAACATCTTTCTCTCTATGTTTATGAATACTGAGATTGAACAACATTCATACAATATAAGCACGTAAAACACAACTCCCAAGAAACGATTTACCTGTTTGTAAAATTAGACTTCCGTGAAACTTGCTTCAATTTATTTACTGCGTATTGGTCCTGAAACATTTTAAAGCACAAATTAATAAGAATTTCATGCTAAAGCTTCCAATAAGTTCAAGCCACTGCAATAGTATCAGTTGAACTTAGCTCGAGTGATAATTATTTGGTAGGTCTCCTAAGTTCAAGCTTGGATGATAATCCAGTACTTTTCATTAATTACTGAAAGTTCAGGAAAAAGATAAAAAAAAAACATATCTTGCCAAATACCTGAGCTTTGTGTGAAGATTCCTCCAATGTCGCAAAGGCCATAAGTAGATTATCTCTGATCTCAATATCAATATGAGGCTGCTCCCACCGAGTATCAGCATCAAAGAGTTCCCATGGACTGTGAAGTTGTGGTTCCTCAGGCTCACCCCTGTACCGAACAGTGAACCTTTCCCACGGACTATCGGGAAATTCACAAGATTTGGCCTTCACAGCCACAATCCGGCCATCCCACCAGCTTCCATTATCTCCGCTCTCATCTTTCCACCAGACTTTGCACTTATCCCTGGGGCTCCATCTCCTTCCCATGGCAGCATCAAAGCGAGTTCTTTCTACAGTGAAGTCAGGGAAACCAGTCATATCCAGGAGAGTCATGTTAAATGATCTATCGAACATGCTGGAAGAAGGGTCTGTAAATTTGAGCGTCATTTTACAGCAACTCTCCCCAGACCCTGGAGACGTACAATATTCAAGTCCTTCAACTCTACAAAATTCCACTGCCCTTAACAGGTTCCCCCCTTTCGATGAAGTCCAAGGTCCTGCTTCCTTCGAGCCAATATGAGCTGCGTATTCTTGATTGCCCTGAAGAATAGATACGACCAAATGTAAATTATTTTGTAACTACAGATACCAACCATCAAAATTACAGTATAACGGGAACTACAGAGACCAACCATAAAATTACAATATAACGGGAACCGATAAAAATAATTAGTATTTCATCTTACCTGTCTCAAGTATACAATTTCATCACCTAGTTGGGGAATATAACGAGACCCTTCCTCATGTGTTGTCAACATTAACCATGACCCTTTTCTGGTTGATTGACTGGGTTTCCGTATTGGACTAGGATCATGGAAATAGGAATTACTTCTCCTTTTTCTAGTAGGCCTCGATCCAACTGCCATCCTTGAACTTGATCCCCATTCCTCACTAGGAAGTTGAGACCCATTTGTAGAACTATCCCGGGTGCTTCTATGTACATCTTCTGATTGAAGTACACGCCCTTTCAGCCTGCTGGACCGTTTGTTAGGAGTCCCATTTGTTGAACCTTCATGGAGGTCTCCTATCATACTCCTATCAAGGTTGGAATCAATTATAGTGCTTTCTACCATGGCACTGGCATTTTCTAAGTTGGACCTATCCCTCTGTATCTTTGATCTTCGATAAACAACATTATACATCTTTTTCGAATCTGGTAGTAACCCCACCAAATCAAGAGGAGTTGACATGGGAATTCTATCAACGTGGGCATCTGAATCTTGCAACCCATCACCTTCATTATCTGAACAGATATATTTGGATCTATCAACTAAGGGTACCTCTAAAACTATATCCTTTGCCCTCTCTGAGGACATATCATGTAATGTAGCATTTCCACCATTCGTATGACCTATTGAAAGTTTCAATTTGATCCCGGGACTTTCATTGTCAGTAGTTGTCCTTTTTGAGAAAAACCTTAACTTAGTTGAAATAGACGTATGGCCCTCTTTTACCTCAGAAGGCTGTCCATTCAGATGAGAAGTTAGGGTGTGTATATCCTCATTAGATCTGTTAACCCATTTTGGCGATTCAGGATATTTTATATGTTCACTATGACCTGAGTGGTCCTCAGCGTTAGCTGGAACATCCAAAACTTCCCTTTCATTCTCAAGATTCTTCGCTGACATAGTCACCTTACCGTTCATATCCTCCTTGCAAGTTTGAATATCTGTATCCAGCGATACAGTAGCACAAGCCTTTTCTGGTTCTATATATCCATTGACAACATTTTCTTTTTCTTTATGGTCACCAAGCCATCGCGTAGAACCAGCATATGCATCTGATGACATGGGTTCACCCAATTTCAGACGTTTGGAAGTACGAGCCTTAACTCCTCCCCACTTAATTGCCCCATGCCCCCAATCTTTGTATCCTTCGTTCAGGTCTAAATGATCTTCAATCTTGTCTGATTGCCCACTTACTCTAGCAATCATGGTATTGTTAGCATCAACAGAAGAACACCCTATACTCGATGAGCTTATATGTTTTACACCACATTCAGAAGCTTTCCACAACAGACCTACTGAATTTTCCTGTCTGTCAACTTTTCTTTCCGTTGTGCCTTCAGGTGGCACAAGTTTGTTTGGATCCCGGGCAGGCAATTTAAGGACCAATCTTCTCCTATTCCCATCATTATAAGATTCAGGCAGTGCATTAGTTTTACCAACATCCTCAGACTCACCAAAGAAGACTTCTTTTCCTTTTGAAAGTTTGATTTGTCTGTTTGGCAAATCTCTATCAGATTCATCACTCTCAACGTATGAATCTTGTATCATAGATTCACTCCCAGATGAGTCACCTTCAGAATCATATTCATCTTCCCCATCAGTTGATGTTCCAGTTATTTTAGAAAAGAAGTGTAGAGCATTGCGTGCAGCAGCTCTTCGAGGTCTTGATGATTTTGAAAAAGTTTTTGATGTAGAAGACTTTCTCCGTAAAGCTTTCCGTCCATTTCTAGGTTTCCTAATAGAGCCATTACTGAAGGAGTTGCCATCGCATTCATCCAAATTCCTTCTTTTAACACGCCTACCAGAAGATGTCATAAACTCAATCTGCAGTGGAGGGAAATTCAAGTTAACCAAGTGCCTCAAAAATGTTAAAATATAGTAATGAAAAGGATATTAAACTTACTTCAGCCTTCGGTTTTTTCCTTTTTGATTGACGAAGGGCATCTTTATGAGTACCATCAATCTCACTGTCTTCCGTACTGCACTCAGGATCACCAGAGAGAGAACCTAAACTTCCTTGTTCCCCTCCTGTAGAGTACTCCTCTATGACATTATACTCTGAATCATTATCATCACTTTGCACTTCAATTTCCGGTTCCCAATCCATGGCATCTAAGAATGCTGGCAGCGGAGCAGCAAGTGCATCTAAGTCTGCTAAGGGAGGGATTTGGTAATCCTGGTCTAGAGTGAAGTTTGGCCCCACAGAAAGGTTCAAAGCACAAGGTTTCCACTCCAAACCTAAAGCGCCTAATCGTCTTTTCTGGTACATGGTCTGGTAGGGCTCTGTGTATGGTATCATCCCTAAAATTTTCAAACCCAAGCAATAATCAACCAAGAGGATGAATAATGGAATAAAATGAACCAATAATTACGGGCAAGTATGAGTAGAATTAAACCTGAGTCACAAAGAAGATCTTGCATATTCCGCCTATATGTAGTAAGCTGAGTTTCCTGAAATACAATGTCAAATCATCAGAATTTCAACAATGAGAACGTAGTGTTTTAATTATCTAAAAGCCCAGTTACCAGCTTCAGCTGTAATGTGCAAAATATTAGGGATGGGATATGAGACCTAGCATAACTAGGGATTTATATACTTGAGGCAAAGAAAACATATTCTTCACAAAGGTGTAAAAAGCCAAAACTGCTAGACCCAAATGTCTAGAAATGAAATCAAAATCATTGATGGCATCTCATCTAGAATACATTTTTAACATAAACTTTGATATGTTCCTCTGTCTTCTCTTTCTAAATACACGTGCGTGCATGAGCCATGCAAATGATAAGCTGGAATAGTGAAGCGAGAAGAAAAATACTTCGAACAGAAAAAGGAACAATACATTATTCCCGGTAAAAATGACACAAGGGCAGGGAATCAAGCAGTAAATATTATCCTTTTTGAGTTTTAAGATGATGACGCTAATACAGAACCATTAGGTTGACTTCTCAGTCTTTTAAATGCAAGTCCATCATATAAAGGAAAGCTACCACAATAAAAGTTAAAAGAAGGTCAACCAACCAGATCAAGTGAATTCCCAGAGGTGTCGTGTATAAGTGGTCGATAATCACCCAGAAAGAACTGCAGATGAAGTACACACAGAGTAAGTATCATTAAAAGTTGTTGAAACTAGTTTTGACTCAGAACAAAACCAGATGAAATATAAAAAAGTTAAAATACGAGGTACCTGATCATATTTGGCATCCTTCTGTGATTCCCCTTGACCTGTATTTAGTATGTATAATTGACCAACATCATCTGAAAGTATAATGGATGTCCCATCCCTATTTTACAAATACAGTGAAGTGTAACTATGATATTGCAATATAAAACACAGGGAGAAAGACTTTTCATAAAGATTCAGAAGTAATTTAAATGAGGAAAAGATAAAGTTTGCAATCCACTTAAATGATAATACTTAATTCTATTTGCGAATCCAATAAAAGGTCATAAGCATCACAGTGGAATTAAGGTGTAGAGAGACGGGTAGGGATAGAAGAGGGGAGCAAAGAGTAACACCTTATTTGGTTAAATAGTGGAAAGCGAAGGAAAACTACTAATTCTCATTAAAAAATCTACTCATTTATTGATATCAAGTATATCCTGTCAAACAAAATAACATGACACTAAAGCATGCTTGATAAGATGAAGAAAGCTATTTAATTTTTAATTATACAGAAATTGACACAATAAAAAAGGTTCTAATCAAGCTCAGTAAACTTACGATGAAAACTTTCCGTCAACCAACTTGAAATGAGCAATTTCATATATATGAATTGGTGTTCCTTCCCATATCTACAGCCAAGGAAATAAGAAAACACGTCAAGAAACAGAACCCAAAGATACTTCACAGAGCATGAAGGAGCTTGAAACTCACATCCCAGACAATGGTTCTTCCATCATAGCCCGCACTCATAGCTATCCGTGGGTTGAAAGGATGAACATCCAAAACATATGTCTTAAATAAATGAGTAAAATGGTCAGATATAACTATGAAACAACTTAGCATCCAGCATTAGAGACACCCACAAATCACAAACATTTGAATTGGAAATCATAATGTAAACATGGGAGCAAACAAGACAGAACAGAAGCTATTCAAAATCTGATTAAAAATGATTTCATGGCAACACACCAATAACATATCAGTAACTGAGTTCTGATTCAGGGCGCATATGGTATTTTACACTTACTCAAATGTTCAATAGTTGTGGTCCAGTACGTCTCATTTTGGGTTATGTTAGTTATTAAGGGTCTCCTATTGTCTTTAGTTCTATACAATTGGAATCTTATCCCCAAGCCTACATGTAAAATTTCAGAAAATTCCAATCTGATTGTTATCAAAAGTATAAGCTCTAGTGAAAGTTGGCTATTAAATAGCAAAACTCCACCCTTCCCCCTTTCAAGTACCTTCCATGTGAACCCTACCCTAAATAACACTATTATACAAGAATAAGCAGATTGCACTGCCAGTGGTGAAATTCACCAACTAAAAAGTGACAGTTAACTTATTTCTCACTTTTTTGGTGAGAAAACAATGAGGCTAAGAGCAGGAAAGCAAATGAAACATCACAGGTCAGAAATAAGGTGGAAATTGCCAATAAGGTTGCTCCATCAAAATATCAGAAATGTAACATAAAGATGTCAAGAGCTCAAATAAACAGTACTAGGAATGCAATGTGGCTTTTAAATTAGAAGAAGATAATCCAGCCAACATATCACCCATACGACATACACCAGCCAAAATGGAAATCCACATGAATTGGTCTGAATTGTGGCATAACAACACTAAATATATTAGAAACATATTGAAGACCGTAGCTATTTGTAGAAAAGAGAGTTTGAATACTCTTCTTGTTGATTCGATATACAAGAGAAGAAGTCTATTTATAGACTTTTACAGAGGAGTTTTACACAGAGTAGTTAACCTATTAGGATTGAACTTTTATCCTTTACAATGATAGAGTTAGATTATAACTAAACTACATAGTTATGATAGAGTTAGATTATAACTAAACTACATAGTTATGATAGAGTTAGATTACCTATCATACACGTATTAACTCACACTATTCTACTCTAAACACGAGAAAATAATTCAGGCTTGGAAATGTAAACAACTTACAGAATCAGTATGACCAGACAAAGAATGTACCAAGCTACCGTCAGCAGCATTCCATACACATATTCTGCAATCTGCATAATGAGAATATGTTCTTTAGCCAAAAATGCAGCTACTGATGCCCTAGTCCATATAACCTTTAAGATTGCTAAATTGGGTGTAGAACCGGTATTGCAAAAGAATACATTACACATTAAGTTGATGACAGCGAATAGAATTAGAGTAGCTTAGCAGCAAATACTGCCTAAACAGAGCTTAAGTCTTACTCAATTAAAAGATAGAAAAGCACCCACGTTGATTTCTTAAACTGTTACATTAGATTGAAACCTTCCTGATGACCAAACCATAGACTACTTTAACGAAAAATACAGCTCCAACTCTATTAAGACAGTTTAAATAAGCTAAATACTACTAATAACATTCAACAGATAGATATCAAAGAAGTCGAGAAATGATGGTCCGAGTTAACCACTCAACTCTCAAAATATTTACAGACGCATAAGAAATGAAATGAGCTACAGGCATTAAAAAATGATGCACCAAAGGCAAGTTATGCTTGACATATCGTCAGGGTGATCACAGGAAGTTTTGAATTCAGCTACACGTGAGTTCCAACTTTTGACATTTTCTATTCTTTTAGGGAGGGGAGAGGGTGTTGCTTCAGCTTTTGAAGGGTATGAGAACAAATTCTTCGGTCAACCTCGACTTATTACAATTTTATGTTCAAGGCTCCAGGAAGTTACCGATAGCAGCCTTAAAAGATCAGGTGAAAAATAAATACCCATGATGGCAGCAAGGACAAAGCGGTTATCTAGGCTCCAGATTATCATATTTACACCACGAGGAGTTGGAAGAATTCTCTGGCGTGGACCCCCTCTTGGTGGTTGTGGAGGCAATCGTGGAGGTGGAACTTTAAGATGATAATGTTTGCACCATCGCCCCACTTTACCCTGAAACAAGTAACAGAAATAGAAGTTTCTAAATAGAACAGGCATTAAGGGGAGAAAACATGGTTGAAACCATAAAATTAATAAACAAAGGCCTCGGAAAAAAGCAGTTAAGAGTGGAACTTTTAATAGTTACATGTGATCTACGAGATCTTGGAATCCAAATAATTGCACTGCCATCACGGGAACAAGTAACAATGTTATCTTGAGAAAACCTGGAACATCATGGACCACATCAGACAATGAAATAAACTGTTATATTCTTCTTCGAACAGTAAAGTCTAATTAACTAAGAAGACCCTTACAACACCCCGTTCATCTAGAGTATTCTTGAACAAGGAACAGAACCACACAAAAAAGCACACACAAGAATATAAGACTTTAAAAAATACCCACCAGGAGTTTCTAAATTTTGGAACACTGTCTTCTTTCAAGCTGTCTGCTGTAGAATATCTTGATGTAACAGAACAACCACTGCATTTTAAGGCAGCAGCGTAAATTGAAATTGATATTCTATTAATAAAATATCTGAGCAATAGAGTATGATAAACAGACCTGAATTGCACATAATTTACATCATTCTCATGTCCAGCTAACACATCGATCTCATGATTTGGTTGGTCAGAATCATCTGCATTGGGTTTACAAGCAATCCATACCTGCAAATGATTGACAAAAATGAAATTCTACACCTAAACTAGCACGATACAAAAGAGATGGTAAAGCCGCACAAAATCTTGGAGTAGGAACGCATAGCAACAGGCATAATGTGTACCCTAGCTAAAGTGTCCGAGCTACCAGTGACAAAGACAGTTCCATTAGCATTGAAAGCACAACAAAATATTTGATGGCTCTGTTGCACAGAAGTTGAAGATGAACCGTTGTTCTTTCCTGCAACCATTTTAGCAATGCTATGTAAAATCCACCCATCAAGGAACATTAATATTACGAATACTAAGGTTACAAACCAGCTAAAGAATCTGAAGGCTTCGGAACATATATCCGGGGCCGGACTTCAGCATTCCTAGCATCCCATATCCTACATGTTCCATCATCAGATGACCTGCATAACGTCAAGAAACCATACATTTAATTTCAATGCAAAAGAAACCATGTATCAAAAGCTAACATCAATTTGTGATATTAACCACAAAAGTGAAGGACTAAACAAAAGATTTACAAGAACACAATTGCAGAAATGAGCAAATAAAATAACGAAAAGCAATCATATGATCACCAATATCAGTAGGGGAAAATAACCATACTGGTAATACCTAGGAAAAAATCAGTTGGGATTTTTTTGGGAAGCCTAGTATTATATGACATTATAGGGCCAACTACTATTTACTTAACTTCTAGTTGAGGGGGCAAGATAACAGAATTTGACAATTTTTACAACTACTACTGAAAAAAAAAAGAGATTAGGACCCAGTCTTACGATAGAAGCTGATATACAGAGCCTGGCTTAGGACTAAAAGCTATGGCAGTAACAGCTCCAGTATGTCCTTTAAGAACTGAAATTGGTTGTCCATCTGGCAAGTGCCACTGACAGCAAGCAGGAAACAGAATTACTATCATCAAATAAAAATATGATATTCTTGAGCGAGAAAAGAAGCAAGCTTCAATAAGACGCAGGGGATTCTTACAACATGAATAATGCAGTCATTTGAAGAGGACGCCACCATAAAATTATTGGAACTGACAGCCAGGTCAGTTATGTCACCCTTTCATCCAAATAGAAATAATGCAATATGTAACTAAAGAAATCAAAGATAACAACAACAACAATTGCAAGATGTGCATTATGGCTTATAAAACTCACCTCATGTCCACGGCAGCTAGCCAAGCAATATGCAGTCTCCATAGACCAAATTTTCACAAGACGGTCATCAGAACCAGTAATAACATACCTCCCAGATCGATCAAATATTGCTGCAATTTGTATGAAGTCAAAAGAAAACAAACTCAAGTTCACGATGCCAAGAAAAATCTTGTCAAGTTGGGAGCTTCTGAGTGCAATCAAGAAAATTATCAAATAATGTGTTTAAATACAGAATAACAAGGCAGTGGAGACCACAAAAAGCTAGAATCTGTAAAAATATATGCAAAGAATCTTTAATGAACTCACAAGTATATCAACATAAGCTCTTCTTTGCACGGCTGCCTTTTTGCTGTTTGGGGAGAAGGGGGAGGGGGATGGGTGTACAAGCATGCATGCTTAATTTATGACAAACAAATAGACCTAATTAACCCAAATCTGAAGCACATTGTATCAAGTTTACTCAGGGATATCATTATTCTTTTTTTCATACATGTACAATCACAGTTGCAAATACAAATAATACAACCCTCAATAACTACCACAAGAATCAACTATTACACGCATAATTGGACTAATAACAGGAATATTCCAGACAGGGGACACACCTAGTGCGACTTAAAACAGAATAAATCTGGACAGAGAACCCACACTTGGTAGTTAAACATGGTGGGAATCAAACCTAGGACATCAAGGGTTCCAGGCCTCAACCTTGCCATTGAGCCAAGGCCTCACCGGCCGGAATATGATTATTCTAACTATATGAGAAAACAAAAATCATACCACAATAGACAGCATTCCTGTGTCCTCGCACCCTCTTGATATTTTGCATCTTCTGCACCATAGTTGATGGCTTTGCAATGGCATAACATGTTGCACGAATAGATGGTGCCCGATGATGTCTTGTGAAACCACCCCCAATTTCCCTTAAACCTAGCCCACGAACCTGATCTGCGTGCATATGAGGCCAACGCATATGAACAGGAGGACGTTTGGCTTCACTTTTTCCTTTATTGCCATCATCTGAAAGGAGAAGAAAAGTAAAATTGAGAATAACTTAAATTAGTGGCAGAAGGCAATTCCTGAAGATAAAAAATGGAAGCATGGGCAAGAGAAGATTTTTTATAATCCAATGAAGTAGTATCTCAAAAACCAAAGAGTACTGGACTTTATCTAATATATTTGGCAAATGCTTTCCAGGTTTAAAGTGTGAAGAAATATGTTCCACTGCTTAAATAAAACCACTTACAGCTCAAAAGGGAAAAGGAGCCCGTTCCTAAAAGAGTGGGAACATCAGCAGCATTTGGAGTGTGTCTCGCAATTTTGCCTTCAGATTGGTAAGGTGCAGTTAATAACAACTGCTTCAAAAGCTTTACCAAGTGATCTGTTTCAATGTGAGGATTCCTACACAAGCATAAATGTCACAAAAAACAAGTCAAACTTTTTTCATAAAATGCTGCATAAAAAGTAAAAACATAAAATGTCTGTAACTACTTAGTTACAAAATAAGTTGCCTGTCATTTGAAATAACATAAACAGATAACACATTTACCACTGCTCAACAGACATTTTATAATCACTTTAAACAAAACTAAAAGCTAATCTCATACCTCTGCACCAACTGAGCATAACTTAAAGGGAATGACATGCCATCATCGTTTTCTTGTCCACTATGTTCCCCAGCCCTTGAATACCAAGCATGATACCTTCTAGGTAGAAGTTGGTTTTCAAGCAGTTCATTCCAAAACTGTCCATATGTTCTTTTACAAGGACCAGTTGAAAGAAAATGCATAATCAAAAAGTAAACTTCCCTGAGGTCAACATCTACAACACGCGTCTCAGAATCATCCGTCTCCGCATTTGCATGTTGAGCTTGCACCTTGGTGGAAAAACTCAAAGACTTCATCTTAACAGAAGGGGGATCACTGGAGGGAACATATTTCTGGAGAGCCATATCACCTGCAAATTAGAACAGACAATCACAAAATTACATGTGACAAGTTCTACCAGATTTGCACATGACAACAATACACAAATAAGAGCTGAATAACATGTATAACCGGAAGATGGTTTCAGTCCAATTCAAAACCACCATGAAAAATATGCGAGGGGAAAAACCTAAGATTTCAGCACAAACACAAAAACCCTCCAAACCCCAAATTGAGCATATACAACATATAACAGAAAAGTGATTCCAGCAGGCACTAAAATCAAAATTCAAAGACTGGGTCCTCTAAATAGATATCTCAATTAAGGAATTAACTTTCAAATTCAACTGCAAATTCATTCAAATATCAAAGCACAAGCATTGAAAAATAGAAAAAAGAAATAGATTTACAACGTACCACGTGGACTAGCCGGAAGGACAGTCAGCGGAAACAAGAAAGAGCCTTCCACGCATTAGAAAATCCACAATGCAAAGGCCTGCAATAGGAAGAACAAATCAAAAACCCTAAATTCAAATGATTTCCACGGCTAACAATCAAAAACATAAATCCTAAACTCAAAAGGTAAACAAACAAATTAGCTAATTCAACATTTAACGCGATACACGCACAAAGAAGATAAATTTCGAAAAGAGAAGAAAAGAAAAACGAGAGGTGTTACTTAAGAAGATTACATTCTTTCCTGGATTAAAACGATGCGTTTTGGAGGTTTCAGTGTTATCTTCTTCAACTTAAAAGGAGGATTTAAAGTGGGAGAAAATAATGGCTAAATTTTTTCATTCCAATAAAATAAAAAACTGAGGAATTCGAAGGAGGATAGCGAGTGAGGGACACGCGCGAGATGATGAAATGTCTTTTATTTAAAAACAGGGTAATTCTAGGAAGGAGCTGCTGTCCTGTTGGGGTTTTAACTTTAATTAAGAGAAGAGGAGGAGAAACGGAGGGATTCTTAAAAAGATAAGGGCCAAGGCGAAGAGAAAAGAAGCGAGACGGAAATTGATTTTGAAGATGAAAGAGCCGAGGATTGAACGCTGCGTTTTCTATCTCTTAAACAGGAAACAAAATACCTATTAACTACGCGCATGAAATGTCGCGTGTCTTCACGAAATATTTTTAAAAACGGCGCCGTTTTCTATCGATGGGCTGGGTTTTGTTTGTTCTAACGCATGGAGAACACAAGCCCACGAATAAGTGGGCCCTTACTGACTTTGGTTTTTGTCTTAATTGCAGTTTTTTTCGTTGTTTATTAAATTATTGTTTTTTTTATAAATCTTAAATCTAATCTAATTCTACTTAAATGGAGGAAAGAAGACTCTAGAGAAAGGAAGGGTAGTATTCTTAATGGGTGTAGAACCCATGATTTAAGAAGTCAACCGGCCAAATATACTTGCTCATTAAATTATTGATTGAGTTAGTGCCATGAATCAATAACTATTATTTGAACTCAAACGTATTATCAAAGGGGTTTATATAAAAAAAATATTGTGTAATTATTTGTTGTAGTGTGTTTTACAAATATATTATTTTACATAAAATATTTTCTCTTTTTATGTCTCATTACAAAAAAGACTATTTTAATGTGTCAAATATTAGTTACAATTATCTTTTATGTTGTACTAAAAATATTTTCCGTGCTTTTACATGCTTTAGGGGAGGGTTGGTATTTTTCTCATATTATAAACTAAATTTTTGATTAAATGTGATGGGCATAAAATTAATAATATAGTGTTTTGATACATATATGAAAGTTCTGTTAGACTCAAGACATAAAATACTCAAATATAATTGAATATATATATATATATTCAAAACAATACTTTACCAAAAAATAATTAATTTAAAAATGAACAAAAAATTTACATTGCACTTCTGGATAGATACGAGTTGGAAGCAGAATTTTGTTTGAGGATGTACAACCAGTATCCTTAAGATAAATTCTTCTCTCAGTGCTAGAGAATCGTTGGACATCTATCTTCCAAGATACAACACCAAACATTCACCACAAGTAGCACAATTATAATGAACTAGGCAAATTCAACCGTGCCTTTTTCTATCTTCAGAACAGAGCGAATTTGAGAGATGAAAAAGAGATAGAATGAATTGTGTTCTCTCAAGTGAATAGGCTGTCATCCTATTTATAGTAAGAGAAGATAAGAGTTTCAAGGGAAAGTAGCTGGAGAGATTTGAGGAGTTAAAGGTCCATAATGGACACTTAAGGGCAGAAAAAATGAAGAGTCACAAATTTAAATACCCAAAAAATAAACTACATTAATCTAGAATATTCTATTGAGGAAAAAATATATTTACATGAGCTAAAATTTCGGTAGGCCCATTAAGCTCAATCGGTCTGGATATTTCACGTCATGCAACTTTGGCTTACACATTTACTAGTCATCAAGTTGTTTTCTAGCTTATAAACACATTTTCCTACACCACACATTTTCAATATGGGATGAGTGTTTTAAGCAACATTTTTATCAACAACATTTGCATGTAGCTTACTTTAAGCATCAATATCACATTCATCACTCAGTCAATTTGAGCCTATTATGTATTGTTTTAAAGGTTTCATAGAGCATAATATAAATCATAATATTTATTATTCAAACCTTCAATCTTACCCATAAATAATATACCTCCAAGTTCCTTAGTTATCCATTATTTTCCAATAATCCCCCACATGAATAAAATTGAGAGATCAATGACACGAAGCGGTGATAGAGTCTACGCTCAATATTTGCATAGGATATGTAAGCATCGACCCTTGAACCTTTCATTGTGAAAACATATTTACTTTAATGGCTGACTAGTAGACACAATGACTTTGAATTGTTATGTCGTTAGTGTAAATAGTGATATACCTTACACAAATACCTCACTAAAAAGGCTTTGATTCTCATGGATATGTTCATGTGGTCGTGAACATCTCTTAATTTTGCAAGATTTTAATAGAACTATGTCCCAATAGTCTCATTGAAGTTGCTCACTTCATTCTCACATAGGTGACTTATGGTGTCCAGCTCACCAAATCACACAATGGTTATTAAAAGCATTTGCTTAACCTTCTCCACATTTTTAATAACCGTTTTCATCACAGGAATAGACTTGGGATAGAACCCCACAGTGACCTCACAAGTTTTATGCAAGTAGGTTGTCTCTTTGAACCTAGATATTGGGATCTCTAGTCAACTAGGTTGGATTTTCCTTCACATAATGTCGTAAATATTTATGGGATTCGACCTCATTCCTTTCAATGTTTTATTAACATGATCTCGATTTAACCCTTTGGTTAGAAGATCTATAATGTTATCTTTTAATTTTATAAAATCAATAGAGATAACTCAAGTTGAGATTAGTTGTCTAACGATATTGTCGATGATGCATACGTCTCAACTTACCATTCATTATACATTACATTTCGTTCCCTACCACATGTAGCTTGGTTATCGCAATATATGATTATCGTGGGCGCAGGCTTTGACCATTCAAGAATATCTTCCAAGAAATTTCATAGCCATTCAGCCTCTTCTCCATATTTATCTAGAGCTTACAAACTCAGGTTCCATAGAGGATCAGGTTATAATCGTTTGTCTTGAGAATTTACAAGATTCGGCTCATTCTCTCAAAGTGAAAACATGTTCACTTGTGTCTAGTATCTTGAATCATATATCAAGCTAACATCGAAGAATCCTTTTAACACAATAGGATCTCTAGAATAATACAATATATAGTCTTGAGTATATTTGAGATATCTCAGTACCCCCACAATCATTTTCTAGTGGTTTGGCCCTAGATTACTTGTAAATCTACTTAAAATGCTTACAGTGAAAGCAATATTTGGTCTAGTACAACTTATAAGGCACGTTAGACTACCTATGACACTTGCATATTCCACTTGCTCAACATTTTTACCTTTGTTCTTGGACATATGTTGGCTCATATCTATTGGAGTTCGCACTATATCGGGAACATCGATGCCAAACTTTTCATGAATCTTGTTCACGTAGTGTGATTGCGTCAATATGAGACCTTTAGACAGTCATTAGATTTTGGTGATCAAAATCAAATATGTCAATGTCATATCTTTCATGTTAAATCTTGAATTTAACATTTCTTTGGTACGTTTGTCATTTTATTCTTACTTATAACAATGAGTATGTCATCAACATATGAACATAAGATTATATATCCTGATGTTGGTAGTTTTGACATACACACATTTTTCACACTCATTAATCTTAAAGTAGTTTGTCATCATGGTAATATCTTAGTTTTAGTCTTTTATTGTGCGTCTGAACTATCTTCATCGATAATCTTTAAAGTTCATTTTGTTGAACTTGAATCAACTTCCCTAGTTTTATAAGAGAGTATATTTTAAGAGAATGAAGCATTCCTTGATTCCAATATAATATTCTTATGAATTTCAGGGTTCTTTGATTCGTACACAAGAAACTGATATGTGTTGCTATGATCTACATAGTCAATGAAAATCCAATTCACCATTTTGAGACATATTTTCATTTGCTTCGGTAATAGGTTCATTACCTTTGGAAGACACCCCCCATTTTCAATTAGTTGTATGAATGTTTTATGTCATTCCATAACTCGTATGATGTCTTGTTTTTTATTGTTAAAATCTTATTTAAAAGAAATTTGGCTTATAGAATGACTTCTCCCCACATGTCAGACACATTTTTTTATGCTTTAGTTTTTTCAGAAGTCATATTTAAAATTATAGTATCATTCTTTTTAATTTTAGACGTTGTAGTGCTACTCGTATATATATTTTCCATCTTAATCATTTTATTAAGTTTGAGTTTCAACGTCTTGCTTATAAAGAATAATTTTTCTATAGCTTCATCTTTGTTTTTAAGCAAATACAAATAGCACTAGCTTGTTATGTTAATTATTATGACTATAGTTTGTTATAACATTGACCTCGTTTGTACTAACTTTATTTAGAGGCCTACAGTTTGAAGATATGTTCCCCATCTTATGACAATTGAAGCATTTCTCATAAAAAAATTGGACACGCCGTCTTTTTGGTCCCAAATAAGATATTGTCTATGGTTTGTTTTCTTGAAGTCATTTTGACTTCTACTATGTTTGCTTGACATTTTCCTTGAAAAATTAGGATTGGCTGTTTTGATGAGATTTTAGTTGCACCTATAATGTTTGTCTTAGCCATATTTGTCTTAGCAACATTTGAAGGTAGTAGCAACATTTACCTTATCCTTTCTAACAATAGGAGGATCAACATTCAGATATTTGGTCAGATACAACATGGTCAAATAACTAGTTTCTTCTGTTATCACATTTTAAAATTCTTTCAAGTATATTTCAAAGGTTTTTTATTTTGACTCATAGTCACTAGCAACGTTGGGCTCAGAGTCTGAGCTTGAGTAGTGAATATAACACCAAACTAAGAACTAGATGTGTTCTTAGATGTATAAGTCATTTTCTTCTTAACATCTGGAATTCATAAATAAGACCATAATCAAGAATTTAATCAAAAAATATAAACCATAATAGATGCACAATTATCAACTTTGTTAGACGGCATGAATTTAGTAAATTAGATACCCGAAACAAAGTTTGCATAGTTTAATAGAAAGCATAGTAATGAACAATGCACCATGCAGGCAACTCTAAAAGGCAAGTGGTGCACTAGGCACATTTAAATAGCATGTCTTTCAAAGAACCAATCCTAGAAATATACTTCCACGTTGTCTTTTTAATCAATCATACGTATTGGCCTTTGATTTGAATAATTTACTAACTGTAATAAAAAATTACTTTGAAAAATAACTTCTGATAGTAACAAAGATCCTTTTCTAAAAAATAATAACATGCTATAGGAATCAAATCAAAATCTAGACAGCTCATTTCTATATGTTAACTTGTATATTTCTCGTAAAAAATATTAGTATGACTTTAAGAAAATAATTTCTCGTAAAAAAATATTAACATGCCATTTCTCATTCTCAAATATGGCTCTAACATAACCTCCACATAAAATAATTAGAACCACTTTGTTCTTGGTAGCAGAATGTTTTTCTATTTAACTCACATACAGAAAAAAAATGACAATAAATTGACATCAAATGTAACACCCTAAAAAATGGGCTAGAAGATTCGGGTGAATTATCATAATCGAGTTGGAATTTTTGGTTAGAATTTAGCTAATTAATTAATTCCGAAAAATAATTTAGGTGGATTAAATTGATCTTTGGTAAATTTATTGTGGCTAATATTTTTAAAAATATTTTAAGGGTTTGTCGAAGGACGAAATTGAATTTGAGTAATTTTGAATGGGTGGATTTAATATTAAATTAAATAGTGACTATTTTGCAAAAGATTGTAAAATATTAATAATGACAATTTTTTTTAAAAAAAGGATTAAAGTAGTATTTTATTGGAATTATTAACTTAATGATTAAATATATCTTTCTCTTGTTTTTAACCAAAAGAAGTTGACAGGTATAATTTTCTAAAAGATGAGAAAGATATTTCTAAGTTTCTTTCATTTTCTTCTAAACAAAACTTAAGGATTTCTTAATTCCCTAATTATTTTTACTTCAATTTCTTCTCCATTTATTTCTAAACAATTGTGGATCAAGGATTTTGATTTCTGCATCATCTTCACTATTTTTTCTTGTTGAAAATCAAGAGAGAAGTTCATCTTCAAATTGGTTTTTCATCAAGCAAGATGAGAAAATGTTCTTTAATGATTTTCTACATGATTTTGATTCTTAATATATGATTTCTATGGAGTTCTAATATTTTGTGCATGGGTAATAATAATCTAAAGTTGATTTTGTAATTTAATTTCCAAAATTAATCCAATTGTTTAAATTTAAAGTTAGATTCTTGAATAAAGTGATTGGTAGAATGGTTGATTGAAGTGTTTGATCATATATTAGTATGCATCGTAAGTGTTTGAAGAAGTGCACGTAAGAAACTAAAAGGGGGAAACGAACGTGCGAAACAGGGGACAATCAGGATGGTGATATGCTGCCTTTCTTTTACATTTCCGTGTCTATGTTTAATTTGTGGTTGCTGCCTTTTCATTCCATTCGTGTATATTTTAAAGGAAATAAAAGAAAGGAAAGGGAGATTGAGGAGTGGTTGCTGCCATTCCAATATGCGTATATATAAGTGAAAAAAATAAAAGGGAAATTGGGGCACACAGCAGTTGTGTGAAATTGGAAAAAAAAGAGGAGGATCGGGAATTGATTCCACTGAAGTGGTGTGAAGGGGATTTTTGTTTTGGTTCGTTGTTGTATCGTGGGGTATTTTAATAAAATGGCTACTTTGGTGTGGTCTAATATATATTGACCTTTGCATTTTTTCATAGAGTTTGACGAGTGTTCGGACGATTTTCGATTAGGCGTTAGCGTCGAGACGTTGGCTTCGAGGCGATATCAAGTTGGTGAGTGCAAATATATTTTGGTACTATAGAAGGTTTGAATTTTGGCTTTGGGGGTTTAGTTAAAGCCTAGCTAGCTTAGCTAAGCTCATAAGTAAGTTTTCTCTATTTTCGCCTTTGTACATCTGTTTGATATGAACTTTTGATTTACATGTGTTGGTTTAAAGCAAGATTCGATTGCAATGCAAGGTTTGTTACCTGCTGTTTATATGCATTTTTTCGTATGAAATGCAATTGGAAATGGTTATGTACATGAATTCTTATGAGTTTCGATAAATAGTTTTCAAAAGAAATGTGTAAGTTGTTTTAAACATGGTTTATTGCATTGGAAATTGGTTTGAATATTCCATATGAAAAATAGTGAGGTAACATGTTTAAAATGAAATATATTGGCAAGTGACAATGGTTAAATGTTATTGGATATAATTGGCATTCCATAGGGTTTAAAGTGCAATATAATAAGTCGCCTTATGTGTGTCGAGGGGTTAATTGTGTCATTTTCTCCACTATAGGAACCGCAGTGATCGAGTGGTTAATTGTGCCGTATTTTCCCGCTGGTGGATTGCATACCACAATGATCGAGGGGTTAATTGTGTCGTTTGCTAGGTATTATTACATCATAACCGTCGAGGGGTTAATTATGTCGTTTGCTCTGATTATGGATGTATGTTTAAGTGGTTTGAGGAACCACTTGTGAAATCCGTGTATCTGATGTGTTTTTGATAAAGGAAAGGTTTGGTTTTTGAGTCACTTAAATGCCAATATATGATCTAATATATCATGATGGATGGATTATGTTTTGTATAATGTGATTTATACATATAATGCTTTTTAAGCTTTGCTATTGGATGAATAAGCATGTGAAGGCTTAAATTGAGGTTTGCATATGGGATTATGCATGAGATCCATGATATACATGTTTTGCATATGGTTTAATATGCTTGGTATTTGAAAGTTATGTTTGCATATGGTTATTATGTATGTTTCAAAAGAAGCTTTCGTGCGTATGGTTTAGTATGCATGGCATGTTTTACAAACTTATTGGAAAGTTGCTTTGGCTTAATTAAGTATGTTTTATTGAAATGCTTTGCAATGATGAGGTTGACTTGCTTTATACGAGTTTCTAATAACGATTTTGATTTCAAAAATGCATTGACGTTTTATCCGTTTTGAGCGCACTCACTAAGCATTATATGCTTACGCTCTCTTTTCTTCCATCAATGCAGTGAATTAACCAAGAGCTGGGTTGTGGTTTGAGGCAAGGGGTGATTCCAAGACAAGCATATTAAAGAGTATGTTTATGGTGCTATTATTATTTGTAATAAGGCAATGTGGGTTAATCATTGAGATCTTATTTTGTACAATATATTGTTATTTGGTTGGAGATTATATTATGTTGGATGATGACGTTAATTGATGTGGATAATGTTGATTATGTTTTAGTGCCGAGTACATTTGATAATTATGTTCTAATGTTTTAAAATAGTTTAATAATATTGATTGAATGGATTGTTGTATTCTAAGTGTACCTTTGGCCATGTGTTTCTATTTCTTAGTTGCTCTATAGTCTATGTTTGAAGTCTCGACCATTTGGTGCTTATCGAATAGTGCTTTATATTGCTAGGAAGAATGCCTCTAGATTACTTGTTTAAATGTGAATTGTGTTAATTAATTGACTTGTAATTAATTGAGGCCATTTGTTTAATGCGGTTATATCTTTAGTAGTTTGTCAATATTGTTTTTCAATGATTTGGTTATGTTCGGCTGGTATTCGAATCCCTAAGATGCTTTTTGGTGCAGCCCATATCGATACACTTAGAGCTAGCATCGGTACGCGGGGGCCAATCTAGTGTTCAGTTTTGATTGTGAGTACTAGTACGCTTAACTGGATTTCGGTACGTGTAACCAAGTATCGATACACCCTGTATCGTATCGATACCATTTTTTCTTTGATGTTTACCTGTATCAGTACGATATCTCGTGTACCAGTACGGATTGTAGTTTATTCAATTATTGGGTTTTGTTAGGTTTAGATTTCTTGCATTTTGGTCACCGTGTGTTATTACATCGATTGAATAAGTAAATGATATCTGTTTGACCGGAGATTTTGCAAGCATGTGGTAAATGTATCTAATTGCTGTGAGAAGCTATTACAAACGTGTTAGCCTTGTATTTTGATAGTTTTGCATTTTAGTCCTTAATTTCGTATTGTGCTAAATTAGATGCTCATTCGTTATTTGTTGAAGCTGAAATTGGCATGCTAGCATGAAATATGATTAATTAATGATTGGTAACCTAAAATCTAGCTAAGCCCTTGCAATTATTTATATTTACATTTTGGTTCTTAGAATGCTTGTATCTACAATTGTGTGCCTTATCGATGTTCAAATCAAATGAAAAGTGAACCGCTGCTTGTATGAACACCTTAGGTTCTAATAATGCATCTAGACAAGCTAAAAGAAAAAAAAATGAACCGTAATTCAAGTAAGATAGTTCAGGTTTGCTTCGGCAAACCTAATGTGATCTTTTTGGTTCAGGTCTAGCGACTAGGTCGGGTCAAGGGGTTACATTTGGTGGTATCAAAGCCAGGTTATAATTGTTGGGAGTTGGTTTGTGATTGTTGGTTATTGTTGTGGAATTATTTGATGGATAAGTTGTTTATATATATGATTAGATCTTGAGTTTCACAACCACGGACGAATAGAATTTAATTTGGTTATTTTGAGAAATTGGCACATTATGTTATTTGCTCATGTTGAGGTTGTAGCGATGTCCCTCTTTTATGTGCTAAAAAACGAAATGGGTTTTAAGGTATTTGGAGGTCTTTCGGGGATTTAAAAATATATTCTGCGGGGTTTTAGAAAAATCGCATTTTATTAAAAAATGGAGTCGCCACCGGCCACTAAGGTAGGCTGGACACCGTAAAACCAGAGATTTGAAAGTTGTTGGGTTTGTGAGTCGGTTACGGATGGGGAAGGATTAGCACCCCCACACCGCCCAAAATTGGTACTTTAATAATTACCGCTTTATTAATATTAGACTTTCCAGATTAAAGTGACGATTAAATTAAAATTTGGTTATAAGTGCGAGTAGATTTTAAAGGCCCCGTTATTCGAGAGTAAACTGATAAACCACCATCATTGCGATTGATACTGGCCACGTTTACGCTCGAATAAAAGGGCACCGCATTGACAATAATATATCCGAAATGCAACTTAAAATATGACAAATATAAATAAATACAATGCGATAAAAATATAAATAAATACTAACATAATAAAATATTAATCTAACATAAATAAAATACTAATCTGAAACATACATACATAAATATTAATCTAACACATAAATAAAAACAAATCTAACATAAATAAAATACTAATCTAAAACATTCATAAATATTAATCTAACACATAAATAAAAACAAATCTAGCATAAATAAAATATTAATCTAAAACATAAATAAACATACAAACTAAAAAATAAGAATACAATTTTAAATTAACTAATACTTCATTAAATTATAAAAATTACAACACAAATGAAAATTGAGGAAAATATACCTAACTAGGAGCTTGAATGACGAACCCCGACTGAACCCCACCAAGATCTACCACGACCTCTAAAAAAATTAACTAGATCGGACCTAAAATAAGACCCTGATTGAACCGGTTAGGACCATGGGCACTGCCCCTGGTTCTTGGCTACCCGAGAGCATAGCTCTCTTATTGGGGCTTGCCTTCACTAGCTCTCCACTGCCTCAAATGCCTCCCCATTTCATGCCTTTATATAGGCATTGAATGAGGATTAAGGGTGACGTGGGCAAATGTGCTCCACGCACATTTGCATTCTTTTCCATTTTTTTACACTTTTTCATTATTATTATTTTTATTTTTGATTTGATTTTTTATTAATATTAATTTTATATTACTAATATTGAAATAATACTAATAATACTACAACCCGGATAAAAATGAGTGATGACAACTGCCTCTCTTTGCTTGTTCTTGTGAAACGAGAACAAAGCAAAGATCAAAAGTACTCATTTTTGGTCCTTCTTCCTTGTGTATTTGCAGGCTCAGAATCACGAGCTCTTCTGGAACTTTTTGCTCTTCCTCGACCAAATTCTTCAGGTTTCCTGTTTGTGGTCTCAAAATCACGAGCTCTTCTGGAACTTTTCGCTCTTCCTCAGCCACTTCTTTGACATGTATGCACTTAAATATTAGTCTTGAGAAGACATCCTTACGAAAGGATTATATTAAGAAATTTGTTTAAAATAAATCATCCTTATGGAAGGATCAAAATAAAAATAAAATTGAATTTTAAGAGAAATATCCTTATGAAAGGATAAAATTAGAGATTTAAGAAAATCATCCTTATGGAAGGATAAAATTGAGAAATTTAGTTTTAAGAAAAACATCCTTATGAAAGGATCAGATTAAGAAATCTAAGTTTTAAGAAAAACATCCTTATGAAATGATCAAATTAAGTAATTTGAGTTTTGAGAAAAACACCCTTATGGAAGGATAAAATCAGGAAATCCAAGTTTAATAAAAATGATATCTCGCTTTGAGACTACCAAAAGGAGAAAACATCCTTATGAAAGGATCAAATTAAGAAATTCAGTTTTAAGTAAAACATCCTTAATAAAGGATTAAATTAAGAATCTAGTTTTAAGAAAAATATCCTTATGAAAGGATAAAATTGAGAAATTTAGTTTTAAGAAAAACATCCTTATGAAAGGATCAGATTAAGAAATCTAAGTTTTAAGAAAAAAACATCCTTATGAAAGGATAAAATTAAGAAATCCAGTTTTAAGGAAAACATCATTAGGAAATGATCAAATTAAGAAATTGATTTTAAGGAAAACATCTTTATGGAAGGATAAAAAAATGGGAAATCTGAGTTTAAATAAAAATGGTATATCGCTTTGAGACTACCAGAAAGAGAAATTATCCTTATGAAAGGATCAAATTAAGAAATTAATTTTAAGAAAAACATCCTTAAGAAATGATTAAATTAAGAAACTGGTTTTAAGAAAACTATCCTTATGAAAGGATAAAATTGAGAAATTAATTTTAAGAAAAATATCTTTTAAAATGATGCCCTGGTTCTATCCGTCTTGACATCAAAAGAAATCCATCAAAGGTGATGGCTCAAGAATTCAAAATCTTGATTTGAAATCGTGAGATAATCTCTCTTTTTTCTTCTTTTTCTTTTTTCTTTTTTTCCTTTTTTCTTTCTTATTCTTTCTCATTTTTCCTTCTTTTTCTTTCTTTTCTTTTTTCTTTCTTTCGACACTCGAGTGCGTGTCTTCTTAACATGTGCAAAGGTGCACGAAGTCCTATGATAAAGATGATGCATGAGCATATTTTATGATGCAAAGGTGCAAAATTTTCTTTTTCTTCTTTCTTTTCTTCGGGGTAGGTAGGCTTCATCTTGTGACTACAATCATTCCTCGTCCTTATGCCCCGATAAAATTTGCCTTTTAAAACTTTATTGTCCCTTCTCTGTTTGAACCTTCCAGCCAAGTGACCTCAGTCGATATCAACTCTTCGCTTAAGAAAAATCCTTTGACTTTTTCTTTAGTCAAATCCTCTAATCTCTGTGTCACTTCTGGTCTCTTCTAATTTGAACTCCCATACGCATGAGATCTTTGCTATTTTATGGGCAATGTTGCCCCACTCGCCTTGGATTCATGTGAGCAAAATATCTCGATTTTTCACGGACAATGATGCCCCACTCAATTTTGATTCAACTCATCATCATTTTTTGACCCTACATACGGAGTCTTCATCTATCTTATCATTAGGGCTGGCAAAATACCCCAATGCCCTGAACTCATCCTTAATCTTCTTGCAACACCTCGGCGAGAACTAACTCTTGGTCCCTATAATAAAAGGTTAGTATTTTGGAAATAACTCAGAAATTTAGGAAAAATGCCAAGCATCTTTAAAAATTGATGTTTAGACGAAATGGTAAAGAGGAAAATACCAAACATTTTTGAAAAATGAATATTTGGAGTAAATGATAAGTATTAAACAAATTGAAATTCGAAAACTGTCAAACATTTTTGAAAAACTAATGTTTGGAATAAATAATAAAGATTAAAAGAATGAACAAAAAAATTAAATTAATGTTTGATCCTAAAATAACAAATGCACTAGAAAATTTGTCTATTTAGAAAATTTTGCCTATCTTGGCGATATAAGCATGTGTATGGTCTCCCCTAGTCCATTTAGGCTTTCGAAATGCACGTTTCCCATACCTAATTTCTAACCTATTCAAGGCGGCTCTCTTGATCTCACCACTCACCATGCCCCTCATCCTTTCCTCATTTGGGTGTCAACCAGGCACTTTAAGGTTTGACATTCCCTGAAGAAAGGTTAACCCTTATAGGCGGGATGTAATCTGAAAACAAACTTATCAAACTTAGATATCCACATATGATCTGAATGGTCTTTGTAAGCTTATAATGTAAGCTATGGTTCATGGTTATGAAAGAAATGATATATAGGCCCAAAATGAGTGTTTAAGGGTGATGAAACCAATGATCATTTCTTCTGGTTAAAATATCTTCTATACGTTTTTTGACTAGAATGTGCTCAAATAAAAAACTTCTTTGATTTATTTCTTGGATCGCTCTAGACTGCCTATTTTTGGGTTTTCACCCTAGAGTTCATTTCTTTCTTTGTAGCTTTGGAATCTGTATCTTGCATCTTGAATGAATGTTGATGCGTTTCTTATTCACATGTAATCGAATCTTCTCTTGTTATCATTTATTGCACTTTCTGATGGTGCTTTTAATCTTCATTGTTTCAAACTTCTTGTTGGCACACTTTCAATTTGGTTTAGCCTGTCCTTTTGAGCAAAAATTTCTTTTACTGGCTTATTCTGATATTTCTCTTGGTCTTCGTGTTTAGGACATTGATTCTCATTTCTTGAGCTTATTCATGGAGCGCCATCTTTGTAATACGGTCAAAACTTGGCGATTTGAACAAAATCCTCTTCTTCTTTGCCCCAGTGTGAGGGTGATCCTTGGTTTGGGTTCAAATGAAAAGAAACGTACATGCTCAAAGGGGGACAACAAATGGATATTTTCTATTATTTGCGAATGGGACTGAAGGAATGCCATTCATCATCCCATACATGGATATCAAAATAGTCTTTAGAGGGTAGAAGTTTAGTGTCAACACTCGATTCAAGGATCTTAAACAACAAGCGCCTGAGAAGAAATTTTCCTAAAATGAGAACTGCCCATTATCTACACACTTATTTTGTTCCTCTATTGGCCTAAATGGACTAGCAGATACTTGCATTCGCAATGACCTAATAATAGAAAAATGGTACGTACATGTGTATGCTTTTTCATAAATATGTGTATATGCGTATGAAAAAAAACTATCCTATAGCAATGAACAAAGAATGCAAATATGCTTTTTGAATAAATAAAAATTTTATTACGATAAAAATAACTTCATTCTGAAAAAATATGACTTATCTTAAATATTTCTTTTGCATTTTCCCCAAATGCACGGGGATCAACGGATTTGAATTGCCTTTACCGGTAGCCGTTTGCTCCGGGCTAGTTGTATCATTCCCCTGGGTACAATCAGTTTATACCAACTATGACATTGGATTTTTCCAAAGGATTTATTTTCCTTTGACCATTCGAAAATGGATTTTTGGTGAAAATTTAATTTACAGCTTTGTTTATAGATCTCTTTTGCATTTTTTCTAAATGCACAGGGATCAACGGTTTTGAGTTGCCTTTACCGGTAGCCGTTTGCTCTGGGCTAGTTGTACTATTCCCCTGAGTACAATCAGTTTATACCAATTATGAAATTGGATTTTTCCAAAGGATTTATTTTCCTTTGACCATTCGTAAAAATGGAATTCGATGGATACTTGAATTATCCATTATCTTAAATTTTACCGTGTTTAACCACATGCCAATATTTCTGTCGGACTTGTTAAACTCTATTGATCTCTTTCCAGTTTTGTGAGCATGAAAACTCACAATCAACTTTAAAAAAAAATCTTTTTTCTTCTTTCATCCTTAAGAAATGATAGAATTAAGGAATTCTCCTATTTTCAGAAAAAACAATCCTTAAAAAGATAGAATTGAGAAAAAAACTTCTTAAGAACTATGAAAAACGTTCTTAAGACTGGTAGGATTAAAATATCTTTAAGAAATTTTTTAGAGAAGAAAAAAAGAAGAAAAAAAACGATCCTTGAGAAAGGACAGGATTGAAAAATTTTGTTTTTGAGAAAATCAATTGAGAAATTCTTCTTCCCCTTTTTTTTGAGAAAAAGAAAAAATCTTAAGGGAGGAAAGAATTGAGAAATCCATTTTTTAACAATATCCTTATGAAAATATTTAATTGAGAAATATTTCCTTTGAAAAATGTCCTTATGAAATGACTAAATTAAAGGCTCATATTAAAAGATGTCCTTGTGAAAAGATCAAAAAAGAAGGTCTTATTATTATTTTTGAAATAATGTCCTTATGAAAGGACTGAACAAGTGTATTTGTGAAATGATTGAAAAAACTTTGCTAAAAATTATTTATTCTCGTGGGAGGATGAAAAAAACTCAAAAATGTCCTTGTGAAGGGACTGGATCTAAGAACTTGTTAAAACAAATTGAAATGTTCATTTTTTAACCACCCTTATGAAAGGGCTGGATTTAGAAATTTGGTTGAAAGAATATAAAAGTTCATTCTTAAAAAATGTCCGTAAAAGGATTTATCTTTTCTTAAAATTAATTTGTGAAAGAATTTTTTTGGTATGTGATTTTATGCAAATGAGATGCATGCACGTGCTTCCGAGGTGATGCAATGTACGAAATGTAAAAATCATAACAATAATCAACAAATGCAAGAATGAATGCATATAAAGGCGTTGATTCCGCTGGTAATCACCCTTTCGAATGACTTTCATAGGAATTAAATGGTCCAGATTCTGGAGCCAAAAAAGAAGACTTCTACAGATATGCCCCTCTACATATTTTTGGGTCGCACTCAAGGAAATGAAAGTCTCGGTTAAAATCGATAGTACCGGGTTCACCTTCCGCTTCATGCATTCAAACAGATCCAAGATGGCTGCGTCGATGTTTCCAAGAACCCTCGAGAAAATGATCAATCCCTATATCCCTAAAGAGAACATGTCCACCTTCATCGCCTCATTCGGGTGTGCGGGTATGATGTCTCAGATACACTCCCATGCACAGGCTAGGCTATCTCCTCGACTCTGAATCAGGCCGTTGACCCAATCGTCACTCATCCCGGCAAAGGTTTCGAGCTTCAATGGATAATTCTAGTTCCTTGGCGGCTTCGTATAGATCCAATCTTTTGAACATTTTTCTTGTTGAGCAAAGTTGTGTACTCTTCTACCGTGGGTATCATGTCATGTCAGTTGAAAGTGAAGCAGCAAAAAGTAAGGTTCTAGAACTGAAAAAATGGCTCGATGCAAAGGCTGATTCCCGAACATACATTAAATGTGCTATGTCGCCATAAGTATCAGAATATAGGTCTTGTAGTCGTCAATCCCATCCTTCCCAGATCTCTTTAAGCTCACATAGGTCATTATGTTGTAGGCTCTTGTATGTATATCCTAGCATTATGCGCTCACTCGGCAAACTGTTACCTTGAGCCCACTTGTTGACTTATGACCAATGTCTGACGGTTGAGTTGATATCATCCTTCTTGAGATACCTTTTATCCATGATGAAAGATTTATGATCGGGCAAACCACTTGAACCAACACATTTATATCATGCAATGCTAATGCAACAAAAGTATGTGTAAAGTAAAAATAAAATAAAACAAAAAAATGAGTTAGTACCGGATAAAAAATAATAAATACATAAATAAAAGGTAAATTTAAATAAAGCAAACAAACAAAATAACCTTATATATCCGGTCTAAACACTTAGGTTATCCGCATGGCTCTAAAGGGGTGGGCTTTCTATATTCTCTATATGCAGTTTTGGTGCTACGAGGTACCCGAATTGTCCTTGATGTCCCCAACTAAGAGTAGTAAGGCCCCCGATCATCACCCATTATAGGCTCCTTTCAACCGTGTTCAATTCAGATGGGACCCATTCGCTTATGACCCTACGAAGGAACGATATCCTCACGAAAGAATAAGGTACTCGAGCCCCAAAGGTACTTGCTAGGCCCATACGGAGGAACGATATCCTCACGAAAGCATTAGCGTTTTCCCCCCACTTAAAAGGACGAGTTTATATGCCAAATTTTAAATACGTTAAAATAAACGCACAATTATAACCGAATGTTACTTTAATAGTCACTTTAATCCGAAACTTCCGATATTAGCAAAGCGGTAATTATTTTAAAAAGCTTGACTCTTATTTTGTTTTTGAAAACAAAAACTTGTGTCCCAAGGAGTCGCCATCTGTAGCGATGTCCCTCTTTTATGTGCTGAAAAAATGAAACGGGTTTTAAGGTATTTGGAGGTCCTTCGGGGATTTAAAAATATATTCCGCGGGATTTTAGAAAAACCGCATTTTATTAAAAAATGGAGTCACCACCGGCCACTAAGGTAGGCTAGACACCGTAAAACCAGAGATTTGAAAACTGTTGGGTCAGGAGTCGGTTACGGATAGGGAAGGATTAGCACCCCCACACCGCCCAAAATTGGTACTTTAATAATTACCGCTTTATTAATATTAGACTTTCCGGATTAAAGTGACGATTAATTTAAAAATTGGTTATAAGTGCGAGTAGATTTTAAAGGCCCCGTTATTTGAGAATAAACTAATAAACCACCATCACTGCGATTGATACTGGCCACGTTTACGCTCGAATAAAAGGGCACCGCATTGACAATAATATATCTGAAATGCAACTTAAAACATGGCAAATATAAATAAATACAATGCGATAAAAATATAAATAAATACTAACATAATAAAATACTAATCTAACATAAATAAAACACTAATCTGAAACATACATACATAAATATTAATCTAACACATAAATAAAAACAAATCTAATATAAATAAAATACTAATCTAAAACATTCATAAATATTAATCTAACACATAAATAAAAACAAATCTAACATAAATAAAATATTAATCTAAAACATAAATAAACATACAAACTAAAAAATAAGAATACAATTTTAAATTAACTAATACTTCATTAAATTATAAAAATTACAACACAAATGAAAAGGGAGGAAAATATACCTAACTAGGAGCTTGAATGACGAACCCCGACTGAACCCCACCGAGATCTACCACGACTTATCAAAAAATTAACTAGATCGGACCTAAAATAGGACCCCGATTGAACCGGTTAGGACCAAGGGTACTGCCCCCGGTCCTTGGCTACCTGAGAGCATAGCTCCCTTATTGGGGCTTGCCTTCACCAGATCTCCACTGCCTCAAATGCCTCCCCATTTCATGGCTTTATATAGGCATTGAAGGGGGCTTAAGGGTGACGTGGGCAAATGTGCTCCACGTACATTTGCATTCTTTTCCTTTTTTTTACACTTTTTCATTATTATTATTTTTTTATTTTTGATTTGATTTTTTTATTAATATTAATTTTATATTACTAATATTAAAATAATACTAATAATATTACAGCCCGGACAAAAATGAGTGATGATAGAGGTTAACTGGGAATACATTGCCTATTACAAATGTTGTTGAAAATGTTTTTGCAGGTTGTCTTGGATTCCTTGTTGAGCCTACGCCCCAACTTTTATGTTTAAACACGGTAATGAATTTGATTTTAAACGAGAAATGAATTATTCAGTAGTTACTTCTGAGCTTAGTAAGCATTATATGGGTTATCGATGGTATAAGAAAGATAGTTTCCGATCTTGAGTTGACTTGGTCCTCAATCAAAAATTGTTAAAAGTGGTCTTCGAACTTGAGTGACGTTGTCCTTGTTCGTAAGTTTATATGTGGCGTTGGTCTACTGTTTTGAATATAAAAAGTGGTTATTACCATCGACATTAATGATATGGATTTTTGAAGTTTGATAAGTAAGTGAAGTAATATGAATGGAAGAGAGTTCACTGTAAGGCGTCATATGCTTTATCGTAATATCGATATTCATAATGTATGCTCGAGTTGTGCTTGAGAAAGCTTTGGTTGATATTCTAATGAGGATTTTGGAGTGTATAAGTTGATAAAGGTATGATGTACGCTACATGCAAAAAAGTTTATGTTTAGGATCGAAACCTGAGCAGTGATGTTGATTGTTAAGGAGAATTTGATAATATCCCTAACATCATTTCTATGGGGATGGTCAAGGTATGAAATATGCATAGGGCATTAGATTGATTTTCATCTTTGGAAATCAGAGTACGTAACGGAAGTTTGGAATATGTATTTTGATTATGAAAAGGTTGAGTAATCTGTCTTTTGTTTCCTATTGCGTTGTCTAGAGGATTTGGGCTTCATTTGGTTATGCTTATCAACTGGAAATGGCTATGCTTTGGATAATTGCGACAAGAATTCCATTTTGAGGATCTTTGTTTTGGAGTGCTCTTGGTAAGACCTTAATTGTTAAGCGAATTGTGTCGAATATGTTCATGAGAGAATTTAGGGTTTTGACGCTATTTTTGAAGATGATCGGGTGTTGGAACACCGAGAGATGGTTAACTTTGAACGTTATGAAGTTTTGAAGATTAAAGTTGATTTCTTAGTAAAGATTGATATGGTATGAACCGAATTATGGTTGATGTGATTTTGTTTAATGAGGCTAAAAGGATGTCGAGATTTATGTTGTGAAGTTGTCCTGGCTTATGTGAATAAATCTATGGTTTAAGGATATTTGGGTTTAGAATGTCTATGTTGCTCGAGAATTATTTTTTGGAATGATTTCGAGGGAGTTTTTGTGTTGTCTTGTGATTGTAAAATTAATTTTGGTGTTGAGACGTACCTTGGTACGACTTCTGAATCCTTTTTGTATCGTGTTAACAGTCGTTAAGGAAATGTATGAGTTGAGAACGTAGTTGGGGTAATGGTTGGTTTGTGGATATGTCTGACCGAAAGTTCTATTTCCTGAAGCATCAACGTGGTTATTAACAACAATGGTGTTTAAGAGCATTTGGTTGGTATAGGTTTTCTATTTTGCTATGTAGATGGTGAATGCAATAGTAGCATTCAGGGTTGCAATGAGTTGAGTATTCTGTGAATACCTGGTTTCGTGAGTAGTACGAGTAGTGGTATTCTTATGTACAATGGTACCAAGAATGATCTTGATCGACAACCAAGGGTTGTTTGGTAGGCTTTTGTGGTGGGGTGAGAGTTTCTTCCTTATATAAGCGTACACAGTTGATGCAAGCGTACACAGTTGATACAAATATAGTAGATATCAATCCCACGAGGATGATTGTTCGGATGTCTACCAATGTTAATGCAATAAGAGAATAAAATAAGATAAATTTTAGTAAAGTTGAAAATAAAGGTAGAAGAATTGTGATAATGATAAGATGAGATCCTCAAAATAATTCTTCAATAGAAAACTAAATGCTACCACAAGGTGTAAAAAATATATGAATGTCGATACAATGAAGAGCAATGGAGATCTTACATAATTCATTTCTACTTCTAATCAAAGACTTATATAAGCTTATTTAACTCACCTTCAACTGATGGCTAATAAAGTAAATACAAGAACAAGTGAGTCACTTCTATTGTACTCTCATGCAACTTCCGTTGTCATGAACTATCACTGCATCTTCCAATGACAGTGACTGCAATAAACACTTTCGTGCATAAAAATATTCAAACCCAAAGATTAAACAATAGAAGCAAGCAGAATAAAATAACATTCAATCTAAAAATGAAGTGTACTTCCATATAAACTTGAAATAAAAATTATTCACCAACATTGAAAATAGAAATGCAAAAGACAAGTGGGGATTACTATTCCTAGCGGCTCTCGACTCGATTTCAC
The DNA here is from genome assembly GCA_019671005.1 of Hibiscus mutabilis. Classification (NCBI taxonomy): domain Eukaryota; kingdom Viridiplantae; phylum Streptophyta; class Magnoliopsida; order Malvales; family Malvaceae; genus Hibiscus; species Hibiscus mutabilis. The sequence goes on from CM033732.1 coordinate 19,335,764, forward strand.
ATTTCCTCCTTATGTTGCAGTTAAAACTTCTCATCAGAAGTTGATCTGCATCTATTTCAAGCTGGTTCACCCAAGGAAGAGCATAGGCTGCCATAGCCAAGAAGGAAAAAGCTCCCAAAATGAATGAAAAAGATGATAAGATATGAGCCTCTTCTTTATGGTAAGAATATATGTATATATATCCTTATCACTTTTCAATTGGGTGTTTACAAGTGTCCTTCATAGATTGTCTGATAAAATTTCATATAGGGCAGTTGTACTAATGGACAGCTCATAATTCTTTGATCTTAACTTGACAGCTATCAATGCGACGATAATGACTGTTTCACTGCGCCAACATTATCTTCAGACAAAAGTTGTTGTAACTAACTGCCAGCTTATTGTCCTTTGATCTTATCTTCTTGCCAGCGCCATTTGATCTTATCTTTTTTGACATCTATCAATGCAACAACAGTTCTAGACACAATCTAGACAATGCTTATGGAGTGAAATCAGTATTGTAGCAATATCCCAATGCGTCGACAATCCTGGCTGCAATTCTAGAAGAACTCGTCCAACGACATTAGCAGCAAAATGTGATAAATTCGAGGATAATTCAAGAAAGAGCTATCGAGTTAAGAAAATACAAATACAAAGATAAAAATACTAAAATGTATGCAAAGGTTAACTAAATGAGGACAAGTTAATGTGAAAACACATGCTCTTTAGAGTACCAGCACTCCCCCCAAACTTATGTTTTTGCTTATCCTTAAGCAAAATAAAAAACAACAAGGTTAGGCACAAAATAATGAACATTCTAGCTACTTGAATCATCTCAAATATCAATCAATCAATTATATCTACATGATAGAAGATTGCATCGACAACTCAGGAATATGAATGAATAAACTTGCAATTTCATCAATGCTTGGTATCATGCCTCACATCACATATTCTTTCTACCTAAACAATATTTATTTAATTATATTATATAAGCATATAACTTTTTTTCTCTTTTTTTTTCTTTATTTTCTTTTCTTTGTTTTTTTATATAAGCAGCAAGGGATATTATTGCATGAATGCACCATGAATTCTTGAGAAGTAAGATGTTATGCAACGAACCCCTAGGGATTACTTTATTGCTTCGACAAACACTCATGCAGCGACAGCCTTTGGCCGGATTCATTTTTCTAACACATTCATTGGAGTGTTCCCCCTTAAGCTGCTTTCGTATTACACCCACATTAGACTAACCTTTATTTACACATAATATGATCTATAAACATTGTTGACTTTGCTAACATTTGGCAAAAGATTAAGAATTCAATGTAAATATGCAAGAAATAATACCAATGGTAAGTCTATTACGAGCAAGTATACACGGTCAGCAAGTAATAAATCAGTGAGCTGAGTATTGTATCCACATGGATTGACCAAGAATTTAAGTGTTCAATGGTTTACTTGTTAAAGGGATCAAGAATGTTGAAATTGATTTGGATTTTTGATTTAGAAAATAACTAAGATAATGCAGTAAAAGAAAAATAGTTCGGCAAATAAAAGTATTCAAATGGATGATGAGTGTTGGCAAGGGATGCTTGGCTTTTACGCTAGTTACTACAATTATTAATAATGTCCTACCTTAGATTTATTGCCGAGCAGATTTCAAGAATAGTATTACCTCTATTGATGGCAACACCCTAAGTTAACCACGATAAAACCCCTATATGTCTATAGTGTAGCTTTTTATAAATTAACTTGATTAAGTTTTAATCTATACTTTTAAGGGGTAGATTCACTTCCGAAGTAAGATCATCTACTTGAACATCTTCTGTCGAAGTTTCTCTCCTTAGTACCTGACAACTGATCATTACCCATTAAGTCTGCTAAGATATTAAGGCATAATAAGCATACAATGCCAATTGTCGTATGGCAAAGAATTTAAGGAAATGAAGTGCTAGAAGGATAGAAAATAATGCCAAGGCATTCAAATTATTGAAAACCGAAAATAAACTGAGTGTAAACATCCCCAACCAACTGTAAAAGCTTAGTTCATGTTGAGGGATCCATCCACAAAATATTGTATCTCAACATCACCATTCAAATAAAAATTAAACTAAGAGAATAGACAAAGAACGAGGTTCGTCGATGCAACCCTTCAAATGCTCTAGAGTTCTCGGTTTAAGATAGTCGAACCATGTTTCCTCTAGCTTCCTCTTTCACCACAATGCCCTTTTTCTTATCTGATATACTTCTTTTATATAGGCACTCACGAAAACCATATATTGGGTTTGATTTTGAAAGTTTGTTATGCACCAAGATAGGCACGTTATCTTCTTATCTTCTTTTTAAATTTAAATTTGGGCTGATCTGGTTCTAACTAAGGCTAACGCCATCGTCCTTCATTCTTTTGCCAACCGAGCTTGGCAATCCTTATCCTCCTTTTGCCAATGTAACCTGGCATTTCTCTTCTGGTCATCTTGCTTTCTCTACCATCTGCTCTTGTCCTTCTCCTGCCAAAGTTGTCCTACTTATCCTTCTCCTACCAAAGTTGTCCTGCTCTTAAACTGCCTACCATAGCCAGGAAATACACCTTTACTCTAGCAAAAGAAATGTTCCTCAACTCTTTAATGCAAATGCATGATTTTACTAACTAAATGCACAAATATGTACTTAAAGTCAAGCAAAAGCATGGCAATATATACATGAAAAGTAGTACTTTTGAGGAGTTAACACCCCCTCAAACCTAGCTCATTTCATGTCCTCAAGTAATGCAACTAAAATTTAGAAAAACAGAAAATAGAGCAAATTACCTTGGTAAAACTTTCCTAATTAACAACGCGCGCTAGCAAGCAGAATATGGTTCTAGTTCTGTCCTCAGATATCCAGAGCAGTAATGCCAACATATCAACAAATTCAAGTGCAACAAGATAACGATAGCCTAGGGTCATGAAGTGTTCATGAAGTGCATACAATTCACATCAAGTATCCTTTAACTCCCTTAGCAAATCTTTACTATTCAAACTCAGAATTACACATATTTTTTATTTATTTGCCAAGGGTTTCTCTTTGCTGGCATTAAATTAGAGTTAGCATCATGACGTTGTTTGGCGTGAGAAATAAGAGGGAACATACCACGAATCCCCAAGTTAATCCAGACTACACCACTAAGCTAACCCATTACACTCATACCCTAAAGTTTTGTTGGCATGAGAACTAAGAGGGAGCAAACAACAAAGCCCCAAGTTACTTATTGTCTTTAAGGTAGATGAGTGTTATAAATTTTTTTCTTGCCTTTGGCAAAACATTATTGCCTTATTCTTACTTTTTACCTTGGCATTATTTTTTTCTTTTTTATTCTGAGTTTAGCTTCAAGAATCCTAAGTTTGTCTTGGGAACTAGAAGCATATCACATGTTTAAGTGAAACTAAAGTTTTCTAAGCTAGAGATCAATTACCAAGCAATCTGGCATTACTAATCTGCTGGCTCATGCTACCTAAAGATTCTAATTCCATCTTCGGATAGTGCATACTAGTGCAAATTCTAACTATACTAGAAAACGTGTTGGAAAAATTATCAGGTTAAAGCATGCAGTGGAAAAAATTAGCGAATTGGTATGCATGTTTATACCTAATCTACATGGCAATAATCAAATGCAAACAAAAACATAAAATGAATGTCATGGCAATAAATGCAAGGCAACACACACCCCTAAACCTAAGGTGAGCATTGTCCTCAATGCTTGAGAACACATATATACAAATGCAATGCATGCTAAAAATGAAAAACATGAATGCAAGGAGCTAAGGGGATGAGGACTCCCCTGAGGGATCATTTTAGCGAGTGGAGCAAGTCTTTCTTTTAGTCGTGGCATTATCTGCATATACTTCATCATCAGACACAACATCCACATGTTGGGTCTCGTACTTGGCAAAATTTTCATGGGCAGGTGACACTCGTACAGTGGCATCAGATTGCTAGGCTGGACTATGATCAGGCTGAGGGTTGACTAGCATTCCTTCTATTGCACAGAGCTCAGTTGGGAACTCAGGATATCGTGGCAAAGGATTGGCAGACATTGCTTCAAGAGCTATCCTTAGGACATGGTCTTTGGCCCTAATATATTGCTAGGTTTAGCTCCTCAACCTTTTGAAATTTTTGGAGGAGAAGTTCTTAACGTTGATAGATCTGGGAGAGTAATGCCACAACATCACTTGGCAATTGAGTAGTTGATTCAACCTTGGGTGTCTTGGCATCAGAACTCGGCATAGTCTCTTGGCAAAATTTCCCGTGCAAAGATTCAAAGAAACCTTTCAAAATAGAAAAAATAAAACGAAAAGCTAAAAATTTAAAACCGAGATATCCTAAGTACTGAAAAGAAAATAACTCTCCTAAATTATTTACAAATGACCATACTGGGTTGGCAAAAAGTTACTGATTTTTTGCAAGGAGAATGGTCTCTTTGGCATTATTATGACTTCCTTCCAGTAGTGCTTTAATCTTTGGCCCTTGGTTGGTAGATGGTAGGTTGTGTCAATCTTTTGTTTGAATAACCAACGTAGAAAGCCGAAGGATTGCTTTCCTTTGAGTATTCCAAACTCTCGATTGCACAATGAAAGTGGATGTTTTGCCATGGTGGCTTTGAACAACCACCTTAGAAAACTGAAGCATCTCTTTATTGTAGGTCTCAAGAACCTTTGATCGAACTCGTCAACCCAGTATGCTTAGGCTTTGCCGCTCCTTTCTCCTTTGATGTCGAGACATGTTCATCCTCAAATTTTCCAGAATTACTGTAGTAATCTTCATTAAATCGTCAGTTTCTAGCCGTAATATCTCTGGCATTTTATTGCGGCAAAATTTTTCTGCTTCAACTTGGTTGGTTCTTTGAATTTTTCACCCATCACAACGTCAAAATCCTGCTCTATAGAATCAGCTTCTGTTCCCTGGCAGATCTGGGTTGTCTTCTCATAAAAAATAGACTCCATTAGCTCAATAACTTGGCATTCCTCAGGTTCATCTACACATTTAAGAGCTTTGAAAACGTTAAATGTAACCTTATGGTCATTCATACGTATAGTTAACTCGCCTTTTTTAACATCAATTAATGTCCTACCAGTGGCAAGAAATGGTCTTCCCAATATTATTGGGACATCAATATCAGCATCACATTCTAAAATAATAAAATCAGCAGGGAATATGAATTTATCTACCTTTACCAACACGTCCCCAATCTTATCCTTGGGATGTGCATAAGATTGATCTGCCAATTGAAGTGTTACTGTGGTACGCATTGCTTCTCCAATACCAAGTTTCTTGAAAACTGACATTGGCATCAAATTGATGCTGGCTCCCAAATCACACAGTGCCTTACCCATGAATTAATTGCCAATCGTGCAGGAAATAGTGAAACTCCCAGGACCTTTTAATTTCGGTGGCAATTTGTTGGTTATCATTACACTGCATCCCTTAGTAAGTGCGACAGTCTTGAAATCACCTAGTCTCCTCTTTTTTTGACAAGATGTCCTTCATGAATTTAACGTAGTTGGGCATTTGTTCGAGAGCTTCCACTAATGGTATGTTGATCTACAGTTGTTCAAGAACTTCCAAGAAGCGCTTAAACTGCTGATCTTGCTTGTGTTTCCGGAGCCTTTGTGGAAAAGGTGGTGGTGGGTAAGAAAATGTTGGCTCCACTAGTTTTGTCGAAGTGGTGTTGGCATCAAAATGAGATATGGCATTGTTCGTGCTTGCCTCCCTTTCCTCAGCCTCCTTGGTTTCTACCGTTGGCACTGATCTATCGTCCTGGCAAACAATGAGTTGTTTGGCAGGTGTTACATTCTCAACTTGTTTGCCACTTTGGAGAGTGACAACTTTGCTCTGTTTTTGCCGAGCATCCTCTATATCACTTGGCTGAGGGAGTTCTGGCATTAAGTGCACGAGCAATGCCAATCTGAGTCTCGTTCTCCATTACTTTTTAAAAGTACTTTTGGGGTCAAAAACATTGTAGAACATGTAGTTTTCAAATTAAAAGTATTTTTTTCAGCTTGGTTTGAAAAGTTCATTTCAAAAACTGAAATTTCAAACTTTTTAAAATTTCCAAAAGCATTTTTGAGTATAATTACTCATATATCATCGTTTACATCATTAATTTTTTTTATATATTTTCAAAGATAATGTCTAAAATAGACATTTTATATACTTAAAAACACTTTTTGACAACAATATCAAGTACTCATATTTTAAACCAAATAATACATAAGTACTTTTCAAAAACACTTTTTTACTGTACTTTTCAAAAACATTTTTCTACGACACTTTTAAAACATTACTGAACTAACAATAAAAATAATTTTAATAATAAAAATACTGGTATTTTGATAAAATAACAAAATCCTGATAATTTCCACGTCTCACTCTCGAAGTTGGGTTGTAGTCGGCGAAAAACAAACTAGGACAAATTGTGGTTGGGTTTAACAATGGTAATTCTAGAGGTGTGTGGTTCAGCCTGGCCGTTGATATCGAATGTCGGGTACATGGCAGAATCTAAGCCCAATACTTTCGAGGGTTTCGAATGCTACCCCAAATTTTTGAAAATTCTGAGAAACCCCCAAGATATTTAAAAATTGTAGATTAACCCTAGAACTTTTAAGAACGACGAATTTACTCCAAGAGGTTTACAAATCGATAAATCTAGTCCATAATTTTCAACAATTTTAGATTTGGTCCCCATAATTAGATCAGTGTAGTCCAAATTTCAAAATTAAACTGATTAATCTGAATTAAAGCAAGAAAAATTCTAACTCTATTTTTATATGTGACAAGTTGGTTCGGTTACGGTTTTGGAAAAAAAATCGGCATCGAATTAAATAGTAAAATTACATTTTAAAATATTTAAATCCAAACCCAACTCATCGCCAAACTCAGACTAAACCAATCCCGAAAATATTACCCAAGTCCAAATATAATTTATACCCGATATAAAATAAGTATACACAATTAATAATTGGATTGTTATTCCAGACATGTACCGTCAATGGAGTAAAAAAAAACTCCGTAAGTAAATTTAGAATGTGTCTATTTTTTTTACCAATGGTTCAATTGGTAAATAGTTTGATATCGCTTAAGTAGGTCGAGACTTTGTGTATGCAGAAAATTTATGCTGAAAGACTCACCCACCAAAACTAGATGTACAATGCGGGTCGGTCTGAATTAATTAGGGCAAAGCCCTGTGAAACTGAGAGTATAACCAAATTTTTTTATTTATTTTAAGACATATGGTTACATAATAAACATACACTTGGAAATTTTTATTCTATTAGGTGTGCATAGGATAATTATGCTAGTTGATATTTAAAAAAAAAAGATAACCTAATTGCTTTATATACATTATAATATCCGATTAACAAAAATAAACGCATTATATTACAAGAGAGGGAATTAGAAAGATTCAACAAGCCATGCAAGTTCTTAGTTTGTGGATTCTTGAAATATATATATATATAGGATTAATTTTAGGGTTTAAGGTCTTAGTTTAGGGTGTAGGGTTATATATATATATATAACCTAATTAATTGATATTTTCGCATTGTTGTTATTTTTTTAGACTTGAAGTGAGGTTAATATATTCAAAGTTGGCTTGTTTTACCCAAAATCAGTTGATTTATTGGGACGAGACCAGGGGCGGAGCCAGGATTTAATGTAAGGAGGGGCCAAAATATTAATTTTTAAAAATAAAATGATTTATTAGGAATCTAAACTCAAATTTTAGAAGAAAATGTCTAATTGGTCTAGTTTTCTGAATAGATCTAATTTGTTTAGTATTTAAACTTATAAGGACCATGACCAACTATTAGGTAGTACTATGAGCGACTGCTCAGGGCCCCAACCAGCGTAGGGCTACTAAAAATTAATTATTTTTATTTTCTAAATTTTATTTTTTAATTTATCAAATGAATAAATTAATCTAACACTAAACTTTAATTCTCTTTCTCAAATCTCAAAATTTAATTTTTTTCCAAATTTAATTCTCTTCTTACTCCAACCTAATGATAAAAAATAAATGATACAATATTCTTTAATTTTTTGTATTTATTATTCAAAATCAAACTCTATATTATACCCACAATTCAATTCCTTCAAATTTTCTTAACAAAACAATGAAAATAATGTGTTTGACAAAGTTTAATGTGGTTTATTAATGAATTATTAAATTAATTGTTCAAAGTAATGAGATATATTTTTGCTATATAGGGGTCAATTTTTTAGTTTTCACTCGGAGTCTCGAAAATGTCCTAGACGACTATGATAAAGACCTAAATTATTAGTAGACTAACAAATTTGAGAACATTAACCCATCCTTCTTTGGTTCAGCACTACTTAATTAATATTTAATAGATTATTATATTTTTTAATTTAAATACATACTTTTGCAGGGCTAAAATATTATTGGACCAAAACTTATCTAATGTATAAAATTTTTAACAGGGCAAGAGCTCCTTTGAGCCTAACATAGCTCTGCCACTGGATGAGACACTAGTTTCACCCTTTGGCCATTTATGGGAGACCAATCTTATTATGAATGAAATAAATTAAATTGAGATAATCTTCATAATAGGTCTATGTAACATTCGATCTCAATTAATTAGCCAATAAATCACGTTTTGATGGTTAAAAAATTGGATTTGTTTTGCCTACTATAATCTTTTATTAGGCGAGTAGTTTGTCATCATCTTATGAAATGCAGGCATCCGAAGTAGTTGTTTGGAGCATCAGCACCAATTATCTTCTTTTTTTTTCACGTGCACTTCAGTAAAGCCGCCGGCTGCTATAGTTATTAGAGTAAACTACATAAATAGTCCCTCTACTATAAAACATTTTTTTTCTAAGTTTTCAATGTAGATATTTTTTGCAAGTTTTTATGTTAGGGAAATTCCTAGGAAATTATTAAGCAAATACTTTTTTTGGTTAAAATTGGAAAAATGTTCTTCAAACAATAATCGTTTATTGTTGATGATGCCTAGGGTTAGAGAATTGTAATAGTGGAAGAGGAATAAGTATGATGAAGTATGTGGTTGATGAAGATGGGGCTAAATTATAATAAAACAAGTTCAGGGGTAACTTTTTTTTATCATACCAATTTGATTAATTGACATGTCATTAAACTTTTAACGATAATGGATCAATTTATAACTTTTTTTAATTGGATAACCATTTTATAATTTTTTATAGTAAAAGGTCAACAAATATACTCTATAATCGAAGAATATTTGTATAGTTTACACTAATTAATAATAATATAAAAGACAACAACACTATGGAAGTCGTTACAAAAAATCAAACTTGTACAGGTTGCTGAGTCACATGACAATTCATGAAACCCTGTCTTTGGATATTGTTTCATAGGTTAGGATTGATTTTTGACCATTTTTTAGGTTATCAATTGTTTCATAGGTTAGGTTTGATTTTTGACAATTCAAGAGCCAATTTAACCAAATTTACTAAATTCAGATACCATTTGTCGTTTAAGCTTAAATAATAAAGGATGCATTCCTAGTTTTAAAAAATTCTCAAAACTCGTACATATATACAAGATTATAGTTAACGTAATATAAATAAGAGCCTATATAAAATAAAATGTGAGGACTTATTTTAGAAAACTCATATTTCTGATTTTTTTACTGCAAATAAACCAATTTATTTGTTTATTTTAGTATAGATAAACCTTGGAGTACATCATCCCACAAGCAAGTTGTTGAATTCTTACAAGCCAAAAAGATATATATCCAAGTTTCTCAGATTATTTAATTAATTGAATAATGTGACAAGTAGATATATTAGGGCTGATTACTCGGATTATTGTTAGTATAAAAAATTCTGAAAACAACCTTTTAATTGTGGATATGTTTTTTTTATATGTTTATAAATTTAAAATATAATTACATGAGACACGTTTTATTAGTTAAAAGTTGATTATTAAAAATATTTTGTATTATTATATCAAATAGTATATATATATATTGAAACCAAATACTAATTTATATATTAACTTCATATAAATAAAGCTCCTCGGATATTCCTATATCCTAAATAAAATTCTCCAATCTATTCAACATGTGCAACTAAGATTCAATGCTACAGTAAAGCCCACAGTTAAGACTTTTATATTGACTGGTCAATGGTTTGAGTTGGGATTTTTTTATACTTATTTTAAATCTGGTATGAATTTAGAATTTTTATTTAAATTTTAATCAATATAATCTCTCTCCATCTATGAATCAAAAGATCATTACCGTTTATAAATATTCGAACTCATATTTTTCTGTATGCTATAACAACTAAATTTTTTTGATAAGGACAACTAAAATTTTAAAACATAGAAGATCATTTTATTTCGTATTTGAATAAGTTTTTGTTTTTAAATAGAAAATTGATTTAGGTTAAGATTTTATTTAACTTAAAAGTTATCGATATATTTATGGACGAGTTATCATGTTAAAAACTTATTTTTTTAACAATTTATATATTTTTTTGACTTTATAAGAGTTTATTTTAAAATAATAAAATATAAGGATTTAATTATTAATATAAAGACAATAACACTTATGAAACTGGTCGCAATAACATAAATGTGATATTAGATGGATTATGTGGTATCTGCAAGTTGGTCTCACGCGAGAAGGAAGGTATGTTTAATTGCATTTTAAATTATTGATAGTTTTTAAATTATTGTAATTATTTTTGTCTTTTTTAAAATATTGCAATAATATTTTTTGCCCCTCCCATAATTTTTGATTTTATTATTTTTTAGGACTTTATTAGTTTTTAAATTAATGAAATTAAGTCTTGACTCTCAATTTTTTTAATTTAATTACTTTTAAGTCCTTTCAATTTTAAAATTACTAAAATAAAATATTAACTGCTTTATTTTTTTTTAGTTTAATTACTTTTTAAGGTCAATTTTTTTCAAAGTTAAACAATTTGCCCCCTTCATGAGTGAATTCTGACTCTGTCCCTGGCCTCATGATATTTATGGTTAGACTTCTTCATTAGAGGGGATGCCCTTAGGGCAAGTAAAATTCCATTATATTAAAAGTAAATTAATTTTACGTTTATTTAATTTTGTTTTTGGTAGTTAAGTCAAATTGAATTTGTATAATTTAAATATAAAAAATTGATTAACACATTAATAAAAATATCTATTAACCAATAGAGATTGATCCAAGTGGTAAACAACTTGGTATCTCTTAAGCAGATCTCGAGTTCGATGTCTTGTGTATACAGAAAATTCTCGCTAGGAGACTCACTCACCAAAGCTAGGTGTGCAATGCAGGTTGGTACGAATTAGTAAGGGCAAAGTCCTGTAACTGAGAGCGCAACCAAAAAAGCATCTATTAAATTTTTGTATGTTTTAGAAATTATCAAATTGGTTGCATTAAAATATTACAAAAATAATTTAAAATGATCTCCGATTTTTAAAAAAATAAAATTATAAAATATTACAAAAAATATGAAATTTGTAAATTAAAAATAAAATTCAATATAGATAAAACCCAAAGAAATTCTAAATTGTCAATATTATTAGGAATTTAGTTCTCATACTTTTATATTTAGGAATTTTGCCTAATTGCTAATATTGTTTTTTTAATAGAAAGCATTTATTTAGTAGCCATTTAACAAAAAATGACGTTGTAAATGCACCTGAACTCAATATAAAAACCTTAACAGAGTAAACAATTGAATCCAACAAGTGGACCAAATGAAAAAGAGAATGATGTTTATCTTTGGAGATCTGAGTTCAATTCACTTTATCTGCAAGGTGTGTATGCATTGTCAAAGGGTTAAAAATTTGTAGGAACAGATACTACCTTGTAATCACCTTTACATTATTCAAAAAATAGAGTAAACAATTGAAATTTAATTAATAAATCCAAAATATAGAGGACTATATTCATATAAATAAAAGTAAAGAATTCCAAATGTAATAAGGATACAAAAATTTAGAATATAAAATAAGCAAAACATGCAATCAAAAACTATGACATATCTTTAAATTTTTCAACCTTCTCAATCTACTATCTATTTCATTCTTCCTCTATTTTAAAATTTCTTTTTCTGTTAGTTGGTTCATAACATTTGGTGCTTTCATTGAGTTTTACACAAACAATGGTGAACCATACATAATCCATCAAATCGTTGCAAGATACAACCACCTGGCACGATCAGGTTTTGACCTTGCTTCAATCTCATGTTGAGGACCAAAAGCAATGGAATACATCCACCCATCGTACTCTTCAAGATTTGGCGCTCCAGTTGCAGGCAATTTCCGATAGTTGGGAGTCTCGGCAACCACATCCTGTGAAGGAGACAGATTGAGAGATATAACACTTAACCTTTATTTACCGGGAAAGATCCTAAGAAGTGAATAGCCTCTGCACATGACTTCTTTGAGTTTCACAGCACCGAAGATCATCACCGCGTCACTATGGCATCCTTCCGAATGGATGGCACGACAAAATGATTTTGTTGGATGTAACGCCATCGATAATTAACGGGCTGAGATCATTTGGTTAGAGTGATTCGGAAATGTTTTGTAGTGATGGAGATTAAGTCACCGTAGGGTCAGCTCTCTAAGCTTCTCCAAACCACTATTGTGGAGGAATATCAAACGCGTTACGATGATTTAGCAATGCGTACTACCAACCTTTCCGAGGAGTTTCTCACCCAATGTTTTTTCTCTGGGCTCTTGACCGGCTCTTTTTAGTCGTATACCCAAGTACAAGCTGTTGTCAAGTAATAATTATTGGGAGTCCGAGGTCGAATCCACAGGAAAGTTTTGTTTAGAAATTACAAGATAAAAATAAAATAAAAAAAATCCGCAAAGAGAACAATTGTTAGAAAATAAACAATAATATAAATAAAAAAGCTGAGGTTTTGAGAATCCACTCTTGGTATTATATTAAGATTAATTCTTATTCATCTTATTACTCAATTGAAGTCCTTATGATGAAATGAGATCCAATCGGAAGGTCCTGTAATAAAAGTCCAAAGTCCAAAATCCATTGTCTAATGTCTAATGTCCATAATCAAAGACCAAAGTCCAAAGTGCAATAAACAATGTCCAAAAATTGCAAAGGTATAGCATATGGTGTTATATGGATTGGTGAAATCAAAATTAATAAACAAGTCCAAGTGTTCATTATGTCAATTTGTTTTGTCTACAATAAATCAAGTTAATTATAAGAAGTATTTATTGTGCCAAATTACTTGTCTATAATGAAACAAGGTTCTTAATTTACTAACATGAATATTAACCAGCTGAATTTTAACATCGTATACTAATTTAACATGTTTTAGTATACGTTGAAAATTTCAAACTAACCTTTAGTATATACCAAGAGCTTCATCCTTTCACCTCAGCAACTTGACTTAGAACGACATCATAACTTTAAAGAAAATATAATTTGGTTTACAAAAACCAAACATAAGCAAGAAAAATTTAAAGATGAAAGAAAAATATAAAGATGAAAGAAAGAAAAGTGATATTAAATTTTTAACAACAAGGTTACAACCAAGCTTTCAAGATGATTTACAAGGTAAAACTAAAGCCTATTTATAGAAAATTTGTGATGCTAGATGACAAAGGATGGTGGTTGGAAATTCAACCACTTGAAAGAAAAAATCTTTCAATTATTTGATAATATTTAAATATTCACAAGTGGTTGTCATATTGTCCCACTTGTATGACTCCGGTTTTCAGCATTTTGTCATCATTTCCAGAAATGATTTGGATTTCCAACCACTTTGAAAATATAGTAGACTTAATTATATTCAAAACAGTATCTTACGGGCCAATTTTCGAGTTCTGGAGCTCAAGTTATGGCCAAAACCGTGCAACATATTGAGTGTAGAATTTTTGTACGAGTCTATTGAGTCTATTTTCTCAATTTCAGCAGTTGTCCAATTCCTTTCACCTTGGATCATCTTTGGATTCAACTTCATTTGTTTCATAATTGCAATCACCAAATTCAACATATCTAAGCCTGCAATTAACACAAAAATACAATTTATTAAAAAAAACTGAAAAATATAAGAAAAGTACTAAAACCGCAACATATTTAAAATACAAACCACAAAATATGAAATAATTAAAAACCTAAAAATTTCAATAAAACGCTTAATAAACAATGCAAATGTTCGTACTAATGACACCAAAATGAGACTATATTAAGGACTCATCAGCTCCGATAGGATATAAAAATTGAAGTCTTGGGCAACAACTCTAATTCCATGTTAGAAGTGTTAGCTTTGGAACGCTTTTATGAAGCAAAGATTAATGATGCATGCGGACTAGTGGGATGTTTTTTAGGACCGAAACTACTACAATTGTTACCCACACCTCCCATAATTCATGTTGGGCCTAAAACACAACCTGAACAACCACCACCCATCGATATTCAGCCAATCCATGGTAATCCTGTACAACCTCGAAGGCTTTCTGCCGCTAAAACTCAAGCACGATGCGAGAAGGGTCTTCGTTACTACTGTGATGCAAAGTTTATCTTGGGTCATAAATGTAAGGATCCACAAATTTTTTTGGATGATGAACTAGAAGAGAATCATCTGAATCCGATAGTGACGACGACTACGAATCCAAATTCCATTATTGTTAGTGACAGTGATGGCGTGAAGGAAAAATCTTTGGTTCCCTTCAACGCTCTCACCGGTTGTTTTACTCCTAACACCATTCGGGTTGTTGGGGGCGATTCAGGGACGAGAAGTTAGTATTTTGATCGACGAAAACAATACACACAATTTTGTCTAGTTTGGAGTGGCAAAAAATTTAGGTTTAACGGTAACGACAACATCAAATTTAGAGTTTGTTAGGGTATTGTGACAAGCTTCACAATGAGGGATGCGTGAAAGACCGCAAGCTGCGAGTTTAGGGAACATATTTTGATGTGTTTCCCCTGGAAGGAACTAAAATGGTTTTGGGTGTTGCTTGGATGGCCACTCTAGGAATGATCACCATGGACTTTGGTAAGCTCCATTTTTAGTTTCACCTAGAGGAACACGAACAAAATTGGCAAGGTGAGACAAGAAATGGTCCTCATCCGGTACAATTTCACTCACTACGACGTATGGTTGACACAAAGGCTATGGCTGCGTGTTATTGTTTGCACCTTGAGACTGCATCTAAGACTGATTTTCAAGTAGCGTTAGAGGACATGGAATCCTTTTTGGACGAGTTTGCATATGTTTTTGTGGCTACCTAAGGCTTACCTCCGGTTCGAGCAAATGATTACACCATTCACCTATAATCAATAACAACATTAGTGAATGCCAAGCCACATCGATATCCTTATTTCTATAAAGAGGAAGTGGAACGCCAAGTATAACATATGTTTGGTGACCATCACAGCTTTGTTTCTGTTTCGTGTTTGCTGGGGGTCTTGGATAGTTGAATCTCCTTTTGAGTTATTGGCTGAAATAATCAAAATTGTGTAGTGGATCGTCGGCCTTTGGGAATATGCGTTCAAGGTAGTTGTTGATTATGAGGATTTCATATGTTTTGTATTTTGACAACTTGATAACTCTCGATTATATATATTTCCACACCATCTTTGCCTTTGATTGTGCCTCTTTTGTATATATTTTTGCCTTTCTCATGCATTTAGGGTAGTTTGTATTTTTATCTTTTTTGTCGATACTTGGCATATTAATGTCAAGACAATGTCGCCTAGCTCGTGTGTTACTGCCTGTAGAAATCTTTAGGATAAAAGAGATGCCTTTATTATATAAGAGCCAAGCACAAATGTTCATAAGAGAGCAAGGAGCCACGCGAAACCACAAATATAACATGGACTTCACAGGTGCCCCTCTACAGCTAATATAAGATACATGCGAAGCATGGACAAACCAGGACCACAATGGTGGTTGAGGCCGCAGTCTTCCTACTGCATCGAGAAAAATCTTAAGAATGAGGTACTAGACAATATCTGAAGCCACAGACTGTCCGCTGCATAAAGACAAAAGGACTTGTTAGGACGAACCACAAGAGAGAGCTTACACTTGTTATATTCTCATTGGTGTGTTGATTCTCCCTCCCCGCCTATATAAAGAAGCTCACAACTTACAAAGAAATGAGGTCTGTTTTAGAGAGTTTTGTCCTATAGAATTTTCTCGAGAAAAAGACACTTGCCATAGAAGTTTAAAGAGCTCGGAGGTCCTTGTGTTAAAGGAAGCAACAGGGTGGCTGACCAGCCCCCTGAATTGACGAGTTGTAGTAGCGACCGCTTGGAATGCTAGTTTGAGTTCATGTGCCCGTAACTAGATATGTTTTTTTTATCGTAGATCCTGCGTGATCAAAGAACTATAGTATTTTTTTGAACTATTATTTCTTCTTATCTTTGTAAATCTTAACTATGTTCTTAATATAGTTACCCTTGGTTTGATGCTTTTACTAGTGGCTTTAATTTTATACTACTTCATATATATGCGCATGTATGTGTTGTAGAATGCATTTAACATTTCAATAGTAGAGAATGTAAAATGGTTAAGCACCATGAGTAACGAAAGTTACCGCCTGACCTAATTCAAGTGACACAATGGGGCTTAGCCATGGAAGGGTGTACCGACACCTGAATGACTGATGTATCGACATGCTAGGTTGAGTGACACATTGGGATGCTAGCATGGGTGCATTTCATATGAGGTCTCGAAAGAGAAATTTCCTTCAACTATGTTGTACCATAGTAAAATGATGAACAACCATACAAGTGCTATATTAAGTTCAAAAATTAATATGATCACAACTCGTTGGTTGCAACTGGAAGTACCATGACCCCTCTCTTCAGTTTCCCTTGAAAATTATCTTTATAATTCTCACCTGCATTCCTGAGCACCATAATCTTTAATTGATATTAAACAACTATAAACCGCCTCAATCCTCGTAGGATTCGATAATCTGACACACACCTTATGTGTGTCTACTTTATTACTTGTGTCGACAGTGTATACTTGCACTTATATTGTGGTGGAAAATCGACACCATCGCAAGGAACACCACAATTTTCCAGTGGCCCTTCCTACAATGGACCACAGAGATTTTCTTTGGTACAAAGAGAAAGAATCCGATTTAACCGGTGCAACGTTTATCTTTTCTTTTTAAATATACCGTTTTCTTTTTTGTTGTCTTTGGATGTTTTAAAACCTTTGATAGGCGATGTTCTTGTTTTACTTTTGTTTATCAAAATGTTATATGATTGATGCATAAAAAAATTAAAAATAGTTTTTTAAATGAATTATAGTTTTCTCAAAATAGAGTAGTTATCTATATTTATATATGAAATATTTTAAGGAGTGGTTTAAATGATTTATGTAAAGATGTTATATATAAAAAAGAAAGATAAAAGTATTTTTGCAATAATAATTTTTATTAAAAAAGATTTATTTTTTTAATTTTTACTCAGGGGAGAGGGAATGAGAATTTTGCTGATAATGAGTATTAAACTGACAACCTAAAATAGAGAGTAGGATATTAACCAAGAGTTTTTAACCATCTACTCTAAAGGTTGTTGACAAATATTTTTACTATGAAATTGATATTCAGTTAACTTGTGATGTTAATTTTCTAAAAAATATATATTAATATATGTGTATGTTATATATTAATTACATTATAATCTTATTATTATAATGACTAAGTAGTATAGACATTTTTTTATTTAGGACTTGAACCCTGCTTCTCTCTAATTATTAAAAAAAATAATGGTCGGTCCAATACATCATAGACGATGAAATTTCCATTTCAATACCGACAACTCGAGCAAAAGAAAATACAGCCCTTAACAATTAATGATTTAAGAAAAGCCACTCAGACAAGACTTGCGGACTTGGTTTTCTCACAAGCAAGTTGTCGATTGATTACAAATTATTTCCAAAAAAATTACACGTTTCTCATATTTATTTCATAATTTTTTGAATAGAATTTATTTCATAATTTTGATAAACAGAATTAAATCATATACCATAATGATTTAGAAAAAATATCAAGAATATAATTATCAATTAGACGTGTAATGTAATAATAAAAAACATCATTTTAATTATGATTTAACATTAATAAAAAAATCGAAAACGTGTTGTTAATTTAAAGAAGATGCATATAGGAAAAATATAGGTGAAATGGTAGGGGGTGGGATGGATAGGGTTGAAGACTTTGTTATATGACCAAACCTAAAAAATTGAAAAAGAAGAAGGAATTCACAAACCAAGGACAATCTTAGCGTCATGCAATTCCAGCGAAATGAAAAGGACATCATAGGGTGATAATGCATGAACTGAATTTGTCAAGAGAAACAGCTATGTAATTAATTAATTATTTTATAGGCAAAACTAATGATATGTATGTATCTGTATCTATATAAAGATGTGAGTTTGTATGAAGGAAATTGAAATTAAGAGACTCTCCATCGACATCCATGGCTGCCAACTTCGCTCCAACTGGTTCATTTCTTTCTTTCTTTCTTTCTTTCTTTCTTTCTTTTTCCAAGTAAATGCTTTTACTCTTCCCTTAATTTGGGATACTGACACTACTGGTTAATTGCTATATCTGATAGTCCTATATGAAAGAGCTCCAATGCATTATCATTTTTATTCTTTGTCCTCTTATTATTAAAATTCCAATCCACATGAATATATAAGGTTAGGATCCACTTACATAGTCACAATGTTTTACATATTTTTTTGGATTGTTAGATTAACTGATTTTAATTAATGAGATTAAAGACTTTTAAACTAAGGACAATATACTTCTTTTTCCTGTAAAAATCTTCTCATTTTCTACTTTTAATCCATGAAAAAAAGATTATCCAAAACTTTGCTGAACGAAAAAAAAACATGTGTTATGATCCACGACTACTGGATCAGTGTAAACTACTGACGGAGATTAAAACATTTATTTTTTCTCAAAAATAAACTTTTAGTCTCAACCATTAATTTACACTCGTTTAATAACCTTAAATTAATGTAAAACTAAAGAGTTTTAGGTATTAATAAGAAGATCTTGCGTCTGTATATATGGAGAAGGTCATCCTTTATGTTCATGCCTTGAGATGTGAAATAGGATTTAAAACGTTAGACTCGTTAAAAAATACGAGTCAGACTTACGTTTTAATGTTCAAGGTCCGAGTTAGATCTATATTTACATTTTATAGCATGTTAACTTTTCATATATATTATAACATATGAAAATAAAACTTATAATATTATATATAATATATAGATCTATTAAGTTATTTATATTTATAAATTTAATAAATAAAAGAGTAAATCTATTTTTTTAAAAATAAAAGAAATATTACAAATGAGTCTAAATAATCGTTTACATAATACCAAAATATGCTCATAATGTTTGGTTGAATAGTTATTTTAGCCCATATTCTTTTTTGAAGTAATTTAGCTCTCAACGTTTTATTTTGGGTCAAAATGACCCCTCTACGGATGAAAATTGTTAGTCAACTAACGATAAATGACTTGAAATAAAGTGACAAACCTACATAACAATGCACGCTGCGATAGGTTGAGGGTCATTTCAAGTTGTTTATCGTCAGTTGACTAACAATTTTTATCTGCAGAAGGGTTATTTTGACCCAAAATAAAACGTTGAGAGTTAAATTGCTTAAAAAAAGAATATGAGCCAAAATAATTATTCAGTCAAACATTAAGGGATATTTTGACATTACGCCTTATAAAAATGAACATACTGTGATAAAATTTGAAACTCATGATGTTGGTATTATATGCACAATTCTAGTCTAGTTCGGGTAAAGGTCTAATAAATAATTAGAGTAGTGAATTAATGCAGGTGCGCAGGTTGGTGTTTGCTATGGGATGCTAGGCAACAATCTCCCAAATGCACAGGAAGTCATTGATCTTTATAGGTCAAACAACATCAGGCGAATGAGACTCTACGATCCTAATTCACAAGCATTACAAGCCCTCAGAGGCTCAAACATTGAAGTCATGGTAGGCGTTCCCAATTCTGAACTTCCCAACCTCGCTAACCCTTCCGGAGCTCAATCCTGGGTTCAACGAAACATCCTACCATACTGGCCCAGCGTCCGAATTCGATACATCGCTGTTGGGAATGAAGTCAGGCCCGTTAACGACGCAACATCTTGGTTAGCTCAATACGTTTTGCCTGCCTTAGTAAACGTATTCAACGCAGTTCGATCAGCTGGTTTGGAGAGCCAAATCAAGGTCTCGATCGCCATCGATATGTCCTTGATCGATGTCTCGTACCCTCCGTCGGCTGGCGCATTCCGTGGGGACATTAGGTGGTATTTGGACCCCATTATCGGCCACTTAGCATGGGCCAGAACACCATTGCTTGCCAATATATACACTTATTTCAGCTATTCAGACAATCCAAGGGATATCTCACTTCCATATGCTATTTTTACTTCCCCCTCACCCGTTGTATGGGATCAAGGACGTGGGTACCAAAACCTCTTCGATGCAATGTTGGATTCGTTATATTCGGCTCTCGAGAACGCCGGGCAAGGCGGCCTTGAAGTTGTGGTATCAGAAAGTGGATGGCCATCGGCTGGTGGGTTTGGGACATCGGTCGATAATGCAGCCACTTATCTATCCAACTTAATCAGACATGTGGGAGGAGGTACCCCGAAGAGGCCAGGAAGAGCAATAGAGACTTATTTGTTTGCTATGTTTGATGAAAACCAAAAGTCCGGGCCTGAGATTGAGAGACACTTTGGGTTATTTTCACCAAACAAGCAGCCAAAATATCAACTCCGTTTTGGTGGATGAAGAGCGAGTATAATGCAACATTTTCTCTCAAGACTGATATGTAAAAACTTCAAAGCCTGGGAGTTGGGATTTTGGTTTTTATTATCGTGTGCGTTTTCATTTTAAATAAGAGAAATTTCACGGTGTTTAATTTCATTATCAAATATTACAAAATCTTTCTAGATTCAAGTTTCAAATCCTGATTGTACCATGCTCTTCTTTCATTGCAAAAAAAAAAAAAAAATTCTTAAATAAGAGAAATCTCATGCTTTTGGTTTTTACTAATGACGTAGTTTAACTTTTCTGAAAAATAAGGATAGTTGATGAAGAAGAAGATAAACATGGGATAAATTAATCTTATAGTTGAGATTGATTGAGGATTAATGGTGAAGACTTTGAATTAGAAACTAGAGATACATATTAGTGTGGGACATTCATTCTGAAATTTCCCCAAAAATTGTTTTTTTTTTGACAATAACCCCATTCATTCATCATAAAAAAGAAGATACAAAATGTTCACAACCCCCAAAAGGCAATCACAAAGAACCAAAAGCATGGATGAGCAAAACATGCCACAGGCAGCAAAAGAAGTCAGGCACCGAGGCCGCAAGGCTCTACATCCGAATCAAAAGATAAAAAAGAGAAAACATAAAAAAGCACAGCAGGCCAGATTTCTTTCGATCTCAAACACGATTATTGAAAGAACTCTATCCGCTTGTCATCAATAGTTTAGTTTGTGAAGTACCACCAGCAACACAAGCTGTATACGCCAAGCACAGGGCCAGAACAGGATAACCATGATTCCCAAACAACGGAGACGAGCACAGAAGGGTATCAAAGCCCGAACCAAGAGACAGTGATCACACGCTTTTCGAATCACAGAGGTGAACCACTGTATGATCACTGGAGAAGGAAACACAATCCACCCCACCCTTTCAACCTTCCCATTTACAAAGGTTGTATAAACCAAGGCAATCATATTCGATGCAGATAATTTTCCGAGAAGTCATCCCCAACTCGAAACTTGGTTCCACAAAAGAGAGATCATAAACAAAAGTCAAAGATGGATCCACCCGTGCATCTTCTCTTTTCCATATAATGAGCTTTGAACCTTCCAAAGCTGGACAAAATTCCAAATCAATAACACAGATAAACTCATCAATATATTTTTCTTTATCAACTGCAAAAACGAGAAAGCTTCCAAACCTCTTATTAAAATCTAAACGAGCATAAAGCAATTCGAGCCTCAAGCCAAAAATCACTGTGCATAAATTTTCAACATGGTACGATATGGGATAAACTCATCCTACATTCTTTTTTTGAATTATTGGATGGGCGAAAACATCCCACACTCTTATCAATTGCTACTGCCTTAGTTTCCTTTTTCTTTTCTTTGTCCTCACTTTACGGAAGGAATGGGTTTGATTTTTTTTTAATGAAATAGGCCCAAGCCTTAAATTAAGAAATAGATTGTTCTACAATACGAGGGATCGGCAATGTCCTGCTCAATTAAAACACTAACACAAAAAGGAACCGAATAAAAAAGAAACTAGATAAACGTTCTACATTACGAAAGAATGAGTTTGATTTTAAATTTACTTTCTGCTATTTTTAGATCTCTTTAGTATTTCATTTCAAAAAGAAGTTGTGGCATATACATATATTATAAATTTACAAATTTAAAATATAATTAAGTTAGACACATATTATTATTTAAAAACTAATTATTAAAAATATTTTTTCTTTCTGTTTCAAATTGTAGTTTATATATTAATTCATATAAATAAAGTTCCTCAGATATTCCTTTATCCTAAATAAAATTCTCTAGTCTTTTCGACATGTGCAAATAAGCTTCAATGCTACACTAAAGCCATCAGTTTAGACTTTTCTATTGAATGGTCAATGGTCCATGGTTTGAGTTGGGATTTTTTATTTTATTTTTAAATCTGGTATGAATTACATATTTCTTATCAAAATTTTAATGAATAGCCATTTATTCACGGAATCACATTTTTCTATATATTATAACTACTAAAATATTAAAACTTCTTAAACGAGTGAATATCCTTTGATTTGTATTGATATTTGAAGTTTTTGTTTCTAAATAGAAAACTATTTAGGTTAAGATTTTTTTCGATGATACTAAGTAATCAAACTGAGCCTAGGTCGGCATGATCCCGTTGTAGAAGCTCTAGAACCTCATTTGGTGGATCGGTGAAAAGAGCTTCGCCCACAGGTAATCCTCGAGTAAGACACGCCAACTTATCCGTAACCGCATTGGCCTCGCGACGAACATGTAGAATCCTGATAACCCAAGGTCGGGACAACAACTCCCAACCCGCGCCACCAGCGCACTACTAGCCAGTTCCATTGATGACCAAGCAAGGATCACTGCAACAGTTTTGTTGTCTGTCTCCATCTTCACTCGACGATAACTGAGCGTCCAAGCATGCCTAAGGGCGTTATGGGCCGCCCATAGTTTCGCCATTAGAACCGAACATGATCCCAAGCTTCAAGAAAAGACAAAAATCCATGTCGCCTGTTCATCCCGAAGCACTCCACCCACAGCCGCCATATGACTCGGACCACCAACTGCTCCATCAGCGTCAACCTTAACCCAACCAAGCGGTGCTCTCTGCCATAAGACCAACTGAGCCGTCGTAACTCTCACAGGAGATACCGAAGTAGAAATGCCACGATTTCATTTTTCAGCAAAACACACATGTTCAGGTCACCCCTTTCAACAAAGCCTTCATTAAAAATAAAACTGCATCTTTACTTCCATAGATTCCAACAGATGACAACAAATAAAATACTCCAATTGCTGGTATGGAAGGAAACAAATCCTCGCTCTCGTAAATTATCCTCAAACCAATCGACAAAAGGGATTTGCAGAAATTCCTGTAGCTTTTCCAGCTTGATTATGTTGGAACAAACACGAGACATAGTAGTGTATTGCCATAAGATATGGTTCAGATCCTCTTCAATATGGGCACAAACCTGACAGCTACAAGAAGAGGTTAGATGCTTGCGTTGTCTCTCCATATTCGTCAGTAATCGATCTTGCACAGCGAGCCAAAGAAATACCCGTATTCTCTGCGGTATCGGCATGTGCCAAATGATGTTCCAAATCCAGTCGATGTTATAGCCTCACTTTAACTTAGAGCTCCATAAACAGACCAGGTGGTGAATTGGCGACTCTCCTCCCAATGCCACCCTAGTTTATCACTGCCAAGCGATGCATGTGGTAAACAGATAGCCTTAATTTTGTGATAGATGACCTCATGATCCAAAGTAGAAAGCCGAGCCAGATTTCACTGCCCAGCTGGTGTCATCAAAGAAGCTACTGGGGTCAGAACAGGCTGCACTAGTTATGGCCATCGAGCAATTAACGGCTCCTCATGGTCAATCTACACATTTGACCAGAAGTCGGTACTAATGCCATTATATATGTTCCAACCAATGCTTTTATGAACTTGCTCCTAAACCAAATCCAAGCCCTTCCAAAGTTGTGAGCAATTTGACGTCGGATACTCAAAGGGATCACGCCTCCCCATCTATATTTTGCCTTAAAAAATGGACCCATAACTTATCCACATTCTCTACAAGTTGAAAACTAGTTTTTATTAGCAACACACAGTTCTGGAGACCCAAGTCCTTGAAACCCAAACCACCTTCTTCCAAGCTCATTTTCATCGAGTCCCATTTCACAAGTGAAATACCTTGTGTACCATTGCCAAGAGAAAGGACCAGTAGAGGAACCAAAAGAAGTAGAGAAGAAAGAAGCGGATGAAAGTGATGCCAAACCACTATCTGATGCCAGACCTCAGTCAGATGCCAACCATCCGTTGGCAAAACTGGTAGAGACAACATTTGCTTACCCACCTCTACCGTTTCCATAAAGACTACAGAAGCACAAGCAGAGTCAGCAATTTAAGCGCTTCTTGGAAGTTGTTAAGTAGTTGCAGATCAACATACCGTTAGTAGAAGCTCTTGAGCAAATGCCCAATTATGTTTAATTCATGAAGGACATTTTATCCAAAAAGAGGAATTGGGTGATTTTGAGACTGTAGCTCTCACTGAGAGATGCAATGCAATGATAATCAATCGCTTGCCACCTAAGCTGAAAGATCCAGGAAGTGAAGTTTTACTATTTCTTATACCATTGGCAACAGATTCATGGGTAAAGCACTGTGTGACCTGGGAGCCAACATCAATTTGATGCCAATGTATGTTTTCAAAAAACTCGGTATCGAAGCAAAGCCTACCACCGTAACACTTCGTTGGAAGTGCCAAAGTTTTGCACATCCTAAGGGTAAGATAGAGGACGTGCTGGTGAAAGTAGATAAATTTATATTTCCAGCTAATTTTATCATTTTAGATTATGAGGCAGACATGAATATCCCAATCATATTGGGCATACCATTCCTTGCTACAGGTAGAGCCTTAATTGATGTTCATAAAGGTGAGTTGACTATGCGCATGAATGACCAACATGTTACGTTTAATGTATTTCAAGCTCTTAAGTGTGAAGATGAACTAGAGGAATGCCAAGTTGATGAGATGATAGAGTCTATTTTTACTATGAACGTGGCAACTATGCCAAGACACGAAAGATGATGCTAGAGAACGGGTTGATAAAATTAAGATGAATAAAGGCACTGAAAAACCAACATTGGAGAATGAAGTTGCTAATTACTCTAGCAAGCCAAGGCTATTGGAGCTGATGGGCAAAGAAATCAAGGCACCTAAACTATCCGTCGAGAAGCCACCAGAGTTGGAACTAAAACCTTTACCGGACCACCTCAAGTATGCTTACTTAGGTAAACACTCACTCTGCCAGTGGTCATTGTTGCAGATCTATTTAATGATTAGGAGGAGATATTGCTGGAAATTTTAAGCAAATATAAGCAAGCTCTGGGATAAACCTTGGCTGATATCCGAGGAATAAGCCCTACTATTTGCATACATAAAATAATCATGGAAGAATTTCATGGCAAAAAAATTGAGGGCTAGAGAAGACTGAACCCAAGCATGAAAGAGGTTGTTAAGAAAGAAATTATCAAGGGGCTAGATGCCAGGATAATCTATCCTATTTCTAACAGCTCGTAGGTCAGCCCGGTGCAATATGTGCCAAAGAAAGGTGGCATGACTGTAGTTCAAAACAACAAGGATGAGTTGATTCCTTTCGAAACTATTACCGGGTGGAAAGTATGCATGGACTATAGGAAGTTGAATAATGCCACCAAGAAAGACCACTTTCCCCTGCCCTTCATCGATCAAATGTTGGATAGACTGGCATATAAGACATATTATTGCTTCCTAAATGCTATTCAGGTATAATCAGATTGCCATCGCTCTAGAGGATCAGGAGAAAATCACATTCACTTGTCCATATGGGACATTCATCTTTAGGAGAATGTCCTTTGGACTGTGTAATGCTCTAGCAACATTCCAACAATATATGATGTCTATTTTCTCTGACATGATTGAGAATAACCTAGAAGTTTTAATGGATGACTTCTCAGTGTTTGGCAAAACATTCAAGGAATGCTTTCAGAGTCTAGAGCTTGTTTTGAAGAGATGTAACATGGTCTTGAACTAGGAAAAATGTCATTTCATGGTGAAGGGAGGCATAGTTCTCAGTTACAGAGTCACCAAGAGAGGCCTAGAAGTAGACAATGCGAAGGTAATCAAACAATTGCCACCACCTACAAGTGTAAAAGGTATCAGAAGTTTTTTAGGACATACAAGTTTTTATCGTCGATTCATTAAAGATTTCTCAAAAATCTCTAAACCTTTATGCTTTCTTTTAGAACAAAATGCCACTTTCGCGTTTGATGATTCTTGTTTAAAAGCATTTCAGAAACTTAAGGACAAATTGATTAATGCCCCCATAATCGTGGCACTAGACTGGAATGAGCCTTTTGAGCTTATGTGTGATGCCAACGATTATGTCGTTAGAGTTATGTTAGGGCAAAGGCATTATAACCCTTTTGACCCAGTCTAGTCACAAGACCGAATTGAGCGAGCTACATTAGGGTTTGTCGAGCCAGAAGAAAAACACTAGAAACGGTCCATTTTTTCCTTTAATCTTATCTATATGCATATTTAAGTCCTAAGGTGATCATGCTAGCTATAGTTAAAGTTACAACTCAATCGGAAGTCAATTCGACATCCAATTGCTCAAATTTGTGTTATAGGGACTAAAACATAATTTCCATTAATTACAAGGACTTCCATGATATTAGAGTTACCGATCCCTAATTAGTCATATTTTATGCCTTCAGGTTAAATCTCAACTCCAAATAACCGTTCAAACTCATTTAATTGCATAATTAAGAAACATGGACCAAAACGCAGAGATTTCAAACATCATAAAGCATCTTAACTGATTTAACGGCAAGCGTACCGGTATAGTTGTCTACCATATCGCAAAGATGCTAAAAGACAAGGTCATACCGATATGGTCCTCAAGCGTATCGGTACGGGCTTGTATAATTCAGAAATCTAAATTCCAGTAGCCAAAGACCGTACCAGTACAGTAACCCGTGTACCAAAACCAACCTTCAATTTTAGCTGTGCGTAGATACGGTTACGAGGCGTATCGGTACGCCTAGGCAATTTTACCCAAATTGAGCCGAGATAGTTTCTCGCGTACCGATCCTTGATGACCCATACCAGTACGGACATACCTATAATGACCTCTAGGTCCAACATATGACACTTTTGCCCAATCAAGTACCTTAAAACAACCTCTACTCATCATATAACATCACAAACATCAAATCCTCAAGCATAGCAACATAGTAAGAGATTATATTAAGCATGACATATTCAAACAACCTTTTATGAGCATGGTTTCTACCCAAGCATGCATTTTGTTTCCCAAACCCCTCAAATCAAGTAAAAAAGCATCATACAAGTCCAAAACATCAATCCAAACTTATACAAACAGGGAGTAACCAAAATACATCTCCCAAAAACCAACTTGGTCACATTGCCTCTTATTACTACTTAGTACTTATGAAACCATACTTTGTAATGTATCAACCCTTGGATCTTTCCTTGCTCACTTGGTGTCCGGAATGGCTATTTCTCTGCATTGATGAGAAAAGAGAGCGTAAGTTATAAGCTTAGTGAGGGAATCACAAAAACATTCGTCAATGCATTTAAAATCATTTTAATTCAAATAAAATGTAATTGTTTCATGGCAAACATATCCCCTGCTTCTCAAATCATCTCAAATATGCACATTTAAATCATTTTCAACACATGTATCATGGATTCTATCTCTACCTGAATTTAAGCTTTACATCTCAACATCTCCATAACAAGCTTAAAGAGTACCACATGTATAAGTCACATTATACAAACATAATCCATTTCTCACGATACATTATCTCATATATTGGCTTTCAAGTGACTCAAAACTAGCAACCTTTCATTTCAAAAAACACATCGAATACACGAATTTTCTCAAGTGGTTTTTACGACCACTTTACATACATACCTCAACCGAAGCAACGACACACTTGCCTACCTCAACGGTTCAAACTGGAGTAGTGGAACATTTACCCACATCTACGGTTTAGATGTATAAATTCAACAACGGGAGAAAACATAACATTTACCCACCTCAACTGCTGCGATTCTCATGGTGGAGAATACGACACTCTCACAACCCCTCAACACACATGAGGTGACTTTTTATAGTGCATTTTAAACCCTATGGCTATCCAACTATGTCCGATAACATTTAAACTCAGCCACTTGCCAATATATTCAATAAAACAACATTACCTCATTGTTTTGCATATGCATCAAATCAATCCAACTCAAACGCATTAAACCATGCATTTTAGTATTCTCAAAAATACTTTCATAAACCATATGCCATTCTCATCATATATGATTATTTGCATCACCTTTCATTTCTAAAATATGCATAATACAGTGAGTAATAAAAACCATAAATATGTAGATGAGATTTCATTTTGCAAAATCAAAATCAAGAGAAAGCTCAAAAGATACTTACTTTCGAGCTTAGATAAGTGTTTCAAACTTTATCTAAACTCCCACAACTCCTTTCAAACCTTTTAATAGCAGTAAATCACTTTTCCACTCACCAGCAATCCAATGCTAGCTTGCCGATGCGCAAATTAAGCTTCCGAAGCTTCCACGCCTTCTCCAAAAGC
This sequence comes from Hibiscus mutabilis, assembly GCA_019671005.1. Taxonomy (NCBI): domain Eukaryota; kingdom Viridiplantae; phylum Streptophyta; class Magnoliopsida; order Malvales; family Malvaceae; genus Hibiscus; species Hibiscus mutabilis. The sequence continues at coordinate 19,364,740 of CM033732.1, forward strand.
CAAAGGATTCAATTCCCCTGCTTTACCCAATCAAAAACAGAGGATTAAAACATATCTCTACATCACAAACCTCTAGCAACATGCAATCACAACTTCGCCTCACAAAAACCCATCAAACACCTTTCTAAAACTACCGAAAACATCACCAAACCTTACCTAAACAAAGCCCAAACAAAACCTAAAGATTATAACACCTTAACAACATCATTTAACATCAAAAAACATCTTAATTATGTCCTTATACCTCCAACACCTCTACAGCAACAAGATCACACCAAAAACTAACTATAAACAACCTAGAAAACTAACAATTCACATAGTTTTCGAGATTTCATTAATTAATCAATTATTTCAACGTTAAAACACATCCAAATAGAGATCTAAATCAATTAGATTCAACACCAAAATGATCCAAATCAATTTCCAACAATTTTCCAAGTAAAACTTAATTTAATCATCAAATCCATGTTAAAATCATAATTCCTTAACATAAATTAATAACAAAGCATCAAGAACTTGGGAATTTCATTAAAGAACTTTAATTAGAGGAGAGAAATGAAAATCACCTCTAATTGCTGATTCTCCCTTAATTGGCAAAGCTTGGTTGAAATCCAAATAGATTTTGCAATAAGAATTGAAGAAATCAATTAGAAAACAAAAAGGAAATCAATAGGATTTGATTCCTGAGAATTTTGGAGTGGAAATATTAGTTTGGTTGCTGATAAATTTGAGAGAAAAATTTGGAAGAAAAGTAGTTACGTAAGAAAGTGATTTTGGCAAACTAAAAATCCTTTTAATAAATCCTATTTTATTTAATTATAAACCACTTAAAAACACCTTGAAAATAGCATAAATTAAGAGAGAAATCTAATGAAAAAGATTGGTCAAATAGCTCCTTAAAGATTTTAATTTTTGACCTTTTACGATTTAGTCACCAAAAACAGTTTTGAAAACTTTCATTTTAGTCACTAGACCAAAATGTCCCAAAATCAGATTTAATTACCTCAAACTGAATTTTTCCTAATTATTTAAAAATATTAATTAAGTAATTTCTAGCATTTTTCCATATTCTTTCCCCAAAATCAATTTTTATAAGATTTAATTCCTGAAACTATTCGAATAGCCTAAACTGATTCTTTCGAACCACCTACCCGATCTGGTCCACATCTAGGTCTATTTAAGGGCGTTACAGGCATGGCAAGATTTTCCATACCATTTACTATGCCAGCCGGGCATTGAATGAAGCCTAACTCAACTACACCACTACCGAGAAGGAGTTTCTCGCAGTTGTATTTGCGTTTGATAAGTTCAGATCTTACTTAGTAGGTAACAAAGTTTTGGTCTATACAAATCACTAGGAATTAAAATTAGGGATGGCAACGGGGCAGGGTGGGTTTTTGGCCGCCTCGAACTCGCCCCGAACTTGAAGATAAGCTACCCGAACCTGCCCCGCCCCGCCCCGACTCGAATGAAAATATTTTTTTTTGTAAATTATAAGCATTTTTTACACTATTTTGTAAATTGTATACTATAAACTAGTGCACATTTAAGGTATAGGCAGATTTCTGTTTTCTAGAAGTTAAATTTACAATAGCAAGAAGCTATGATAGCTTCAGTTAAAATATTGAGTACCACAAGTTAATTAAAAGCAGAAAATATACAGATAAACTGAATTTCAGTATTATTTTTACGGTTACTTTAGCAATTTAATCTAACTTTTAACAAAATATTTTTAAAATAATATACTGTAATATGTAAATATTATAACAGTATAACACAACAAATCAATTTTTTCCTTGGATTCCCTTTACACAAAACAACAAATACCGTGCATTATTGCACTTCTAAAATAGTTTACTGTAAATACAAAACACTTCCAAAATACCATGCACTTTTTTCCTTGGATTTCCTTTACACAAAAGAGCATAATATATAACACAACAAAGTTTTCTTAATACTTAAAATCACAAATCCATAGCGAAACGAGTTCAAACACAAGTCTAAATAAAAATTAACACACAAAAGAGGTCAAGACTTCAAGTTCAAACCCAAGACAATTAAAGTTTAAACTACAATAATCAACATCAACAACCACACAAAAAAATCCATTGTCATTAAACACCAGCTTTAATTTCTTCCATCTTCATTAATCACAAAATTCCTACAAATAAAATTTTTAAATCAATGAATTAAAACAATAATATAATGAAATTAATAAATATGAGTTATTCATTATACATCAATCTCATCATCTTCATGGAATAAGCTTGATCCCTCGTTTTCATCATCTAAAATAACAAAAATGAAATCTAATAAGAAAATAATAGCTAATCATAATAATATAATCAAAGTATTTTTATAGTTTATACCTTCTTCAGCACATAACCAACTTTGGCAACATGTCAAAGCTTATACGGTTGATGGACGAAGTCTATTATGTTGCGCATTCACCAATCTCCCTCCCGTACTAAAACTAGACTCTGAAGCAACCATAGAAACATGTATAGAATATATATCTCTGGAAATAGCTTGCAAAATAGGAAATTGAGGCCCAATTGTCTTCCACCAATTCAAGATATCAAAGTCCGGTGTTTTAGGAATGACATCTTCTTCCAAATAACGATACAGTTGGGATAAGACTTTTGATTTCCTTTTTTCTTCAATGAAATATAATCATCATACTTTTTAAATTTTCCTTTGTCAACCACACCGGTATAAGAAGATGCAGTGCTAAAGAATTGTGTTTCACTCCCCGATGACATTTTTCTTTCATACTCATTGACCAACTCTCGACATAATTGCACGATTTTTTCAACTTCATTCACAACATCAACCCTATAAATATCCTCAAAGTAACACTCCAAGAAGTCGGCTTTGTACCTTAGGTCTAAAAGTGTGGCAACACCCATGATACCGTTTACAGTACTCAAATACTTCTCAAATTTATCCGACATGCGTCTTGTCATACTCGAAATTGTGGCATCACTGTCCTTAATCCATTCATTCAATGCCATCCTGATGGAGCAAATATTCAGAAAATAAAGATTTGCCGTTGAATATTTTGTCCTTGAAAAGTCTTCAGTCATCTCATAAAACAATTTAAACGTCTCACAAATCTTTGCTGCAAAGGTCCAATCATCTTCGGTTGGCAAGTGCTTATACAAAGAATCACAATGTAATTGCACACATCGAAGGAAAACATCTTTGTAAGAAAAATCTGTCCGGAGCATGAAAAAGGTTGAATTCCATCGTGTTTTGACACCAGTGCATAATTTCTTGGTAGTTGAAATGTGCAATTGTCACGCTGCCTCTTCAAACTTTTCACACCTTTTTTGGAGTAGCGCTCCAAAAAAGAACACTATGGCGAATTCTTTCAATTCCATCTCCAAGCACACTGAAGCCATCTTTAACAATTAAATTCAATATGTGCGCACAACAACGCATATGAAAAAAAGCTCCATTAACCGGTAGTGTGTCACTTCCCAATCTATCCACTAACAAATCCACGATACCATCATTCACACTATAATTGTCAACTGTGATCGACATAAGTTTTCTATCAATATTCCAATCTAGAAAACACTTCATTAATCTTGTAACAATAACATCACTAGTCTGTGGAGTTGGCACAAATTCAAACCTTATTATGCGCTTTTGTAAAGTCCATACGTTATCTACGTAATGTGCTATAACAATCATGAATCTTCTGTTTTGGTGATCTGCTGTCCACATATCAGTTGTGATGGCAACTCTTCCTTCGTTAGTCTCTAACTCTGACATTGTTTTCTCTTCCCTATTTTCGTACATACCCAAGATGTCCTTCTTTATTGTATTGCGAGAAGGAATATCAAACATAGTTTGTAAACTATGACATAATTCTCTGAACAAAGCATGATCAATGATTGACAAAGGGTACTCATGTTTGATTATCATCTTTCCAAGAATCCTCCTTAATTCCTTTTGATTGAATGAAGAGGCCTTCAATGTCACTTTTCCATCTGGCTTTTTTTGATTGGCTATTAGCACTTGTTGTCGAATATCCATCTGACCTCATTTTTGGCACCTATAAATGAACATGCAAATGTTTTGTCCCATTCTTCGAATCACCGCCAAGTTTTCTTTTGTAATGATTACATATTGCTTTCCACTCGTTGTTGATCTTTTCTTTTTTAAAATGCTCCCATATGGTAGATTTCAGCTTTGATGGATTATATTCGCTTGACTCATTACTGTCAACTACATCATTAGGTTGACTTAATGAGGGTTGTGTGGTGTCCTCGGTATTTAAGGTTGGAATTTCCTCACTTGGTAATTGAGCATAGGTAAAACTAGGAGTTGTTGATGGATCAGAGTTCTCCCCAAAATTGGAAATTAGTGATTATTTGTACCTATAAAAGTGTTCAAATCAAGCATTAGAAAGCAAACATGATATCAAAAATTTTACCACTATCTAAAGAATTTAATAGAAAGAAGCAATTTTCGAGCAATAAGCATAAGAAAATTTTCCTGCATAAACTATCTTTATGCTGAATCTATTTTCTGCATAAACTGTTTTCTACATAATCTATTTTGTGCATAAACTATTTTCTGCATACACTATGGACTGCCACTACATCTAATTTAAACTATTTTTTTGCATAAATTATTTTTTGCATAAATTGTTTTCTGCATAAACTATGGACTGCCACTGCATCTAATTTAAACTATTTTTCTGCATAATCTGTTTTCTGCATAAACTATTTTCTGCATACACTATGGACTGCCACTACATCTAATTTAAACTGTTTTTCTGCATAAATTATTTTCTGCATAATCTATTTTCTGCATAAACTGCTTTCTACGTAAACTATTTTCTGCATACCCTTATGATACTAGGCTTAATAGCTAACTCAAGCATACATACATTTAACTATGATTTGAAATTTGCAAAACTAACATAACAAGATTGATGTTTCTAACTTAAACTCTTATTACATAAAATCTATAGTGTTTCTAACTTAAACTCTGATTGCAAAACTAACATAACAAGATTGATATTTTTAACTCAAGTATATATTCAAAGTACTCTCATTTTGTGCAATCTATAGTTGTTTCTAACTTAAACTCTCATTACATAAAATTATTTGATGGACCTAATCAAAGCACTGAAACAAACTATCCTTAGAAACGAAGAGCATCTCTCATTTCCTACAACAATACTTGAAAGCTACCTAGTACCATCTAAAAAGATAGAATCAATCATTTTGACATTAATTGGTACCAAGTTTCTAATGAAATTTTAGCGGGAAAATAGACCTAGAATATGAAAAGATTATAACTTTTTAATTGATGTAAGTATAAACACAAGCAAACAAATATTGAGATTTTCAAAATAACTCCATCTTGTTAAATGATGGCTGATGAATGTTGACTGTTGTGTTGAGGGGGAGAACAAATCAGAAAACCAGCCGGAGGAATCAATAAAAATCGGTGACGAGAGAACTGGTCACTGATGCAAGGAGGATCGAGAGTGAGTGAATATTTGGAGGAAGACTGAAAAAGTGAAGCGAAAAAATAAATCTAAAGTATAAAAATCTGAAAAGGAAAAATTAAAATTATAAAATATATTATAGAAGGGATATTTTAGTAATTACATAACCGGGGCGGGGCGGGGCAATTTGACTATAAACCTGAACCCTCCCCAAACTCGATTTCAACTTTATTGATACCCGCCCTGCCCCGACCCCGAAATTCAGGAGTGAAAACCCGATCGAGTCGGGTCACAATGGGTCGGGTACGGGTAATTTTTCCATCCCTAATTAAAATACCTTTTGGCAAAAAAATGCCAAGCCTAGGCTGATTCGATGGACATTTTTTTCTGCAAGAATTTGATCCCGAGATTAGAGAAAAGAAGGGGAGTAAGAACTTGGTAGCTGACCATTTATCACGGTTAGAGCATCACCTGTAGGAAGGGAGAGCCACTACCATTAGAGATGAATTCCCCGATGAATATTTGCTTGCAGTCGATTCTTTGCCATGGTAAGCAATATTTTGCCACCAAATTTGGTGAATAGTGCCAAGAAATATTTTCTATGTGATGCAAGGCAATATTATTGGGATGAGCCATTTTTTTCAAGCAATGTGCTGACCAAGTGATCCGCTGATGTGTGCTAAAGGAGGAGCAACACAACATTTTGCAGTTATACCATGCAACACCGTATGAAGAGACACTTCGCTGGAATGAAGACCACTGTTAAGGTATTACAGTCTGGATTCTTTTGGCCTATGCTATTTAAAGATGCTTATTACTTTGCCAAGGCATGTGATCGATGCCAACGGACGTGTAACATCTCTAGCAGATATCAATTGCCTCTTTAGAATATTATGCAGTAGAGCTGTTTGGCGTATGGGTAATAGACTTTATGGGTACCTTTCCCTTATTATTCGGGAACCTATATATCTTTGTGGCTGTTGACTATGTTTCAAAATGGGTAAAGGCAGTGGCTTTGCCAACAAACGATGCCAAGTTCCTTCATAAGCACATCTTTACTAGATTTAGTGCCCTAAAGCCATCATTCATGATGAAGGTACGCATTTTAAGTGCAATTTAATCTTTAGAGCTCTATATAGGTACAGAATCCAGCAACGTATTACCACAGCTAACCATCCCCAAACGAATGGCCAAGTAGAGATCTCAAATAAAGAAATCAAGAACATTTTAGAAAAACCTGTAAATCTGATTAGGAATGATAGGTCTTTGAGACTAGATGATTCATTGTGGGCCTACAAAATAGCCTTTAAGACTCTGTTGGGAACTTTGCCTTATAGGCCCGTGTTCGAGAAAGTATGCCACTTGCCAGTAGAATTAGAATACAGAGCTTATTAGGCAATCAAAAAGCTCAAGATGGAGTGGAGATGCTTATTGGACATAAAGGAATTAGAGGAATTCAGAATGCAAGCTTATGAGAATACCAGACTCTACAAAGAAAGAACAAAACAATGTCATGACAACAAGATAATGCCAAGGTAATTTGAGGTAGGCAACGTGTCTTGTTCTTTAACTCAAGGCTAAAGTTGTTTCCAGGTAAGCTCAAGTCTAGATGGTCAGGACCCTTTGAAGTTATGAAACCATATGCTCATGGAGTAGTTGATATCAAGGATTTGAAAACGGGAACAATTTTCAAAGTAAACGACCAAAGATTGAAACACTACTTGGAAGGTACTTACAATAGTGCCAAGGAGGTTGTCCTCTTGGCAGAGGTTATGTGAATATCAGCGTCATGGTTTGATTTTTGTATATATTAGGATAGATGTTTTAATTTTTTAGTAATTTTCATTTATTTTATTTCTTTTGTTTTATTTTTCTTTTGCTGCATTGAAAGGTTTTGTTGAGTGGATACAAGAATTTATTGCTAGGCAGGATGCTAAGGAAAAGATTGGCATGGGGCGATAAGAAAATTTGGAGAAGAGTTTCATCTTAATCACCCAAGGGTTCATGAGCTCGGCCGAAGAAAGAGGGAAACTTTCTTTTCTAATTGTTGAATTTTACCCTAGCTGCCCAAGGTGAAAAGTTGAAATTCAAATTTTAACCTTATCCCTTTATCTCTTCCCACTTCGTCTTATCACTTTACCTCTTATCACATCATGATTTATTTTCCCCAAACACGCTAAACTCTTATCACTATCCCTACTCAACCAGCCAAATTAAGAACACCATTTAAAACACTTATCCGTTTTACCCCTTCATCTACTTAAGCCCTAACCAACTCTTAGCTGAGACTTTTTACTCTTTCTTCCATTCTCATAAATCCATGTCTTTGAAGAAACCACTCAAGTTTTCAAGAAAGCTTCATGGCATCGTCTTCAACACCCATCAAAATCTTTTTCAATTAAGAAATGTGCAATGAGTATGGGGGAATTTTGCATCAAGAACCTTCTGCTATGAGAAGGGTTTTGATTTCAAGAAGAAACTCATCTTAGGCTATCCCCCAAAATATATTGAGGTGATAAAGACACATAAGCGTTTGGACATCGTCGTAACAAAGATTTATATCTTTCCCATGTAGTGTGAAGAGTCCCATTATCAAACTGATAGTAGGCTATAATGTTATTCCTCAGGCGCGAGTTCATTTTCGGTGGATTAAAGCACAAGGCAAATTATCTTGCAAGATTATTCCACGATGTAATAAAGCCAGTAGGTAAAACTCTGAACCATGTGTGAGCTCTACCCAACAACGAACAGGGAAACAATTGCATCTGTAAGACATCATCAAGAATGCCTTACTGGCTAAATGAAGCACAAATTAAAAGAAAAGATTGAAGATGCTCTCGAGCGTCTTCATATGGTAACCCTGCATATTGCCTATTGGAGTTGAGCATTTGGAACATAACAGGCTTCAAGTCAAAGTTCCCAGCCTGAATAGGAGGTCTAACAATTCCAGTTGCAAATCATCCAATTGGGGAACAACAACCTCGTAGATAGTTTTGTTCTGGGCTGGTGGTTGCAGTGGTGGGTTTTTAGGGGCATGAGGAATTCCATCATTGTTGTTTGGATTTCTTGCCATTCCATTATTTTCGTGAATTCTTCTAAAAGTTCTCTCGACTTCTGGATCTGGTATGAAAAGTGGTATAATAGCATTTCTGGTCATACAATACCTACACAAAGTAATAAAAAGAAAAGAAAAAAAAAATCAAACTATTAGAAACAACTACGAACTTAAATAAAGAAAGCAAAATTGCAAGCAGAAACACAAGGACATAATAACGTCATCCCCGACAACAATGCCAAAACTTGATCGGTGTGAAAACATCACACTATTAGTGCAAGCTACATTATCGATTCAAGAATAGAAATAGGGAAATCCTATTTGAATATTGATCCCACGAGGATTGTGTATTACGCTTATACTTATGTAACTATAATACAATTCTATAGGAGTGATAGTTGTGGGTGCAATGGTGTTTGCAATAACATGATAAAAAGGTGAATAAATGATTAGTTGTGGTAGCAATAATAGAGTGTAATAAAAGATAGAGAAATATGAGAATAAATCCTGGATCTCTTTAGTTCAGCTCAGAAGAAAGATCAAGTACACATATAGGGAAATAATGGTTCAATCAGTGATGGCGTGGTCATCTTGAGTATTAGCTTCCATTTAATCTTCAACCATTGACTTATGGATGTAGATCGACTTCAACTTTTTTTCCTAAGTCGAGACTATAGCCCTTCGAACAAGTGGACCAATTTTCGTTGCATCCAATCAATTTTCATTATAAAAACTCGTTAATCTGACTCATCGCTGCATCTGTCAATGTCAGTGGTTGGTTTAACACTCTCATGCAAAACATAAATCAGATCCAATAATTAAAGCTTAAGAAAAAGCTAACACAAATATATATTAAACTGAAGAAATAGTTTAATCAAGTTCATAAAGCTCCAAAAAATTAAACCATCGTCAAGATAAGCATAAATACAAAGCAAATCTTAAAAAAACATCAAAATAGAGAAAAGTTTAAGAAGATAACAATATATTTCCTCGATTTAGAACTTGACTCCTCATTTCCTTGGATAGATCTGCCTCACTTCACTTTCGATCTCCAAAAATAAGATTAAGCTGCCATGGAAGGAGGGAGAAAACTTAGAGGTTGAAGATGATATGAAAAATAAGAATAGTGTAACTCTCTTTTCCTCCAAAATAGTCCTTTTGTAGGCCACCCAAGGTAGGACACCTGTAACACCCTTACCGATATTTATTAACTAATACTAGGATAGAGTGTCACATAAGGTTTAACCGTATTTTTATACTAATCAAACTACGTCAAAACATCAATTTTTGAAAATTTTTATTTATCGCATAAGATCAATTACTAATTTTAACCAGTCAAATAGCTTCTATTTTCAGACAGCAACTTGACAGTTTGTAACTACACATTTAATTAAGTAAACTGCCTAAAAACTGCCTAAATTAAAAATGATCTTAATTACTATAAAAATTAAATTTATAACTTTACCTGATTGCCATTACTAGTAATTTCTTTAAACTAGTATAGTCCACATTATAAAGTAACCACTCATCTAGATATTAATATTACAAATCATACATAGACCAGTTAAAGTGAGCTACTGTTATTTTATACATGCCAACTATAGATAAACAAAATACATCAAAGATGTAAATTGCCGATATAACTATTTTCCCTCGGGATGCTGCTGCTGATATTCCTTACTCCTGCCCAGGATTACTACCTACGCATGAAAACATCACACGTTAAGCATATACTTAATGAGGCATTCTAGTTAATTAACATAAATCAACATGCTTGAATTATAGCAATAATAAAATAAACCTGCAATTTGATCACCATTCCTATAGTTCCCTTATGTTAATCACATATTAACATAATAAAAATCCGGATTCATAAATCCTATTAATATCCTTGCCATTATCCGAGAGTTTATCTACTCTTTAATTTATTAACCATTTATTATCAAATAAATTATTACCCAACATAGTTTGAGGACTTGAGTACACGAGTCAAAGCTACACCGAAGTGCTAATAAACTGCACCAAAGTGCTTAGAGACCGAACCGAAGTGCTAAAGAACCACACCTAAGTGTTAATAAACCGTACCGAAGTGCTAAACCGCTAGACTCTATGGCATGCCAACTATACTCTATACCCGAATTACTTATTTGGGCATACTTTCCAATTCCATATTCGATTCATCCATGGCAATAGAATTAAATACTGGGCAGTTCATACCCTAAATATAACATAAACATACATACCTGATATATCTAGTGATCAAATGCATCATAGCTCTACCTTTGACAATTCTCAATATGTCAAATATAAATTCATGATATAATTATCAAACAATTATTAATAAGGCGGACTTTCCAACAAGTCTTCCAATTGATAATCATAAAATTTTCCATGCATAAAAATGCACTCACCTTGACACTTTATTCTTTGTCACTGTTCAACTAGCCTCACTAAGTTCAACTTTGGTCCCGTTCCTTTCCTCGATTGGTAACTCGATCTTGATTTCATTCACAGTCTACAAGTGTATTAAAAATACTATAAGTACATTCCAAATTATATGTTAGTATCTTACTATACACAATATAAGAATAATTTTCCTATAAACACCCTAATATTTTCCAAATATTAGTTTCATGACATAAGTCATTCCATCCCCAAAACTCCGTATTTCTTCCAACCTTTACTCAAAGAATAATTTATAACTCATTCTAATATTTATTCCAGCATAATGCTTTCATAAAAATAAATTTTTAGCTTAGTCCTTAATTTCTTCCAAAATGATGAATTGGTCCTCAATCTTTTCAAAATTTCTGAATTGGTTCCTATGATTTTACAAACTTCCAAAATGACCCAAATTACATTTTAAAGCTTGTAAAATCATAATCTCAACATTTCTAAATTTTTCCATAATTTCCCCTAATTCTTACAAAATGCCGAAATTATCCCTATACTTTTCCAAGTTTCCAAAATAATCCACTTAACACTCAAACATCATTTCCAAGCTTCACAATCATTCCTAACTCAAAATCAATCCAAATTCATTTTTTACTAAAACCCTAACTTTGAACAATTTAGGGTTTAGCTATTTCCATGTAGTTTCATTCATCAAAAAATAACCTTAATTCATTCTAACTCAACATCCCCTTCATCCATCAATTTCCCAAAACTAAGGTTTTAAGTAAGAAAAGCATGAACAAATGGTACCAAGAGATAGAGAATTTCAAGGAGATTAATTCCTTGTTTCATGCTTTCACCCAAAATCCAAAGAAATAAGCTTGAAAAAATAAAAATAAAGTTTGGTCTTACCTTGAAGAAGGGTTTCGGCACTTTGGAGAAATAAGGAGAGAATTCTTGATTTTTCTTTTGATTTAATTTAGGCCATTTGTCCTCTTTAATAATCTTTTTTGAATTAAAAATTCTTTTTATGGAAAAATGACCATCTTGCCCTCAAATCCAAGGTTCCATAGTTTGTCACTTGCCATTTTAATCATCCAATGGCCCAAATTAATCCAAGGAGTTAGTGATTACCAACTTTGCCCTTACCATCTTAAAAAATTACCATCTTGCCATTTTTCATCCAATGGCTAAGATTAAACATGGAAAAGTAACCTTTGATCCAATGGTCCATATTAATTTCCATTAAAACAATACATGGAAATAACCAATTTACCCTTGTCTTATTTTAATAAAATATCTCCTAAAATATCTCACAAAAGATTTCTCATTTATTCGATTAAATATGATTATTCGGATTTTTCCCGAACTTTAAAGCTTTATAGCTCTTAATACAAACTCCGTATCAAAAATCTGGGTAACACGAAAATGCCACTCTTGGGGGTGAACTATTCATTTACGAGACTAACTTACATACTTTTGAAAATTACAACTTAGTCGCTGAACTTCTCAAAATTTATACTTTAGCACCAACCTTTTCAAAATTTTTATTTTGGTCACTAACCAAAATTTTGAGGTATTACAACACCTGTCATGTAGGTTAATTGCAAGACCAGGGCCGTACAGAATTTGTTATGACAAACTGGACAACTAGCATATTCGTTCTTATCCTTCAGCAGAATGGACAATTGGTAGATGCAGTGTTGAATTGGCTGCAATGGTGAAATCCTCCTCTATAGGGACATTAGAAATGTAGCGAGAACAAGGCAAAAATATACAAAACACAAGCCACTGAAACTAAGTTAGAAAAAATTTAGAAATAGACATAAAAATGCAAAAATGGATGTGATAGACACAAATGTAGGGACAATTAAACCTATAAATCAAGGGAAAATACATTCTCTTTAAAGAGCTATCATGGCCTACCTTGATGGGAAGTTTGCTACCATGGATACTAGGTTTGACACCACTGACACTCGCTTGACTTCCATATATGCTATATTGACTACCGTTGAGCATCATGTGGCCTCTATGGATATCATCGTTATCGCTTTTCATTAAGAACAGCGTGGCCATGCTCTTGGAGATATTGATGAGGATAAGGAAGATGAAGACAAGAATGACGATGATGAGGATAACTCTTAGGCTTTGCATATCATATCATAACTATTAGGATTTGAATTTATGCACCTTTGTTTCCTTTGATATTTCTTATGACTCTATACTTTGGTTTATGATTGTTTTTAATTTTGTTGGATATTTTATGTCTTTAATTTTAATTATTTGGATTTATAATATTTATGCTTTTTATTATTTTTGGAGTTATTTTGGATTTTATTACTTTATATTTGTTTTATTTTACCCTAATGATTTTGATTTAACAAAAAAGGGGAGAAGTGGGATATTAATTTTTAAAGGTTTTTCAAAAACAAATTATCTTTTAGCCTTAGAGAAAGGGGAGTGATCTAAAAATTATTTTTGTTTTGTTATATCAAAAAGGGGAGATTGTTAAACCTGTATTTAATTTTGATATAACAAGGACTAATTTGTAAAAAGAAATAAAATTTTAAAGTACTTAATTTACTCACTAAAATGACAGGCATTAAAACTTCAATATTTTCTTAGTCAAACTTTAAATCCCCAAATATTTTCTAAGTGTTTTGGTACTCAAAATTAGCCAATTTGGAAAATGAGTATCGGTACGGCCTATGGCGTATCGGTACAGGTTTTCGTTACAGGAAACCGATATTTGCATAATGGCTAAAGGGTACCGATACGTCCTTTGGCGTATCGGTACACTATTTTGAAACTTGAAACCAAATTCAGCTTGAGTACTGGTACGACCTATTGCATACCGGTACAGTGGTTAAAGATTTTTTAATTCTTTTTATTAAATGATTCGACCGTTGCCTTGTCAATTTCTTGAAACCATAATTTTAAAAGTTTGCTAACGCATACTGATACCCCTATAGGCGTATCGACACAGTATTTTAACCAAATGTTCCAAGGATTCGAGGAAGCAAAATGGGTATTGATACAGTACGTCTGTACCGATACCCCTTGTAAAATTGACACTTCGTACCGATACGCCTACTCGCGTACTGGTACCCCTTTGCTGCAACGGCTCTTTTTTCTTATGGCAAGTATCGATGCAAGCTCCCATGTACCGATACCCAGTGTTGCCAGACAACATTTATTGCGGGAAAAATGTAGCCCATCAGCTATAATCAATATCTTAACTACCCAAACGGCCATAAAGGGGTTAAAATCAAGTCTCTAAAGCTTCTTCAACAACTATTCAACTAGTCTAAAGCATTTAAGCACATATCCAACATCTTTGAGATATATTTTTCAAATCTTGTAGATCCACTTGAGTGTTTTTCATTGTAATCTTTTTATTCAAGTGTGTGGGGTTAGAGTGAACCTTAATTGTGCAAACAAACTACCTTGTGAGATTTCTTAGTTTGCTAAATTTGTATTTCTCTCTTTGAGTGTGTTCTAAAGGCTTTGGGTATAAACCTTAAGGGAGTTTGTAAGGTTATCTCCTTGAGCCTCAAAAGGAAAGCAAATCTAGTGGATTTGAGATATCCTTACTGTGGATAGCTAAGGTAGTGGATGTAAACATTATTGAGAAGGTTGAACCACTTTAAATCTCTTATCTCAATTTTTATTGCTTTTGCAATTAGCTCCACCAAATTTTTATTTGCCAATTCACCCCTCTTGGCAATTTGCATTGATTGTTCATCACAACACTAGGTGCATCCACAACTGAACTGATACACTTGTTTTTTCAGCTTTGCTTTTTCTTTTATGTGCAGTGGAATATTATATGTACATATTTTGTTTTAGTTTTTAATGTGCAACATAATTTTCATTTTTAGCAGAATTTTTATATATAGAATTTTAGGTGGATAAAACGTGGATCAATCTTAGATCAAGGGCAAGTGAAGAATACATTATAGGGGTTACCAGTGTTTTAGTGGCAATTAATTGTAACACTCGATCCTTGCCTTTAACAAATCAACAGAATACAGATGGAAATGATCCGAGCACACAATAGAGAAGGATCCTCAAATTATTTATAGGTTTTATTATGTACGTTATTAAGAAATACAAATATTTGCTTGAACATTTATTGTGCTTGTAATAGACTCGTACATGTTTTAGTGATTATGTATTATATACTTTTTTTATTCGAATATCAAACAATTTTTTCCCTTTAAAAATGAAAAAAATTGTTATAACTTTATCCAACACTAAAATAATATTTATAATTTTAATATTCAAAATAAAAAATGTCAATTAAACATATACCGACGAACATGATACATATACTGACGGAAATTTACATACGATAAAAGTCTGAATCAATTGCGACGAATGCACCGTCAGTTAATACCTCAACCTATATCTACGACTTGCCCGTCGGTAAAGGTCAAGCATATAGCGATGGACGTACCATCATTAAAACCCTTCGTTATATATTTATCATATATATCGATGGAAGACGTCTGACGGAATAGATACACTAATTTGTCATGGTAGACCATTCCTATACCTATAAATTTTTTCGTCGGTTATTTGTTTGCCAGCTAGCATTTTACTGACGGCTACTTGTTTGCATGAATATCGCTTTTTCTCCGTCGGTAAAAGATTTTGGACCATGTACCGACGGATTTTAGGTGCTTTACCGATAATTTTCTATCCGCCGAGATATGTCATTTTTAGTGGTTTCAATATGATTGGTTTTCATCTCTTACTTCTCCGCTTATATAAAGAGCAACCCCCTTTGCAAGGAAAAAATGTTTGTTTGAAGAGAGATTTGAGAGCTCATTTTCTCAGAATAATCCTTCTTCTTACCAAGAAAGTAGCCAAGATCATAGGAGGTTAAGGAGCTCGGAAGTCTTCATACAGAAGGAAGCAACATGACAGTCGAAAGACTGCATGGATCAACAATTACAACAAAATTCGAAGTAAGGCTCGCGTGTCTGTGATGAGTAGAGTTCATGAACCTGAGAGGGACTTGTTTCTTGCTATCGATCTTTCCCGATCTTTGAAAATATGGTGTTTTCTGAACTTATTTATATCTTATGGATTTATAGAACTTAACACTATATTTAATGTAGTTACTTTTTTCTTAATGTTCTTTGTTATTGGCTTGCACTCTACATAAAACTACTATAAAATATATAGTTGCATTTAGCATGCCTTAACTGAATGATAAATGATTTAAGCCCCATGAGTAATGAAAGTTACCTCATAGCTAAGTTAAGGGACACTTGGGTCTTAGCCGAGAATGGTTGTTTCGAGACTTGAATGGATGGATGTACCTATGTCAAGTGACACGTTGGGGCTAGTATGGGTAAATGTAATTTTTGTCTAGAAAAAGCATCACCCATCAACTATGTCGGTATCGTAACAATGCAAACATGAGTACGACTCTAGGTGCATTATATTTTTTTTCATATTTTAGATCACAACTATTGGTTGCTTTCGTATGTATCATGATCCCCTCTTCTATTTAGCCGAGTATCTCTTTAATTTTTCTCATATATTCCTGAAAACCCATAGGACATATTGAACTGTGACAAAGTGCCAAAATTGTCAAAGAAATAATCCTAATCCCTATTAAATATTGAAAGATAGTATATAGAAGAAGGGTTGATCCATAGGAACTAAGGAAATTCCAATATCGCTTCCTTGTTTCAACCTGGATTTAACTGCGAAATAAAAATAGGGGGTTTAGAATAAATAATTAAGTAAAATAAAAGATGAATAAAAGCAGTAAATTGTACACAAAGAATTCAATTGTGATTATTTAGCCTTAGGCTTTGCTAGCCTCAATTTCGATCGATCATCAAAATAATTTTCTCTTTTGGATAGTATGTTGGTTACAGTCAATAGGGACAAACCCCCGCCGCTAACTTTTCTGTTCAGTTAATCAAAATTTCCAAGTCAATCTTCGAAATTTGATCCGTGTTGGTCTAACCACGACTACCGTCGTTAGCACCAAAACAACTTTAAGTTCTGGAAGAGCCTAACTCGAGTTATAGCGTCTCTCTAAGAATCAAACCCGATCTTGATTCTCTTTAACGGACCGCCGCTAAGTTTGTTCATAGGAAGTCGGATTATAACCAACTGATCTGACTAAACACCCTTCAAATCAACGTCAACTTTTGAGTTGAAGATATAATAACTTTTAAAGGAATGGTTGATTGTCACTCCTAGTTTCCAGAGAATCAAAAAATACTTTCTGAAGTTGTTAATTGCAAACTCCATTCTCACGATTAGAATTGAGCCATCGCAAAGCTTTAGGGTAAGTGGAAGTTTAGCTAAGTAGAGATTGAATCATTCTTAGCATTTTGGTATGGAAAATAAATGGAGAAGAAAGTAAATAACAAAATGAAAAACCTCTATAGAAATAACCAAAGAATTACAAAATCTAATCTAAGTTCAACTGTTGAACATATGGAGTATTTATCCTGAGAATCCAAATAAAATAAAAAACTAAAAACCTTAAATAAAAGAAAAATATTTAATCTAGTGGACTAAATTTAAACAAAGGATTTATCACAAAAGATAAAGATAATTAATTTGAATCATGTGGCTCTGGTTGAATTTTGCTTTATCTTCTAGATAACCTCAAATTTATCTCTCAGGTATTTATCCTTAAGATAATTCAGAATTTGACTTTGAGAAAATATCGGTCCGCCTTCTAGGAGTTGTTGACTATACTCCCGAAATCTTCTGCATTAGATTCGGACTGTTGAGCTGATTAATCCAATGAAGTTCCTAATAAAAATAAGCCCAAAAAGAAATGTATCAGTAATATCCAAGTGAAAATGAAGAATAAATAACACTAACAATATGCAAATAAATAACACTAACAATATGCAACATTCTGTACTTATCAAACTGTTACAACAATGATATCTAATAAATGTTGTACATTCCCTGTGGGATTCGATAATCCAACACGCACACCTTGTGCGTGCACTTTTTCGATACACCATATGTTTCAATCTAGGAAGTTAGTATTGTGGAACACATCACGAGATCCCTCGTGTTCATTTGACCTCATTTATAGAGTTGTGTGAATACAACAAGAGGTTCCATAGGAGGCACTTCGCCTGAAATTGTTCCTTTTCTCAATTAAAGATAGAGCCAATAAATGGCTTAGCTCTCTTCATCCAGGGTTTGTGTTGACATGGATTGAAATTTCTCAGAAGTTTTTTTTCGCTTTAGCCCACCAACATTGAATGCAAAGCTGAGGAGCGACATTACTTTTTTCAAGCAGAAGGATGATGAGAACCTCTTGGACGCATGGGAACTTTACAACGGTTTGCCTAAAAAATGCCATATTCATGGTTATCCACCATGGATTAAAATGGATATATTTTACAATAGCCTAAATCTGGAGTCAGATGATTTTCGATGCATCCACTAATGGAACTTTATTAGACAAGAACTATGTTGAAGCTCTTGATATTATCAACATGATTGCTGAATGCTTGTCAATTCTCTACCTCGAGAATTTCTAAAGGAGAATGGTTAGAAGCACTACACATGATAATGAAACTATGTCAGCAATTGTGAAGCAGGTGTCGAAATTGACTGACATGGTGAAAAAGATTCAACAATCAGGACAAGAGAAAATAGTACAACATCTATAAAACATGTTTTTTTTTTTTGCAAGGGTCCACATAGTTATGAAGAGTGCTTCCAAAATCTAGAATCAGTTTGTTACATGGGGAATTCCAATTGCATAGACACCAACGTCTATGGAAATACATACACTCTTAGCTGGATAACACATCCCAACTTTTCTTATGGGAATGCTTATGTCGGCGGACGCAAAAACTACACCAGCAATAGTTTAATCCGCCTGCTTATCAAGGCCAGAATAAGTTTGCTCAGCAACCTGTGTACCGACAAGAGAAACAACCCCAAATTTTGTAGCAAGGACAAACATCAATAAGTTCATCTGAATCAGTTTCTTCTCTTGAGTCTTTACTCAAAAATTATATCAATAATAATGAAGCCAAGGTGAAAAGGCACGATGTTGCCTTGAGGGCTGTTGAAACTAACATCGGGCAACTTGCAAGTGCCTTTAATTCTCAACCATAATGTGCGCTTCCTAGCGACACTAAAGTCACTCAGAGAGACGGGAAGGCTCATATGAATGAGCACTACAAGGCGACCACTTTGAGAAGTAGAACCACTATCGAAAAGTCTAGTATCGGCATGAAGGTGGAACAAAGAGACATCTATTGATGATGCTGAAATGGAAGTAGATGTCCAAAAAGAGAAAGATCAAGCCGAGGAAACAAAGAAGGATGTGGTGCCAATGGAAATGCATGTACCGACAGAAGCAAGAACTTCTAAAAACAAACCTTAGTTTGTTTAGCTTGTTGAATCGAAACACGCTAAAGATAGGCCACCGCCTCAATTTCCTCAACAAATCAAAAAGTTGAGGACCGACCAGCAAAGGCAGAAGTACATAGAGATTTTCAGACAATTTCATATCATTCTTATTGATATTAACACTTCCATAATAGACTTCGAATTCACCTGATCATGTATACAGTGGCAGTTCATTAGACACTAACATTTCACTAAAACTCTTAAAGAGAAATACAAATAATTAAATATTTTATTAGTATTTTGACATTTGATATCATATTATGCATTATATGTATATGAATTTTATTATTATTTTTAGATTTTACTATCATGAATGTTTATTTTGCTTTTCAATGAAATCCACTAGAATGTGATTAATTACATTCTTAAAAAGTTGTGTTCCATTAATTTAAGGTGTTTAATGTAATTAATAGTCACCTAAAAGAGTTTAGGGTTTATGGTTTAAAGTTTAGAATTTAGGGTTTAATTATGTTAAACACAACTTTTTAGGAATGTAGTTGATTACAACTTTAAACACCCTAAATTAATTGAATACAACTTTTTTAAGAATGTAGTTGATTACATTCTAGTGGTTTCCATTGAAAACCAAAATAAAGATTAATGGTGTTAGTTCTTACTGATAGTCTTTAGGGATACATATAGCAAAACCCTTATTTTTATAAGGCTTATACCCCTGCTTATATATACATTTGGTACCTGAACTAGATATTTTCTCTCAAGTTGATACCTAAAGAATTTTTACTCCCAAGTTGATACCTAAAGAATTTTTACTCACAAGTTGATATTTGAACTATGCATCTTCTCTCAAGTTGGTACCTAAAGAATATTTGCTTTCAAGATGGCAAGTGAACTTTAATTTCATTCGTTGTTTTAGTATTTTTATTAAAAATTTTGTCCTAAAAACTTATATATTCTATCAATTTGGTCATAATTTAAAACAATCTAATAAATTTAACCCTTTATATTTAAAAATTATATCAATTTAGTTATTTTTTACGATACTATCAAACCAAGCAAGTTTATCGGATCAAAACGACTATTGGGTAAATGCATTCTACAATAAAACAAGTTATTGTTAAACTTTTATTGTATCAAGAAAGTAATATAACATTTCTAGTTGAAAAACAAACAATTTAGGAGAAAAACAAAGAGTAAATTGATAGAATCTTTAAATATAGAGGGTTAAATTTATTGAATTATTTTGAATTATGACTATTGATGAAATATACAAGTTTTTGTGCCAATTTGGGAGAAGGTTTCTAGATCAAGTACCAACCTGTGAGCGAAAAGTATTTAGGTTTCGACTAGGGAGAAGTTCATGCACCAAATTGGGAGAAAATATTCGTTAGGTACCAACTTGAGAGTAGGTGCCTAGTTTAAATACCAAATTTATATTTAAATTTTTTTATAAGCGGAGAAGAGGCCGGGTTTAAACCCTAAATAAGAGACAGTGTATACTTTATTTTTTGACAAATCCTAATTCTGATCCTAATCCTATTTAGAGGGGAGGAGAAGGGGAGACTCCAGGGGAAGGAATGGGTGCTCCTAGTGGTTCTAGAATCCATGACCTAAAGAAAATAAGGGAATAAAGATGAGCAGGTTGGACAACCGGCCAAATGTGCTTGCTCAAGGGACAATGTATACTCTGGTGGCAATAAGTGTATTCATTTATATAATGAGGGTAAAATGACTTTGTAAGCAAAAACAAATAATAACATTGTTTAATAAATGCTATCACATAATCTATTATTAATTGATAAATGAATTGAAGGAATAACATTACATAATATGTTTATGGGTATACATATTAATAAATGGGCAACATACATGAATGTATATTAAGTAATAGTATATGATAAGATGCGGCGAAAACGAAGGTTGTAGTTGGTGGCTGGATGAGGATGGCGATGTGCAGAGACGTAGAAACATAAACCAAAACGTGGGGCTCTGACGTGCATGTAGGGCCATGAAGACTTACGTGATAATCATATTATATGGATGGCTCTTTGGATTTGCGATTCCACTTTGTTCTCATCTCAGAGAAGTTTAGCTGAAAAACGGGATAATAATTAATGGTTGAGATATATTTTTAAGGTTTTTTTATTGAGTTTGAGGGTTAAAATTATTTTTTCATCTAATAATCAATGAAAAACACTTAAATTTTAATAGAAAAATTATATTTAAAAAGTGATAATTGACCCAAACTCTAAAGTTATATATTTTGCTTTTGGGTTGAAAATTTGGATTTAAAATTATAAGTTTAAACATTATTAATTCTTAAATCTAATTTTCACTTTTTCCAAGAACATTTTTTGACAATATTCAGACAATATTTTTTGACAACAATACTAAATACTAAATTCTTAAACTCAACTTTTCAAAATCAATTTTCTACAACACTTTTTACAATCATTTTTTACCGCAATTTTCATAATCAATGCCAAATTAAGCCTAAGATATATTATAATGGAGATGAGATACTTTTATACTATGTAAAAAATTTTAATTTTACTTTAATTTAGGACCATTTGATGAGTGTAATTTAATGGAGATTAAAAGTTAAAAATGTGGTATGTGGAGATTTTTAAGAGAAAAAAACAGAAGGATTTAATTTCGATCATTAATTTATTCACATTTAATGATCCTAAATTAACTTAATTTTTTTAAATTTTATATTGTGTAGGTAAATCTTAACTTATTATAATATATGAACAATAAAAATCAGTCCAACTAAAGCTTATTTGAAATCAAACTATATTTATGGGCTCATGAACGGATTTAACTCTTTTTCCTGGGCCAGTATGAACAGATTTAATCTATTAGACCTATTGAACAGCTACTCCTTAATCAATTCTATCAAATTCTCCTGATTTAACCAATTATTGTTAAAATAAAACACTTAATATATAAATAATAATAGAAAGTTAGGTCTAATAAATAGTTCCAAGAAAAGAAGAAACTGAGTGGATAATGATAAATAAGCTTTAGGTAAGAAAGATGACCTATTTTAGTTCCAAGTGCTGCCACCAATCTAAGTTGTTTTGTTTTGACTTTGCTATGATTATTTTATATTTAATTTACTTTATAAACAATTTAAATAACGAAAAAAAATGTTAGTTGCCTTATCTGATAGGACTATGAATTTTCAATTGATATTTCCCCCAAAATTTTATCTTCTTGTCCTAGAATACGATCACTTTCTTAATAAAAATCTTAGATTTCTGCTGTGAAAAAAGGGTAAAAAGAAAGAGATGGGAAACTCACTGTTCACTCCCTTTGTTTAGAAAACAGATTAGGAAATAAGTTAATTTATTATAAATTAAAATAAAAATTAGGCCAAAATAAGCCGTCGTCCCTCTTTTTAAGTGAATTTTAAGATTCATTTTTTATAGTTAAAATTTTTAAAAAATATTTTTTAAATTTACTTAAAATTCAAGTCCAATCACTAGTACCATTATAATTTTCATAAAAATATAACAATACAATTATACTAGCTTTACGAATCATTATATACTCATTAAGTAAGGAAAAACTTTGCTACACATGCCGTGCGTGCCTTTTAATTTTAGTGGTTAGGATTTTAGTTTTGGGTTTAGGAGTTTAGGTTGTATGGTTTAGAATTTAATGCATATGGTTTAAGGTTTAGGGTTTAGTTTTTTAGGATTAGGGTTAGAAATTTAGGATTTGAGTTTTTATAGTGTAAATACACAGGCTTGTGTAAAATTAATTTTACACAGCCTGTGTATCAAAGTTTTACCCCCATTAAGTATATTTGATAGTAAGCAAATTTTTATACCATAAAATACAAAGGTTATCAATAACTAAATTATAATTTTAAATAAAAAAACTGAAGACACATTCGAAAAATAAAATTAAACAGAAAATTAATGTAATTAATTTTTTCCTTGAAAGTATGTTTGTGGCAGAAAATTGAAACTCCTCAATCCTGAATCTAGACAAATTTAACGTTTTGATATAGCAATTGATTAACAACTTTGCACTATGAGTTTGATTTAACAAATAAAAATCAAATATAGAAATGAAACTGTAATTGAATATTATTTTGGGTAGACAAACTGTAATTGAATTGACACACGTTTCTTGACCATTTTTTTTCTTCTTTTCCTAATCTTTTTGATTGATCGAATAGGATAAACTTTGTTATTTTTGTTTTCTATTTTTAAGATACTCTTTATATATGTATATATACCCTTTGTTTTCAACCTTGAACCTCCCAAACTTTTATGGTTAAACTCTTTAAAACTCTGAGCTTGACAGATTTTTGTATGCGTTTTCCTTAGATTTGTGATATGAATTGCCTTTCATCATTCTCACAAATCCTTTTCTTTCACTCAGTTTCAGTTGTTATTCTTCATTGGTTTTATGTCTTCTCTTTGATCTCGGGTTGATTTGCTTTTCTCAAAACATTTTGTCCATTGCTAAGAAAATTAGGATTCATCATTCTAGGCTTTTACTTGTTCCAGCTAACAAATTTTCAAACCCTTTAGTCTGCAAAACATGTCGAACGTCCCGCCGAAGATGAGTTTGGGGTCCGAGGCCGATGCTCGAGGCATGAACATGGACGAAAAGAAGAGGAAACGGATGATATCGAATCGAGAATCAGCTCGGCGATCACGAATGAAGAAGCAGAAGCTTTTGGAAGATTTGGTCACTGAAACTGCGTCGTTGAAGGTTGGAATTCATAACAACAGTAACAAGTACGAAGTTCTAATGCAAAAGACTGTTGCTTTGGAGTCTGAAAACAACGGTTTGAAGGTTCAACAAATGAAACTGGCACAATATTTAAGGAAACTAGAAATGATGCAAACTCGGATTGAATTATTGCAATTCAATATGATGAATCAGCCTGGAAGAAGCTTTTGTGATCAAATTGCAGACATTAATGAAGCCCCAAAAGTTGAGTCCTGGCAATGCCATGGTTCAAATCAGCCTGCAATTATCGACTCTACTCAAATGTTGAACTATTAATCACTATGCTGGAATGTTCGTTTTTGCATCTTGTAAAAAGGATAAATGGAATAAATAATTGTTTTTTTAAGCATTTCGAAATTCAATGGCTTACATGATAAGGTTCTTTACGATTATCTTATTCTTATCCTCTTTCATTTCTTTGCCTTTGCATCAAGTAAATAGATAAGAGTCAAAATGTTCATCCTACCTACAAACTTCGACTGCAGAAAAATAAACTGCAAGCTTATCCGTTTTCCATAAACTTTTTCTTTGCTTCAACATGAACCGTTGGATCTGAATAATGATAAAATCCTGTTTAACATCGATTTGAAACTTACGATTCTATTAATTTCAATTTTGATTGTATATAAATTTAAAGATATAACGCGTTTTATGATATAATAAAATTATTCAAATATTAGATTTAAGGAAGTTCATTTACTAGATTTTAATACTAAAACTTGCATTCATATATTTCTCCAGGACTTTGAATTTTTGTAACGGAGAATTTTAATACTAAGTTTTGATGGGTGAGTTTTCTAACGGAGAATTCTTGTATATAGAAGATCTCAAACTCGAGACCTACTTAAACGATATTAAGCTATTTACTTCTCGGACTAATACATTGGTCAGTTTTATATAATTTTAAATATATATTCTAAATAAAAAGTTTTATTGAACTCACGAGTTATTTGAATCGAATACTAAAATATTTGAATTTGACTAAAAAAATATCTCAATTTCTTTAATTTTAATGTAATAATGATCAAATCAAACATAAATTTTCAGAATCAAATTAAAATAGCTTGTATTTCATTTACCTCAGGGGTCAATATTTAATAAGTCGAGTTAAAAAATTTTGAGTTAGTTGAGTTGACGAGTCATATTTTTGTTGGATTAAAATCCGTAATAGTGGGCACATATGTATAATGTATATTGCTATTTTAAAGTATGACACAAAATTAAGTGACCAATTATGTTAGGCGTGTCATGGGTATTAAAATGTCATGGAAATAAAAGTGTAGATACCGTAAGATATATTTATAATTCAATGAGGGGCAGAGTTATAAATATTTAATAGTTGATTTAATAATCAACTATATAAAGAGGTAGTGGTCCCCAAGAAATAGGTTAACTTGTTTTTCTCTCCTTCCCCGTCAGAGAGTTTTACGTCAAGAGAAAACCTATCTTCTTGGAAGATCAATACCAAAGATTTAGATTTCAACATCAAGATTTAAGGTTTTCAGTCTATCGATTAATTCAGGTACGCTTCCGCAATTCAGTTCATTCAGTTTATTGTTCTTGATGATTTGACATGATAGATCCTGGGTTTAGATTTCATATTAATTTATGATTTAATTCTAACAAGTGGCATCAGAGACTCGTCATGTCGAATTATTGAAAACTAATTGATGTTGTTTATGATTGATTCATCATAAAAATTTTTTATGTTTTCATGATTTAGGGTTTTGGATATGATATTAATGACAAACGTGTTTTAGATATATTTGTGCGATTAATTTCCAGATCTTCGTCAAATATACTTGCGATTGAATTACTATAATTCAAAATTTGAAACGGTTTTTTTTTGATGTTCGCCAATTTCAATCAATTAACTTGGCAATAAAAAAAATGCAATTAATCATGACAATTGCTAATCCATGACCATTGTGCTATTTCCTTCACTACAGTGATTTCGGCAGTTTTTTTTAAGAACCATTAATATTGTCCCTTTATTTATATATATATATATATATTCAGGTGTTTCATTGATGGTTATTGTGGTTGTCTTTAGTTTGAATGACCTATACTGTTTAATTTGCAGAATACTTGTATGTATGCAATTTGTGGTATATATTTTTATTTTAAAATATATATTCAATTCAGTTTGATTAATTTTTTTTTAGTTTTGGTCATTAGTAATTAAGAAAGAAAAACAAAGTTTGACTTGGGCTTTGTCATGGTAAATTTGTTGTGACAGAGAAACTTTATAAGTAGGTTAGTTCTCGTAACTTTATATTCAAGTTATCTCTAATAATTCATGGTTGAATTTGTTGAATTTTGTTTAGCTTTGTACAAAACCTTTAGCTTATATTTGTTTCACACTATGCTTAATTATGCCATTAATGTTATCTACGGAATATACTTTTGGTTTTGGTTTTGGAAAGCATGTCATTAATCTTATGAAATTCATATCCTATTTAGTTTGATTAAGAATTTCAATTTTGATCATTAGGTTATTATGGATATATTAAAGTTTAATGTGATCATTTTATGAATTATTCATTTATATATATTTAATTTAAGTTAAAGATTGATTGTTTTGAATTTAAGTTTTATTTTGGCAAATGCATGCTTAAGGAATTCTTTGAGAAACAGTCAAAGATTTAGTTTTTTTTTATTTTATTATTTCTGATAGCCCCATTTGGAAACCTTATTTTGGGTTATTTTGGAAACTTAAGTGTTATTTAAATTTAAGTTTTGACTATTACAAATATTAAGTTTGAATACGGTATATTTTGAGATAAATTAATTGAAGCATTAAGTCACCAAAGTGACCTATATTGTGAAATTATTTTATTTTAAAATATAGAAGGTTTTGTGCATGTAAGTTGGATTATGTTAGTATTAATCGGGCCCAAAGGAAGGTTAATAATTAACATTATTACATGTACAACTGTAGTAATAAACATGTGATAATTATCCAGTTTTATATGTGAGCAATAAATCGTCCCAAAGGAAGATTTATGTTTGACATGTTCTTATTATCAATGTTTGATTACTGTACCAAGATATCACTTGCAAGTTAATGTTTTGTCCAAAGATGAAATATTAATGGAGTGTTCGTATCTTGATATGAGGTTTACCTTTATTCACATTTATTATTATTTTGGTTATCTTTTAATTTGATTGAAAGATAAAATTAAGAAAAATATTTTGAAACAATTAAATTCATATTTTGGCTTCAGATATCTAATATTTTAATGAATTAATTGAAACATAATGTCACCAAAGTGACCGCTTTTGTGTAGATTAGTTTATTTAAAATATTAAGATAATTATGGGTTTTTGTAATTCATGCGTTTATTAATTGGCCCAAAAGAAAGTTAATATTTGGCAGAATTACAACGACAACTGTGGCGATAAATGTGTGACAATTATAAGGTATTTTATGTAAGCAATACGTTAGTCCAAAGATTAATCTATTGTTTGACATAGTTTATTGTCAATGTTTTATTGCTACAACAAGAGTACCGCTTACAGTTAATATTACTGTCCAAAGACTTGATATTAATATTGTGCTTGATATCTTGAGGGGAATTAGCCATTATTTTGAATTTATTTGTTTACTTATGAATATTTATGTGAGCTTGTTTTTATTTTATTTATTTATTTTTGTTCTATATTTAGGTAATTTATCTTTGCTGTCACAATATCTGTTAAATACATTCTATACTCATGTTTAGTAAAACTAGTTTCAAGGAATAGAAAAGACACTTACATATAGTATTTGGTTGTATGAACACATAATTTGCACTAAGGAAGAACAACTCGCACCTCTCATGGCGGTAAGCACCCATAAAAGGGATTTTGAGAGGTGAGTTCGTTCAAATTGCATGATTTCAATGATCATAAAGTACAACATTCTAGAATTCTTTAGGAGCACAAATCTAAAGATATTACTCATACTAAGGGTTTCCTTGATAAATTTGAGAAACATTTTATTAAAAAAAATGTTAAGGCTATGACGTCACTTTTGACTTACTTGATGTCTATGAAGTATAAAGATCAAGGAAATGTGAGGGAGTATATTATGAAAATATTTAATATTGCTTCAAAACTTAAGGTACATAAGATCGAACTTTCTAACAATTGTTTGTTCTTATGATTTTGGTATCGCTTCCTATACAGTTTAACCAATTCAAAATTAGTTACAACTATCAAAAGGAGGAATAGACTATAAATGAGCTTATTTCTCATTGTGTTAAAGAGGAAGAAAAGTTGAAGCGTTATAAGTGTAAAAGTACTCATTCGGTTAGTGCTCATTTAGTTAGTGTCTCTAAGAATAAGGGCAATAAAAAATATATATTAGAATAAAGTTGCTAAAGGTCCTAATCAAAAGAAACAACGATAAGTTACAAAGTATTGATTCTTTTGTATAAGTTAGGACACATGTGAAGAAATTAAACTTCAAAAGTGAGCAACTACTTCGGTTATTTTGAGTGATCCATGGGCTGTAAATTTTATGATCCCACAATAAGGATTATTTTAAGGAGATGTTTAACATTTTTAGGATGTTGAGTTTGAGGGAGAAATAAGGTTAGATACATTGCTATTGAGGGGAAGTTGAATTATAATTTAATTCATACTATCACTTTTAATGATGTTTATGTTTTTACACCTATCATTAATCAAGAAGTGAATCAAGTACCTCAGCAAAACAATGTTGAACAACTCTCATTCAAGATAAGGTAATTGTTTCAGAAGAACAAACTCAACAACCTTAAAAAAATAAGTGTCCTTAAAGATATCCACGAGAGGAAGGAAAAATAGTATTATAGATTATTACTTTGTATTTCTTCAAGAAAATAAGGATAATAATGGAATGATAGAAAATGATTCAATCATTTTTATCAAACCATAAAAGTTATGACTCTCAAAAGTGGATTGATGTCATTCAAGAAGAGTATAATTTTATGCAAGACAATAAAGTTTAGGAACTTGTCTCATTACCTGAAGGTGCAAACCAATTGGTTGTAAATGGATATTTAAAACCAAGAGGGATGCAAATGATAATGTGGACAAGTATAAGGCATGTCTTGTATCTAAAGGATATACTCTAAAAGAAGACATTGATTTTGTGGAGACTTTCTCTCAAGTTTCATTGAAAGACTCTTTCAAGATAATCATGACGCTTGTTGCTTATTTTAATCTTGAGCTACATAAGATGGATGTTAAGCTTGTGTTTTTCAATGGAGACATTGAAGAAATGAATTATATGGTACAATCATAGATTTGTGTCTAATGATACAAAATCAATGATATGTAAATTAAATAAATTCATCTATGAGCTTAAGTAGGACTCTCATTAATGAAATTATAAATTTCACATTGATTATCTCATTCGGCTTTGAGATAAATTTGGTTGACAACTGTATATACTACAAGTTCAGTGGGAGTAAACCAAGTGATACTCATATTGCTAAAGAAGACAAATTTAGTCTTACACAATGCCCTAAAAGTAACCTTGAAATTTAGAAAATACAAATAATTCTATATGCATAAGCTATTGAGAATCTAATTATGTTCAAGTATGTATGCGTTCGGATATTGCGTACATTGTTGGAATGTTAGACAGATATTTAAGTAATTCTAGTTTGAACCATTGGATAGCAGCCAATAGGGTTATGAGATATGTTTAGAGAATAAAAAAAATTACATGCTCACATATCGGAGTTCTGGTAAGTTAGAGATCATCAAGTTTCTGAGACTTGATTCTATTAGAATATTGATGCAAAAGAATTTTGTCACATGGGCTGCTAATTATAGATTGAATAGAAAGATCACTTCGGTTATTTTGTGGCAATAAATATGCATTCATTTATTCTATAAACAATAGGAACACTTTAAATTTTAAACACATAAATATTAAGTTCCTAATTGTTAAAAAAATTGAGTGGTTGTGTCTATAGAGCATCTTTGGTACAAACTCCATAATTGCGCTTATTAAGAAACTGACACCTTAGGTATTTCATGAGCACACTACTCATGTGGGTGTAATGTTATTTAAGGATATTCAGTTTTAGTGGGAGTTTGTAATTTTGAAAAATGCTCATTTGTTTTAGACACAATTTCGGTTACTTTAGTTTAAGGATATTTTAAGATTATTTTCTGTAGAAATAAAGTTCTTTTGGTTTATGCACACTCTGAATTCAGTAAAGTTTGATCTCGCTAAGGTTTAGAAGGACCAGTTGGAAATAGACATGTTTGGTTCACATTTCATGTAATTTTCCATGCTACGCATCCATGATTGATCTATGTCATTTGACTATATTTGTATACGTGAACATTGATGGGTCTTGTCATGATTGATACGACAAAGGCTGCTTTGATCCTATATGGATATAGTTCATGGACGAGATTGTTACGGAATACCTATTATATAATAGCAAATTTTTGAGCTCAAAAGGTTATACATTTGTCAGGAAACATATGTTGCCCAAGTGGGAGATTGTTGGATTAAAATCCGTAATAGTGGGCACATATGTATAATGTATATTGCTATTTTAAAGTATGACACAAAATTAAGTGACCAATTATGTTAGGCGTGTCATGGGTATTAAAATGTCATGGAAATAAAAGTGTAGATACCGTAAGATATATTTATAATTCAATGAGGGGCAGAGTTATAAATATTTAATAGTTGATTTAATAATCAACTATATAAAGAGGTAGTGGTCCCCAAGAAATAGGTTAACTTGTTTTTCTCTCCTTCCCCGTCAGAGAGTTTTACGTCAAGAGAAAACCTATCTTCTTGGAAGATCAATACCAAAGATTTAGATTTCAACATCAAGATTTAAGGTTTTCAGTCTATCGATTAATTCAGGTACGCTTCCGCAATTCAGTTCATTCAGTTTATTGTTCTTGATGATTTGACATGATAGATCCTGGGTTTAGATTTCATATCTGTTATGGCTTAATTCCAACAATTTTATCATTCAAACTTTATTTAAAAAATTTCGAGTCTAGTCATATTTATGAAATTCTAGTCGAGTAGTTATTTATAATATTATAGTATGATTGGTTTCACTTTAAAAGACTTTCTATAATCATATACGATATACACATATAGTTCTTCATATGTTTTCTTCACAACCGTGAATAAGACTTGTAATATTATATAAAAAATCAAATATCATCAAAAAATATATAATATTATTTTTTTAAAAGAAGAAATTTTGAGGTAAGAAATATTGATGAAAATTAAAGAATTGATAGAAATAAAGAATTTTGTAACACCCGAACTGTGATTCGGTAATTTTATGAATCCGGTAATAGGAAGCCCGGAAATGGATTGAATAATCTGAAAATAATTTATCTTTATTATTTTTATTAAAAAAATGAATTTGATTATTAAAAGTGGTAAACTACAGTAAGGACTAAAGTGAATGATTTGTAAAACGTGAGAAATTATGAAAATGACTCAAATGAATAAAAATGAGATTTGGAGCCTTGCATAGCTATTGACTCAATAATACTAGTGGTCTTGATGAGTCATGGTCTTGAATTACCTAATGTTGACTCCTAGATAATTATACCGTGATTACTAATTAAAGAAGAATAAAAAGGAATTGGGAAGGGCTTAATTGCTGGAAAATTTAAGGTTTTAGTAATTGTGTAAATTAAGGATAACTAAATAAGTTCCTAAATGCCTGAAACTGCCTTGTTAATATACTACATTTATATGCATGTAAACTTGCATTGGATACAATTTCGCGCTTGAAAGTGTGTTTAATAGCATGTGCTAGTCCGAATTTAGTTGTGGTTATATAGGGATTGTTAGAACAGTTTGTTGATGCCAATTATGAGACTTAGTTGCTGGAATTTATGGAAATACACTGCTTTGCTTTATTGCTCAAGTTTATGCTGCCATAAACCGTTTTACTGTCGTTTAAGTGTCTAAAATAGTACGTAAGTTCGTTTCCCTGTTTAGAGACTGCTGTTTAGTTTGAGTCATACAAGTGCTTGAAATTTCGATGTAAAACCGTGGTGAATACTTGCTGAAAATAATGTATAACAAATTGTTATGTTTTATCTTATAATGAATATTCAGATTAGTTTAAATGATGGCATCAAGCTACCCACAAACTAGGTGTTTTATTAATGGATAGTAAAGCTAATTAATCTAAATTTTATTTGTTGTTATTGCATGAAACCAGCAGCTCGAAATGTTGTGTATATGTGTGTAATTCATGTTTTGTGTGAGTGTTTGCAGCAGTATTTAATAGAAGAAAAACTGTAGTATTGATCTTAATTCTTTATTGTCATGATAATAATTAATATGTGCATACATGTTTTCTGCCATGTTGAATTGCGTAGGTAATACATATACATTTGTTGCTAATATGATTCAAGTAGGGATCGCAACGGAGTGTGCCGGTGAGGGTTTTTGGCCGCCCTAAACCCGTCTCGATCTATAAGCTATTAAATTCAACTCTGCCTCGTCCCGAATTTAAATATTAATTTATCCGCCTTGCCCCAATATACTAATTCCTAAATACGACTCTAACTCAACTCAAAAAATTAAAAAAATAATCTTCGTTGACGATAAAGGTTAGATCCGACCAATCCTCCCCACCACAATCATAAATTATGGTTTCAAGGGACTTTAAACCTATATAACAATAAAATAAAACCAATTTTAAATTAAACACATGATAAATTACATATTTAAAAGAATAAATTTGAACTATTAACCGTCAAAATCGAATATATTAAAACTTGAACATCTAACAAAATTTTACGATAAGAAAATAGCTTAAAACCCATAAAAATGTTTATATATAGTGATATTTTTTTATAAATATATTAAAATATATATGTAAAAAATAAAAATATACCGAGGCGGAGCAAGGCAGAGAATTTCAAGCATATACCCGAACCCGCCCCAGCTTCATATTTTTCAATCCCCGCCCTGCCCCGATCTCCGAAATTAAAAAAAATGGTCGGATCGGGTCGGAGCATCCCAGGTCGAGTCGGGGTATAATTTTGACATCCCTAGATTCAAGTGACATATATGTGTTTGGTCGATAAATCGACTATCCGAGGTATGTATACCAACTCCGAATATGATAGTTGAAGCTACGGCTTATTTCATACTATTAGAATTGCTATAAAATTGTGTAAATGTGTATTGTTTATTTGTGCATATATGTGTTTTGCCATGCTTGATATTATGAATATGTAATATTTATGAATTTATGATGACACGAATTATATGAGAAAACCGTGTTCGAATCTTAGTTCGCCTATCAAGGTAAGTGCATTTATATCCGATTTTGAATGTGAAATTTTGGCTTAATTAATACATGTATGAAATGCAATTGTGAAATAAAGCCATGGAAGATAAATTCGTGGAAGGATATCATATCTATGAAAGCTAAAATTGAGCCCTGATTATCATAATAGCGCTAGTGTAAGAGTTTTTAAACTTCAATCTTGGTGAGGCAGATGAATGTTATGTATTTTATGGACTTCGTGTCCCAACAAAGCGGAAGGATGTCTTTGTGTTTGTATCGTTTTGATATTTGGCGATGAGGTGGGATTCAGGTATCCGTAGGTTTACTAAGAAATCACGGGTTAACATATGTGTTAAACCGAGACTCGAAACTAATATGAAAATGGTAATAAGCAAAGGTTAATTTTTTATGAAATTGAAACATGGAAAACTCAGGCTATTGCATGTAACTCGTCAAGCAGCACCCCAACAATCTCAGCAGGCAGAGCAGTGAAAACTAGTTCTCCCACCGGAGTTCCTTGACTCATTCGAGCCAGACCATCGACAACCTTGTTCGCAGCTCTACCCACATGTCTTATAATCACCTCCCAATCGGAGACAAGTAACTTTTGGATTGAAACCACAAGCGCGTCATCAGACAGGCCATAGTAAGAACGGTTTAAGATCCGAGAGGCCTCCAAGTTGTCCATCTCCACTTCCACTCTGCGATACCCGAGCCGCCAAGCATGCTGCAAAGCGTCATAAATTACCCAAAACTCGGCTAACAGGACTGAGCAATTACCCAAACTGTGTGAGAAACCCAAGATCCAGTTCCCATATTCATCTCGTATCACAGCACTAGCTGCTGCCTCCCTATTCGAAGTGCTAATAGCCCCATCGGCGTTAATTTTAATCCATCCTGTTGCTGAGCACTGCCAAGGAGGGGATCCCATTCTCGCAGTATGAGCCGACCTTTGCCTCATGGTGACACAACCATAGTATTCCTCGGCAAGCCATAAACAAGAGTCAACAAACCCATCCTTTTCACCATACATGTCGTTAAACAACAAGCTACAACGCCTTTTCCAGAGATGCCAACACAGTACTACAAAAACGGCAAGGCCAACGCTCATTGCCTCCTCGAACATGTACTGAGGATCGAAGATTCCAAACAAGCCAATCCTGCAAGTTCATCGAAACAAAATCGTGCATATTATCCGGCAGGATTAAGGAATCCCATACGGAGCTTGCTTTCAGACATCGCCGCATAGTATGGACCACATCTTCATCCCCTCAGCCACATAACTTACATAAGCTCACCGTAGACATATGACGATGCGAACGTTCTACGTTGGTAAGAAGACCTTCACGCATTGCAAGCCATAAAAATACACGAATTCATTGGGGGACGTTTAATGACCAAATCAGTTTCCATCTTGGATTGCTCTTCATAGCTTCCTGTACATCCAAGGCGGTATATGCTGATTTAGTGGAAAAAAGTCTATTTTCTTCCCACCTCCAACTGGGGGTGTCAGCTTCAAGAGAAAAATTTGGTAGGACGACTGCAGATATCAGTCTCAAAATCTGGTTTGGCAAGCATTGAGCAAGGGCAACCCAATTCCAATCTCTAGAAGCATGTACGAAAGATGCTACACTCGCAGGCGTCGGACTAGGCGAGTATAAGCAAGAATGCGCCAAGGGCCATCAGTATTCAACTAGTTATCGTACCAAAAATCAGTCGCAACCCCATTTTTAACATTCTAAACTATACTATTATACAAATCACCCCAAAAATGCATCAAACTACAATAAAGTCTTAATTACGAGCCCCCTCGCAAAGTAATCGGCAAGGTATCCCGCCACCCATACTTATATTTCAGGACTCGAATCTAAAGCCTATTCTTATCAGATATCATCTAGAAACCAATCTTCATGAGGAACGCTTTATTTTGGTGATGAAGATTTTTCAAACCAAGCCCGTCACATGCAGTCGGGGTTTGC
The DNA here is from genome assembly GCA_019671005.1 of Hibiscus mutabilis. Lineage (NCBI taxonomy): Eukaryota > Viridiplantae > Streptophyta > Magnoliopsida > Malvales > Malvaceae > Hibiscus > Hibiscus mutabilis. The sequence continues at coordinate 19,400,053 of CM033732.1, forward strand.
ACTAAAGTCCATTTCCCGAGGGTTATACCAATATCATCGCAAAATCCTATGGGAATCCACGTAGACTGTATAACATAAGTAGGGATTGCCTGACTGCCCCAGCAAGAGTGATTCAACCTGTAGCCCCTTGACCCGGCCTAGACGCTAGACTGAACCGAGCGAGTTACATTGAGTTTACCGAGACAAACCTGAAATGTTTACTTAGAAAATAATCCATTTTTTTCTTTTATTTTGTCTAAATGCACAATTAAGTCCTAAGGTGATCGTGCTAGCAGCGATGAAATTGATAATTAAATCGGGCGTCGAATCGACATCCAATTGATCAGGAATGCACTTTAGGGACCAAATTGTAATTTTAGAAAAATAAGAAGACGTACTTAAATTCAAAGTTACAAAACCTTAATTAATCATATTTCATGCATCCCAGTTAAATTACAACTTAAAATAATCATCCAAACTCATTTAATTGCATGATCAAGAAACGGGGACTAAACTGCAAAGATTCAAACTTCAGTAAAGCATAATACCAGAAATAGCTGACAGCGTACCGATACACCCCTAGCCCGTATCGATACAGATTCATTTCACAAAAGGGTATCGCTACGGTCCTTAATCGTACCAATACGGTTGTTCGATATCAAAAACAGGAGATTCCAGTAGCTAAAGGGCGTACTGATACGGTTTCCCGTGTACCGGCACCAAGTATAAATTTCTGCTATGCGTACCAATACAGCTACAAGGCGTACCGATATGACTGTGTAATTTTGCACCGATTTAAGCTGAGACAGACCCCGCGTACCTATCCCTTAGGACCCGTATCAGTACGGCCTGGTCTATAATGACCTCTTGGTCGAACACATGACACTTTGGCTCAATCAAACATACTTCAAACATCCTAATAACATCATATAACCTCCTAAGCAACATTTACACAATCAAATAGGCATGATAGAGGATCAATCAACCATAGCAAATCCAAATAAAGATCCTATAGGCATGATCTCTACCCAAGCATGCAAATCACATCCCAACCCCTTTAAGCAAGACATAAAGCATCATACAAGTCCAAAACATCAAAAGAAACTTGTCCAACATAGGGTGTAAGCATAAAACCCTCCCAATTACAACTTGGTCACATTGCCTCTTATTTACTACAAGTTCACTTATCAAAACCATACTTAAAATATTTCAATTCTTGGATTTCTTGTAACACCTGCTAAATATCTATAAAAAAGATAACAGATAAAAGATGAATGAAAAATGAGTAAAAGGGGAAAATTAGGGTTTTGAAGGGAAGTGCAGGTTGCACGATTCGAACCCGCAACCTAAGGAGTCCTTGATTGATAACCCAGCCAATTGAGCTACAGAAGGTCTTGCCTTAAAGTTGCTCTGATTTAGTTTTAAGCTTTATTTGTTGAATCTAAAATAATTCGGATAAAACCTCTATGTGTCCCTTTAGCTTCCTAATTTACATTTAAACCATTATCTAGAAAAATCCCTAACTGCTCTCACCGAACCCTAATCGACCATCGTCTATCTCCATCGCCACGCCGTGTAGCTCACCGCCAGCATCAAAATAACCCCATTGAGTCCTGACTAAAACCCTCACACCATACGTGGGCCTGCTACGCCGTTCGCCGAGAAATCGAGTTTGAAGGTTCGTCAAACCTATGGATTTTTGTCACAAATTTTGGTGTTTTCTGGTCATTTTCGTCGTCTGTTAGAGATGCAAGTGGTACCACAGCCTTCCCCGCGCCGACACGGTCCTAACTCAACTGTTCGATCATCCAACCGTTGACGTCTGAGCCTTCATCGATGTTTGACATATTTGGTAAGTACGGTAAGTTTTGGGCTATTTTTCAGTGAGTTTTGGCATGATTCTGGAATTTTGGGTGTGTTATGGTTATTTCTAGCCAAAAAGATGCATTTTGGGACATTTTTCAGGCCTGTAAGGCCGCACGTGAGCCCCACGCACTGGCTGGTGCGATTTTTGGCTGCCTTGACTGATTCACTTGTAAACTGGTTTGGTTCAACCCGGTCCAGTCTAAACTGACCCGGCCCAAATCGATCTGACTCAAATCGATCTGACCCGATCTGTTTTGACCCGTCCTAGTCAACTTGTCCAAGTCAACTAGTTTGAGTCAACTCGTCCGAGTCAACTTATGTTGACGGACCATAAAGTTAATTTTTTCAAAAACCTATATCGTATGTTTTTCGACATCCTGATTTCATTTTTGAAGTCTATTTTGCAAAATTTTAACCCGAAAGCCTCCAAATCCAATCTTAAACCCGAACATACATTTTTATCAAGTTTGTTTATTTATGGATATTTACCCTGGAATAAAGGACTGATGGAATTTTTAATGTTTAAGGGTACTCAGAAAGCTTTTGATCGTGTTTACTCCCAGCCCAGCTCGTCTCGATTCACCCAACTGCGTGAACCTATAGTGAATCGTATGGTTTTAAATAGCTAATTAATAGTCATATTTATGGAAATACAATTCTTATAGTAACCCTGATTCTTTTCAATCTAGGTTCCAGCACTGCAGCTAAGCGTAGTTCCGACGCCCAGTAGATTGTTTGATCCATCTGATATTTTGAGATGTGTTCCTTGTGTGCTAAGTATATAAATGTTTTATTGATTTATTTAAACTGATCATGTGCACATGACTTGTATGTTCTGATTTGCAAAATGTAACATTTTTCTTTATTTTAAGCATGATTATCTATTTGATTTATGCCTAAGTACCTGTCTGAACAACATGCTCTCTGCTTATAATTTATCGAAAATAATTACTTGTTATTATATATTGTTATTACTATAACTATTGCCTGGACATTTACTGGGGGTACTTGCGTTATGATATGAAGTCTCTGTAGGTTCAGCCCTGATCAGGCTGGTAATTCCACCCGTGTTAGGTTCCTAACTTCGGTTAGAGTAATTCCATCCGTATTTGATTTCTATGCTTCGGCTAGGGTAATTCCGCCCGTACCTAAGGTATTCCCTTAGGATGGTACCCAAGTCCAATGGACTCAGGTTAATGCCTATATGTACGATACCGTCCTGCGGAACTATATCCTGGAGTTCGAATGGAGAGTAGATATACTTATAGGAAAAACTTTGGATGCTCTTATAACATGTTTTACCTAAATGATTTTCGTTTCGTTAAAATGTATAAAAATATTTTTATATGAGCTACTGGAACACACTGAGCTCCTTAGCCCATACCCAAACCTTTTTCCTTTCAAACACACCTTTGGATAGGCTACCCAGATTGACACTTGAAGGATCGACACATTCAGCAGTTGTATTTGATGCAATGTTTTATCTTCCAAAATATTATTGGGTGACATGGACCTATATTTTGGTTACTACATGTTTATTATATGTTTGTAATGACCTATTAATGTAGTTTTATTTTGATTAAGATTTCCGACCTATATTATCGTTTTATGAATTCTAAATACTATTTGATTTAAAAAATATGACCTCTCGAAATTTGGCGCTTTCACATAGGCCGGTCTAGGGGGTTACATTCCTCCTCACTTTCTCGTTGCCCCTAGAGTTTACTTTCTGACATTGATGAGAAAGGAGAGCGTAAGCAAATAATGCCTAGTGAGGGCCGCTCTAAAGACACTCATCAATGCATTTAAAATCATTTTAGTCAAAACACTCTTTGTACATCATGCTTAAACATCTCACGCCCTTTTCCTTTGTAAATATGCATATTAAACCATATGCAAAACATGTATCATGGATCTCATGCATAATCCCATATGCAAAACCTCAATTTAAGCCTTCACATGCTTATTGTTCTACTGTGTGAGTGCTTGGCAAAAGGGTGAAAAAATGTATTGGAAATGTATGAAAATAGTGCCAAAACTAAGTCTTTTGAGTGCAAGTATACACGGTCTGCAAGTAATACAGCAGTAAGCTAGTTGTCGACCCCACAAGGATTGGCAAAGAGTTTGTTTGCCTTGCTTGTTTACTCATCAAAGGTAAAGTGTTGCTGATTTGAAGTGGGTTTTGAAAGCAGTTTAAAAGAAAATAAATAAAAGGAAAACAACGTTGGCACAAGGAGAGTTTAAATAAGTGATGAGTGTTGGCAAGGGATGCCTGTTTTTCACGCTTTTCATGCCAGCCTTTAATAATTTTATGCCTTGATATTATTTGCCAAGCAGATTCAAAGTTGGCATTGCCTCTGTCGATGGCAATGCCCGAAATTAAGCATGTGAAAACCCTTACATCTCTATAATGAAGTTTTTTCATAAATCGGTTTGATTAAGTCCCAATCTATACTCCTAAGGGGTAGACTCACCCCCCAAGTAAGTTCATCTACTTGAACATCTTTCTTCGAAGCATCTTGCCTTAGTATCTAGCAACTAATCGTTGCCTCCTAAGTCTATTAAGATATTAAGGTGCAATAAGCATATAGTGCCAGCGGTCGCTTGGCACAAAATTTAGAAAACTGTAAAACATGACAGACAGGGAAAACAATGCCAAGACATTTTTTATTATTAAAAATAAACATAAAAACAGCGTTCAAACGCAAACATCCCCCACCAACTGTAAAAGTTTAGTTCATGGTGGGGGTATCCATCCAAAAACCATAATCGTATCTCAACATCATCATCATTAAAACTAAAAATAATTTAAAACAAAGAGAATGGGCTAGAAGGTGGTTCGTCGATGTAGCCCTTCAAGGTCTAAGCTCTCGGTTAAGCTGGTCGAACCATGTCTCCTTGGTGCAGCCTTTATTTCAATCCGATCGTCCATTTCGATCCCCCTCCTCCTTGATCGACCTCCTTTCATTCTTTAAATAGGCAAGCACAGGACACCTAGGATAAGCCTTGAAATTTGAAATTTGAATGCGCAAGGGATAAGGGATGTGATAATCTTATCCTATATTTGAATCCTAGGGCTGACGTCATCAAAGTCCAACAGCTACTCGGCTGGGCATCAAACTCTTCTTCTCTGCCAACCGGTGCTTTGGTAATTTTTGGTCCATCGCTGCCAACAGTAACTTGGCATTCTCTCTGCATTCCTTCCTTTCTACGCTGCTTTGCTCTGCCAAACCTGTCCTTCTCTGCTGAGCCTGCAATAATGCCAACAAAGCAACCCTTCACACTAGCATAACACAATTCCTAACTCCTTATGCAAATGCATGAATTTTAAGGCTAAATGCAACTAAACACACTTAAAGGCAAGCATAAGATTTAGTATTTTTGATGAGTTAACACCCCCCCAAATCTAGCTCATTGCTTGTCCTCAAGTAATGCAAATAAGCTAAAAACAAAATGGTGAAAATAGTACATTGGCAAAATTTTGATCGAATGCCAACACATGCTGGCAAGCAGAATGAAGCTCTAGTTCTGTCCTCAGATATCTTAGTGCAATAATGGCAAGCAGGTAGTAAATTTAAGTGTAGCAATATAACTTTAGTCTTGGGCATGACAAGTGCACAAAGTGTAGGCAATGTACATCAAGTATCTGTTTACTCCCTTAGTCAAATTTACTACCTAAACTCAGAATTTTTCTTTTATTCCTACCAAGGGGTTCTTTTTTTTCAATTGGCATTAAATTAGGGTTCACATCATGACACTATTTGGCGTGAGTAATAAGAGGGAGCATACCACGAATCCCCATGTTAGTCTAGACTACATCACTAAGCTAACCCATTACACTCATACCCTTAGAGTTTTTGACTTGAGCACTAACGAGGGAGTTCCACCAAGCCCCAGGCTACCTATTATCTCTAAGGGAGAGGAGTGTTCCATTTTTTCTTGCCTTCGACACCTTAGGCTTGGGCATTGATTCCTTAGCCTGTAACACCCTCAACCCGGATGTCACATTTGGGCCTCAAGCCCAACCCAAAAACATAAAATTTCTTTTCAAACAGGATCAACCCAACAAGTAAGTAGAAAAAACATTTAAAACCAATAATTAAAATAATTATATATATGTAAAAGAAATGTTCAAGGAACTCTAATTTAAATTTAAAACAGTTGAAGATATAATTTAAATATTACAGTTCCAAATAATAAATACAGACTCCACATGTAAGGTCCTATGAACACATAGCCCACTAGACTCAAATACTGTACTCCGAAGATCACCATGTGCTGAGTCCCGATCTGATAGTTCTCCATAATCCCACGATCCAACGATCAACCTACGCACTAAAATAATGATTCTGAGCGTTGAGCTTACAAAGCTCAGTGGTACACATATACTCTACTATACTTCATGCTAATCATAAACGTAAGCATGCAAGCTAGTACGAACAATAAGGAAAGATAAATAAACATGTGGCGCTACCATAATCTCATAAATACATGTCTAGCATATAAACAATATTGCAAATACTACAAGCACATCAATAAAGCAAACTAGGAGCGAGGCCCAATGTCACCCGACACTAGAAGACCCGCCCATGCTCGGAATCTCACATCGAGCTGCTCAGAATCTCACATCTAACGGTATACTCAAAATCTCACATCGAGTCTTTGCTCAAAATCTCACATCGAGCGGGGCTCAAAATCTCACATTGTGCAAGTATCATCACCTGAAATCTAACATCGGATGGCCTTCATTTCATCACTCAGAATCTCACACCGAGTGGCCTTCATGTGTTGCAACACTCACTCACTGGGTATCCAGATCCCACCAAACAAAGACTCGTGACAAAACAGGTGCCCTACCTAGCACGTAACCATACATGATCCACCACGAATCCATACAAGTGCCTAACCTGACACATAACCATCACACGACCCACCACGGGTCCCTATTGCTGCTATTACAACCAATCAAGCATTACCGAGTTGTTACGTTTTATGAAGGAGTAATAAAATTCATTCTCGTCAATAATTTCCATCAATTCACATGATCTCATTGATTACAGTAATAACCACTTTATTAATCATATTCATCAATTTCTATCTTAAACCGGCCTATAAACCAATTAGTGTTAATTATCGGGTTCATAAGCAATTTATTGAATGATCGACTATACTAGTCTGTTATTACAACCCTCGTTCTTACATAGCATTATAGGCCATTAAGCCTGATAGTATCAATATTAATTACGAGGCCCTATTCTACCCCTAAAGCTTATGAAAGTCATTATAGTTTGTTGCTAGTGCATTTAAATCATTTAATAATAATTACCAGTTTTTAGGCATTTAATCGAATATTATCAGCACTGTCCCTAACCATATTCAATTGATTATATTATTGCATTCCACTAGCACACAAGGCATCATCACATAGAAATCACGAATCAGATAATCATACGAATATTCAGACAATCCTATACAATCTCTAAAGCTCATAACAGCTTTGAACATCCTTAACTCATCAAGCACTTTAATAATTATCAAGCCTCGTAATACTAGTACCGACGTATGCTCATTACTCATCTCTTATTTTGCAACCACTAATATGCAAGACAATTACACTTATGATGCTCATGAAGCATTTCAGAGTTCGAGGTGTACTAACCTTATGCTTGCATCGCTAAAATCCACATCCAAGCTTCTTGAATATTCCACTTGATCCGTACCCGACCCGATTAATCCTCGCATATCAACAATTACGAAAACACTTAAATTCCATACACCTCCTAAGCCAAGCGAAGGGTCAAACATGTAGAAACAGCTCACCGGGTTTGAATTTGGAAAAATAGACTACGCCATTAGATCCGACACGTCGAGAAACCCCAAGGTATGGTCTTCAAAAAAAGTCAACACTGGCATTTAACGGTCAACGGCGATCAACGGTCAACAGTCAACGAAGACGGCGGTCGACGATAGACAGCGGCTGCAGTGGGTGACGGTAGTGGTGGCTCATCTCGGCTTGGCGTGGCTGGGCTCAACTTGGCGTGGCTCGGGCTGAGTCAGCTTGACCGAGTTGGGCCGAGTCCACTCGGGTGACTCGGTCCCCTACTGATAAGTAGGATGATAGCTCTAGTCATTATTCGATTTAAATTTAATATAACTACTCATCATTCATTATAAACATAAACTAGTTTATATGTTATTACATACCATGTCTAAACTAGTATAAAACCAACTAACTTTCACATATACATGTCATCTGGTAACATCAAAACACATCAAAAGATGTTATTACTGATACCATGATTATACTCATGATAAGTAGGATGCCAGCTCCTTACTCCGGTTTCTGCTTTTTACCTACGCGTGAAAATCATCACACTCTAAGTATATACTTAGTGAGGCAATAATAATATCCAGTGTAATATAACATAATTATAACTAACAACATGTAACAATGTTCATGCCTTATGAATCACTAGATATGTATTACCATCATGTTAATCTTATATCAATATAATATAAACCAGATATAAATTTCTTACCATATACTTGCCATAACTTTGAGAGTTTATAAACTCTTTCACCTGTTTATTAATTATTTACCAATAACCCATAGCCCAAATATAAACCTATGGGACCCTGGGTACTCGAGTCAAATATGCACCGAAGTATTAATACACATAAGGTCGTGCCCACCATATACACTAAGTGTCCTTTATATACACTATAGTGCTAAACCGAATATGCAGCGTGCTGATGGACTCTATGGCATGCCAACTATACTTTGTCCCTCAATGACATACTTGGGCATATTTTCCATATTTATTTCATCCATGGCAATGTATATCAACATAATTTAACATTGGGCAGTTCATACCCGAAATAACATTCACAATATAACATCATATATATAACTAGTGATTCATGCATTTATATTCAACTTTTGACATATATAAAATATGTCAATCATATGATCAATTACATAAATACCATGCCAATATATAAATAAGTTAGACTCATTGCAAGGCTCCTTATGATGTATAAAACATCCATATATCATGTTACGTATACATTGCACTCACCTGATGCCTCACTAGTAACCTTACTGTCGATTTAACTTTACTCTTGAACTTTTTCCTTATCTTTAAGCTTGCTCGTATTACGATCTTTATCACGATCACGATCTATAAAGTCATCGTTTACCAAACACATATATTTCAAAGCATATGTTAGTATCATTCTAACATAGGCACATACTAGGAATAAAATTCTTAAGAGTAATTTCGATGTTAAATCGATACTAATTCCATTACTCAACATTAATGTTAACCATAATACTTCAGAATAATATTTCAAACCCCTTTTAGTAATCATATCCACCAATAATTCATAAGACAATCTCAATTTTCATAATATAACCATAAAATGAATTCCTTTAAAATTCATCTCAATCTTTCCAAATTATTCAAAATGGTCCCTTTCCATTGAACTTCAAATTCAATCATTAGACAACATATTAAGTATTCCAAGAATACATTCAAGATTAACACATTAATTTCTAATCGACTTCCATTTCACTATCAATTTTTCCTTAATATTTCATTTGGTCCTCAACACTTTGTAAAATTCCAAATTGATCCAAACAACATTCTAAGCCTTGTAAAATCATTCTCACATCATTTCTAGACTTAGGGAAATTTTCCATAATTTTCTCTAATATTTTCCCTAAAGGCCGAATATGAAAGGCCACACTAATCAAAATTTCCAACTTGATTCAAGCATGAATTCAACTTCTAAACATGATTTCCAAGCTTCTACAATTATTTCCATATCAAAATCAATCCAATTTCAACTTCATATCAAAACCCTAACTTGAACCAAATTATGATTTATCTATTTTCAAGTAGTTTCAATTATCATACAAGCTTGGATATGATTCTTCAAAAACAAATTCATCAAAATCTAATCTTAATTCATCAAAATTAAACATCCCCTTCATCCCCTTTATTCATAAAGCTAAGATTTCAAGCAAGGAAAACATGAATAAATGGTACCAAAAGATAGAGAATTTCATGTAGATTAATTCCATGTTTCATGCTTTCATCCAAAATCCAACTAAATTAGCTTGAAAATTCAAAAAGAAAATTTTGTTCTCTTACCTTGAATGATGTTCGAACAAGAGGAGAAATGTAGAGAAAAGTCTTGAATTTTCAATTCTTTTTAATTAGGCTATTTGTCATATTTTATAAAGAATTAAATAAAAAATTCATTTTATGAAAAAATGACTATTTTACCCTTGTAATCCAATGTTCCACATCTTGCCACATGTAAATCTACTTATACAAGGTTCAAAAATAAACCAAGAAGTTAGTGATTACCAACTTTGCCCTTGAAATTTTGCAAAATCTACTTTAATCCAATGGTCCATGTTAAATCCTACCATTTTAAGACATGGAAATGAGATTTTTAACCTTGCTTTATCATTCTTCAAAATATCTTAAATATTCGATTCGATCTGATCATCCGAATATTTTTCTAAATTTTATCACTTTATAGCCAATAATACAAACTCTGTACGAAAAATTTGGGTAACACACAAACATCATTATCGAGGGTAAACTATTCATTTACGAGACTAAAATACATAATTTTTAAAATTTATAATTTAGTCCCTAAACTTTTTTTAAGTTTATACTTTAGCCGCCAAACTTTCATTTTATTCATTTTGGTCACTGCCTAAAATTTTGAGGTCTTACACATTTGTTTGGGAATGGTATGTCATGGCAATCCTTTGCTGAATTCCATATCTGCACAAAGCTTTAGAGATTAGATTGCGTTTAAAATGGGTACCCTCATCATGAATAATCACTCTGGGGGCACCAAATCGAGTAAAAATGTGTTTATGCAAGAACTTGGCAACAACCTTGGCATCATTTGTTGGCAATGCTGTTTTGGAGCGGCAGTTGGTGTCTGCCAGAGATGTTTCCTGTTAGCTTGCAACATTTTCAACCCATTTCTAAACGTAGTTAACAACCACGAGGATGTACAAGTTACCAAATGATGGAGGAAATGGACCCATGAAGTCTATCCCCCATACATCAAATAAGTCCACAGGCTTGATGTTTTAGAGCGGCAGTTGGTGTCTGCCAGAGATGTTTCTTGTCCGCTGGCATCGATCACATGCCTTGGCATAGTTATGGGCATCTTTGTATAGTGTGGGCCAAAAGAATCCTGACTGCAGCACCTTGGCAGCAGTCTTCATCCCTACAAAGTGACCTCCATACGGTGCGGCATGGCATAGTTGCAAAATGTTGTGCTGCTCATCCTCTGGCACACATCGTCTTATCACTTGGTCGGCACATTGTTTGAACAATATTGGCTCGTCAGTAGTATTGCCAAACTTCCCGCATGAATCTTTTCTTGGCATTGTATGCCAGATTTGGTGGTAGAATATTACTTACCAGGTAGTTGACTATGTCAGCGTACCATGGCACGACATTGACTGCAAGCAAATACTCATCTAGAAATTTATCTCTTATGGCAGCGTTCTTATCATTTTCAAGGTGATGCTCTAGACGTGATAGGTGGTCAGCTGCTAAGTTTTCACTGCCCTTCTTATCCCAGATCTCGAGGTCAAATTCTTGTAGTAGAAGCATCCATCGAATTAGTCTGGGCTTGGCATCCTTCTTTGCCAAAAGGTACTTTAGTGATGAATGATCTGTATACACCACAACCTTGTTACCAACTAAATAAGATCTGAATTTATCAAAAAAGAATACAATTGCAAGAAAATCTTTCGCGGTTGTGAAATAATTTAGCTGAGCTCCATTTAGTGTTCGGCTGGCATAATAGATGGTATGAAAAACTTTTCCACGTCGTTGTCCCAATACTGCTCTGATGGCATAATTACTGGCATCACACATGAGCTCGAATGGCTCATTCCAATCTGGTGCCACTACTATAGGGGCATTAATAAACTTCTCGTTAAGTTCCTGAAACGCTCTTAAACAAGAATCATCAAATGCAAAAGTGGCATTTTGTTCCAAAAGCAAGCATAAAGGTTTAGAATTTTTAGAAAAAATCTTTAATGAAACGACGGTAAAAACCTGCATGTCCCAAAAAACTTCTAATACCTTTTACACTTTTCGGTGTTGGCAATTGCTTGATTACCTCAATTTTTGATTGGTATACCTCCAATCTCTTCTTGGTTACCTTGTGCCCGAGAATAATGCCCTCCTTCACCATGAAGTAGCATTTTTCCCAGTTCAACACTAGGTTTGTCTCAATTCATCTCTTCAAGACTTGCTCCAAACTCTGAAGGCATTCCTCAAATGTTTTGCCAAACACTGAGAAATCATCCATGAATACTTCCAAATTTTGTTCAATCATGTTGGAAAAAATGGACATCATGCAACGTTGAAATGTTTTCAGGGCATTACATAACCCGAATGGCATTCTTCTAAAGGCAAACGTCCTATATGGACACGTGAACAAGGTCCTTTCTTGATCTTCTAGAGCTATGGTAATTTGGTTATATCCTGAATAACCATCTAGAAAATAGTAAAATGCCTTACCTGCCAGTCTGTCCAACATTTGATCAACGAAGGGTAATGGAAAATGGTATTTCTTGGTAGCATTGTTTAGCTTTCTATAATCCATGCACACTCTCCATCCGGTAACGATCCTGGAAGGAATTAACTCATATTGCTATTTTGAACCACGATTATGCCACCTTTCTTTGGCACACATTGTACCGGGCTGACCCACGAGCTATCAAAAATGGGATAGATTATCCCGGCATCTAGCCACTTGATAATATCCTTCTTAACAACCTCTTTCATGCTCGGGTTCAATCTTCTCTGACCTTCAATGGTCTTCCCATGATATTCCTCCAAGATGATTTTGTGCATGCAAATGGTTGGGGTTATTCCTCGGATATCAGCCAAGGTCCATCCCAACGCTTGCTTGTAATTGCCTAGAATTTCTAGCAATCGTTCCTCCTGATCATTATTGAGATCAACAACAATGATCACTGGAAATGTTGAGTGTTTACCTAAATAAGCATACTTGAGATGGTGTGGCAGCGATTTGAGCTCCAGTTCCGGTGGCTTCTCAATGGATGATTTTGGTGCCACGATCTCTCTGCCAGCCAACTCTAGTGGTTCTAGTTGTCCAAAATAGCTTATTTCTACTAAGGTTGCTCCTTCAGTGTCCTCACTTGTTTCACCTTCACTGTCACTTTTGTTGGCATCATCATCAGTATCTTGGCACATTTGTGCCACGCCCACCTTAAAAATGGACTCCATCTTATCATTTGCTTGGAATTCCTCTGATTCATCTGTACATTTCAAAGCTTGAAACACATTAAATGTAACATGCTGGTCATTCATGCGCATAGTTAATTCACTTTTATGAACATCAATCGAGGTTTTACCTATGGCAAGGAACGGTCTACCTAATATAATTGGGACATTTAAATCTGCCTCATAATCTAAGATACTAAAGTCAGCTGGGAATATGAATTTATTTACCTTTACCAACACATCCTTAATCTTACCCTTAGGATATGCAAAGGATCGGTCCGCCAACTGAAGTGTCACCGTGGTAGGCCTTGCTTCTATGCCAAGCTTCCTGAAAATAGATATTGGCATCAAATTGATGCTGGCTCCCAAGTCACACAGTGCCTTATCCATGAATCTATTGCCAATGGTATAAGGAATAGTAAAGCTTCCCAGATCTTCCAGCTTTGGTGGCAACCGATTGAGTATCATTGCACTGCATCCCTTAGTGAGAGCTACAATTTCGAAATCACCCAGCTTCCTCTTTTTGGACAAGATGTCCTTCATGAATTTGACATAGTTGGGCATTTGTTCGAGAGCTTCCACCAATGGTAAATTGATTTGCAACTGTTTAAGTACTTCCAAGAAGCGCTTAAATTGTTGATTCTGCTTGTGCTTTTGTAGTCTTTATGGAAACAGTGGAGGTGGATAAACATATGCTGGCTCTACCGGCTTTGCCAGGTTCTGCTGACATCCGACTGAGGTTTGGCATCAGACCGTGGTATGTCATTGCTTATGTCCGCTTTTTTCTTCTTTGGTTCCTTTGGTCCATCTACTAGTAGTTTATTCTTTCTCCTGGCAACTATTTGGCTGCTTGACAGATGTCTCAGCCTCGCATTGTTTTCCACTCTGTAGAGTCACAACTTTGCATTTTTCATTATGGTTTTGCCCGGCATCCTCTATATCGCTTGGCAAAGCTCCCTAAGGTCTATTGCTGAGTGCATTGGCAATCTGTCCAATTTGTACCTCCAAGTTTCACATCGATACTACCAAACTCTGGACAGTTGCATCATTCTTCTCCATGTATTATGTCAAAGTCCCCTAGTTGTTCCTTTGCCCTGCATAAAAATTGTTTTGTACCCTTTATGGCATGGCATTCTGGTTGACCCCTGGCATGGCATTGTTCTGACGCTGGGCATTGTATTGACGTTGGGCATTGTTGTTCTACTGTTGGGCATTATATTGGTTGCTTTCTTGATTCCCCCAAGCTAAATTTGGGTGCTGCCTCCATCCTGCATTGTAAGTATTGGAAGTTGGATTATAATTACGATTAAAATTGCCAACGAAATTTACCGACTCAGGGTTAGCAGGGCAATTTTTTGTGTGATGATCCTCTCCACCTATTGTACAGAATGAGGATAATGCCTTAACTTTTTAGGCCTCATAACTCTTTTGCAAAGTTCTCAACATGCTAGTAAGATTGGAAATCTCAGCGTGGATGGATATGAGCTCATCTATCTACAATTTCCCACCAGTTTTAGTGCCGGTCCCAAGTCTGGCAGTAGGATATTCAAAATCATTGATTGAAATCCTCTCAAGGATGCCAACTGCCTCTGTATAATTTTGTCAAGCAGTGAGCCATTTGCCGACGAATCAACAACTGTTATGGTTTGCGCATTAAGTCCATTGTAGAAGGTCTCCATTTGGGTCTATTTCGGGAATCCATTCCTCAACAGATCTTTATATCTCTCCCAGGAATCATATAGGGTCTCATCATCAGTCTTCCTAAATGTGATGATCTCACCCCTCAGCTTGGCGGTGAGTTTCAGTGGCTGGAATCGTAACAAATATTTATGGCATTGATCTCCCCATGAGGTGTTAGAACCAGGTCGCAAAGAACTTAGCCACGCTTTCGCTCTATCTCTCAGAGAAAATGTAAACAACTTTAGGTTCACTGTATCCTCCGATACTCCAACCTACTGAAATAGCTGGCAGACTTCCATGAACTGCTTCAAGTGTTGCCTTGGATCTCTAGTAGGTGCTCCATCAAATTGTCCTACATTCAAAAGCGTTTGTATCATTACCGGTTTGAGTTCAAAATTGGGCGTATCTACCTCAGGACAAATTAGTCCTGGCATCAAATTGTCAATGTTTGGTGCCGAGTGTTCTCTAATAGGTCTCTCTTCCTCCACATTAACAGCTGGGGCAACAAGATCTGGTGGTATTATAATGTTATTGGATGGATTTTCCTCTTTGTTTAGCACACCATTTCCTTCATTCCGTTGTTGAGCCATCTCTCGAATCTTTTTCTTTAACCTCCACAGGGTTCTTTTAGTTTCCAGATCGTATAGCCAATCTTCCACCATAGGGCAGTTTTTTTTCATACACCAGTCTAAACGAAGAAATAAAATAAAGAACAAAAATAAAAAGAAGACAACTAAAAATTTAAAAACAACAAACTCCGTTGTAATCCCCTGCAGCGGCGCCAAAAACTTGTTTGATTGTGTGAGTGCTTGGCAAAAGGGTGGAAAATGTATTGGAAATGTATGAAAACAGTGCCAAGACTAAGTCTTGGCAAAAGGTTTGGCCAAGAGTTTGTTTGCCCTTCTTGTTTACTCGTCAAAGGGAAAGTGTTGTTGATTTGAAGTGGGTTTTGAAAATAGTTTAAAAGAAAAGAAATAAAAGGAAAACAACCTTAGCATAAGGAGGGTTTAAATGAGTCGCGAGCGTTTGTAATATCCCAAATTTTGGCCAGTGACTAAATTGTAAATTTTGAAAGTTTTGGGGTTAAAGTATAAACTTTGGAAAAGTTTAGAGACTAAAGTATAAATTTCCCTAACAAGTAATTCTATTCAGTATGAAAGTGAATCGGATCGAAATAAGTACCTTGATATAGGTTTTAAAAATTAAGATGCAGTAAAAGATACTAGATTTGGATCGAATAAAATTGTTAAGCATGCTCAGGCCAAGGAAATATTAGGATGGGTGACCTCTGGGAAGGTCCCATAAAAGATTTTCTGATCAATATTTTGGACTCCGTAAGAGTAGAGAATATTCGTATGGATTATCGATAAAGGATTTCTAAGAGAAATTTTATTCTATAAAGATTTTCGATAATTATCGGAATAATAGACTGAGTTAGAAAAGTTCAGTCTAAGTCCTTGGGAAAGGAAATTTTTATGAGATGGTAGTGTGGATTTCCTAAATATGGAAATATAGAATTTTCAGAATAAATCCGATAGCTCAAAAAAGGTAAAATCACAGTAGAAGTATTTAATGAATATCGGTATATCAGATCGAATGGAAAATAAGAGACTAATCCAAAAGCCATGGAAAATTCATAAAATACTATTTTATGAATATTTTATTATAGTTGGTTGGATTCCAACTAGACTTAGTTCAATTTTTACAAGAATGGCAAACTAGTAAATAAAAACTAGTTGGAGGGCAAATTGGTCGTTTGGCCCCAATGACAATTTTGAAATATTTAAAAAGTCATAAAGGAAATTTTGGAAAGAGGAAATGGAAGATTAAAACTTGCCCCTTGATTGATGATAAAATCAATCTCAACCATTAGATAAAAAGGGCAAAATTGTAATTTCACTATTAAATGAATTTAATATTCATTTAATAGTTATATGTGTAAAATAATGGTGAAAAGATGAACAAATTTCCAGCCAAAAACGTAAGAGTTAGGGAAAGAAAGAGAAATTTTTTTTCAAGCTCGATTCAAGCCCCGAAACTCGATTTTCAGGTAATCTCCTCAACTACAAACTTGTTCTACTCATCAACTCTATCTTTTGGTGTAAATAATTCATGTAAAACATGCTTGATTGATGAGAATTTTGTATGAGAAGAAATTAGGGTTTATGGACTAAATTGGGGGTTTTGAGATTTTATGATTTCATGTTGAATTCAAGTTAAAATCAAGCTAGTATGATGTTAAAATCATGATATTGAATTGGGATTTAAGTTCTACATGTGTTGATTATTATGAAGATGATTATGGTTTATGGATTCAAGTTTAATTTAGGGTTTGTAATGTTGAATTAATGATCTAGTAAGCTTAAATTGTTATTTGGAAGCAAAACCCTAAGTTAAAGGTATAGGGACCATTTTGGCAAGTTTAAAAGTTAGAGGACCAAATCTAATTTTTATGATTCTGGTGTGTATTTATGTTATTAATGATGTTAGAGACATGAAATTGAAGTTAGAATGTTAAATTGATGTTGAATTGAATTAGTGACCATTTTGACAAATTGTCAAAGTTAAGTGACCAAATCGAAAATGAAGTTTTGTATGGGGGCTAAATCTTATTTTTAGTTTTAATGGTGGAGTTAAGGTAGTAATGTTGAATTGAGGACTAATTTACAAAGTTAAGGTAGTAATGAAAGAAATGATCGAATAGAGCTTAGTGAGGCAAGCTAATAAATGGCCCAAGTGAGTGCATTTATATGTTTTGAAATGTATTTTAGTAGACTTTTAAGAATTTTATTTACTTGATTTTATTGAAATGATAACATGGTTTTTGTATAAGTTATATGATGTTTTACAAGCAAAGGAAAAAGGTTAGTACATGATAGAGTATGAATTGCCCTATTATATTTTATTATGGCAAGTTATTATTGAATAATGTGATATATGAATCATTTACAAAATGATAATTTACAAGTTATTGATATGAATTTATTGCCCAAGTTTATGATAGAGAGTTACAGTATAGTGGCATGCCATTAGAGGTCGAGCAATCAAGGACTACGTGTAGCTACACACCAATCTTCAGATCTATATGTTTATCGGCACTTTATGTGTCTATATGTTTTCGGCACTTTACGTGTTTACAAGTTATTGTCACTTCGGTGACTAGTACTCAAGGAGTACCGAGCTTGCATACTTAAGTTTCTCTCTATACATAAAATTATATTATAGAGAGTTACAGTATATTGGCATGTCATTAGAGGTCTAGCAGTCAAGGACTACATGTAGCTACACACCGATCTTCGGATCTATATGATGCCGACACTTTTGTGTCTATATGATATCAACACACATGTGTCTATATGATACCGACACTTATGTGTCTATATGATTTCGACACTTATGTATCTATATGTTACCGGCACTTTATGTGTCTATATGTTTATCGTCACTTCAGGGACTAGTACTCTCGGAGTACCGATCTTGCATACTTCAGTTTCTCTCTATACATAAAATTCTTGGGCTAAAGGTATAAAGAATTGATATAAATGATCTTAATAGGATTCAAATGGAAAACAAGAGATTTATTGAGTATATTGATTTGGCTTACCATGCCTAATATATGTATATAAGATGTTGATTTTTACAGGTTATATGACAAAGGAAAAATTTTGATATATGTTAGTACATGTGAGGTAACTTATGTTATTAGGCATGAAAATGGTAAGTAAGTTAAACTTAAAAGTTTAACATTAATGGTAAGTAGTGATATGATGTTAAAGGAATAGAACAGGTACATTCATTAGCTTGTAACATGATATATATATATATATATGTTCATGCATTGAGGTATAAATAACATATTATGATAAATGAACAAACAAGAAAATATTATGATATTAGCATATAGTAAGTTATCACTAATGCAACATAAAAGTTAATGCATTGGCATATATCATGCTATATAAATGTAGCCATAAATTTTAATAAGTTTAAATTATTATTAATTTTGTTTATTGCCTCACTAAGTGAAAACTTAGCGTATGTTTGATTCACACGTGGGTTAAGGTGGAGTACTTGAAGAGGAGTTGAGCATACTGATCAAGCTTCAATCTGTAAAACATCAGTAAGATATTCTAGCTTATGATAATCTCTAGTGGGCATGTAATTATTTATCTGCTGGTAGTATATGATGCATTAAATTAGATTAAACGATAGATAATTGATCAGTTTTAATGATAAATCATATATGGATAAAACAAGATAAGGTATTAGTAATATGAAAGAATAAACTAAAGTAGAAAGGAAGCTTACTTTGTTAATATGAATAATCGGTAAGCTTAAAAAGGTAGTAAATCGTGTTTAATCAGTTTAAATTTTATTTATCGGTAATTGCATAAGGATTTTAAAATCAAGAAAGGGCCTAGGTTGTGAACCTATTTTTTCACCCTGAATTGGATTATCATTTTAATAACTGACTAATATGTTCTACAAACTAATTCAGGGTCGAAATTAGCCAACTGCACATAAGTTATGATTTCAAGAAAATCGAGAAAAAGGTTAGATTAATAAAGACAAGATTTATATGTATAGAAAAAATTATTATTATAAGTCAGGATATCTTTAAACGACTCCGTAACATCTTTAATGTATATTCGGTCTACGAGTATACGTTAAGGATGTTACAGCGTTGACAAGGGATGCTTGTTTTTCACTCTTTTCATGTAGCCTTTAATAATTTTCTGCCTTGATATTTTTTGTTGAGCAGATTCAAAGTTGGCATTGCCTCTGTCGATGGCAATGCCTGAAATTAACCATGTAAAAACCATTATACCTCTATAATGAATCTATTCATAAATCAATTTGATTAAGTCCCAATCTATACCCCTAAAGGGTAGACTCACTCCCGAAGTAAGTTAATCTACTTGAACATCTTCCGTCGAAGCATCTCGCCTTAGTACCTAGCAACTAATCATTGCCCCTAAGACTGTTAAGATATTAAGGTGCAATAAGCATATTGTGCCAGCGTTCGCTTGGCACAAAATTTAGAAAACTATAAAACATGCCAGATAGGGAAAACAATGTCAATGCATTTTTTATTATCAAAAACTAAACGTAAAACAGCGTTCAAACACAAAAATCCCCCACCAACTGTAAAAGTTTAGTTCATGGTGGGGGTATCCATCCAAAAACCATAACCGTATCTCAACATCATCATCATTAAAAATAAAAACAATTTAAAACAAAAAGAATGGGCTAGAAGGGGGTCATCCAATCGTCCCTTCCGATCCCCCTCCTCCTTGATCGATCTTCTTTCCTTCTTTAAATAGGCAAGCACGGGACGCCTAGGATAAGTCTTGAAATTTGAATTTTGAATGCGCAAGGGATAAGGGATGTGATCATCTTGTCCTATATTTGAATCCTAGGGCTGACGTCATCAAGGTCCAACAGTTGCTCGGCCGGGCATCAACCTTATCTTCTCTGCCAACCGGTGCTTTGGCAACTTTTGGTCTACCGCTGCTAACAACAACTCGGTATTCTCTCTGGCATTCCTTCATTTATGGGCTGCTTTGCTTTGCCAAACCTGTCCTTCTCTACTGAGCTTACAATATGCCAACAAAGCAACTCTTCACACTGGAATAACACAATTCCTAACTCCTTATGCAAATGCATGAATTTTAAGGATAAATGCAACTAAACACACTTAAAGGCAAGCAAAAACAATGTGAAATAAGCATAAGATTTAGTACTTTTCATGAGTTAACACTTATTCATCCAATAGCAAAGCTTAAAGAGCAAAACATGTATAAATCTCAATATACAAAATACATTTATCTATCATGATACATTAATTCTTATATTGGCACTCAAGTGACCCAAAAACAGAATCTTTCCTTAACAAAAACACATCGGATACACGGATTTCACAAGTGGTTCCTTCGACCACTTCACATACATCCATAATCGGAGCAAACGAAACATTTATCCCCTCAACCATTGTGAAACACAATCCACCAGCGGGAGAATACGACACAATTAACTCCTCGACCGCTGCGGTTCCCATGGTGGAGAAAACGACACAATTAACCCATCGACACACATGAGGCAACTTATTATAGTGCACTTTAAATCCTATGGCATGACAACTATATCCGATAACATTTATTTCATTGTCACTTAGCCAATATATTCCACTTTAAACATGATACCTCACTGTTTTCATATGCTTCATTCAAACCAATTTCCAATGCAACAAAACATGCATTTACATAACCTCAAAATCCTTTTCACAAACTATTTGCCATACTCAAATGTCATCAGTATAAGATCATTTGCATCGTATTCCATTTCTAAAAAATGCATAAAACAGTAGGTATCAAACCATAAACATAGGCATGAGAAAATCAACTTTGCCAAACCGAAATTGAGAGCGAAATCGTCTAATACTTACTTTCGAGCTTAGACAAGCGTTTCAAGCTCAATCTAAACTCCCAAAATAACTTTCAAACCTTTTTAAAGATGTAAACCACGTTTCCACTCACCGACAACACAATGCTCCACTAGCCGATGCAAAATCAAGCTTTCGAAGGTAACCCCCTCGACTCGGCCTAGTCGCAAGATCGAACCGAGATAGCTACATTAGGTTTACCGAAGTAAACCGTGAAGATGAAGCTCAAAACCAAGAGCATTTTTTTCTTATATCTTATCTAGAGGTATAATTATTAACCTACATGTACATACTGATCATAGGTGTAAACTAAACTCAATCGGGCATCGAATTGACATCCAATTGAATACTATTACAACTTAGGGACCAAGATGTAATTTCCATAAGTTAAGGGTTAAATTAACCAATTAAGTTTACCAATCCACCATTAATTTCATTCCATGCAAACTCATTAAATTTCATCACCATTAGGTCACCACAGCACCCTCAATTTAACATTCAAACATTTAGGGACCAAATTGTAATTCTACAAAACTGTAAGGACTTACTTAAAATTTGATTTTCCAATCTTCCATTAGTCAGGTTTCATGCATACATGTCAAATTTCAACTTAAAACAACCATCCCAACTCATTCAATTGCATACACAACATCTAGGGACCAAACTGCAAGTTTTCAAAGCTTAAATTGAACACATAACTGATATAACGGTTCTTGGTTTCGGTACACGAGTTTTCGGATCGATATAGGGCCAAATTATATTAGAGGTTTCAAAACCACCCCTACAGGTTTCGAAACCAGGCCTCTAGAACTTAAAACCTGTACCGGTACGACTCCCCGCGTACCGCACCCCATAGCCAATTTTGGCCTACAGGTTTCGAAATCAGGGGCCATGTTTTGAAACCTCTGGGCCTTGAATGAGTATTTTAACTGGGTTTTCATCCATTTATGGTTTCCAAAACACTTAAACATGCTTCAAACATATAACCATCATATTCAAGGATCGAACCATATCAAAGCATCACAGATTCAAAATCGATTCATGGCATCTCGCATCAAATGAAAACCTATAGGCATACTTCCTAGAAACCAATCAAGAAACGCATGAAACTTCAAACCATCACCAAAACACCCTATAATGGCCATTTACAATTCAAGAGCAGTCAAAAAAACTTGCTTAAACAGGGATTCAACAAAACATCTCCCAAATCAATTACGGAAACCCCATTGCCGTTATTACTTATAGTCTAATCTAAAAACTTACTTTGGTTACCAAGTCTTTCAAGATCCCTTCCTTCCCGCTGCCTTCCGAGACTTTAGTCCTCTGCATTGATGGACAAAGAGAGCGTAAGCACACCAGGCTTAATGAGGAATACTCAAAAACAAAACACCATCAATGCATGTAAAACCATTTTCCAACAACACATTGAAATCCCATTTCAATTCATATTTACACAACATATAAAACATCATGCCTTGAAAACCATGCACTTTAACTTTTTCAAAACCAACATATTCAACCATATGCTACATGTATCATGGATTCCACAGCATATTCCCATATGCAAATTCCCTATACTTAAGCCTTCCCATGCATAACATCCCATATGCAAAGCTTAAGGAGTATAACATGCATAAAACACATCATTCAAACCAATCCATCAACATGATACAATTTAAAACATTATATTGGCTTTCAAGTGATCCATTACCATATACATCCTTTCCATAAATCATCATTAACATCGACATCAACATCGGATGCACAAATTTCCCAAGAGATATCGCAATCTCTCGCAGCTCAATGGCATGGAGTCTTGCAACACATGCACCACCTCTGCACTACCAAGGCTAATCCTCCAACTTGGAGTACACACATTTGACGCATCAACCTCTACAGCGCGTGGCTGGAGTAAAAGCCATCAAAATGCTACCTCAACAATATTGGGGTTCATATGATCGGAGTAAGTACCTCTAGTACCACCTCTACAACCATGGGCAACTTATTTTAGTGCACTTTAAATTCTATGGCCGGCCAATTATATTCGATAACATTTTCGTAACAGTTTCAATTCATCACTTGCGAATATAACCCGCTTATACAAACATACCTCATTGTTTTCATATGCATTGTTCAAATCGTTTCATCATGCATTAAACAATGCATAAGCCATGTTCATAAACATTATTTAAAACCTTGCATTACTTTCCAAATGCATCTAACATCATTTCATATCAATTTCCAGCATTAAACCATGCTCAATTTATGCATAAAACATGAGGTAAACAATCATTTAACAAGTGCATTCATAAATCATTTGCCAACCGAAATCAAGAGAGAAATCCACTTTACTTACTTCCAAGTCTTAGACCAGTGTATCAAGCCTAGTCTAGACTCCTATTAAACATTTTCAAATCTTTGAAAAGCCATTCTTATCCGTTTCACTCACTGACAAAGCAAAGCCTCCCTTGCCGATGTCAAATCAAGCTTCTAGCAACTCCTCAACACCAAGGTTCACCTCCGAATTAACTTCCCCTATTTCAAACACATCACAACAGAGGATCCAATGCATTATAATGCATCCAAACTCACATCAAACAACAATTAGCATTATCCAACTATAATCGTCCACAACACCATATCTTAACAACCGAAAACATCATCGATTCATCTATAACCTCAACCCAGCCATTAATTACGAATCTCAACCTTCAAATAACATCAAATAACATCTAATCAACAACTCAGCCCAACCTCCTACCTCCAGCAACAATAATCAACCACAACACCTCAAAATTTCTTAACTATCAACCTAACAAATTAAAGATTCTCTATATTTCGAGATTCTATCATCTGTAATCACTCATTTTTATCTGGTCTGTAAATATTGTTAATATATTAGTATAATAATTAATGGGGAATTATTATTGCATGTATACGTATTACATTATATGTTTACTATATATATGCGATTAATGTGTGTGAAATATACACGTGTGATGTATGAGTGCATGTGTATTATACATATTATGTTTATGTATATGTTAATATTTATTATAGTATATATGTGCTGTATGTATGTTTATGTGTGCATTGTGTGTGACTGTGTAACATGTGAATGTTATATTAGTAATGTGTATAATTAGGTGTGCCGGTACATTTATGTTATATTATCTAAGGGCGTGTAATGTATATTAATGTCGGTATGCCATACGTATAGGTATACGCATACGAATATATATATGTATGTATTATCATAATCGTGCTATTATTATTATTATTAATAATATTATTATCATATATATAGATAAACAGATAATAAAATAAAACCAAGGTTTATTAGTGTCCAATCCAATGTATTACAAAAACCCAAAAAAAATATAACATGGTTGACAAGGCCCAACCGGCCAAAGCCCGTAATAAATAAAACCCTAAAATGTATCTAACCCTGACCCATTTTATTATTATGCGCAGCCAACCCAGAGCCGTCGGATCAAGCCCAGATCCAACGGCTATGATCAAGTCAAGATGACCCTCCATCTGATGCGCGTGACGCCACTCGCTGCTCAGCTGTCTTCCACGCGCGTGTGGCTCGCACGCTCAAGACGTTTCAGATCACCGTACGCCACATGTCATGATCCGGTGCAGTCTCCCAATTCCAAGGTTGAATCTCGATCGTCCAAGCTTCAAAGCATCCCAGCCGTTGGATCAGATCTGATCCAACGACCGAGATTCACTCTGACTGAACGGGTCACCACCACACCTTCTCCACCATGCCGTCGTACTACCGACTCAACCACCGCGCTCAGAGAACGTGCAAGACACCAAAACAATAGATTATCAGTACGAAGAAAATCAGATCTGATGTAATTTTCATGTAATATACGCTACCAAAAACAGAGATCAGAAAAAAAAATATAGAATCCAACCAAAGTGTAGTATCACGGGTTTTCAGAAATAAAAAAAAGCAACGCAAGTCCAGTGGTATTTTTCTTTCTACTTTTACTGCATGCATATCTTTCAAGGGCATCAACAATATAAAAAAAAACGAAAAGAACTCGGTTCTTACCCTCGTCGAAAGAGCCCCCGCCGCCGGTAATAAGCTGTAAGGCTCGTAAGCCAAACACGGTGAACCGGTAAAGGGGAGGGGTTGTTTGGTCTTGGTTTACAAAACTTTTTTTTAAAAAAAAGGGAAAAAGTTTTTTGTTTTTTAGATCTAGGAAAATAGGTCTCGTTCTTCTAAAATCTAAGGTCGCAGGTGGGTTTAGAGTGAAAAAGGGGCGTTTTAGGCCCTGGTTCGAGGACCGCCGGCGCCGGCGAACGGCGGCCGGCGGCCGACGGTGGTCTGAGGGGGCCCGATACGGCGGAAGCTCGCCGATTTCTGAGGATTGGGGCGGCCGGTGTAGGTTCATTTGGTTTCAAGTTGAGAGAATAATAAAAGAGGGAGGGTTTATTTTTGAAACCAAAATTTTAAAATGCCAAAGAGGTAGATTTCGGGCTGAAGGGGTTTATTTATAGACTGGGTCATTTTAAAAATGGTATAACAACGGCTTTAATCCCTCCGCGTTTCTAGATTTTTCATTTTGAGCTCGCCGCATGGGTCAATTACAATTCTGGTCCTTTTCCTTTTCAGTTTTATTTTGATTTGATCACTAAATTAACCGAAATCAGATTTATAAATGGTGAAATCACATGTTGAACCATCCCGCGTTTTCAAAATTTCCACTTTGAGCTTGCCACATGGGTTTATTACTCGATAGGTCCTTTGGAGCTTAATTCAGTTTTTAATCAAGTCCCTAATTACGTCTTTTGTCTATTTAACTTCTGTTTTTAGGTTTTGTTTCTTTTCATTTCAGTCCTTCTGATGCTTTAAATTTTTATGTCTTTTATCCCTTTTATCTATTTTTTAATGTGTTATATTGCAAATCATATTTACGTATGTTTCATTCACGTCTTGTCTATTTATGTTTTATCGTGTATTATATCATTTTTGTGTTTTAATTTGATCGTTCGTATTACATATGCCTTTTGTTGTTATATTTAACTTAATGTGCATATCATGTTTACACATTAGCTTATTATGTTTGTTTTGTACATTAAGATGTATATTAATTTATGGCGTGTTTGGTCTCACAAATACCATGTTTTATGTCTATTTCGTTTCTTTGTAGGTTACTTGATAGTATGATATTGTTCGTTATATGTAATGTCTTTGTTGTTATTTTTACATGTTAATTATGTCATTGATAAGGTTGGTTTTAGCACGTTTTTGTGGTGTTGTTGACTCGTTAATCTCATACCCCTTTTTATGTATATGTCATGTATACTATCTATGATTTTTATAGGCGCAAGCGTGATACGATTAGAATTTAATCTTGAAGCACGTTTCTCTCGTTCATGTTTACCTTGTTTTATATTATGATGGGTTATATTTTTACGTATTTCAATACTTTTGTTTAACATTGTAATATTCATGTTTTAGTATCATGTCAATGTGGATGTATGTTTTATTGGTTTATAATGTTGCATAATGGTATATAAATTGTCAATGCGGTGCCCTTTTATCCGAGCGTAAACGGGGCCAGTATCAAGCGTAGTGATAGTGGTTGGGCGTTTACTCTCGGATAACGGGGCCTTTAAAATTTATTCGCAATTATAACCGAATTTTAAACTAATCGTCACTTTAATCCGGAAAATCTAATATTAATAAAGCGGTAATTATTAAAGTACCAATTTTGGGCGGTGTGGGGGTGCTAATCCTTCCCCATCCGTAACCGACGCCCGAACCCAACAATTTTTTAAATCTCTGGTTTTATGGTGTCCGGCCTACCTAAGTGGCCGGTGGCGACTCCATTTTTTAATAAAATGCGGTTTTTTCTTAAACCCCACGGAATAAACGTTTTATATCCGAAAAATTACAAACACCTCGAAAATCCACGATTTTTAGCGAAAAAGACATCGCTACATCATCAAAACTCACTTCATTAACATTTTGAACATCAAAATCAAGTTATAAATCAATCCTTAACTTAGAAAAAATAGATCAACCACGAATTTCCTCAATTTTCATCATAAATCACCAATTAAACCATAAATTTGAGTTTAATTAATCAAAACCTAATGAAAATCATATAAAATGGATCAAGAACTTAGGAATTTCAATAAAGAACCTTTCATTAGAGGAGAAGAACGAATGTTTACCTCCAATGCTGATTTTTCCCCTTAATTGCTTAAAAAAACATGAAAATCAATATAGAAATAATAAGAATTTGTTGTAAAAACTTTAGGAAATCAATTAGAAGTCTGAAATCATGATTTTTACCTGAAGAAATTGAAGTTGTAAATGTGTTTGGCTAGAGAGAATTTGAGAGAAAGAAGTTACAAAGTTTGTTACGTGAATTTCTATTAAAAGCTTAATTATATTTAATTAATTCTCCCCATTATTTATACCTCTTAAAAAGTTATTTAAAATAGTTAATTAAAGGGGGAAATCTGATGAAACCCTTTTGGATTATTAGCTCCTTAAAGATTCAAAGTTTTGACCCATTTTCAAAACAAGCACTAAAAATAGTTTTGCAAACTTTGCATTTTGGTCACTAACTTAAAATGTCCCATTTTTGAATTTCATTTTCCAAAATTGTTTTCACCAATATTAATAATATATTAAAACATGCTTTTTAACCATTTTTCCATATTTTTATCTCACTAAAAAATATACGGTCCTGAATCCGACTCGAATCTCTAACCCGATCCACCAAACCGACTAAACCATCCCCAAAACTCCTAGGCCCAAAACTGGGGCATTACACGAAGCCTCTAAACCTCTCCAAAAGGTGAAGGATCAGTCTCCCCTGTTTTACCCACACAAAAACCGAGAATTAATGCATTTCCATGCATATCTAAACACAGAAACACCTCATCTCAATCTTGCCTCACTAAAATCCATCAAACACTTCTTTAACACAACTGAAATCAACACCAAACTCAAACTAAACAAAGACCAGCATTAACCTAACAATTTAAACATCTTAACATCATCAATTAACATCCAAAAACAACAATATATCAACCTTATACCTCCACCAACCTTTAACACCAAGATCACTTCAAAATCTAACTATTAACAACCTAGAAAATTAGCAATTCACTTAGTTTTGAGATTCCTTTTATTAATCTATTCTCGTAACATTAAAACACATCTTACATGTGATCTAAATCAATTAGAATAAACACAAAATATCTATATCAAGATTCATCAAATTTCTTATTAAAACACAATAAAAACCTTTTAAACATGATTTAATCATAAACACATAACAAAAATCAATTATAAAGGATCAAGAAATTGGGAATTTCAGTAAAGAACCTTTAATTAGAGGAGAGAAATAGAAATCACCTCTAATCGCTGATTTCACCTTTAATTGGCAAGATTTGAGTGAAATCTTCAAGAAAGCAAATAGGATTTGGTGCATAAATCAAAGGAATCAATTGAGAAATCAAAATGGAATGATTGCTGGGAATTTTAGAGTAAAATTGATAGTTTGGCTACTAAGAAAGTTGAGAGCAAAAGTAGTTACGTACGAAAATAAAATTGGTTATTAAAAATCCTTTTAATCAAATCTCTTTTATTTTTATTTAATAAACTTTTAAAAACCATTTAAAAATAGCCTAAAATAAGGGGAAAATCTGATTAAAAACTTAGGTAAATTAGCTCCTTAAAGATTCAAAGTTTTAACCCTTTTACAATTTAGTCACCAATATAGTTTTGAAACTTTACATTTTAGTCACCAGACCAAAATGTCCCAAAATCCGATTTTATTCCTTCAAATTGTGTTTCCCAAAACCCTTAAACTATTAATTAAATTGTTTTAGTATTTTTCCATATTTTATTTTAGCCAAAAACAATTTATTATGAATTAATTCCTAAAACTAGCTCGAATCGCCTAATACGGTTCTCCCAAACCATCTAATTGATCTAGCTAACATCTAGGTCCAAATTTGGGGCGTTACAGCTCTCCCCCTCTTAAGAAATTTTGTCCTCAAAATTTACATGACGGAAAAAAGGTAAGGAAACTGCTTATTCATGTCCTCCTTACTTTCTCACGCGGCTTCTTCTACCCTACGATGTCGTCACAACACCTTTACCAACTCAATGGTCTTTCCATTAAGAACCTTGCTGCTAGAATCCAAAATTTTCACCAATTCCTCATCATAGGTCAAATCCGGTCTCAACTCAATCTCCTCAACATGCATCATATGCGATGGGTCTGATCTACATCTCCGAAGCATCAATAAATAAAAACATCATGTATCTTCTCCAACTCCACAGGTAACCTTAACCAATAAGCAACTAGACCAACACGCTCTAACACCTCGTAAGGCCCAATGAACCTTAGACTCAACTTGCCCTTTCTTCTGAACCTCATCACGCTCTTCCAAGGCAAAACCTTAAGAAACACTCTTTCCCCAACAACAAGATCAATCTCGCGACGCTTCAAGTCAGTGTAAGACTTTTGCCGGTCCGAAGATGCCTTCAACTGATCACTAATAAGCTCCGCCCTCTCGTTAGTGCCTTCCAGCGCATCAAGAAAAGAAACATACTTCTCACCTGCCCCAGTCTAACAAAGTGGCGTATGACACCTCCTACCATACAAAGCTTTGTACATGAGCCATTTGAATACTAGCCTGATAGCTATTGTTATAGGCAAACTCTACCAATGGTAGCTGCTTCTCTCATACTCCTTGAAAATCAATGATGCAACACCGCAAACATATCTTCCAACACTTGGATAACGCATTAAGACTGTCCATCTGTTTGAGGATGATACGACGTACTAAAATTCAACTGTGTACCCAAAACCTTATGCAAACACTCTCAAAACCTTGTTGTAAATGCAGATCTCTATTCGATACGATAGACTTAGGCACCCCATGCAACCTCACAATCTTAACAATATACAACTCCGCCAACTTATCCAAAGTATACGTTGTATTCACAGCCAATAAATGTGTACACTTCGTAAACCTATCCATAATTACCCACCCAAAATTCATCTTTGATGGCGTCAAAGGCAATCCAGTTACAAAATCCGTGGTAATTCTCTCCCATTTCCATTTCGAAATCGTCAATGGTTGCAACAACCCAGAAGAAAACTGATGCTCAGCTTTAACACGCTTACATACCATACAACGAGCAACAAAATATGCTACATCCTTCTTCAAACCAACCCAAAAATACTACTCAATTTTCAAATCCTAATACATCTTTGTACTTCCCGGATGCATAGCAAAAGGACTAGAATGAGCCTCATTCAAGATAGTGCGCCTCAACTCCTCATCTTTTGGTATAACTACTCGACTCTTGAAGCACAAAGCACCCTCATCACTAAAACAAAAATCTGTCTGATTACCATTCATAATATCCTTAACATGCGGTATCAACGGATTATCATACGGTTGTTTCTTCTTGATCAACTATAACAAAGATGGCTTTACTTGCAACTCTGCCAATAAACCACCATCCCGTGTCAAACTCAACTAAGCAAACATAGCCCTCAGCTCCACTGCAACCTTCCTGCTCAAGGCGTCATCCACAACATTAGCCTTACCCAGTGATACACAATCGTCAAATCATAATCCTTGAGCAACTCCAACCATCTCTGTTGCCTAAGATTCAACTTCTTTTGCGACATCAGATACTTCAAACTCTTGTGATCCGTATACACAATACATTTCTCACCATACAGATAGTGCCTCCAAATCTTCAATACAAACACCATCGTGGGAAGCTCTATATCATGTGTAGGATAATTGCTCTCGTGCACCTTCAACTGCCTAGATGCATAAGCCACACTTTTCCCTTTGCATCAACACCCCTCCAAACCAACGTAGGATGCATCGCTATAAACTACAAACTCTTTCCCCGACTCAGGTTGAGTCAAGATCAGATCCTGCATCAAAGCTTCCTTCAACTTATTAAAAGCTTGTTGTTTACACTCTATCCACTCAAAACTTACATCTTTTTGTAACAACTTTTTCAAAGGAGCATCAACTTTAGAGCAACCATCCACAAAGCGACAATAATACTCTGTTAACCCCAAGAAACTATGAACCTCCATCACCGACTTAGGTTGCATCCAATTCACCACTGCCTCAATCTTCTGCAGATCCACACGGATACCTTTTGTCGAAACAACATGACCAAGAAAAACCAGTTCCTTAATCCTAAACTCACACTTGCTCAGCTTGGCATAAAGCTTATTATCTAACAAAACTTGCAACACAATCTGTAGGTGTTGATCGTGATCTTCCACGGTACGAGAGTACACGAGAATGTCATCGATGAACACTAACAAAATTTGATCTAAGAATCCATGGAATACCCAGTTTATCATATCCATGAAAGTTACAAGCGCATTAGTCAACCCAAATGGCATCACTTAGAACTCATAATACCCATAACCAATGCAAAAAACTATCTTTGAAACGTCTTTATCCTTCACCTTCAACTGATAATACCTAGACCTCAAATCAATCTTAGAAAACACTATAGCACCCCAAAACTAATCGAACAAATCATCAATCCTTGGAAAAGGATACTTATTCTTAATTATCAACTTGTTCAGTTGTCAATAATCAATGCACATTCTCATCGTGCCATCATTCTTTTTCACAAACAACACTAGTGCTCCCCACAGTGATACACTAGGTCTGATGAAACCATGATCCAACAAGTCCTAAAGTTACATCTTCAACTCCTTCAACTATTTTGGTGCTATACGATACGCTAAAATTAACACCAGAGCCGTATCCATATACGTCTCGATGTAAAACTCTACCTCTTTATTCGGTGGTAATCCAGGCAACTCCTCTGAAAACACCATTGGAAAATCACAAACAGTACGGATATTCTGAACACGCATCTCCTTCATATTTGGATTCATAACATATGCTAGATACGCTTGACCCCGAAACTCCAACAACTTTCGTGCTTCCAAAGCCAAGACTACGTTGGACAAGAATTTTACATTCTCGCCCACAACCACTACTTCATAATCTTCAGCATGTTTCAACAAAACTCATTTGTTCTTAAAATCAACCACAACTCTATGATCAGATAACCAATCCATCCCCAAGATTACATCAAAACCATGAAACGGTAACTCCATCAAATCAGCCGCAAACACATGACCTTGAACCATCAAGGACATCTCCTATACAACCTCCTAGCGACTATTGTTTCTCCAAATGAACTAGTTGCATGTATACCCACATCTAACACTTCCAGAGGTATATCATGCAAGCAAGCATGTTCGCGCAAGATGTATGAATATGTAGAATCAGAATCTATCAAAGAAAGTAATGACATAGACTGCAAAGTAAAAGTACCTGCAATAACATATGTTTCATTCCTCCCCTCGCAATGCGTATAAGTCCTTCCAGGTCCACCACCCTCGAGTTGAATAGCCACAGTATGAGAAACTGTCCTCTGACCTTTCTCCCTACGCTAAAAATTACCTCGGCCGTTCCCACGGCCTCTCTGTGGTGCAACAACATGTGCAAGAGCCTGTCCATCCCTAGCCATCTGCGGACAGTCACATCTTAAATGATCCCACGAACCATAACTCCAACATGTACTATGTGTAGCCCAACACTCTATCGAATGATGCTTCTGACAGCGGCCTACACTCGGGCACTCCAGTATAGGTATTTTGACCTTACTGTACACATCCGACATAACCTCCACCGCGTCTCTGATGCAGATGATACCTCTTATCTCGATACTTCTTATACTGATCTCTACCCGCATCCAACTCAGCAATCCTCTTCTCAACACTAAAACTCCCCAAACGTGAGGACAATCCCAGGTTTAGCTCTATGTCTTAAGCTCAAAAAACCAAAGAATCAAACTCCGTGTAATCTGTAGCCAACATATAAGTCTTCACTTGATTGACCAACCCATAACGGAAATGATCACATCGCTGGCGATTATCGGGAACCAGTTCAGGTGCATACTAGCTCAACTCAACAAACTAAACCTCATATTCTGATACAGACATGTTACCCTAGACCAATACTATAAAATCTTGCTTCTTTTCATCTGGGTATCGGGAACCCATATACTTCTTCTAGAAAACAGCACAAAAGAACTCCCATGTCACATTTTCTAGTGCCATACCCGCAATAGAAGTCATCCACCAGCTATAGGCATCTCCCTGGAGCAAAGATACTATACAACCCAACTTACGAACATCCATACACTCTATCTGTACAAGAATCCTCTCAGTACACGTAAACCACTCCTCAGCTGCCTTAGGAGCTAAACCTCTAAACTCATAATCTCTTAAAATACGCAAACGCTCCAATGGAAGTCTCGTGTTAACGGCTACTGTAGGTGCTGGTGCCTGAACATGCACTCCAGCCACAGCTTCCTGAAAAGCTCTAGTTATTGCCTAAATTAACGGCGTCATATCCCCAAAGACTGGTCCAGGTGAAATTGGCGGCACTTGCCCAACATCCACTCCAGCTGGTGAATTAGGTAGAGGAGGTGGCAACCCCTCAGGCTGCACTATCTCATCCTCAACTCCATGCCCTCAGGCAACGTTACTCGAGTTCGACCTAAGCTCTTGTCTCAGGAGCATACTCAAAAATATGTATCTATAGCATGAAAATATAACAAAAAATATAATTAGGCTAGCTTCAAGTAAGGATCCAAGACATTCACTTTTCAAAAACAAAATTATTTTACACTTGTAGTAATAAGGGAATGTGTCCCTAAGATTCTACGCCAAAATAGCATACTTCAAACATAAATTCATTTAATCAAACAACGTACATATCATACAAGAATCAACACAATCTTAAACAACACAATATACCTCCCAACAATCATAACCTATCTCTGATACCACCAAATGTAGCCCTCTTGACTCGACCTAGACGCCAAATTGAACCGAGCGAGCTACATTGGGTTTGCCGAGACAAACCCGAATGATTCACTTAGAAAACGATCCACATATTCTTTTATCTTGTCTAAATGCATAATTAAGTCCTAAGATGATCATGTTAGCAGCAATGAAATTAATAATTAAATCGGGCGTCGAATAGACATCCAATTGATCACAAATGCACTTCAGGAACCAAATTGTAATTTTAGAAAACTAAGAGGACTTACTTAAATTCAAAGTTACCCAACCTTAATTAATCATATTATATGCATCCCGGTTAAATTATAACTTAAAATAATCATCCAAACTCATTTAATTGCATGATCAAGAAACGGGGACTAAACTGCAAAGATTCAAACTTCAACAAAACATAATACCAGAAATAACTGAAAGCGTACTGATACACCCCTAGCCCGTATCGACACGGGTCCGTTTTGCAAAAGGGTATTGGTACGGTCCTCAAGCGTACCGATACGGTTGTTTGATATAAAAAATAAGAGATTCTATGTAACACCTCATTCCCGTATTCGAATACCGAATATGAGTCAGAGATGTTACAGAACAATAAAATGACTTTTATTCAAAAAAATTATCTAAATTTAAAACCTTTGAAAATATTTAAAATTAACTTGTACACAAAATTGGAGCTCCTTTACTTTACGAAAAATAAATTAATTGTTTGATGAATAATAGACTCTAAACCAAAATAGACAAATTTATCACATTTATACATGCCACTAAATAAATTTAAAACCTCAAGAAGGATGTCATTACTGGGGTACCTTGATGATAATTTCTGAACTTGGTGCAACGCATTATTTATACTCAATATCTCGAACCACCTACGTGTGCACAGACAAACACACGCTAAGTACGAACTTAGTAAGGCATTATAAGTTAATCATAAAATTAAATAATAATCAATTTTTAAGTATAACATAGTAAAAACAAATTCCATATAAAACTATTTCAAATCAATATTGCTTTAAAGTAAAGTTAAAATATTTATAAATATATTTGGTAAAAGTTCTTTTTATCAATAGCCCAATAAATACTTAAAGAGATAAACTAATTATACGAGATCGTGTAGCCCCAGACTACTAGCCATTTTCCCTAAGGAGAAAGGCAAACATTACATTAATATGAGCTCGTTGTGCTCCCAAAGCACTAGTCACCGAAGTGACGGTAGTCCAGACTACTAGATCCGAAGATCAATGCATTCCCAGAATGCTAGCCACTATGTGGCAAGTGTAGCTACAATGCAGTCCTAGACTGCTAGTCTCTTATGGCATGCCACTATACTGTAACTCTCATGGTAATCTTGGGCAATAAAACAAAATCATTACCTTTGCAAGATATCATTTTATAGATGGTAAAAAACTCATCATCGATAAATCAAAATAATAGAGAAGTTCTTACTCCATTTTACCATAATTCATTTTATAACAATCATCAATATATGATAATAAAATCATCGTAAACAAAACATAATAAGGCAGTTCATACCCTATGATGTACAAAATCATCTCTTTTTGCCTGTGAAAATATTATATTTCACATAAAAATCAACATTACCAATTTGGTAAAATCATTTAGGTCGACTTATCGCAAGTCTTCCTAAATACTTTTAAAAGCATATAAATGCACTCACCTTGACACTTCTTATCCCAACTAAATTGAATAAATTAAGAGAACTCTAAGCTTGATCCTTTGCCTTATCTACTGAATTTCCGATTTCTCGTGTTTACTTGAATGCTTCACATTCATCCTTTACATGCACAAATTAATAACACCAATAAGGTACTCATTTTATAATCTGTCAGTCTGCACTACCTTCAAAGAAATATTTATATAAAATAATCTACAACTCAGAATTTGATTCTGTTTGTTTTGACATAAACTAGATTCGATAATTTGTTCAACCATATAAACTAATAGCCCAAATTCAACTTGTACGATTTATGACGTATTTTCAAAGTCGAATTCTAGTGCTAAATTTCGGATCAGACTACTACTCTGTTTTCTGACCTTCCGTCACTTAAAAATTCATATCTTTTGATATACCAATCGAAATCAGTCTCCGTTTATTTTAAACTAAACTAGACTAAACCAGGAATAAAATGATATTTGGCTCACTTTCTAATCATTTTTACAAAATTTTTGGTGAATTTCCAAACTCACTACCAAAGACTAAAATTCTGGGCAGATTTCATAATTCACATCTTTAGCATCTTTTAACCATTCTAACACCTCAAATTAACCTTCAATTACATAATCAAGCATAAAGAATATATTTCAAATTATTTTCATCTCTAAAGTAATTTTTGCAATATTTCCTACTCAATTTCTCTATATAGCCGAATGGTCCATATACCATATACCATAGGATTTTCATCACTATAAGTATAGAAACAACATCACAACAACATTTCCAACATGATTGAACCTTAAAACATGAAATCTTAACATGCTCTTCAACAACCTTACTCACCAACTTCAATAGGATCAAGAAAACCATGTAAAACTTGTACCAAATGAAAGAGAATTCGAAGGAGAACAATTTTGTATCTCATGAACTAACCTTGAATCCAACTCTAAATGCTTGAAATTTTTTTCTCCTTTCTTCAAAACCCCACGATAGCAAGGATGATGAACCAAAATTCCACACTTTTATTTTCTTTTCTTTTTCATGCCAAATAGCATTATTTAACCTTATTTCATAAATAAAAATATTCTTAATAGCCAAATAACTATTTTACCCTTGATATCTAATGCTCCAAAGCTTGCCACTTGTCAAAATATATTATCTAATGACCAAGAATTAGTCTTCCATTAGTAATTGACAACTTTTCCCTTGAAATAAATCAAAATTCCAATTTTACCCTTGTAATTTTTCAAAATTACAATCTTGCCATTATTCATCCAACGGCTCATATTTAATATGGAAAATCAACTTAAATCCAATGGTCCATGTTAAATCCTTCCAAATTAAGGCATGGAAAAGATATTATTAATCTTGCCTTATCATATAACAAAATATCTCAAATATTCGATTCAGTCAGATTATTAGAATTTTTCTCGAACTTAACCCTTTTATAGCTTTTAACACAAATTCTGTATGAAAAATTTGAGTAACACGAAAACTTTATTCTTGGGGGGTAAACTATTCATCTACAGGATTAAAAAATAAATAACTTTCAAAAATTACAATTTAGTCCCTTAACTTTTCCTAAGTTTATACTTTAGCCACCAATTTTTCATTTTATTCATTTTGGTCACTAGCCAAAATTTTGAGGTATTACAATTCTCCATCTTAAGAAAATTTGTCCTCGAATTTTAGCACATAATGCTAATTCTCAAATCATTCTTCTATATGGCTTCTACCACTTTGTGATTCTTTCAAGAATTTTTTTACTATAGAAATCTCTTTTATTTCTCTATTCTTTGACTCCTTAAGCCATGATCTATGTTGGTTCCTCTTCATAAGTGAAATCTAATTGAATCAAAACCTTCAAAAGTATCGACATATAGAAGGCATCATGGATTTTTTATTCTTCTTCAGAACCTAATACAAGTCAATGAATCTTAGGGTAAGCTTTATTTCTCGTCCAATCCATAACACTTTCTTCCAAGGTAAAACTTTTAAGGAATACTTTATCCTTAACTTCATATTAAATATCTTTTCTTTCAAGATCAACATATAATTTCCATCATTCTAAAGCAATTCTAATATTGCTTCAAACCATTCTTACTTTATTCTCCACATCCTAAACTGAATCAGATCCAATCACCTTTTAGTTTCTTTTAACTCATTATCATCGGGGATATAAATTATCCTTTAATAATATGAACATCCTTTAGAATTAACATCAAGGTCTTTAATTTCTCCTTTTCACTTTACTAAATTCTTTTCAAGCATATCTTATCTTTCAACTATAAATCTTTGATCCGATTTGTCAATTGTAGACTTGAGATGAAGTTGTGTAATCAACACACCATTCTTTTCCAAAGATAATTGGACATTTAATGCTTATAAGGCAAAGAAAGACTTTCGGCTAAATACATCGGCTACTATTTTAGCCTTATTACATTAATACAAAACTCAACCTATTACGGGACATATCATTAAATAACATGGAATCCTTATTAACTTCAGATTGTATTAATACTAGTGCTTTCATCTTAACTTTCTTGGGATCTACTCAGATCCTCTTTGTTGAGACAACGTGACTTGGAAATGCAACTTGAATTAATCAAATTCACATTTGGGTAACTTTGCATATAACTACCTTTCCCACAAGGCTTGTAGTACTATTCGTAAATGTTTATCAACTTCTCCTTTCATACTACACTTTTGATGAAGCCATCTTTATACTCAATTGATAACTGTTATTGTAAGAAATTTCATCTAGTAGCACATACTTTTTCTATGAGCCTTCAAACTTAATCAAATAAAAACTATACATATCATTCAAAATGTAAATTAACCTTTCAGATCATTCGTCATTCTATGGATGCAAAACAGTGTTAAAATTTATGCTGAGTCCCTAATGCCTTATACAAGGAACTCTAAAACCTAGAGATAAGCTTGGATCTTAATCACATTCAACGAAAATAGGTACATCACGTAACTTTACAATATTTCAGATTTAGAGTTCAACATATTTATTCATTACAGATTTATTCAATCTATCCATAATTACCTAAATCAAATCATTTTTACTCGGTATCATTGGTAAACTAGTTACAAAATCTATCGTAACTATTTTCCACTTCCACTAGGGGAATGGAAACATGTTACCATATTTTTTATGGTACTTGATGTTTTGCTTCCAGTTGCTAGCCTGTCAAGCATGTAGCCATAAATTCAGTTACTGTCCTTTTTATATATGGCCATCAATGTTTGCTCTACAGATCTAGATACATCCTATTCCCTTCTGGATGCATCAACAGTGGATGTTTGCTATATAGATCTAGATACATCCTATTCCCTTCTGGATGCATCGACAATGGAATGCAGTGTTCTTTATTAAGACGTTCTAGTTTCCACTCATTATCATCAAGACATAATATTTTCCTTAAACATCCGACATACTTAACTTTGAAGTCTTTATTTTCACCATTTTCAATTTGTTTTAACCCTAACAACTTTTTTTCTTTTTACTGAAAATCTTTAATCTGGCCTAAAATGAATAGGTCTAAGCTAAAGTTCTGTAATTAACAAATCACTCTTTTTCAATTACAGTTGCACATTCATTACTCTTAAAATAGAGAATATCTTTCAACTAAGTGTATTGGCTACTATATTGACCTTTCCAAGATAGTAGTCAATCGCAACATCGTAATCCTTGAGGAGTTCTATCTACCACCTCTACCGCAGGTTCTGATCCTTTTGGGGTCATCAAGCATTTTCAAACTTTTACAATCCTGAAGACATTACATCGTTCGCCATATAAATGATGACACCATTTTTTTACTATTGTATCTAACTTTAGATCACGAGTAGAATAATTTATCTCATGAATCTTGAGTTGCCATGATGCACATGCCACTAATTTGCCCCTTTTTATCTATACGTATACTAATCTATTATGGGAAACATCACTTCAAAGTGTAAAGTCTCTCTATACTAACACTGGAGCTTCTGTTAGAATCTGTTTTTTAATCCAATCAAATTCCATCAGTCTCGACAATTTAACCAAAAAATACAACTTCAGATATCCATAATTCATATTTAGACAACCTCAAATATCTAGGATCTATACTTGAACAACCTGGCACACCATTTATTTTCTTCTAAAATCCGTAATACCACCCAAAACTATAAATCATAATATTCCTTAGTCTTTGGGTACCTAACATATATCATTATTGATTACCACAACAAATCGATCGAATACGATTAGAACACTCTATTTATCAA
Organism: Hibiscus mutabilis; assembly: GCA_019671005.1. NCBI lineage: Eukaryota > Viridiplantae > Streptophyta > Magnoliopsida > Malvales > Malvaceae > Hibiscus > Hibiscus mutabilis. Next base: position 19,440,190 of record CM033732.1, read on the forward strand.
TTCCATGAATGTTGCTGGAGCATTAGCATGGGCAATAAGGCACAACTATAAACTCATAGTGCCCAAATTGTGTCTTAAAAACAATTTTTAAGAATATTCTCCTCTTTGATCTTCAATTGATATACTTCGTATGAAGATTAATTTTGGAAAACACTTCTGCTCCATTAAATTGATTGAAGGGATCATCAATCTACAACATCAATTATCTATTCTTTAGTACCACTTTATTTAATTGACGATAATCATTACATGATCTCATCGAACCATTTTTATTTTTCACAAACATTACTAAAATTCCCCAAGGTAATATATTAAATCGTATAAAACGTCAATCCAATATTTAATGTAATTTAACCTTTAACTCTCTTATCTCTGTAAGAGACATTTTGTACAAACCTTTGATTTAAGTTCAGTGCTAGAGAAAACCTAAATCCAGGATTTTATTTCACGACCAGATGGTAAACCTGACAATTCCTGAGGGAACACATCCTGTTATTCATTGATAGTTGAGATATTTTCCAAGCTCACCTTTGAATACTTATATGTTCACAACATAAGCTAGAAAGTTCTTACATCCTTGTGATAGCAGTTTCCAAAAAAATACTATTGAACCACATTGATCAGAAAAAAATCTGATTTGCCCCTTATCATTACAATCTCCGAACTTTCTAGTTCCTTTCAGAACTATTCGTTTAAAGCAAAAATTCATAAAGAAGCATCTCCATTAAGCTTACTAAAATTTGATTTCTTTGAATTACTATCGAATAATTCTTACAAATTTAACTTACTCTTGTGCTATGTCCCAAGAGATAAGTTACTATCACATCAATCTTTCCCTAATCATCACAACGAAGACCTTTTTGTATCTTTCTTTTTTTATATTTATCAAACCAATAGTCTATCGACATTTGTTTTCCATCAATACCCACCTGAAGTCTCACACTTCAAGACTTCCCAGCTCTCTAAAAATAAAAGTTTAAGGAACTTGGGGTTGAATTTCATTTAAAATCATATCCAAGGTTTGAAATAATAAACCTCTATTTAGCTAGGCATTTCCAACTACACCAGCACATTAACATCATATTGAGCGGAAAGCAGTTAATAATTAGCCTTGTTACTACTTTTATGGGCCTCATTTCTTTTTACCCAACTGTTCGATCGCTCTACGCGATCTCTCAACTTCGTACATCTATAACTTTATTCAATCAATTCAATAAGCAGTTGCATCAAGTCACCCAAGAATCAATACAGTAATAATGACATCCTAGTGGCATGTATACACTTACTGACTGATAACAAGCTCAGTTTGGATCCAAAACCGACTAAACCTGTAGCTCTAATACCAATAAATGTAACACCTCATTCCCGTATTCTAATACCGAATATGAGTCAGAGATGTCATAGAACAATAACATGACTTTTATTCAAAAAAATTCTAAATTTAAAACTTTGAAAATATTTAAAATTAACTTGTACACAAAATAGGAGCTCCTTTACTTTATGACAAATAAATTAATTATTTGATAAATAACAGACTCTAAACCAAAATAGAGAAATTTATCACATTTATACATGCCTCTAAATAAATTAAAAACCTCAAGCAGTATGTCATTACTACGTTACCTTGATGATAATTTTTGAACTTGATGCAAAACCTTATTTACACTCAATGTCTAGAACCACCTACGTGTGCACATGCAAACACACGCTAAGTACGAAGTTAGTGAAGCATTATAAGTTAATCATAAAATTAAATAATAATCAGTTTTTAAGTATAACATAGTAAAAACAATTTCCATATAAAACTATTTCAAATCAATATTGCTTGAAAACAAATTTAAAATATTTATAAATATATTTGTAAAATTTCTTTTTATCAATAGCCCAAGAAATACGTATAGAGAGAAAATAAGTATACGAGATCGTGTAATCCTATACTACTAGCAATTTCCCCTAAGGAGAAAGGCAAACATTAAATTAATACGAGCTCGTTGTGCTCCCAGAGCACTAGTCACTGAAGTGACGGTAGTTTCAGGCTACTAGATCCGAAGATCAATGCATTCCCAGAATGCTAGCCACTATGTGGCAAGTTTAGCTACAATGCAGTCCCAAACTGCTAGTCTTTTATGGCATGCCACTATATTGTAACTCTCATGGCAATCTTGGGCAATAAAACAAAACCATTACCTTTGCAAGATATCATTTTATAGATGGTAAAAATCTCATCATTGATAAATCAAAATAATAGAGAAGTTGTTACTCCATTATACCATAATTCATTCTATAACAATCATCAATATATGATAATAAAATTATCGTAAACAAAACATATTAAGGCAGTTCATACCCTATCATGTACAAAGTCATCTCTTTTTGCCTGTGAAAATATTATATTTCACATAAAAATCAACATTACCAATTTGGTAAAATCATATAGGTCGACTTATCGCAAGTCTTCCTAAATACTTCTAAAACATATAAATGCACTCACCTTGACACTTCTTATCCCAACTAAATTGAATAAATTAAGAGAACTCCAAGCTTGATCCTTTGCCTTATCTACTGAATTTTCGATTTCTCGTGTTTACTTGAATGCCTCACATTCATCCCTTACATGCACAAATTAATAACACCAATAAGGTACTCATTTTATAATCTATCAGTCTGTGCTACCTTCGAATAAATATTTATATAAAATAATCTACAACTCAGAATTCGATTACGTTTGTTCTGACATAAACTAGATTTGATAAGTTGTTCAACCATATAAACTAATAGCCCAAATTCAACACGTATGATTTATGACGAATTTTAAAATTCGAATTCCGATGCTAAATTTCAGAGTAGACTGCTACTCTGTTTTCTGACCTTTCGTCATTTAAAAATTCATATCTTTTGATATACCAATTGAAATCAGTCACCGTTTCTTTTAAATGAAACTAGACTAAACCAGGAATAAAATGGTATTTGGCTCACTTTCTAATCATTTTTATTGAATTTTTGGTGAATTTCCAAACTCACTTCCAAAGAGTTAAATTCTAGGCATGTAACCCCCTAGACCCGGCTATGCGACAGACCTAAATCTAGGAGGTCACATTAGGGTTACCGGAGCGACCCACAGAAAAATAGAAATCTATTAGAAATACATTTATATGTATAAAATAACATTTCTGTTAAAATTATATTAAAATTTCGTTTATACAAACTAAAATCCAAAAAACAAAATACGGATTCAATCATAAAATAAATCGTAACCTACATGCTCACTAATACAGTAGTATCGTACTCCACGCGCAACACCAAGGGAACTCCAAACTGATATCAGTCATAAATCTATGATCGAATTTCTTTAACCTGAAATGGCAAAACAAAGTGAGCTTGGGAAAGCTCAATAATACAAAACTACCAAATAATGATATAGACACAAGAATGTAGGGTAAAGCAAGTATATGGTATAGTATACAACTATCTCGGTGTTCTGGGAACCCACAGTTTCCGATTATGGTTCATTTTAAATTCTTATCGATCCTCCAACTGAACTCCAATAGGTAGTTTTCCACGACTGCATCTATAAGGCATTAACCTAGGCCTATTGGGCGAAGGTGATGACCTAAAAGGGTGCATTAGGTCCAAAAGAATCTCCTTGACTGAAGCATAAAACCATGAATACAAAATGTGTTACCCTAGCCAAAGCGTAGGTACCTGATACAGTAGCAGTAATGTATTACCCTAGTTGTAGCATAGGAACCTGATATAGTAGTAGTACGGTATTACCTTAGCAGAAGCGTAGGAACCTGATACAGTAGCAGTAAGGTATTACCCTAGTCGAAGCGTAGAAACCTGATACAGTAGCAGTTAAGGTATTACCCTAGCCGAAGCGTAGGAACCTGATACAGTAGTAGTAAGGTATTACCCTAGCTGAAGTGTAGGAACCTGATACGGTAGTAGTAAGCAATTACCCTAGCCGAAGCGTAGGAACCTGATACAGTAGCAGTAAGGAATTACCCTAGCCGAAGCATAGGAACCTAATACAGGACAGGATAGGCGGAACTACTAGCCGGGTTAGGGATGAACCTAGAACAGGCAGAATTACCAGCTTGATCAGAGCTGAACCTTAAGCACTTCATATAATACCCAAGTACCCCTAGTCAGAGTATAGGCAGTGATAATAATAACAACAATAATCCGTAATAAGTAGTGAGAGTAGAAGATCCAAACCAAACCATTCAATTAGATAGGTATTCCTTGAGTATTCACTTCTCAAAATTGTCTATAGTGTTTTGTAAAGTAGATCACCTTCGCTGATTAACCACTGAATGAACTACGAGAAATCGAACATGTACTCAAGCGGTATGTTCCAATTCTTAGAGGTATTTTCAGTCATTTTAGTATTCAAGGTTATTACAGACACTTCGATGCCCAAGGGTGTTTCAGTCATTATTATACTTTCGGTAATTCTAAACAATTCATTCATTTTAATTCTCGAGGATTTAACCATGATTTCAGTTAATTTGATCATTTCAATCGATTCATTCACTACTATTATTTAGATCAGTTCAGGAATACGTAGAATCTTCCAGTAAATTTATCTTCTGGTGCTTGTCCAGTGTTTGGGTAAGCCGAGTGTTTTGTTATCATACATATTTGCAATCTTGAGACCGAATTCTTTCCCAATAGAACTAGGATTTCAGATAAAGTAATCATTTATCAGATCGAGTATAAAATTTTGGGACATTTACTTTGTTAGGGATATTTAAGTCATTTTTATGTCTCGAGTGTATTATCGTCATTTCTTAACGAAATATTTCAAATATTAAATCCTTTAACTCTATTTATCAGATCGGGAGATTATGACTTATTAACCATTTCCTGAACTCAGGATCCTTTCGGTCTATTAAATTCCTCTTTCGAATAATTTGATCTTATCCAAATGACCATTATATTATCTTATAATTTAATTGACTAAAGCAAAGTTAAAAGTACACTTAATCGTACTCATGCAAACTTTAACCTAGAACCAACATGTATCATAAAGCATGCAAGAGGTAGTAAAGTATCACCTTAAGTCCTTGCTATATTGGTCGACCCTTGAAATGACATTCAAACACTCTCTAACCCAAATTCGACGTCCCATAGCCTCCTGGACCCAAAGATATACGAAAGCCTTCAATTAACCACAATCCAAAATCAGTCCTTAATTACATTTCCTTTAAACTGAGTAATGAAGTACAAAAGCATGTTCAGGTCTAATATCAGATTTGGAGGCTTTCGGGTTAATATTTCACAAAACTGGCTTAAAAAATGGACTCAAGATGTCGAAAAACATAAAATAAGGGTTTTCAAAAAATTGAGTTTTTGGTAAAAGTTAACGCTGACATCAGCGATCAAAGTCAACGCTGACATCATCGATCAATGATCCAAGGTCAATGCTGACGTCAGCAATCAACTCTGACATCATCAGTCAATGGTCAACGGTCAATGCTGATGTCAGTAGTTAGCGCTGATGTCAGTGGTCAACGGTTAATGTTGACATCAGCAGTCAACGTTGATGTCAGCGATAATCAATGCTGACATCAGTGATCAACGCTGACGTCAGCGATCAAAGGGTTGACTCGGGTGAGTTGACTCACTAATTTAATTCAGTCTGGTTGACTCACTCAGTTGACTCAATCAACGGGTTGACGTAGTCCGGTCGGTCAGACACGGGTCGGGCCAGGTCAAGTCAGGTCGGTCAGACACGGGTCGAGTCAGGTTGAGTCGGGTCAGACATGAGTCAGGTCGGGTCAAACACGGGTCGGATATGGATTTAATACCCAAAGTCACTAGGCCTTAAAATAGGCTAGCCCACTTGGTTTAATATAATGGGCACGGTCTGTTTAAACCGGTTCGACTGGTTCGGTTCAAGGTAGAACCGGTTCATGCCTGGTTCAACTAGGCCACCGTTCTAGGCGGCCAGAAATTGCTCGGACGGCGCGTGTAATCCACGCGCAGCTAAACTTGGCTGGAAAATGGCCCAAAAGGTCTATTACGACGAGTACAATCCAACAGCTTAAATCAAATATTGAAATAAGGCCAGAATCTCACCGGAACTTACCCAAAATGTCAAAAATCGATTTGATATGGTGAATTCCGATGAGGCTACAGCGGTGGCAAATCAACGGTCGGCTGACGGTAAAAATATCATCTCGACACGGGAAGGATGATGGTGGCACAAGCATCTCGAACCAACAACGTAGGTGGCCGAAAAATTCAAAAACCCGAAAGGGTTTGTCCCTAGTTTAGTCGAACCTATCTCCTTTGATTGCCGACGATCAGAATGGTAGCTCTTGAGGGAAAATAGGGGTTTTGCTCGGGACTCACTAGCGGTCAGTTTGATGGTGGCGATGAGCGGCACGTACCGGCGGTAAGGCATATCGGACGGTAGTAGGGGGAGACTGTAAGAGAGAAATTTGGGGGAAGAAATGGGTTTTTTTTCATTCCAAAAAAATGGAAGGGGAAGGGTCATTACTCACCTTTATCTTTTGTTTGGTTACCGATTAGGATAGAGTTAAATCTTATTTTTGTAAACTCATATCAGAAATGATCCTTAGCTCAACTGGTTACTCAACATGCTTATGCAGCCAATGTCACTAATTCAAACCCCATTGGCTGCAATTCTCCCTTTATTTTATTTTTTATTATTTATTTTTTAAGGGTATCACAACTCTCCCCCTCTTAAAAGAAATTTCATCCTCAAAATTTATCAGATTCAGAGAAATGCAGAAACTACTCTTTCAATCATTATTGTACTGACTTATCTATCAGAGTATCCTTGTTTCTCGGGACTCTCAATCGGTCACAGATCAATTTGGTAGTGACATCAGTTACTCGGACTATCTTTGGACCCAAGAGCATCCCATCATACATCTCAGACCAACTAAATAGAATACAATATTTGAATCCATACCAAAGTTCAAATTTTGCCAAGCAAACACTTGTCTCATAACTTTTATTATAATTGGTCTCAATCAGGGATAAGAAACCTTCCCAATTACCACAGAAATCAATCATACAATCGCAAAGCATATCACTTACCTTCAGTGTAATATTCAGGCAACTATTTCCTTTGTGTATAATGGAATCACCGCAGAATTTACACTTTCGTTACGTTCACAAACGCCTTCCTTTTAAATTCATAATAATTTTATCAAATTTCAATTAGAATATTCTCAAACATCATTATTATCACTGAATAGCCTTACCTATAATCTTATATCGGTTACTTCACATAATCAAACATTTATTCTCAATCTGAATCAGATCTTCAATTTCACATATATTAACCATCTTAGGTTCTTTATCCAGATTCAAATTCATCACGTTACACCAATCATAGACGAACATTATCGACATTCTTTGGCAGTACAGATCGAGCTATTTTGACAGAATGGTTAAATGCACTTATTACAGGAAATGATTCGACATCGAAGTCTTGGCTCGGTGGAGTACGGTTATGATCTAGGGGCATGTACAGACCAGATACCCTATGACATACGATTGGCCAATCTACCTAGAATGACATAACTCTAAGCTCTGATACCACTAAATGTAACCCCCTAGACCCGGCTATGCGACACACTTAAATCTAGGAGGTCACATTAGGGTCACCAGAGCGACCCACAGAAAAATAGAAATCTCTTAGAAATATATTTATATGTGTAAAATAACATTTCTGTTAAAATTTTATTAAAATTTCGTTTATACAAAATGAAATCCAGAAAACAAAATACGGATTCAGTCATAAATAAATCGTGACCTACATGCTCACTAATACACAAGTACCGTACTCCACGCGCAACACCAAGGGAACTCCAAACTGATATCAGTCATAAATCTATGATCGAATTTCTTTAACTTGAAATGGTGAAACAAAGTGAGCTTGGGAAAGCTCAGTAATACAAAACTACCAAATAATGACATAGACACATGCATGTAGGGTAAAACAGGTATATGGTATAGTATAAAACTATCACGGTGTTCTGGAACCTACAGGTTCCAATTACGGTTCATTTTAAATTCTTATCGATCCTCCAACTAAACTCCAATAGGCAGTTTTCCACGACTACATCTGTAAGGCATTAACCCAGACCTATTGGGAGAAGGCGCTGACCTAAAAGGGTGCATTAGGTCCAAAAGAATCTCCTTGACTGAAGCATAAAAGCCTGAATGCAGAATGTATTACCCTAGCCGAAGCGTAGAAACCTGATACAGTAGCAGTAAGGTATTACCCTAGCCGAAGCGTATGAACTTGATACAATAGCAGTAAGGTATTACCCTAGCTGAAGCGAAGGAACCTGATATAGTTGTAGTAAGGTATTACCCTAGCTGAAACGTAGGAACCTGATACAGTAGCAGTAACGTATTACCCTTGCCGAAGCGTAGGAACATGATACAGTAGCAGTAAGGAATTACCCTAGCCAAAGCGTAGGAACCTGATACAATAGCAGTAAGGAATTACCCTAGCCGAAGCATAAGAACCTCATACAGTAGCAGTAAGGAATTACCCTAGCTGAAGCGTAGGAACCTGATACAGTAGCAGTAAGGAATTACCCTAGCTGAAGCGTAAGAACTTGATACAGGACAAGACAGTCAGAATTACCAGCCGGGTTAGGGATGAACCTAGAATAGACAGAATTACCAGATTGATCAGAGCTGAACCTCAGGCACTTCATATAATACCCAAGTACCCCTAGTCAGAGTCTAGGCAGTGATAATAGTAACAATAATAATCAGTAATAAGTAGTGACAGTAGAAGATCCAAAGCAAACCATTCAATCAGATAGGTACACCTTGAGTATTCGTTTCTCAGAATTGACTATAGTGTATTGTAAAGTAGATCACCTTCGCTGATTAATCACTGAATGAACTACAAGAAATCGAACATGTACTCAAGCAGTATGTTCCAAGTCTTAGAGGTATTTTCATTCATTTTAGTATTCGAGGGTATTACAGACACTTCGATGGCCAAGGGTGTTTCAGTCATTAATATACTTTCGGTAATTCTAAACAATTCATTCATTTTAATTCTTGAGGATTTAACCATGATTTTAGTTAATTTGATAATTTCAGTGCCTGAGGTTATTTTGGTCATTTCTATCATTTCAATTGATTCATTCACTACTATTATTTAGATCAGTTCAGGAATACGTAAAATCTTCAAGTAAATTTATCTTCTGGTGCTTGTCCAGAGTTTGGGTAATCCGAGTGTTTTGTTATCATACAGATTTGCAATCTTGAGACCGAATTCTTTCCCAATAGAACTAGGATTTCAGATAAAGTAATCATTTATCAGATCGAGTATAAAATTTTGGGACATTTCCTTTGTTAGGGATATTTAAGTCATTCTTATTTCTCGAGTGTATTATCATCATTTCTTAACGAAATATTTCAAATATTAAATCCTTTAACTCGATTTATCAGATCGGGAGATTATGTCTTATTAACCATATCCTGAACTTAGGATCCTTTCGGTCTATTAAATGCCTCTTTCGAATAATTTGATCTTATCCAAATTACCATTCTATTATCTTATAATTTAATTGACTCAAGCAAAGTTAAAAGTACACTTAATCGTACTCATACAAACTTTAACCTAGAACCAACATGTATCACAAAGCATGCAAGAGGTAGTAAAGTATTACATTAAGTCCTTGCTATATCAGTCGACCCTTGAAGCGACATTCGAACACTCTCTAACCCAAATTGGATGTCCTATAGCCTCCCAGTCCCAAAGATATACGAATGCCTTCAATTAACCACAATCTAAAATCAGCCCTTAATTATATTGCCTTTAAATTGCATAATGAAGTACAAAAGCATGTTCAGGTATAAAATCATATTTGGAGTCTTTTGGGTTAAAACTTCACAAAACCAGCTTTAAAAATGGACTCATGACATCGAAAAACATAAAATAAGGTTTTTTAGAAAATTTGACTTTTTGGTCAAAGTCAACGATGACGTCAGCGGTCAAAGTCAACGATGACATCATGTTAACGTCATCGGTCAACGAACCAAGGTCAATGCTAACGTCAACAATCAGGTCTGACTTCAGTAGTCAACGCTGACGTCAGTGGTCAACGGTCAATGCTGACGTCAGTAGTCAACACTAACGTCAACGGTTAATGCTGACGTCAGCATTCAACGCTGACGTTAGCGATCAAAGGGTTGACTCAGGCTAGTTGACCCACTGATTGACTCAGTCAGGTTGGTCAGACACGGGTCGGGTCAGGTCGGTCAAACACGAGTCGGGTCGGGTCGGCTCAGACACGAGTCGGGTATGGATTTAATACCCAAAGTCACTAGGCCTTAAAATAGGTCGGCCCACTTGGTTTAATATAACGGGCCCAGTATGTTTAAACCGGTTCGACTGGTTCGATTCAAGGCATAACCGATTTATGCCCAGTTCAACCAGGCCACCGTTCTAGGCAGCCGAAAATTGCCCGGACGGTGTGTGTAATCCACGTGCGGCTAAACTTGGCCAAAAATGGCCCAAAAGGTTGATTACAATGAGTACAATCCAAAAGCTTAAATCAAATATTGAAATAAGGCCGGAATCTCAACGGAACTTACCCAAAATGTCAAAAACCGATTTGATATGGTGAATTTCGTTGAGGCTACAACGGTGGCAAATCAACGGTTGGCTGACGGTAACAATATCATCTCGACACGGGAAGGATGATGTTGGCACAGGCATCTCGAACTAGCAACGTAGGTGGCCAAAAAATTCAAAAACCCGAAAGGGTTTGTCCCTAGTTTTGTCGAACCTATCTCCTTCAATTGCTAGCAATTAGAACTGTAGTTCCGTGAGGGAAAAGAAGGGTTTTGCTCAGGACTCACCGGCATTCGGTTTGAAGGTGGCGATGAGCGACACGCACCGGCGGTGAGGCATATCGGACGGTAGAAGGGACGGTAAGAGAGAAATTTGGGGGGGAATGGGTTTTTTTCATTCCAAAAAAAATGGAAGGGGAAGGATCATTACTCAGCTTTATCTTTTGTTTGGTTAACTATTAGGATAGAGTTAAATCTTATTTTTGTAAACTCATATTAGAAATGAGCCTTAGCTCAACTGGTTATTCAACATGCTTATGCAGCCAAGGTCACTTGTTTAAACCCCCTTGGCTGCAATTCTCCTTTTATTTTATTTTTTATTATTAATTTTTTAAGGGTGTCACATGGCATATTTCATAATTCACATCTTTAGCATCCTTTAACCATTCTAACACCTCAAATTAACCTTCAATTACATAATCAAGCATAAATAACATCATTCAAATTATTTCCATCTCTAAAATAATTTTTACAATATTTCCTCCTTAATTTCTCTATATATTCGAATGGTCCCTATACCATATACCATAGGATTTTCATCACTATAAGTATAGAAACAACATCACAACAACATTTCCAACATGATTGAACCTTAAAACATGAAATTTTAACATGCTCTTCAACAACCATACTCACCAACTTCAATAGGATCAAGAAAACCATGTAAAACTTGTACCAAATGAAAGAGAATTCGAAAGAGAACAATTTTCTATCTCATGAACTAACCTTGAATCCAACTCTAAATGCTTGAAATCAAGATTGAAAATTTTTTTCTCCTTTCTTCAAAACCCCACGGTAGCAAGGATGATGAACCAAAATTCCACAGTTTTATTTTCTTTTCTTTTCATGCCAAATGGCATTATTTAACCTTATTTCATAAATAAAAATCTTCTTAATAGCCAATTGATTATTTTACCCTTGATATCCAATGCTCCAAAGCTTGCCAGTTGTCAAAATATATTATCTAATGACCAAGAATTAGTCTTCCATTAGTAGTTGACAACTTTGCCCTTAAAACAAATCAAAATTCCAATTTTACCCTTGTAATTTTTCAAAATTACAATCTAATATGGAAAATCAACTTAAATCAAATGGTCTATGTTAAATCCTTCAAAATTAAGGCATGGAAAAGATATTATTAATCTTGCCTTGTCATATAACAAAATATCTCAAATATTCGATTCAATCAAATATTAGAATTTTTCTTGAACTTAACCCTTTTATAGCTTTTAACACAAATTCTGTATGAAAAATCCGAGTAACACGAAAACGTCATTCTTGGGGGTAAACTATTCATCTATGGAACTAAAATACATAACTTTCAAAAATTATAATTTAGTCCCTCAACTTTTCCTAAGTTTATACTTTAGCCACCAAACTTTCATTTTATTCATTTTGGTTACTAGCCAAAATTTTGAGGTATTACATTCTAGTAGCTAAAGGGCGTACGATATGGTTTCCCGTGTACTGGCACCAAGTATAAATTTCTGCTACGCGTACCGATACGGCTACAAGGCATACCGATACGCCTGTGCAATTTTGAACAAATTTGAGCTGAGACAGACCCCGCATACACCCTGAGGACTCATACTTGTACGGCCTGGTCTGTAATGATCTCTTGGTAGAACATATGACTCTTTGGCTCAATCTAACATACTTCAAACATCCTAATAACATCATATAACCACCTAAGCAACATTTTCACAATCATATAGGCATGATAGAGGATCAATCAACCATAGCAAATACAAACAAAGATCCTATAGGCATGATCTCTACTCAAGCATGCAAATTACATCCCAACCCCTTTAAGCAAGACATAAAGCATCATACAAGTCCAAAACATCAAAAGAAACTTGTCCAAGATAGGAAGTAAGCATACAACTCTCCAAATTACAACTTGGTCACATTGCCTCTTATTTACTACAAGTTCACTTATCAAAACCATACTTTAAATATTTCAATTCTTGGATTCCTCCTCACTTGCTCACTGCCCTAAGAGTTTACTTCCCTGCATTTATGAGAAAGGAGAGCGTAAGCAAATAATGCTTAGTGGGGGTCGCTCTAAAGATACCCATCAATGCATTTAAAATCATTTTAGTCAAAACACTATTTTTACATCATGCTTAAACATCTCATGCCCTTTTTCCTTTGTAAACATGCATATTAAACCATATGCAAAACATGTATCATGGATCTCATGCATAATCCCATATGCAAAACCTCAATTTAAGCATTCACATGCTTATTCATCCAACAGCAAAGCATAAAGAGTAAAACATGTATAAATCTCATTATACAAAACACATTTATCCATCATGATACATTAATTCATATATTGGTACTCAAGTGACCCAAAAATAGAATCTTTCCTTAACAAAAACACATCGGATACACAGATTTGACAAGTGGTTCCTTCGACCACTTCACATACATCCATAACCGGAGTAAACGATACATTTAAACCCTCGGCAGTTATGATGTACAATATCTACAATGGGAGAAAACGGAACAATTAACCCCTCAACCATTGCGATACACAATCCACCAGTGGGAGAATACGGCACAATTAACCCCTCGACCGCTACGGTTCCCATGTTAGAGAAAACGACACAATTAACCCATCGACACACATGAGGCGACTTATTATACTACACTTTAAACCCTATGGCATGCCATCTATATCCTATAACATTTATTTTATTGCCACTTAGCCAATATATTCCACTTTAAACATGATACCTCAATGTTTTTCATATGCATCATTCAAACCAATTTCCAATGCAACATAACATGCATTTACATAACCTCAAAATCTTTTTCACAAACTATTTGACATACTCAAATGTCATCAGTATAAGATCATTTGCATTATATTCCAGTTCCAAAACATGCACAAAATAGTAGGTATCAAATCATAAACATAGGCATGAGAAAATCAACTTTGCCAAACCAAAATTGAGAGCGAAATAGTCTAATACTTACTTTCAATCTTAGACAATTGTTTCAAGCTCAATCCAAACTTCCAAAATTACTTTCAAACCTTTTTAAAGCTGTAAACCATGTTTCCACTCACCAACAACACACCGCTCCACTAGCCAATGCAAAATCAAGCTTCTAAAGCCTCTGAAACCTCTCCAAAAGATGAAGGATTTGTCTCACCTATTTTACCCACACAAAAACAGAGGATTAATTTATTTCCATGCATCTCTAAACACAACAACACCTCTTCTCAACTTCGCCTCACTAAAATACATCAAACACTTCTTTAACACAACCGAAATCAACACCAAACTCAACCTAAACAAAGCCCAGCCATAACCTAACAAGTTTAACATCTTAACATCATCAATTAACTTCCAAAAGCAACAATATCAAACTTATACCTCTAGAAGACTTTCAACACCAAGATCACTTCAAAATCTAACTATTAACAACCTAGAAATTTAGCAATTCACTTAGTTTCGGGATTTCTTTTACTAATCTCTTCTAATAATATTAAAACACATCTTACATGTGATCTAAATCAATTAGAATCAACACAAAACATATCCATATCAAGATTCATCAAATTTCTTATTAAAACTCTATAAAAACCTTTTAAACATGATTTAATCATCAACACATAACAAAAATCAATTATAAAGGATCAAGAACTTGGGAATTTCAATAAAGAATATTTAATTAGAGGAGAGAAACAAAAATCACCTCTAATTGCTTATTCCCCCTTAATTGGCAAGATTTGAGTGAAATCTTCAAGAAAACAATAGGATTTGGTGTGGGAAACCAAGGAATCAATTAGGAAATCAAAATGGAATGATTCCTGAGAATTTTAGAGTAAAATTAATAGTTTTGCTGCTGAGAAAGTTGAGAGAAAAGTTGAGAGCAAAAGAGTTACGTAAGAAAAAGAAATTGGTTATTAAAAATCCTTTTAATCAAATCTCTTTTATTTAATAAAATTTTAAAAACCATATAAAAATAGCCTGAATTAAGGGAAAATTTTGATTAAAAACTTAGGTAAATTAGCTCCTTAAATATTCTAATTTTTGAACCTTTTACGATATAGTAACCAAAACAGTTTTGAAACTTTATATTTTAGTCACCAGACCAAAATGTCCCAAAATCTTATTTTATTCCTTCAAATTGAGTTTCCCAAAACCTTTAAAATATTAATTAAACACTTTCTAGTATTTTCCATATTTTATTTTAGCCAAAAACAATCTATTATAAATTAATTCTCGAAACTAGTTTAAATCGCCTAATCCGGTTCCCTTGAACCGTCTAATCGGTCTAGCTAACATCTAGGCCCAAATTCGGGGCGTCACATGACCTTCCAAAGATAGAGTTTGTGTAGCCCACCTTGAAAGTCGTTGTTCCATGTTTTCAAGGATATATGCGAAAGTAGCTCGTGTGACCCTCGTACAAAGCAAAGGCACACCAAGATACATGCCAAGATCTGAGACCTCCTTAAAGCCCATTTTGCATGAAATGGTCATTCGAATCTAAGGTGAAACATTAGCCAAAAAATACACTTGTGTTTTGGCCTTACTAACATGATGTCCCGACTCAGCACAAAACTTATCCAATATTGCATTAAAAAACCCTCATTTGGGCTACAGAGTCTTCCATGAAAAGGACCAAGTCATCGGCAAAGAATAAGTGCGAGAGGCTAGGTCTCTATCTTGATAAGCGAATCTTCTTCCAATCACCATTCTCCACACTACACATAATGACTTTAGAAAGCCTCTTCATACAAAGAACAAAAATGTACGGAGAGAGGGGTCACCCTATCGGATACCACGAGAAGGCATGAACTCCTTCGTCAACTCACCATTCCAAATGAGAGGGCATACCAATCAACACCAATGTATCCTCGATGTAGTCCCATTCAATCCTATCATATGCTTTCTCAAGATCCACCTTAACCATAATCCGTCCTTTTTTTCCCTAACTTATGACACATGGAATGTATAACTTCCTGAGCCAAAATGATATTATATGTGATATTTATGCCTGGAACGAAACTTGCTTGGTTTTGAGATATCCAATCCGGTATAAATGGTTTGAGCAGGTCGACTATGATCTTTGTAATTACCTTGTAGACAACATTGCAAAATCTTATCGGACGAAATTGAGTTATTCGGTAAGGGTTGTCAACTTTCAAAATAAGAACCAACAAAGTTCTATTAATCCATTCATCCAACCGACCCTCCTCAAAGAATCCACGAACCAAACGACAGACCGAAGGACCAATAGTCGCCCAATTTTTTGGTAAAAAGAACAAGAAATCTATCTCTACCATGCACTTTTAAAGGGGCGATTTGAAACACTACCCGTCTCAATTCATCGTCAGAAACATGCGTTGTTAGCTGTTGCATGGCCACTCCACTAAAATGGTGGAAGCCATTGGCTGGACCATCTTGCATACTAAGGCGAGGCTCGCTCGTGAACAAGGATTCAAAAAAATGACAAGCATGAGCATTGAGAATACTAGGGTCATCACACCATCGACCCTCCTTCAACTCAAGGAATCATATCGTGTTGCGTCGTCTACGAACCATGGTACTACCATAGAAGAAAGATGTATTTCGGTCACCATTAGCCACCAAATTAAAGCAAATTTTTTGTTGCCAGAAACTCTCTTCCTGCTCGAGGAAAATATTGAGCTCTTTTTTAGATCCGCCTCGAGATCAATAAGAAAAGATGAATCAAAGGACTCCAACTATCACTCTATCCCTTTTAGCCAAGCTAAAAGTAGTTTTTTTCCATTTGTCGATATGTCCAAAGACACTCTCATTCCATTCACTACTATTCCTGGTGAAAGTCTATATATTGTCTTCCAAAGACGCATCCAACAACCAAGAATGTTTTAACAAATTCTGGAATTCAGGGTGATTGTTCCACGTTGCCAGGAAACAGTAAGGACACAATTTCTTTTCCATAACACAAGTACCAAAATCCAGGAGAATCGGGCAATGGTCAGAACCAAGACGTTGTAAATGGAGCACTGCTGATAGTGGAAACAAGCTATACCACTCATAATTGCAGAGATAATGATCGAGCCTTTGCAAAAGATCCCTTCTCTTCCAAGTAAAAGAGAGCCACTGAACCCCATATCCAACAAGCCCGATGTGAACATGAATTTTATGAAACGAGGAAAAACCCTAAAATTCCGCTGTAAACCACCGTGACGCTCAGACAATTTACCAATTACATTAATATCACCACCTAGTGCCCATGCCCGTCCAACACCTAGATCGAGTGCTCACAGTTGGTCCCACAAAGCCCTTTGTTTAGCCCTATTAGGGTTGGCATAAACAAAAGTGAAGAAGAAGCTATGATTCTCTGCAAGCAGCGAACAGAAACTATGAACAAACTAATTTGAGACATGTAACACCCTTAACATATACTCGTAGACCGAATATACATTAAAGATGTTACGGAGTTATTTAAAAAATCCTAACTTATAATAAGTTTTTATACATATAAATCTTGTCTTTATTAATCTAACCTTTTTCTCGATTTTCTTAAAATCATAACTTATGTGTAGTTGGCTAATTTCGACCCTGAATTAGTTTGTAAAACATATTAGTCAGTTATTAAAATATAATGCAATTCGAGGTGAAAGATAGGTTCACGGCCTAGGCCCTTTCTTGATTTTAAAATCCTTATGCGATTACCGATAAATAAAAATTTAAACTGATTAAACATGATTTACTACATTTTTAAGCTTAATGATTATTCATATTAACAAAGTAAGCTTCCTTTCTACTTTAGTTTATTCTTTCATATTACTAATAACTTATCTTGCTTTATCCATATATGATTCATCATTAAAACTGATCAATTATCTATCGTTTAATTTAATTTAATGCATCATATACTACCAGCGGATAAATAATTACATGCCCACTAGAGATTATCATAAGCTAGAATATCTTGCTGACGTTTTGCATATTGAAGTTTGATCAGTATGCTCAACTCCTCTTCAAGTACTCCATCTTAACCTATGTGTGAATCAAACACAAGCTAAGTTTTCACTTAGTGAGGCAATAAACAAAATTAATAATAATTTAAACTTATTAAACTTTATGGCTACATTTATATAGCATGATACATGCCAATGCATTAACTTTTATGTTGCATTAGTGATAACTTACTATATGCTAATATCATAATATTTTCTTATTTGTTCATTTATCATAATATGTCATTTATACCTCAAAGCATGAACATATATATCATGTTACAAGCTAATGAATGTGCTTGTTCTATTCCTTTAACATCATATCACTACTTACCATTAATGTTAAACTTTTAACTTTAACTTACTTACCATTTTCATGCCTAATAACATACGTTACCTCACATGTACTAACATATATCAAAATTTTTCCTTTGTCATGTAAGCTGTAAAAATCAACATCTCATATGCATATGTTAAGCATGGTAAGTCAATTCAATATTCTCAAAAAACCTCTTGTTTCCCTTTTGAATCATATTAAGATTACTTATACCAATTCTTTATACCTTTAGCCCAAGAATTTTATAAAGATAGAAACTTAAGTATACAAGATCGATACTCCCAGAGTACTAGTCACCGAAGTGACGATAAACATATAGACACATAAAGTGCCGGTAACATATAGACACATAAGTGTCGGCATCATATAGACACATAAGTGTCGATATCATATAAACACATAAGTTTCGACATCATATAGACATATGAGTGCCGATATCATATAGACACATAAGTGTCGGCATCATATAGACACATAAGTGTTGGCGGTAAACATATATATCCAAAGATCGGTGTGTAGCTACATGCATTCCCAGACTACTAGACCTATAATGGCATGCCACTATACTGTAACTCTCTATAATATAATTTTATGTATAGAGAGAAACTTAAGTATGCAAGGTCGATACTCCTTGAGTAATAGTCACCGAAGTGACAATAACTTTGCAGTAATGTATAGAGAGAAACTCAATTGATCCATAAACCCTAATTTCTTTCTCATGTAAATTCTCATCAATCAATCAATAATTCCATGAATTATTGATATCAAAAGATAGAGCTTGAAGAGTAGAACAACTTTGCAGTTGAAGAGATTACCGGAAAACCGAGTTTTGGGGCTTGAATCGAGCTTGGCAAAATTTTCTTTTTCTTTCCCTAGCTCTCATGTTTTTGGCTGGAAAAAATGAACATTTTGTTCATCTTTTCACCATTATTTTACACATATAACTATTAAATGAATATTAAATTCATTTAATAGTGAAATTACAATTTTACCCTTTTTATCATTTGGTTGAGATTGATTTTATCATCACTCAAGGGCCAAGATTTAATCTTCCATTTCTTCTTTCCAAAATTGCCCTTATAACTTTTTAAATTTTTCAAAAATGCCATTGAGGCCAAATGACCAATTTGCCCTCCAACTAGTTTTTATTTACTAGTTTGCCATTCTTGTAAAAATTCAACTAAGTCTAGTTGGAATCCAACCATCTCTAATAAAATATTCATAAAATAGTATTTTATGGCTTTTCCATGAAACATATAAATTTGATTCGATCCGATTTCCCGATATTCATAAAATACTTCTACTCCAATTTTACCTTTATCGAGCTGTCGAATTTATTCCAATAATTCTATATTTCCATATTCAGGAAATCCACAATATCATCTCATAAAATTTTCCTTTCCTAAGATCTTTTGAATTTTCTTAACTCATTCTATTTTCAAACTTATCGAAAATCTTCATATAATAAAATTTCTCTTAGAATTCCTTTATTGATAATCCATACGAATATTCTCTAATCTTGAGTCCAAAATATCGATCAAAAACACTTTTTGGGACCTTTCCCCGAGGTCACCCATCCGTATATTTTTGGGCCTAAGAAACGCTTTAATAATTTTATTTGATCCAAATTCGGTACCTTTTCTGCATCTTAATTCTTAAAACCGATATCAAGGTACTTATTTCGATCCGATTCACTCTTATACTGAATAAAATTACTTATTGGGGAAATTTACACTTTAGTCTCTAAACTTTTCCAAAGTTTATAATTTAACCCCAAAACTTTCAAAATTTACATTTTGGTCACTAGCCAAAAATTTTGGATATTACAATTCTTCCCCCTTTAAGAAAATTCATCCTCGAATTTTCAACACGTACCATTTTCAAACATTTGGCAGATATTGCTCCCTCAATTTCTTTCAATTTTCCAAGTGACTTTTTTAATCTTGTGATTCCTTCCAGAGCTTCAAATATAATCTCTTAACAGATCAATTCTTTCTTAGCTTCTTTTCTAACCATCTTAGTAGTATCACTACTTAACTTTCCAATTCTCCCCTTATATGTACTGATAGTACATACATCTTATAATGAGATACTACTGAGTTATTTTCATCATAACTTCAAACCTTAGCAGGAGTTAACTCCTATGCTTATTTCACTGTATCATAACCACTATGGTTCATTTTTTGACCTCCAAGATTCGCCAATTGATGAAATTCATCTTCGTTTTACTTTCCTTATTCTAGTCTCATTCCATCTTATACCAATGAGGAGCAGCATCAAGTCATACAATCAACACATCAGTAATATGATATCCTAGGGGCATGTACTTACTGATAAATTCATATCAATCTTGGTTTAGCATCCAGAACCGGCTAAACCTTTGCTTTGATACCATTAAATGTAACACCCTTAATGTATACTCGTAGACCGAATATACATTAAAGATGTTACGGAGTCGTTTAAAAAAATCCCGACTTATAATAATTTTTTTATACTTATAAATCTTGTCTTTATTAATCTAACCCTTTACTCAATTTTCAAGAAATCATAACTTATGTGTAGTTGGCTAATTTCGACCCTGAATTAGTTTGTAAAACATATTAGTCAGTTATTAAAACGACAATGCAATTCAGGGTGAAAAATAGGCTCACGGCCTAGGCCCTTTCTTGATTTTAAAATTCTTATGTGATTATCGATAAATAAAAATTTAAATTGATTAAACACGATTTACTACCTTTTTAAGCTTACCGATTATTCATATTAGCAAAGTAAGCTTTATTTATACTTTAGTTTATTCTTTCATGTTACTAATACCTTATCTTGCTTTATCCATATATGATTCATCATTAAAACTGATCAATTATCTATCGTTTAATTTAATTTAATGCATCATATACTACCAGCGGATAAATAATTACATGCCCACTAGAGATTATCATAAGCTAGAATATCTTACTGATGTTTTGCAGATTGAAGCCTGATCAGTATGCTCAACTCCTCTTCAAGTACTCCATCTTAACCTACGTGTGAATCAAACACACGCTAAGTTTTTACTTAGTGATGAAATAAATAAAATTAATAATAATTTAAACTTATTAAACTTTATGGCTACATTTATATAGCATGATATATGCCAATGCATTAACTTTTATGTTGCATTAGAGATAACTTACTATATGCTAATATCATAATATTTTCTTGTTTGTTCATTTATCATAATATGTCATTTATACCTCAATGCATGAAAATATATATCATGTTACAAGCTAATGAATGTGCTTGTTCTATTCCTTTAACATCATATCACTACTTACCATTAATGTTAAACTTTTAAGTTTAACTTACTTACCATTTTAATGCCTAATAACATGCGTTACCTCACATGTACTAACATATATCAAAATTTTTCCTTTCTCGTGTAAGCTGTAAAAATCAACATCTCATATACATATGTTAGGCATGGTAAGTCAATTCAATATTCTCAAAAAATCTCTTGTTTCCCTTTTGAATCATATTAAGATTACTTATACCAATTCTTTATACCTTTAGCCCAAGAATTTTATATAGAGAGAAACTTAAGTATACGAGATCGGTACTCCATAGTACTAGTCACCGAAGTGACGATAAACATATAGACACATAAAGTGCCGGTAACATATAGACACATAAGTGTCGATATCATATAGACACATAAGTGTCGACATCATATAGACACATAAGTGTCGACATCATATAGACACATGAGTGCCGATATCATATAGACACATAAGTGTCGGCGGTAAACATATAGATCCAAAGATCGGTGTGTAGCTACACGCATTCCCAGACTACTAGACCTATAATGGCATGCCACTATACTGTAACTCTCTATAATATAATTTTATGTATAGAGAGAAACTTAAGTATGCAAGGTTGGTACTCCTTGAGTAATAGTCACCGAAGTGACAATAACTTGTAGACACGTAAAGTGCCGAAAACATATAGACACATAAAGTATCGGTAAACATATAGATCCGAAGATCGGTGTGTAGCTACACGCAGTCCCAGACTGCTAGACCTCTAATGGCTTGCCACTATACTGTAACTCTCTATCATAAACTTGGGCAATAAATCCATATCAATAACTTGTAAATTATCATTTTGTAAATGATTCATATATCACCATTATTCAATAATAACTTGCCATAATAGGACATGATAGGGAAGTTCATACTCTATCATATACTAACCTTTTTCCTTTGCTTGTAAAACATCATATAACTTATACAAAAACCATGTTATCATTTCAATAAAATCAAGTAAATAAAATTCTTAAAAGTCTACTAAAATACATTTCAAAACATATAAATGCACTCACCTGGGCCATTTATTAGCTTGCCTCACTAAGATCTATTTGATCCTTTCTTTCATAGTACCTCAAACCCTCTTTTTATTCGGATCAAACTTCATTAATCACATGAATGTAAATAACAAATTGTTAGATTCAAATCTAACAATTTCTCAAACATGCTATCAAATCTAATCATTCGATTATACAGATTTTCCAAAATTTCCTTCCTTCCTTGAATTGTTAAAAAACTCATTATGGTCCTTAGTGACCAATTTTAACTTCCATTAACCCCTTTCAAGCTTACTAATTAACCTTAGATACAAAATATATCAATTCTCATTTTTTGGCAGATTGCACTACCTTCAAAGAAATATTTCTATAAAATAATTTACAACTCGGAATTCGACTACGTTTGTTTTGAAAGAAACTATATTCAATAAGCTTTTCACCCATATAAATTAAGAGTCTGAATTCAACTTGTACGATTTATGGCAAATTTTCAAACTCAATTATTGAGCTGGAATTTGAAACAGACTGGTGCTCTGTTTTCTGACCTTTTGTCACTTAAAAATTCATATCTTTTGACTCGAAACTCAAAATCAGTTTCTGTTTGTTGGAAACGAGACTAGACGAACAAATCTTTACATTGGTATAAAATTCACCATCTAGCCATTTTTGTAGAATTTATGGTGAATTTTCAAACTTACTGCCATAATCCAGTTTTCTACACAGCTTCCATAAATAAACTTCAAATTTTTATACTAACTTCCCCTTACTTCTCTACTTTTCTATTTAGTCCAATTACTTGCTTTAAACCACCAACTCATCACCTTCTTCACCAAATAATTATTCAAAATAATTCTCCCTTATTTTTCATTCTTTGAAAAAATAGTCACTAAAATGCAAAGATAAGGATTCAAGCTTCTTAACTTTGCAAATTATTCCTCAATTCAACATTACTAACTTAACTCCATCATTACAACTAAAAATCAGATTTATCCCGTATACAAAACTTCTTTTTCGATTTGGTCACTTAACTTTGACAATTTGTCAAAATGGTCACTAATTCGATTCAACATCAATTTAACATTCTAACTTCAATTTCATGTTTCTAACATCATTAATAACATAAATATACACTAGAATCATTAAAATCATATTTGTTCCTCTAACTTTTAAACTTGCCAAAATGGTCCCTATACCTTTAACTTAGGGTTTTGCTTCTAAATAACAATTCAAGCTTACTAGATCATTAATTGAAGTTTACAAACCCTAAATTAAACTTGGATCCATAAACCCTAATCATCTTCATAAAAATCAAAACACGTAGAACTTAAATCCCAACTCAATATCATGATTTTAACATCATACTAACTTGATTTCAACTTGAATTCAATCATGGAATCATAAAAATCTCAAAAGCCTCAATTGATCCATAAACCCTAATTTATTTCTCATGTAAATTCTCATCAATCAAGCATGAATTCCATGAATTATTGATATCAAAAGATAGAGCTTGAAGAGTAGAACAACTTTGTAGTTGAAGAGATTACCGGAAAACTGAGTTTCGGGGCTTGAATCGAGCTTGGCAAAATTTTCTCTTTCTTTCCCTAGCTCTCATGTTTTTGGCTGAAAAAATGAACATTTTGTTCATCTTTTCACCATTATTTTACACATATAACTATTAAATGAATATTAAATTCATTTAATAGTGAAATTACAATTTTACCCTTTTTATCCAATGGTTGAGATTGATTTTATCATCACTCAAGGGCCAAGATTTAATCTTCCATTTCCTCTTTCCAAAATTTCCCTTATAACTTTTAAAATATTTCAAAAATGAAATTAAGGCCAAATGACCAATTTGCCCTCCAACTAATTTTTATTTACTAGTTTGCCATTCTTGTAAAAATTCAACTAAGTCTAGTTGGAATCCAACCATCTCTAATAAAATATTCATAAAATAGTATTTTATGGCTTTTCCATGACTTTTGGATCAGCCTCTGAAATTTCAGTTCGATCCGATTTCCCGATATTCATAAAATACTTCTACTCCAATTTTACCTTTATCGAGCTGTCGAATTTATTCCAATAATTCTATATTTCCATATTCAGGAAATCCACAATATCATCTCATAAAATTTTCCTTTCCTAAGATCTTAGACTGAATTTTCTTAACTCATTCTATTTTCCCGGTACTTATCGAAAATCTTCATATAATAAAATTTCTCTTAGAATTCCTTTATTGATAATCCATACGAATATTCTCTAATCTTCTGAGTCCAAAATATCGATCAAAAACACTTTTTTGGGACCTTCCTGGAGGTCACCCATCCGTATATTTCCCTGGCCTAAGCACGCTTAATAATTTTATTCGATCCAAATTCGGTACCTTTTCTGCATCTTAATTCTTAAAACCGATATCAAGGTACTTATTTCGATCCGATTCACTCTTATACTGAATAAAATTACTTATTGGGGAAATTTACACTTTAGTCTCTAAACTTTTCCAAAGTTTATAATTTAACCCCAAAACTTTCAAAATTTACATTTTGGTCACTAGCCAAAAATTTTGGATATTACAATTCTTCCCCCTTTAAGAAAATTTGTCCTCGAATTTTCAACACGTACCAGTTTCAAACAATTGCAGATATTGCTCCCTCAATTTCTTTCAATTTCCCAAGTGACATTTTCAATCTTGTGATTCCTTCCAGAGCTTCAAATATAATCTCTTAACAGATCAATTCTTTCTTAGCTTCTTTTCTAACCATCTCAGTAGTATCACTACTTAACTTTCCAATTCTCCCCTTATATGTACTGACAGTACACACATCTTATAATGAGATACTACTGAGTTATTTTCATCATAACTTCAATCTTAGTAGGAGCTAACTTCCATGCTTATTTCACTGTATCATATCCGCTATGGTTCATTTCTTGACCTCTAAGATTCGTCAATTGAAGAAATCCATCATCGTTTTACTTTCCTTATTCTAGTCTTATTCCATCTTATACTAATGAGGAGCAGCATCAAGTCATACAATCAGCACATCAGTAATATGATATCCTAGGGGCATGTACTTACTGATAAATTCATATCAATCTTGGTTTAGCATCCAGAACCGGCTAAACCTTTGCTTTGATACCATTAAATGTAACACCCTTAATGTATACTCGTAGACCGAATATACATTAAAGATGTTACGGAGTCGTTTAAAAAAATCCCGACTTATAATAATTTTTTTATACTTATAAATCTTGTCTTTATTAATCTAACCCTTTACTCAATTTTCAAGAAATCATAACTTATGTGTAGTTGGCTAATTTCGACCCTAAATTAGTTTGTAAAACATATTAGTCAGTTATTAAAACGATAATGCAATTCAGGGTGAAAAATAGGTTCACGGCCTAGGCCCTTTCTTGATTTTAAAATTCTTGTGTGATTATCGATAAATAAAAATTTAAATTGATTAAACACGATTTACTACCTTTTTAAGCTTACCGATTATTCATATTAGCAAAGTAAGCTTTATTTATACTTTAGTTTATTCTTTCATATTACTAATACCTTATCTTGCTTTATCCATATATGATTCATCATTAAAACTGATCAATTATCTATCGTTTAATTTAATTTAATGCATCATATACTACCAGCGGATAAAAATTACATGCCCACTAGAGATTATCATAAGCTAGAATATCTTACTGATGTTTTGCAGATTGAAGCCTGATCAGTATGCTCAACTCCTCTTCAAGTACTCCATCTTAACCTACGTGTGAATCAAACACACGCTAAGTTTTCACTTAGTGATGAAATAAATAAAATTAATAATAATTTAAACTTATTAAACTTTATGGCTACATTTATATAGCATGATATATGACAATGCATTCACTTTTATGTTGCATTAGTGATAACTTACTATATGCTAATATCATAATATTTTCTTGTTTGTTCATTTATCATAATATGTCATTTATACCTCAATGCATGAAAATATATATCATGTTACAAGCTAATGAATGTGCTTGTTCTATTCCTTTAACATCATATCACTACTTACCATTAATGTTAAACTTTTAAGTTTAACTTACTTACCATTTTCATGCCTAATAACATCGTTACCTCACATGTACTAACATATATCAAAATTTTTTTTCCTTTCTCGTAAGTTGTAAAAATCAACATCTCATATACATATGTTAGGCATGGTAAGTCAATTCAATATTCTCAAAAAATCTCTTGTTTCCCTTTTGAATCATATTAAGATTACTTATACCAATTCTTTATACATTTAGCCCAAGAATTTTATATAGAGAGAAACTTAAGTATACAAGATCGGTACTCCATAGTACTAGTCACCAAGTGACAATAAACATATAGACACATAAAGTGCCGGTAACATATAGACACATAAATCATATAGACACATAAGTGTCGACATCATATAGACACATAAGTGTCGACATCATATAGACACATGAGTGTCAGCATCATATAGACACATAAGTGCCGGTAAAGATATAGATCCGAAGATTGGTGTCTAGCTACACGCAGTCCCAGACTGCTGGACCTCTAATGGCATGCCACTATGTTGTAACTCTCTATAATAGAATTTTATGTATAGAGAGAAACTTAAGTATGCAAGGTCGGTACTCCTTGAGTACTAGTCACCGAAGTGACAATAACTTGTAGACACGTAAAGTACCGAAAACATATAGACACATAAAGTGCCGGTAAACATATCGATCCGAAGATCGGTGTGTAGCTACACGCAGTCCCAGACTGCTAGACCTCCAATGGCATGCCACTATACTGTAACTCTTTATCATAAACTTGGGCAATAAATCCATATCAATAACATGTAAATTATCATTTTGTAAATGATTCATATATCCCCATCATTCAATAATAACTTGCCATAATAGGACATAATAGGGTAGTTCATACTCTATCATAAACTAACATTTTCCTTTGCTTGTAAAACATCATATAACTTATACAAAAACCATGTTATCATTTCAATAAAATCAAGTAAATAAAATTCTTAAAAGTCTACTAAAATACATTTCAAAACATATAAATGCACTCACCTGGGCCATTTATTAGCTTGCCTCACTAAGATCTATTTGATCCTTTCTTTCATAGTACCTCAAACCCTCTTTTTATTCGGATCAAACTTCATTAATCACATGAATGTAAATAACAAATTGTTAGATTCAAATCTAACAATTTCTCAAACATGCTATCAAATCTAATCATTCGATTATACAGATTTTCCAAAATTTCCTTCCTTCCTTGAATTGTTAAAAAACTCATTATGGTCCTTAGTGACCAATTTTAACTTCCATTAACCCCTTTCAAGCTTACTAATTAACCTTAGATACAAAATATATCAATTCTCATTTTTTGGCAGATTGCACTACCTTCAAAGAAATATTTCTATAAAATAATTTACAACTCGGAATTCGACTACGTTTGTTTTGAAAGAAACTATATTCAATAAGCTTTTCACCCATATAAATTAAGAGTCTGAATTCAACATACGATTTATGGCAAATTTTCAAACTCAATTATTGAGCTGGAATTTGAAACAATTTGGTGCTCTGTTTTCGACCTTTTGTCACTTAAAAATTCATATCTTTTGACTCGAAACTCAAAATCAGTTTCCATTTATTGGAAACGAGACTAAACGAACAAATCTTTACATTGGTATAAAATTCACCATCTAGCCATTTTTGTAGAATTTATGGTGAATTTTCAAACTTACTTGCCATAATCCAGTTTTCTACACTTCCATAAATAAACTTCAAATTTTTTAAACAAACTTCCCTTACTTCTCTACTTTTCAATTTAGTCCAATTACTTGCTTTAAACCACCAACTCATCACCTTCTTCACCAAATAATTATTCAAAATAATTCTCCCTTATTTTTCATTCTTTGAAAAAATAGTCACTAAAATGCAAAGATAAGGATTCAAGCTTCTTAACTTTGCAAATTATTCCTCAATTCAACATTACTAACTTAACTCCATCATTACAACTAAAAATCAGATTTATCCCGTATACAAAACTTCTTTTTTGATTTGGTCACTTAACTTTGACAATTTGTCAAAATGGTCACTAATTTGATTCAACATCAATTTAACATTCTAACTTCAATTTCATGTTTCTAACATCATTAATAACATAAATATACACTAGAATCATTAAAATCATATTTGTTCCTCTAACTTTTAAACTTGCCAAAATGGTCCCTATACCTTTAACTTAGGGTTTTGCTTCTAAATAACAATTCAAGCTTACTAGATCATTAATTCAAGTTTACAAACCCTAAATTAAACTAAATCCATAAACCCTAATCATCTTCATAAAAATCAAAACATGTAGAACTTAAATCCCAACTCAATATCATGATTTTAACATCATACTAACTTGATTTCAACTTGAATTCAATCATGGAATCATAAAATCTCAAAAGCCTCAATTGATCCATAAACCCTAATTTATTTCTCATATAAATTCTCATCAATCAAGCATGAATTCCATGAATTATTGATATCAAAAGATAGAGTTTGAAGAGTAGAACAACTTTGTAGTTGAAGAGATTACCGGAAAACTGAGTTTGGGGCTTGAATCGAGCTTGGCAAAATTTTCTCTTTCTTTCCCTAGCTCTCATGTTTTTGGCTGAAAAAATGAACATTTTGTTCATCTTTTCACCATTATTTTACACATATAACTATTAAATGAATATTAAATTCATTTAATAGTGAAATTACAATTTTACCCTTTTTATCCAATGGTTGAGATTGATTTTATCATCACTCAAGGGCCAAGATTTAATCTTCCATTTCCTCTTTCCAAAATTTCCCTTATAACTTTTAAAATATTTCAAAAATGAAATTAAGGCCAAATGACCAATTTGCCCTCCAACTAATTTTTATTTACTAGTTTGCCATTCTTGTAAAAATTCAACTAAGTCTAGTTGGAATCCAACCATCTGTAATAAAATATTCATAAAATAGTATTTTATGGCTTTTCTGTGACTTTTGGATCAGCCTCTGAAATTTCAGTTCGATCTGATTTCCTGATATTCATAAAATACTTCTACTGCAATTTTACCTTTATCGAGCTGTCGAATTTATTTCAATAATTCTATATTTCCATATTATGGAAATCCACAATATCATCTCATAAAATTTTCCTTTCCTAAGATCTTAGACTGAATTTTCTTAACTCACTCTATTTTCCCGGTACTTATCGAAAATCTTCATATAATAAAATTTCTCTTAGAATTCCTTTATTGATAATCCATATGAATATTCTCTACTCTTCTAAGTCCAAAATATCGATCAAAAACACTTTTTTGGGGCCTTCTTGGAGGTCACCCATCCTTATATTTCCCTGGCCTAAGCACGCTTAATAATTTTATTCGATCCAAATTCGGTACCTTTTATGCATCTTAATTCTTAAAACCAATATCAAGGTACTTATTTCGATCTGATTCACTCTTATACTGAATAAAATTACTTATTGGGGAAATTGACACTTTAGTCTCTAAACTTTTCCAAAGTTTATAATTTAACCCCAAAACTTTCAAAATTTACATTTTGGTCACTAGCCAAAAATTTGGGATATTACAATTCTTCCCCCCTTTAAGAAAATTTGTCCTCGAATTTTCAACACGTACCAGTTTCAAACAATTGCAGATATTGCTCCCTCAATTTCTTTCAATTCCCCATGTGACATTTTCAACCTTGTGATTCCTCCCAGAGCTTCAAATATAATCTCTTAACAGATCAATTCTTTCTTAGCTTCTTTTCTAACCATCTCAGTAGTATCACTACTTAACTTTCCAATTCTCCCCTTATATGTACTGACAGTACACACATCTTATAATGAGATACTACTGAGTTATTTTCATCATAACTTCAATCTTAGTAGGAGCTAACTTCCATGCTTATTTCACTGTATCATATCCGCTATGGTTCATTTCTTGACCTCTAAGATTCGTCAATTGACGAAATCCATCATCGTTTTACTTTCCTTATTCTAGTCTCATTCCATCTTATACTAATGAGGAGCAGCATCAAGTCATACAATCAGCACATCAGTAATATGATATCCTAGGGGCATGTACTTACTGATAAATTCATATCAATTTTGGTTTAGCATCCAGAACCGGCTAAACCTTTGTTTTGATACCATTAAATGTAACACTCTTAATGTATACTCGTAGACCGAATATACATTAAATATGTTACGGAGTCGTTTAAAAAAATCTCGACTTATAATAATTTTTTTATACATATAAATCTTGTCTTTATTAATCTAACCCTTTACTCGATTTTCAAGAAATCATAACTTATGTGTAGTTGGCTAATTTCGACCCTAAATTAGTTTGTAAAACATATTAGTCAGTTATTAAAACGATAATGCAATTCAGGGTGAAAAATAGGTTCACGGCCTAGGCCCTTTCTTGATTTTAAAATTCTTGTGTGATTATCGAGAAATAAAAATTTAAATTGATTAAACACGATTTACTACCTTTTTAAGCTTACCGATTATTCATATTAGCAAAGTAAGCTTTATTTATACTTTAGTTTATTCTTTCATATTACTAATACCTTATCTTGCTTTATCCATATATGATTCATCATTAAAACTGATCAATTATCTATCGTTTAATTTAATTTAATGCATCATATACTACCAGCGGATAAAAAATTACATGCCCACTAGAGATTATCATAAGCTAGAATATCTTACTGATGTTTTGCAGATTGAAGCCTGATCAGTATGCTCAACTCCTCTTCAAGTACTCCATCTTAACCTACGTGTGAATCAAACACACGCTAAGTTTTCACTTAGTGATGAAATAAATAAAATTAATAATAATTTAAACTTATTAAACTTTATGGCTACATTTATATAGCACTATATATGACAATGCATTCACTTTTATGTTGCATTAGTGATAACTTACTATATGCTAATATCATAATATTTTCTTGTTTGTTCATTTATCATAATATGTCATTTATACCTCAATGCATGAAAATATATATCATGTTACAAGCTAATGAATGTGCTTGTTCTATTCCTTTAACATCATATCACTACTTACCATTAATGTTAAACTTTTAAGTTTAACTTACTTACCATTTTCATGCCTAATAACATGCGTTACCTCACATGTACTAACATATATCAAAATTTTTCCTTTCTCGTGTAAGCTGTAAAAATCAACATCTCATATACATATGTTAGGCATGGTAAGTCAATTCAATATTCTCAAAAAATCTCTTGTTTCCCTTTTGAATCATATTAAGATTACTTATACCAATTCTTTATACATTTAGCCCAAGAATTTTATATAGAGAGAAACTTAAGTATACAAGATCGGTACTCCCAGAGTACTAGTCACCGAAGTGACAATAAACATATAGACACATAAAGTGCCGGTAACATATAGACACATAAGTGTCGGCATCATATAGACACATAAGTGTCGACATCATATAGACACATGAGTGTCAGCATCATATAGACACATAAGTGCCGGTAAAGATATAGATCCGAAGATTGGTGTCTAGCTACACGCAGTCCCAGACTGCTGGACCTCTAATGGCATGCCACTATGTTGTAACTCTCTATAATAGAATTTTATGTATAGAGAGAAACTTAAGTATGCAAGGTCGGTACTCCTTGAGTACTAGTCACCGAAGTGACAATAACTTGTAGACACGTAAAGTACCGAAAACATATAGACACATAAAGTGCCGGTAAACATATCGATCCGAAGATCGGTGTGTAGCTACACGCAGTCCCAGACTGCTAGACCTCCAATGGCATGCCACTATACTGTAACTCTTTATCATAAACTTGGGCAATAAATCCATATCAATAACATGTAAATTATCATTTTGTAAATGATTCATATATCCCCATCATTCAATAATAACTTGCCATAATAGGACATAATAGGGTAGTTCATACTCTATCATAAACTAACATTTTCCTTTGCTTGTAAAACATCATATAACTTATACAAAAACCATGTTATCATTTCAATAAAATCAAGTAAGTAAAATTCTTAAACGTCTACTAAAATACATTTCAAAACATATAAATGCACTCACCTGGGCCATTTATTAGCTTGCCTCACTAAGCTCTATTCGATCCTTTCTTTCATAGTACCTCGAACCCTCTTTTGATTCGGATCAAACTTCATTAATCACATGAATGTAAACAACAAATTGTTAGATTCAAATCTAACAATTTCTCAAACATGCTATCAAATCTAATCATTCGAATATACAGAATTTCCAAAATTTTCTTCCTTCCTTGAATTGTTCAAAAACTCATTATGGTCCTTAGTGACCAATTTTAACTTCCATTAACCCCCTTCAAGCTTACTAATTAACCTTAGATACAAAATATATCAATTCTCATTTTCTGGCAGATTGCACTACCTTCAAAGAAATATTTCCATAAATAATTTACAACTCGAAATTCGACTCCGTTTGTTCTGAAATAAACTAGATTCAATAAGCTTTTCACCCATATAAATTAATAGTCTGAATTCAACCTGTACGAT
The DNA here is from genome assembly GCA_019671005.1 of Hibiscus mutabilis. NCBI lineage: Eukaryota > Viridiplantae > Streptophyta > Magnoliopsida > Malvales > Malvaceae > Hibiscus > Hibiscus mutabilis. Next base: position 19,473,294 of record CM033732.1, read on the forward strand.
TTATGGTGAATTTTCAAAATCAATTACAGAGCTGGAATTTGGAACAGACTGTGCTCTGTTTTCTGACCTTTCGTCACTTAAAAACTCATATCTTTTGACTCGGAACTCAAAATCAGTTTCCATTTATTGGAAACGAAACTAAACGAACAAATCTTTACATCGATATAAAATTCACCATCTAGCCATTTTTGTAGAATTTATGGTGAATTTTCAAACTTACTGCCATAATCCAGTTTTCTACACAGCTTCCATAAATAAACTTCAATTTTTTAAACAAACTTCTCCTTACTTCTCTACTTTTCAATTTAGTCCAATTGCTTGCTTTAAACCACCAACTCATCACCTTCTTCACCAAATAATTATTCATAATAATTCTCCCTTATTTTTCATTCTTTGACAAAATAGTCACTAAAATGCAAAGATAAGGATTCAAGCTACTTAACTTTGCAAATTAGTCCTCAATTCAACATTACTACCTTAACTCCATCAATACAACTAAAAATCAGATTTAGCCCGTACAAAACTTCATTTTTGATTTGGTCACTTAACTTTGACAATTTTTCAAAATGGTCACTAATTTGATTCAACATCAATTTAACATTCTAACTTCAATTTCATGTCTCTAACATAATTAATAACATAAATACACACCATAATCATAAAAATCAGATTTGGTCCTCTAACTTTTAAACTTGCCAAAATGGTCCCTATACTTTTAACTTAGGGTTTTGCTTCCAAATAACAAGTCAAGCTTACTAGATCATTAATTCAACATTACAAACCCTAAATTAAACTTAAATCCATTAACCCTAATCATCTTGATAAAAATAAAAACATGTAGAACTTAAATCCCAACTCAATATCATGATTTTAACATCATACTAGCTTGATTTCAACTTGAATTCAATCATGGAATCATAAAATCTCAAAAGCCTCAATTGATCCATAAACCATAAATTATTTCTCATATAAATTCTCATCAATCAAGCATGAATTCCATGAGTTATTGATATCAAAAGATAGAGTTTGAAGAGTAGAACAACTTTGCAGTTGAAGAGATTGCCTAAAAATCGAGTTTCGGGGCTTGAATCGAGCTTCGAAAAAATTTCTCTTTCTTTCCCTAGCTCTCATGTTTTTGGCTGGAAAACATGAACATTTTGTTCATCTTTTCACCATTATTTTACACATATAACTATTAAATGAATATTAAATTCATTTAATAGTGAAATTACAATTTTACCCTTTTATCCAATGGTTGAGATTGATTTTATCATCAATCAAGGGCCAAGATTTAATCTTCCATTTCCTCCTTCCAAACTTTCCCTTATAACTTTTTAAATATTTCAAAATTTCCATTGGGGCCAAATGACCAATTTGCCCTCCAACTAGTTTTTATTTACTAGTTTGCCATTCTTGTAAAAATTCAACTAAGTCTAGTTGGAATCCAACCAAATGTAATAAAATATTCATAAATAGTATTTTATGGCTTTTTCATGGCTTTTGGATCAGCCTCTGAAATTTTAGTTCGATCCGATTTCCCGATATTCATAAAATACTTCTACTGCGATTTTACCTTTATCGAGCTGTCGGATTTATTCCAATAATTCTATATTTCCATATTCGGGAAATCCACAATATCATCTCATAAAATTTTCCTTTCCTAATATCTTAGACTGAATTTCTTAACTCATTCTATTTTCCCGATACTTATCGAAAATCTTCATAGAATAAAATTTCTCTTTGAATTCCTTTATCGATAATCCATTCGAATATTCTCTACTCTTACTGAGTCTAAAATATCAATCGGGAACACTTTTATAGGACCTTCCTGGAGGTCACCAATCCTAATATTTCTCTGGCCTGAGCACACTTAACAATTTTATTTGATCCAAATTTGGTACCTTTTACTGCATCTTAATTCTTAAAACCGATATCAAGGTACTTATTTCGATCTGATTCACTCTTATACTGAATAAAATTACTTATTGGGGAAATTTACTCTTTAGTCCCTAAACTTTTTCAAAATTTATACTTTAAGCCCAAAACTTTCAGAATTTATATTTTGTTCACTAGCCAAAAATTTGGGATATTATAAGACAGCTAGAATATCAACCCGAAATGAATTCTTCCACATAACCCATATACCACCTAAAAACCCCAAAGCCTCTACACGGTAAGAATGATCAAACCTGGAATGCCGGATAAAAGAGTCCGCTGAAGCTACACTAACCCTTGTTTCCAAAATCACAAAAATATCCGGACGTTGCAGTTTCACAAACAGTCTAAAATAGCGATTAAAAACAGGGTCAATAGCACCCTGTGAATTCCACATTATCAACTTAACCATAAAATAAATTATGAGCAAATGACGGTCACCTCAAACCTGCAAAGGTTTAAGTGATTAAATGTGAAAGAAAAAAAATGCCATAGCTTTTGTTAATTACTTTGTGATGTTGAATATATGTGTACTATGTTTATGGTAAAATATACCGTTCATCACTCAATTATCTTCTTACTCTTATTTTGGTCACTCAACTTTTAAACTTTTCAATTTACTAACTGAACTTTCGGATTGCTCTTATTTTGGTCACTCGAGAATATTTTATTATTATTTTTGAATTTTTTAATATTATTAAATATAAAAATAATTTAAAATAAATAATAAAATCATATTTTATTATTAAATTTAAAAATACAAAAAATCATAACTACCGTCGACCACTGTTGCTCTCAAAATCGACGATCGTTTGATCCCAATTTGCACATGTGGACTCGTTTTGACATGATGAGTCCGAATTTGGTGTTTGTTTCACCAATAATGTCCAGAAACCCGCAAATCTCGTTTGAAACTTTTCGATTTCCTCACTTTCAATTTTTTTGTGTGGATTTCGGAGCACTTTTTGACAAAATAGAGGTTGGATTTGGACTCAAAAGGCCGAGACGAAGTGACTAGTGAAATCTGGGGCTGAACGAACACCATCTACGGTCGTCGACGGTGGCATCCGACAACAACGAATGGTGGCCGACAAACAGTTGGATTTAATTTTATATTTTAAATTATTTTGATATAAAATAATAATAATAAATGCCAAAAAAATCAAAAATAATAATAAAATAACCGAGAGTGAACAAAACAAGATCATTCTGAAAGTTTAGTTTGTAAATTGAAAATTTTGAAAGTTGAGTGAACAAAATAAGAGTGAGAAGATAATTGAGTGATGATATGTGTATTTTACCCTTATGTTTAAATGCTAAATTGCCTCACTAAGCTTGTAAAAGCTCACTTCGTATGTAATCGAGTGTTTTTCAAGTGTTAGATAAGTTCTTGAAGTTTAAAACCGCATCGAGGCAAAGTCGTAAGTCAATCCTTTCGTATGTATATCCCACTTTATTGAATCCTAATAGTATTGGCGGCATATACGTCTAATTGTGTGGTTTACACGTTGATGCGATGTTTGATACAACCTTTTGTCTTTAGGACGTGCGGGCATGATCCTTAAAGGCATGGATTTAGCAGTGTTTATTGAGTTGAGCAACTCAAAAATAGTTCGAGTTCGATTCGGTCAAAATTCGATCAACGCTTGATTCGAGTTGACTCGACTTGAGATCTTAGCGAGTTGAGTCGAGTAAGGCCCAACTCGACTCGATAAGTTCGCGAGCAGCTCGTTATTTATTAATAATTTTTTATGATTTTTCGGTGGCTATCTTAAAAAAAATTATATTCCAAGAAGTTTAAATGTTAATTGAAAACTCTAGAAAAGTTTAGTGACTTGAGAATATTGGTTTCAAATTGCCAAAATGTTTTTTATTTCCCGAAAATTTAAAAAGTTAATTTGTATTAATAAGAAATTAAATATAATAATTAGTATTTCTTTTTTATTAAAGTCTTTCATTTTTCTTTTATCGTTACTTTATGTATAAAATTAAAAAGGGAAAAATCTTTTGTTCCCATATAAAAAAAATACGAATGAAAGTTAAAACACTAAAATCCCTAAGGCCTTCTATCCTTTGTTGTTCATCGAATATTGTTGAGAAACTAAAAAGAGTCTTACATCGAATATTAACTTCATCTCTAACTTGATTATGACAGGTTCGTTTATTTATCTCTCCATCCTTACGTTTTTATGAATTTGTCTATTTATATTAAACTCTAATAGTATCACTAGATTTTTTCTACATTTAGAAAACAAGGTAAAAATTTTGGCGAGCTTAACAAGCAACGAGTTGAGTCGAGCAATGAGATTTCTTTAACGAGCATGAATTAAGCAAAATTTTATAGAGCTTAATGAGCAACGAGTCAAGCAACGATATTTTTTAGTAAGCACGGAACGTACAATACTCAACTTGCGATCGACTCGCTCGATAAGCACCCCAGGCATGTTTATATGTTTATTAAACTATTAACGTGAGAAACGTATGTGGATGGCGTTAAATGTGTCGAGGAGATTTATGTGTATATAGATAAATTGGAATTAAGAAAGGTACGGGAAGCAAGAATTGACAAATAAGAGTTTTAGTGAATTAACCTAACAAAATGTTTAATTGTTATGTTAATTGAAGATGGTTTGAAAAGGAAATAGTCTTACTTTAAGTGACTTCTTGTTTATTTTCAAAAAGGCATAATGCCAAAAAAAATGTACCTAACGTTTGACTGAATAGCTACTTTGACTCCTATTCTTTTTTTTAAGTAATTTAACCCTCAACATTTCATTTTGGGTCAAAATGGTCCCTCTACGGATAAAAACAATTAGTCAACTAACGCTAAATGACTTGAAATGACGTGAAAAACCTACATGACAGTGCTTGCCGTGATAACAATATCATAGAAGCAAATATGCTAACTTTACACAATGGCACATCGGTCAAAAAAGAATTTTATAAAATTGTATAAAATATAAAATATTTTTTCTTCTGGAATATTGATAAGTGTGAAAAAGTACTATATTTTGTACCCTTTTGACTTAGATTATTGTTTAGACTTAGGCACATTTAGTTGTATTTTTAGTTGTTCATGCATAAATTCGTAGTCTTTCCATCTATTGGGATTGACCTTGTGTTTTGCTATTTTGTGGAGAAATTGCTGTTGTTTTTGTTCTTTTTGTGCAGGAACCAATTGTCGAGCGATTGCAAGGACAAGTCAGAGATAAGATCAAAATTTCAAGCCTTATCCTTATAACATCGGATTAAGCCCAGATTTAAAATTAAGAGTTGTTGTAGATAAAGATAAAGAGATTATCTCCTCTAATTCAAAATTCAAATAGAGATTTCCCCCTCTATAAAAGTGGATTGCATCTACAACATCAAAAAGAGGAGGATCGGATCGAGAGTGAGATCTAATCAAAGGGAGAGACAGATCAGACCAAGGAGGAGCTCGACTTCTCTAGATTTATTTTCTCTTTTTATCTTTCGATTAAACCAATGTTTGGGTCTTTATTTATGTTGATTTTCTCCAACCCAACCATGAACTAATTAAATTGCACTAGGTTATTGGGTTTTTTATGTTTGCGAATGAATGAATTACTTTGGTTTTTAATTCAGTATTCAGTGTTTATCCAATTCTTGGCTTGTTATTATAAATTCAAGTGTCTTGGGCAAAGCACTTGAATAAATCCATTTATATAGGCTCGAGAGAGCTAGATTCATGTAATCGATTGGTTCATTGAGACAACCGTTGATGGAAACTAATTCGCCTTAGGGATAAAGAGTGAATTTCAGCGACTAAGAAGAGTTTACTGGTCGATGATGTCCACCAAAGTTAACGTAGGGATGAATTATCGAGGCCTGTACAGTCATCAGTTCTTTAGTTAGGGATAACTCGAAGGCATCAAAGACCACTCTGTCGAACATCAAAGGGCAATTAATTGCTATGACAATTATGTGGCAACTGCATCATTACGCGCAATAACCCAACCTATTGTCTCAACTCGGTTTCTTATTTCATTTATCAATTTCCTCTAGACTTCCTTAATTCAGTTTAATTTACTTGTCTATTATCACTCTCTATCACCATCACTTTCATTCCATTTTAGTGCAAGAAGCTAAAAGTCAAGTTTCACGAATCCCTATGGAGACGATCTTAATCTGTACTATTACTTGTGATGTGTATACTTGCACCGTTTTTTGTAGCACTCAAATCACACAACAAGTTTCTTGCACCTTTTTATATATTTTTTATTTGTTTCAAGGGGTTAACACTTTTGGTTTTGTGTATGTGTATGACTAGAGGGAGACCTAAGCACAAGATTCCCCTCTTGAACCGGATATTGAACAAGTACTTCATCGAAGAAGGAGAGAGTGAGCTATGAATAACCAAAACAAAGTATACGACAATCAGAATGTCGCGACAGGCAATCAGAATGTTACGGTAGGAGACAATGCTGCTCTAGCAGCTCAACCTATTCGTGTACAAAATAAAACAATACAAGATCATTTAATTTCAGTCCTTGATGATCTCAATCCAGTAATTGTTACTCCTGGTATTCAAACCGCACTATTCGAGTTGAAACTGGTTATGTTTAACATGTTCAACTCAATTGGACAATTTGGCGGTTCACCATACGAGGATGCCAGGCAACATCTAAGATCTTTCTTAGAAGTTTGTGATTCTTTCAAATAGCAGGGAGTCCACGAGGATTTCCTGAAGCTAAAATTTTTCCCCTATTCAATGAGAGATAGGGTGAGATTATGGTTGAATAGTATATCATTCGGATCTTTAGAATCATGGGCAAATCTATGCTGAAGTTTATTGATAAGGTATAATTTCATGAATATGACAGATATACTTCGAAATAACATTACTCAAAATCTCCTCTTGTGCAAATGCCAAGAAAATATGGGACAAATAGGGGTGATAACGAGTCGAGCAGAGCCTACCCAAGCTCGCCTCACCTCGGCTTGTTTCTTTCCTCAAATTGCTTTTAATTTTTTTTTTTTGAAGTTTTGTAAAATAACATGTGAAAACCTATTTGAGAAAAGATAATATTGCTTATAAGTACTAGTACAGTGACCTTCGTACCGATACGCCCTAAAACTTAAAATGATTTTTGAACACATTGAGTACCAGCATAGTAAACCTCGTACCGATACGATAAGCTTTTTACTCAGAGAATTTTTACTCTGAGTACCAGTATAGCCTCGAGCGTCCTGACACACAAAGTTCCATCAAATTCTAATGAGCAATTTCAGTATCAGTATGAACCTTAGCATATCTATACCCCTTACTCCATACTGATACGCATTCCTACGTACTGGGATGCCCTGTGTTTCAAACGATTATTTCTTCTTTAGGTAGTACCGATACGGGCTCTCATGTACCGATACTCACAGTTGCCAAACAGTATTTAATACGTGAAAATTGCAGCTCAACGGCTATATTCAATTCCCCAACAACCCAAATGGTTCTAAATCAATGAGATAGTATAAAAACAAGTCACCAAAGCTTCTTCAACTACAAGACAACAATTCTAAAGCATCCAAGCAAAAATCCAAAGTTTTGAGCTTTTCATTGTAATATCTTTTACACACTTGAGTGAACTTCTTGTAATTTATTTTCATCAAGTTTTGGGGTTTAGTTAGATGAAAATTGTGCAAACAATCTCCTTTGGAGAATTCTCAAAGTTTGTTTCTTTGTATCCAATTTTAGGAAAGGGGTCTCTAGACTTTAGGGTATAAGTCTAGGTGATTTGTGAGGTTATCTCCTTTAGATAAAAGGAAAGACAAATTAGTGAATTTTTGAAATCCTTAATCTGTAAGCTAAGGTAGTAGATGTAGACCTTCTTTAGAAGGTTGAACAACTATAAATTTTCTTGCGAACTTTTTTCTTTTTGCAATTTGCTCTCACCAATTTTTTAATTGCCAATTCACTCCTTCTTGGCCATTTTTATCGATTGATCAACTCAACAATTGGTGCCAAAGCTAGACTCATTTAAAGGCTTCACATCCTTTTAAGTAAATCCAAATATTTTTCAATCAATTTACAAGTCATCCATGGCCTCTAGTTTCGGCAACTACTTTATGGATGAGTCTCAATCCATCTCAAAGCCAACATATTTCAATGGAGTAAACTACCCTTATTGGAAGAATAGGATGAGGTTGTTCATCAAAACCAATGACTATTTTCTTTGGGATGTAGAGATGGATAGACCAACTCAACTTATGAAGAGAGAAGGAAAAAGACCCATTCCCAAGGAGAGACATGAATAAAGCGATAAAGATAGAAGGCAAATGCAACATAGTGCCAAGGCTATGCACATTCTTTTTTATGCTCTTAGACCCGACGAATACGCCAAGATGTCTTCATGCTTGAGGGTAAAGGAGATTTGGGAAAAGCTCAAAGTTACTCATAAGGGAACCAATAAAGTAAAAGAGACCAAGATTGGCCTCCTCAATTTTATCTATGAGAACATCAAAATAGAACCAAATAAAAAATCAAGATGATGCTTGATATCTTCTTTATTATCGTGAACAAACTTAAAGGCTACGGAGAGTTCATTATGGAAGAAAAGCTTATCCGAAAGCTTATTTACTCTCTTCTCAACTTATGGGACTCTAAGAAGACCGCCACCATTGAAGCCAAGAATCTTAAAACATTGAAGCTTGATGAGCTCATGAGGTCTTTACTCACTTATAAGTTGATAAGACAAGGAAAGAAGGATGAAGAGAAGAAGAAGGAAGTTGAGAAGAAAGAGGTTGGAATTACTCTTAAAGATTCACATGATGAGAGTGATTCTAGTTATGAAGAAGACGAAGAGATGGCCATGCTAGCCAAGAGATTTACAATATTCATGAAGTCCAACCGAGGAAGAAAGTTTCAAAGATAAGACGGGTTCAAGAATGAATCTAAAGAGAAGGATAAGGACCAAATCATTTGTTATGAGTGCAAGAAGTCGGGGCACATCAAATTTGATTGTCCCCAACTAAAGCAAAAGTGCTTCAGGAGGAAGAAAAAGAAGCTTAAGGCTCATGTGGCTACTTGGAGCGATGAAGACTCATCCAATGATGAGGAGCAAAATGTAGCCAACCTATGTCTCATGGCACTTGAAAAGGATCCTAAGGTAACCTCTAATTTAACTACATTTGATTTTACCTTTGATGAACTTTAAGAAGCATATGATGAATTGCAAGAGATTTACGATGATTTGGTTTTGGAATTTAAAAAGTCTATTTTAAAAAACAAAAAAATTGTTTTAAATTTGAAAAATGAAAATGACTCTATTTCCAAAACTAAGATGGAACTTGAAAGTAGAGTAAAAAATGCAAGTCAAAATAAATGATAATGAAAAGAAAAATCAAGACTTGCATGGAGTACTTTCAAAGGTCCATGATGATCATCAAAAGGAAGTTGATGATCTTAAAGCTTCTTTGAACAAAGTTGGGACAAACTGTTTTGAAAAAATAGACCGAGATTTTGGGAGCTAATACTCATGGACCCAAAAGAATTTATTTACCAAAAATCATGAAATGATCCTATGTTTGTAGGGGAGCATTGCTACAAGGCCCAAAACACAAGCTCGAATTTGTGGTACCTTGATAGTAGATACTCAAGACACATGACAAGTGACAAGAGTCGGATCATAGAGCTAAAGCCACAAAGTGAAGGAGTAGTGACATTTGGTGACAACTCCAAAGGCCATATTGAATAAATTAGTTCTATTGGTAATCATTCTTCTATGCTTATTGAGAATGTTTTATATGTCAACGGTCTAAAACATAATTTGTTAAGCATAAGCCAACTTTGTGATAAAGGATTCAATGTTATGTTTGATTCTAATGGTTGTAAAATTATTGACATTGCATCTAACAAGATTGTGTTTATAGGTCATAGAATAGGAAACATATACTGGATCATTTAGATGTCATTCATGTTTTTAATGCATGGTTTGTTGCGAAAGATGAGCATGATACTTGGTTATGTCATAGAAAACTAGGACATGCTAGTATGAGTGTTTTAGAAAATTTAATTTCTAATGATCTAGTAAGAGGTTTGCCCAAGATTAAATTTTCTCTAGATAAAATTTATGATGCATGGGCAAAAGACAAACATAAAAAGTTTTCTTTTATCCATTAATGATGTATCAACTAGTAGGATATTACAATTGATCCATATAGATATTTTTGGCCCTATTAGAACTATGAACTTGGGTGGAAAACAATATGCTTTTGTGCTTGTTGATGATTACTCTAGATTTACTTGAGTTCTATTCTTAAGTACAAAAGATGAGGCTTTAGAAAAATTCATCACATTTTCAAAAGCAAACCAAAATGTTGTTGGTTACTCTATTTCTCATGTTAGGAGTGACCATGCAACCGAATTTCAAAATCTTGGTTTTGAAGAGTTTTGTAACTCTAGAGAATTAGCCATAATTTTTTGGCACCTCACACCCCTAAACAAAATGGGGTTATTGAGAGAAAAAATAGAACTTTAAAAGAAATGGCTAGGATCGTGCTTTGTGTAAACAATTTGCCAAAATATTTTTGGGTGGAAGACACAAATACCGTTTGGTATATTGTTAATCGAGTAACGATTAGGTCACTTTTAAATAAAATCCCTTTAAGAGCTTTTCAAAAATAAAAAGCCTAACATTATCTATTTTCATCCTTTTGGATGCAAATGTTTTGTTTTAAACAATGGAAAATATAATTTAGGCAAGTTTGATGCAAAAAGTGATGAAGGTATTTTTCATGGATACTCTTTAAACTCTAAAGCTTGTCGTGTATTCAATAAAAGAACTTTAGTGGTTTATACATGTTATTTTCGATGATAACCTCCTTCCGAGGAAGGATTCTTGTAATGATGATGTAGGAATTTTAATTGCCAACAATAATAAAGGACAATCATCAAAGGTAGAAGGCGAATCATTAAAGATAGAACCACAATATCCACCTCTTGAAACATTGAAAGAGATGTCTCTAAAGGAAAGGGAGATCACTTACCCAAGGGAGTTCAACTATGTCAAAGGTGGTGAGATTTTGGGTGATCCATCCAAAGGGGTAACCACTAGATCCTCTCTTAGAAATATTTGTAATTACATTGCATTTATCTCATGTATAGAGCCTAAAAATATTAAAGAAGCATTAAATGATGATTATTGGATTATGACTATGCAAGAAGAGTTAAATCAATGTGTAAACTACATCAATAGTCACTGAACTATTGTTTCTTTCCAGTTTGGTCACCGGACTAATTTTTTTTGGCAAAACGGTCACTAACGTTACATATTTTTCCTATTTTGGTTATTGACCGTTAAGTTTCCGTTAAGTTTTAACGAAGATGGTGACATTGCATGGTATAATAACAATTTTAGTACTAAAACATATACATTTTATCAATTTAGTCGTCATTTTCTAGAGTTTAACTTTTTCTACTTTTATATAATTTGGTCAAAAACTCGTCCTTTAGCCCATCCCCTAAACCCAAAATATACACACAAAACACAGTCTCTCTTTAAACATTATTAAAGCCACACCATTTGTATGAAAACATATTCTTAATCGAAAACCTAGTTTGGATTTATAGCTTTTAGTTTCTTCTTTTGACACTTCTTTGTTAATCTTTTAATGTTCCTTTCTTCTTCTTCTTCTTCTTCTTCTTCTTCTTCTTCTTTATTTTTGTTGTCCACTTGCTTTCGAATTTAGTAATTTCTTCATTTATTTTTGTTCAAGCTCTACATTTCAACTCTTTGAATCTAAAGTCTAAACTCTTGTAAGAAAGGTAACTTCTTTATAAAAATAATAACAATCATTTAGATTCAGTACAATGACCAGTCATTAAAGCTACATCTTGCTTGATTCTTTAGTCTCATAATCTCATGTAGCAATGTCATTGATTTTCTTAGATTTTTGCAAAAACGAAACTTTTGATTTTTCTTTAATTTTTAAGTAAATGATGATGATCATGGATTGTAATTTTAACAGGAAATTTTCTCCTTTACATGTAGAATGAAGTCTGAAATGGGATAACAATAGAGGAAGACATAATGTCAGTGAAAATGCATATGTTGAAGAATCTGTTGCAGAAGAAAAGAAAGTGGAACCCACTATTGGCGTTAATGGTGAAAGGGATTCAGATTTGCTCAAGTTCAAAGCATATTTCTTCAGAGCTTAGTGCCCCATAAAATTTCAAGCTCACCAGAGAAGCCAAGGACAAAGGTGGACCAAATTATAAAAAGGTAAAAAAAAGTTAAACTCTAGAAAATGAGGACTAATTTGATAAAATATATATGTTTAGGTAATAAAATTTTTATTGTACCATGAAATGTCACCATCTTCGTTAAAACTTAACGGTTAGTGGTCAAAATAGAAAAAATATGTAATATTAGTGACGGTTTTGCCAAAAAAATTAGTTTGGTGACCAAAATAGGAAAGAAACAATAGTTCGGTGACTATTGATATAGTTTATCCTAAATCAATTTGAGATGAGTTAAATTTGGACATTAGTTGATAGGCCTAGTAATAAATCTACTATAGATAGTAAATGGGTTTTAAGAAACAAACTAGATGAGAGTGGTAACATAGTGAGAAACAAGGCTAGACTTGTTGCTCAAGGTTACACTCAAGAAGAACAAATTGATTTTGATGAAACCTATGCATTCGTAGCTAGAATGGAAGCTATTAGAATGTTGCTTGCATTTGCATGTTTTCATGAATTGAAGCCTTTTCAAATAGGTGTCAAAAGTGCTTTTCTAAATGGTTTTATAAATGAAGAAGTGTATGTTGAACAACCTCTCGGTTTTGAAGATCCAAAATTCTCAAACCATGTTTTCAAACTTTCAAAGGCTTTATATGGTTTGAACAAGCTCCTAGAGCTTGGTATGAAATATTGTCAATTTTTCTAATTGACAAAGGATTTAACAAAGGGAAGGTTGACACTACACTTTTTGTTAAAAGAAAATACAAAGATATAATAGTAGTTCAAATATACGTTGATGATATTATTTTTGGTTCTACTAATGAAATTCTTTTTCAAGAGCTTGCTAAGTTAATGCATGGTGAGTTCGAAATGGGCATGATGGGGGAGCTCTCGTACTAATTGGGACTCAAAATCGAACAAAAAAAAGATGGCATCTCTATCAATCAAGAAAAGTACATCAAAGACATCCTCAAGAAGTTTGGCTTAGAGAATGTGAAGCCTCAAGCCACTCCAATGAGCTCTTCTACGAAGCTTGACAAAGATGAAGGAGGTAAATGTGTCAATCTTAAGCTTTTATAGATCCATGATAGGTTCCTTGCTTTATCTTATCGCAAGTAGACCGGATATTATGCTTGGTGTTTGCTTGTATGCTAGATTTCAAGCTAATCCTAAAGAATCACATTTACATGCTATTAAAAGAATCTTTAGATACCTTAGAGACACACCTAGCTTAGGTCTTTGGTATCCTAGAGACTCATCCTTTAGTTTGGATGCTTATTCGGATACGGATTGTGAAGGTTGTAAGATAAATAGAAAGATTAACTCTGGTACTTATTAATTCCTAATAAACATGCTTATTTCATGGTTCTCTAAGAAACAAAATAGTGTTGCACTATCTACCACCGAGGCAGAATATATTTTGGTCAGTAGTTGTTGTGCTCAAGTCTTATAGATGAAATAACAACTCTTAGATTATGGAATTGATGTAAGTACCATTCCTATTAAGTGTGACAATACTAGTGATATATGTCTCAGTAAAAATTTCATCCAACATTCTAGAACAAAACACATAGAAATAAGACATCATTTTATTAGAGATCATGTCTTAAAAGAATATGTAATTCTACCACAACTTTCGTTGCTGGGAGATATTGAGTGTCCTCGATTGAGTGGACCAAATTTCATTGCGTCCCCACCCAACTTTCATTGTAATGCTCGTTAAGTTGAGCTGTCACCGTACCTCTTAGTGCCAGTGGCTGTATTAAACATTTTCGTGCAAAATAGCATTCAAACCCAAAAGTTGAAACAGAAAAGAAAACTTCATAAAATAAGTTGAAGTTCACAATCTAAAAATAACTCTCATTCTTAAGGAAAGAAAATAGTAAATAATCATTCAAGTTTTACACTAGAAACAAGTGAAAATAAAAAGAAACCTCTATCTCTAGCTATCTCGAAGTATTTCTACGAAATTTCTATTGCTTCAGCACTTGGATTCTCTTTGTCACTAAGAGATCTGCCTCGTCTTCACTTTGTTCACCAGATCAAAGCTCATGCTGCCATGAATGAAGCTTTCGAAAAACTAAAAAAATGATCTTCCAAAAGATAATAGCTATTGGAAAACGTAATGATAAGATGATATATATATATCAAGATTCCTTTTTTCTTTCCAATAGGGTAAATACAAGTGTCCCTCATGAATTTGCAGCTGTGAAAATTCGTACAAGGCAGTTGCGCCAAATTGCCAGCTTATCGACCTTTGATCTTATCTTTTTGACAGCTTTCAATGCGCTGACAATCCTGGACGTAATACGGTAATAATCCTATTTCAATGTGGCGACATCTAATCCGTACAACATAAGTCGTAACTAGCTGTCAACTCATTGTCCTTTGATCTTATCCTGACAGCTGTCAATATGGCGACAATTACTATTTCAATGTGCCGACATCATGTCCGAACAAAAGTTGTTGTAACTAACTGCCAGCTCATTGTCCTTTGATCTTATCCTGACAGCTGTCAATATGGCGACAGTGACTGGATGCAATCTAAGCAACGCTTATACAGCGACATCACAATATAGCGACAGTCTTGGCTGTACTAATAAGATGCTTTTATAGCGACATTAGCAATGTAGTGACAAAACAACAAAAAATGGCAGAAATAAAAAGAATTCGAGCAAAGTAAACTTAGATAGAACATATACAAATAGTAGACTGAAAATGCAAGAATACATGCATGAGATACTAATGTGGGGACAAATTAATTGATAAATAGGGGAAAATACGTTCTCTTTAGAGTACCATCAGATACCTTGCATCAAGTAGCGGATATCTTTACAAAGCCTTTAGACAAGGCACGTGTTTGGACTCTTAGGAGAGAGCTAGGTCTTACAAGCCTTTCTTAAACCTTAGGGCCTTTATTTGTTCTTAAAACTTGCTTGAATTTGTTTGATTTCTATGCTCTTGTGATTTTCTCTTATTACATCTTTTTAAATAGTTAGAGGGGTACGTATATTTGATTGTCTGTAAATGCATGCTTATGTATCGTAAACATGTATTTAGGGGTGTTTTGTAGTGACCTCCTTTTTTGAAATCTTGAAAATGAAATTGCTTATAAGAAAAAAAAGATAATAGCATTTTTTTGTTTTGCTGAAAATTTTAGTGAAAATTGATTTTGAGTGAAAATTGAAGTTTTTTTGGGGGTTGAAAATTAAAGTTTAGGAGATTTTGTTTTAAGAGTTCTGTTTTTTTGAAAAATAAAGACTGAAGTCGTCACAAATCATTTTTTAAAGGTAGACCGGACAACAAAAAATAGAACCAGAGATTCTTTTAAAAATGAGTCTGGGAGTCGGTTACGAATGGGGAAGGATTAGCACCCCCACACCGCCCAAAAATTGGTACCTAGTCGAATACAATTTGCCTTCAATTGGAAATTTTGCGAGTTCAAATTTTAATTTAATTTAAGATCTGTTTAAAAAGGCAAGTAAATTTTAAAGGTCCCGTTATTCAATAATAAACGAAAGAACCACCACCACTACGCTTGGTACTGGCCATGTTTACTATTGACTAAAACAGCACTGCATTAACAGTTTATATAGTCGGGTGCAAGAAAATAAAGCAAAACACACAGACATACACACACATATACACGAAATAAAATATAAATAAAAGGCAAAAATTCAAAAAAATCCAGAAAATGACTAGATCGAACATAAAAAGAAATGCGTAAAATAAATAGCAAAAATTAAATGCAGATAATTTAAAATGCGGAAAATAAATGCGAGAAATTAAATTGCAAAAAAAATAAATTACAGAAAATTTAAATGCAAGAAATATAAATGCGGAAATTAAAGCTACACTAAACGGGTCATAAATAATACGGATCATCCCCTGTTGTGGGTCATCGTAAGGCCGATTCGAAATAAAGCAAACAATGAAACAAATGAACTAAAATAAATAAATAATATAAATATTACCAGAATATAACATAAAACATAAAAGTAATAAATAGTTATAATATATATAAAGTATAAACAATATAAAATGTAATAGATGTATGTAAATATATAGCTATAATATACTGATATATATGTATAACATATATAACAAAATTATGTACCAAAATGGAAAAAACATATGAAATATAGGGCAGAAATAAAATAAAATAAAATAAAAAACAGAATTTAAACGCAATAATGTAAATAAAACAGAATATGAAAAGAAGGGACGGGATTGAAGGTAAAGGAAAATGCAAGTGCAGATTTTAAGTAAACAAAAAATGGAAAGTCCTAACAAAGGAAAAAGAAAAGCCAAAGGGCTTAAAGGGTGATTAACCCAAAAAGCATAAGCAATGCGTTCTGAACACGCTCAAAAGTAGTAAATCGGGGGATTTGATTTTCATTCGATTTAAACCCTTTCATCTCAGAAAAAACTCACCCTAAACCATAACGGCGACACCACCAAGCAGCCAGGTCGATCATCGGCGACCACCTTGCACCGTTCACGGCGACCTCACTCTCCAAACGGCAGGTAAGTCTCGAAAAAACCCTCTATTTTATCTTTGATCTTGGTTTTGAAAATGAAAATAAAAAACTTTTGTTTAAATCAAACCCCGATCTGATTTAGAATCAAAAGCCCTTTTGATTGTTTCGAATTTGCACAAAGAAAATCTGTTTTCTTTTTTTGGATTTTTTTTTTGGATTTTTGAGAAATTGGTGAGGAAACCCCCTTTGAAACACTGGAACATCAAATAAAATGAACTTTAATTGCTAAAAGAGAATACATAGAATTTGCTCTTGTTTGTACTGATTTCTGAATCTTTTCCCGAAAAATCTCCCCCTTTTTACATAGCTTTGATTCAAGCTTTATAGCCAGATTTGATATTACAGTGAAAAAGAAAAAGAAATCCTAAATTTCCATTGGCTGTTGGATGCTGAAATTCTTTGTTGTCTCTTTGTGCAGCCATCGAACGCAAGGAAAAGGGACCACTGTGTTGGTCGGCTCGTGCAATTACAAAGGGGACAATGGTAGCTGGATTTGACTTGGTTCATGGTTGGGAGTGTGCAGCACAGGCATGCTCGTGAGGGACAGCTGAATGGTTAGGGTTACCAGAAATGTTAAGGATGTGGGTCTATTGGGCCTCGGTGTAGTTGGGATATCCGGTTCTGGTCAGGTTAATGGGGCGGTCGGGTTTTGGATATTGGGTTGGGCAGATTGGGTATTTGGAAATGTAATTGGACATTGGATATAAGGATTGTTTGTTTTTGTTTTTGTTTTGAAGTTAATTTTTTGGTTATATATATAAATAATTTTTTGGATTCGAATAAAAGCCAGACGAAAATGGTGAGTACAGCTGCCCATTTTTGCTCATTACCATGAAACGGCAATAGAGCAAAGACTAAAAGATAACTGTTTTCGTTCAATTAATTTGGTGCACCCCTTCTTGGCACAATCCTTCTTTCAAACTCTAATGGGTCAATCTTCCAACTTCTAGAGAAATAAAACTCATCTGTTAATTCGCTACTCAACCGACGGAGAGTTAAAATTTGGTCGACTTATCTACTTTGTCCGTTTTGTTGGAAAATTAGATCATGCGAGAATAAAATGAAAATCGTCTCAAACTAAGCATCCACTTATTTTATTTAAAACCTGTAAAATTAAAAAGATTGGGTAAAAAGATGTTTGAATATGGGTGATCCGCTATGTCATCGACGACGCGACAAGATTAGGAGATTGAATTGGATCAAGCTACGACTCTGATGAAGAAGTATAATCTAGTGATTAGATTGCGATCAAGCTACAACTCTGACGAAGAGGCATGACCTGAGGAGTTAGTGGTGATCGAGCTACGACTCTGACGAAGAGGTATAATCCAGTGATTAGATTGTGATCAAGCTACAGCTTTGACAAAGTGGCATGATCTGAGGAGTTAGTGGTGATCAAGCTACGACTCTGACGAAGAGGCACGATCTAAGGAGCTAGTTGGTGGTGATCAAGCTACGACTCTAATAAATAGGCATGATCAGAAGAGTTAGTTTGGTGGCGATCAAGCTACGACTCTGGCGAAGAGACATGATCTGAGAAGTTAATGGCGATCAAGCTACGACTTTGACGAAGAGGCATGATCTGATGAGTTAGGTTACGATCAAGCTATGACTCTAATGAAGACGTGTGATCTAAATGGAGATTTGATCAACCTCTAACTCTAACGAAGATGCATGATCTGAGGAGTTAGGTTATGATTAATCTACGACTCTAACTAAGAGGCATGATCGGAAGGGAGATTTGATCAAGCTACAATTCTGACGAAGAGGTATGATCTGAAAGATTTTGATTCGCTACACCACTGACGATTAATTAAGATGAAGAGTTAAGATCTGAAGAAAAAGGTTTGATCAAGCTACAACTCTAATGAAGAAGCATGATCTGGTCATTTGTCGATCCGCTACACCACTGAAGATGAGTCAAGATCTGAAGAATAGAGGTTGGTCTGCCACACCGCTGACGATAAGTCAGGATCTAAAGAATAGAGGTTGATCCGCTACACCGCTGACGATGAGTTGATATCTGAAGGGAGGTTTCTTGTTCCACTACACCACTAACGATGGGGCAAGACCTAAAAAATAGGAGTAAACAATAATTAGTAATTGTTCACTTAGGGTTTGAGTTTAGGTTTGGCTTTCTTTGCTTGGAGGGTTTGCCATTTCATGTTAGATGTTGTTATCCTCTATCTCGAGGTTTCAACCTCTTTGCTTGGAGGGTTTGCCTTGTGTGCGCCGATGCCCCAACCTCTTGTGGGTTTGACCATCTTCTTCTAAAATGTTACCTTTCTAGGCGAAGGTTAACTAGTGATGCTTTCTTGAGCTGAATCATCGATCTAAAGGCCCATTTGTTGTTGGTCCCTATACTTTTGAACTTCTTTGTAAGTAATACAGAGAAAACTCTTTGTTTCAAATCTCAGACTACATGTTCTGATTTCAATATCAGATGCTTATTAAGAAAACTGAGTTTTTTCTTTTCAAATTGTGGATATATCAAGAAATATTGAATGCCCCGAATATCAAGTGCATGAGCAACACTGAAATGTCTTACCGAGGATTACCCCAAGCAAACCTTGTGTCTAAGAGACCTTGAAAGCTAAATTGATGTTTGAATATGTGAAGTGCATTTTATGTTACTTAGGTGTTTAACCAATTTACCTTGGCTGGTTCATTTTTGTCTCATCATTTTTTGGGGAATTTAATCTGTCACATTTCTTTAGCTCGAAATAAATAATGGAGCAAATAACAAATTCCCGAGCTACTCGGTATTGTCATGATTTTGAAAATATTACCATTACTCATGAAGCAAAGAGTTTCGATTAGAATGGGCTTCAGCGGAGTGCCCCAAAAATTTTGCACTCTTATCCAAAAATGCCTATTACCAGGTTTCGAACATCGGAGTACTTTTTGATTAACTTTTGAAAATGCCTATTACTAGACTTTGAATATTGGAGTACTTTTTGAAAAACGCCTAGTACCAGGCTTTAGAGTGCTCTTTTGAAAAATGCCTATTACCAGGCTTTAACATCAAATTGCACTGATTTGTTATTATGTATAGTTTTTAATATAAAACTCGAGTCACGTATTCGTAATCTTTGCAGCTTAAGATTTCAATTAGACACAGGTTTCTCAGACTTAACCTTCGGGTCAACATTAATGTCCCTTGTAAAATTGATATACAGGGACTCAATAGACAAATATATACACAAAGCGAAAAGAGAGTTGAAAAACAAAAAATATCCTTTCATTGAAAATTAAAGCATAAGGTCTTAGGCCCTTACAAAAGATCAACACCGCTTTCGGGCTTAAGCAGGTGGATTTGATAATGCATTACTTTAAAGAAGTTAAAAGCAAAATGGAACCTACTGAAATTGATTAGCTTGACATATAGATAGAAAAGCAAGAGCGAGTTCATTCCTCAAAGAATTTGACTTCTTTGTTGTCCACTAGACCTTGAATCGTCATTTTAAACTTATGGTAGTCTTGGATAGCGTGCCATTCTTCAGTATAGAATTCGCAGTACAGACCGACGTACCCTTCGGGTACCATCATTCCTTGACCTATCAGACTTGTTTTGAATAGCTTCTTCCAATCCCAACTGAAAGGTGATTTGACTTTTGATATCTCAGACTTAACTGTTTGGTTGCTTTTCTCAAAGATTGCATTCACTCCAGCAGTATGATTTGGTAAGGGGTTTGCGATTGTAGCTGGCCCACTGGATTTGTCAAAACTTATAACCCCGAGCTTGATCAGCTTTTCCACAGCCCTCTTGAAGCTGATCCAGGTCTCAATCAAGTACCATACTTGATCACTGTGGTATTTGCACTTTGCGCTAGGATCATACCACTTCGTGAAAGGAGGCTGGAACGGTGCTTGATAGAGGGTGCCACCACATGGACATCGAACAGTTGGTTGTATAGTTTACCGTACGAGATTGGTAATGGGTAAACTCCATCTTCTCGGTGCTTCTTATTTGACCGGAGTCTTGGTTCAAAAGGACCTTAGATGCTTGGCACGACCTTGGGTTGCACAACTGTCATTGGCTTTGAATAATTGGCGTTGTGAACTCTTGAGGAGTTTAATTCACAGTGTTTCTTGGCATATGACGTCTTATTATGGGATAAACTACATCCACTTTTGATTCTGCAACTCTTGATAGCATTTTCGATGAGCTCACCGAATAGCACAAGGTTGGAAAAATTGGTAGTCGCATTGCCTATCAAGCGATCCAAGATTGGACCCTCCAAAGTTTGGATAAACATAACCACCGTTTCTTTTTCACTGAGCAGGGGTTGAACTTGAGCCGCTACATCTCTCCAACTTTGGGCATACTGCCTAAAGCCTTCATTCGATTTTTGCTTCATGCATTGTAAGGTCCAACGATCTGGCACCATGTCTCTGACATGCCGATACTATTCTAGGAAAACTTTGGCCAAGTCCTTCCATGACTTTATCTGATGTCGGTTTAATTGATTATACCACCTTGTGGCAGATCCTCAGAGACTGTTTTGTTAATAGTAGATCAGCAGCTCATCACGAGGACAGCTCGTTCCATCATACTTCTTGAATTTTGTGACCTTGAACTTAAGAGGTAAAACCAGATCCGAGATGAGGCTAAGTTCATGGGCCTCAAATCCAATGAAGGTGTCAATTACCTCTATTGCTTTTATCTTTTCTTCGAGTTGCTTGCACCGGTCCTTGATCTCTTTTGAGGTTTCCATTTTGGGCTTCTCTATCTCAATCAATTAGTCCATCTTCGAGACAAAATTTTCAGCTTGATTACCCCCGAGCTTGACTTCCGATGCGGAGGGTAGATTAATAGGGAAATAGGCATCTGCCTGATAAAGTTGTGTTTTCCCTCGAGAAAGTTTTACCTGAGGGTCTGGTAGAACTCTAGCATGAGGAGGAGTAAAACCCGACGAATATGTAGGGATTTCAGACCTCGCCGTAGGATTATCAACAAAAGCTTCTCCTTGCTCGGGAAGCTTAAGTCCAAGTATTTGGGCTATTTGGCCTAGCGTGTCTTGTTGAGATTTCTTGAACTGTTCCATCATGTCTTGTTGGGCCTTATCTAACTGTTCTTCCATCTTTCTGGCTAAATCCGCTTACATGTCCCTTTGTGTTTGTTCAATTCGGTCTAGCTTGTCCTCGTTCACCATTTTGGTTTTGTGTCAGGTTTCGTAGGGGTACTGGATTGACTGACCTTTTCTTTGATACATAATTATTGTCACGATACATCCCAAAAATTAGTCTATATGTTTTCAAAATGTAGGCATGTACATGCAAGGTAACTGTCCTAAATGCAAAGGTATTGATTTAGACATGGTTTTCGAGGAACAACAGCCACAAATATATGAGAAAAACTTACAACTTTTGAATCATGCATTTAATTTTCATCTAAGTTACTATTTTTTCTCTCTATTCATGAACGATCTCCACTGTTTCTACCATTCTCGGGTCAATACCTCATGACGGTGTAATGCAGATGAATGAATAATGATGTTATACAATATAACGAATGAATATTATATGCTGACGTGACGTCAAAAGAAAACATTGGTTAGTATTAATTAAATATTTACAGATGAAAGACAAAAATATACCCGACATGTTTTAGCACAAAAAAATAACCCTGTTAGCATGATATTCTAATTTCTAGGGTTATCGCATGGTTCTAAAGGGGTGAGCTTCTTAGATCCTCTACATGCAGTTTTGGTGCTAAAAGGATACTCGAATTGTCCTCGTTGCCCCCTTCTAAAGGGTAGCAAGGCCCCCGATCATCACCCATTATAGGCTCCTTTCAATCGAGTTCAATTCAAGGGGACCCATTCGCTATGTCCATACTGGGAAACAATATTCCCATGAAAACATAGGGTACTCGAGCCCGAAGGTGCTTACTAGGCCCATACAAAGGAACAATATCCTCACAAAAGCACTAGTTTTTTCCACCACTTACCCGAACGGGTTTATATGTCAAATTTTAAAATGCGTTAAAATTAACCCGCATTTCTAAAAAGATGTTAAATTAATTTAAAAATAAACTCGCAATTTCCAATATGGGTAAAGAGTACTCAACTCGTGGCTTGACTCTCTTTTTGTAAAAACAAAATTTTGTCCCCAATAGTAACGACCTCCTTTTTCGAAATCTTGAAAAACGAAATCGCTTATAAGAAAAAAAAGATAATAGCATTTTTTTGTTTGTTGAAAATTTTTGAGAAAATTGATTTTGAGTGAAAATTGAAGTTTTTTTTGGGGGTTTGTTTTAAAACTTCGTTTTTAAAAAAAATAAAGACTGGAGTCGCCACCGATCATTTTTTAAAGGTAGACTGGACACCAAAAAATGGAACTAGAGATTCTTTTAAAAATGGGTCGGGGGGTCGGTTACGGATGGGGAAGGATTAGCACCCCCACACCGCCCAAAAATTGGTACCTAGTCGAATACAATTTGCCTTTAATTGGAAATTTGCGAGTTCAAATTTTAATTTAATTTAAGATCCGTTTAAAAATTCGAGTAAATTTTAAAGGCTCCATTATTCGATAATAAACGAAAGAACCACCATCACTACGCTTGATACTGGCCATGTTTACTGTCGATTAAAAGGGCACCACATTAACAGTTTATATAGCCGGGTGCAAGAAAATAAAGCAAATATATATGTATATATATACGAAATAAAAACATAAATAAAAGGCAGAAATTCAAAAAAAAAATTGGAAAAATGACCGGATCGAACATAAAAAGAAATGCGTAAAATAAATAGCATAAATTAAATGCAATAATTTAAAATACGGAAAATAAATGCGAGAAATTAAATTGCAAAAAAAAGTAAATTAAAGAAATTAAATTACAGATGCAAGAAATATAAATGCGGAAATTAAAGCTACACTAAACAGGCTATAAATAATACGGATCATCCCCCGTTGCGAGTCACCGTAAGGCCGATTCGAAATAAAACAAACAATGAAACAAATGAACCAAAATAAATAATATATAGTGTATAACATAATATAAATATTACCATAATATAACATAAATATAATAAATAGTTATAATATATATATAACGTTTAAACAATATAAAATGTAATAGATGTATGTAAATATATAGCTATAATATACTGATATATATGTATAATATATATCGAACAAAATTATGTACCAAAAAAAAAACATATGAAATATAGGGCAGAAATAAAATAAAAAAACAGAATTTAAACGCAATAATATAAATAAAACAGAATATGAAAAGAAGGGACCGAATTGAAGGTAAAGGAAAATGCAAGTGCAGATTTTAAGTAAACAAAAAAATAGAAAGCCCTAACAAAAGAAAAAGGAAAGCCGGCTTAAAGGGTGATTAACCCAAAAAGCATAAGCAATGCGTTCTGAACACGCTGAAAAGTAGTAAATCGGGGGATTTGATTTTCATTCGATTCAAACCCTTTCATCTCAGAAAAAACTCACCCTAAACCATAACGGCGGCACCACCAAGCAGCCGGGTCGATCATCGGCGAACGTCGCACCGTTCACGCCGACCTCACTCTCCAAACGACAGGTAAGTCTCGAAAAAAACCCTCTTTTTTATCTTTAATCTTGGTTTTGAAAACGAAAATTAAAAAAAATCAAAATCAAACCCCCATTTGAATTAAAATTGAAAGCCCCTTTGATTATTTCGAATTTGCACAAAGAACATCTGTTTTTATTTTTTGTATTTTTTTGTATTTTTGAGAAATTGGTGAGGGAACCCCCTTTGAAACACTGGAACATCAAATAAAATGAACTTTAATTGCTAAAAGAGGATACCTAGAATTTGCTCTCGTTTGTATTGATTTCTGAATTTTCCCCCGAAAAACCTCCCCCTTTTTTACATAGCTTTGATTCAAGCTTTATAGCCAGATTTGATATTACAATTAAAATAAAAAAAGAAATCCTAAATTTCCATTGGCTGTTGGTGCTGAAATTCTTTGTTGTCTCTTTGTGCAGCCGTCGAACGCAAGGAAAGAGATCACAGTGTTGGTCGGCTCGTGCAATTGCAAAGGGGACAAGGGTAGCTGGATTTGGCTTGGTTCATGGCTGGGAGTGTGCAGCACAGGCATGCACGTAAGGGGCAGCTAAATGGTTAGGGTTACCAGAAATGTTAAGGATGTGGGCCTATTGGGTCTCGATTTAGTTGGGATATCTGGGTTGGGTTAAGTTAATGGGTCAGTCTTGTTTTGGATATTGGGTTAGGCAGATTGGGTATTTGGAAATGTTATTGGACATTGGATATAAGGAAGGATTGTTTTTTTTTTGAATTTAATTTTTTGGTTATATATATATTTGGATTCGAATAAAAGCCGGACGAAAATGGTGATTACACGTTTAAATTGAATTTTTGGGTCCTTTGCTGCCAAAATTGATCATTTGGTGCAGAGGGTACCGGCAGGGGTATCTTATACAGGTATGGGTTTTTCAAGCACTTTGGTACCGGTAAGCCAATACTACGAGGCTTAGGGGAACAGTACGGATCAGTACGTACCAATACATGCTGTTTTGGTACACTAATCACCATACCTGCACGCGCGGGTCTTTGGCTGTAAAAAGTGCTTTTCCGTCATATTTTTTCATATCAACAAATCCCTAGTCGTTTTTGTTCCGAAATCCTCTAAAAAATATTCAAATCTTTTGTGGGCTTTCCAACACAACATCATACTCATCCTCCTCTTTATCAATATAGTGTTAAATCATCTCCACATTCATCCATTAAAGGTAAAACCCTATTTTCTATACTTATTTTGATTTTCTACTAATTTGTATAGTTTTTAGTATTAAATCTATTTCATTAGGTTTATATATTTGTATAGTTTTAATCTTTTGTCTAAATTCTTTCAAAACTAAAAATTCTTTCATTTGAATATATATATATACTTTTATCTTTTTTCTCAAATTTAAAACTATATTTATATTCTTTTGATTTTTTCTCTATACATTGTATTTTTAAACCTATAATTTATATTTTTTTATATATACCTTGAACATTAGTTGATTGTATTGGATTGAATTATTGATGAAATTACATACATTGTTATTGTATTGTTTTGTAGGAGGTTTATTCTCAATTAGCCTAAACTCTTTTTAATCCCAAATCCTTATCCTTTTCCTAATGGCTCATGAAGCAAAACATCCTAGAACCGTGTAACACCCATTTTCATATCCATACGACGAATACGAATTAGGAATGTCACAACTTTACTATCCTTAAATATTAATGATATTTGAAACAAAATTCAAGTTTTGATAATTTTGATCCCAAATCTTAAGTACTGGTACACCCTGTCCTAAAATACATATTCTTCCATTTTTATATTTCTAATTCATCCTAATTCAATTTTCAAGTGTCTTCAAATGTTATGCATGCTTATAATAATTGACTATCATAAAACATACATGCTCTCAATTATCTTAGCATGCAACTCATCACCTGTGGTTACTCTTAACTTTGAATCTTTCCAGAAACGCCAATTATCATGAAACCATAACGAACTTTAAAGGCCAATCACAACTCAAATAGGTTTAGCAAGTATACATCCACTATAATAATCAAACCTCAATTAGGATGTCATTACTGTGATTACCTGTTGAGTTTTTCAATATTGATGCAATGCTCTTCTCACTCTCATCTTGATTTACCTACGTGTGCACAATCAAACACATGCTTAGTGAGGCAATAAAGGAAGTTAATAACAAGAATTTAAACTTATTCGACTTCATGGCTACATTTATATAACATGATATATGCCAATGCATTAACTTTCACATTGCATTAGTAATGATTTACTATATACCAATGTCATAAGACTTTCATGCTAGTCCATTTGTCATAATATGCCATATATGCATAAATGCATCATGATCACTAGATATGTATTACCATCATGTTAATCATATATTAACATAATATAAATCATATATAAATTTCTTATCAATATACTTGCCATTTATTCCAAAAGCTTATAAGCTTATTCACCTGTTTATCTTTTATTAACCAATAAACCATAGCCCAAGTATAAGCCTATGAGGACCCTGGTACACGAGTCAAATATGCACCGAAGTGCTAATACACATGAGGTCGTGCCCACCATAATACACATAAGTTCGTGCCCACCATAATACACTAAGTGTCTTTTATATACATTATAGTGCTAAACCTAGTATGCAGCGTGCTGCTAGACTTTATGGCATGCCAACTATACCCTGTCCCTCAATGACATACTTGGGCATATATTCTATATTTATTTCATCCATGGCAATGTATATCAATATAATTTAACATTGGCCAGTTCATACTCGAAATAACATCCATAATATAACATCATATATAACTAATGATCCATGCATTTATAATCAACTTTTGACATATTTAAAATATGCCAATCATATACTCCATGACATAAATATAATGACAATAAAATTTGGGTAGGCTCA
Organism: Hibiscus mutabilis; assembly: GCA_019671005.1. Taxonomy (NCBI): domain Eukaryota; kingdom Viridiplantae; phylum Streptophyta; class Magnoliopsida; order Malvales; family Malvaceae; genus Hibiscus; species Hibiscus mutabilis. The sequence continues at coordinate 19,500,420 of CM033732.1, forward strand.
TTGCAAGCCATCCCAACGATGTATAAAACATCAAAGTGACATGATATGTATGCAATTGCACTCACCTTGGCCACTTAACACAATGCCTCACTAAGTCCAAGTTCGATTCTTTCTTTCATAGTACCTCGAACCTTCTTTGATTCGGACTGGACTTCATTAATCACATGAATACAATAAAATATTTGTTAGATTCAAATATAACATTACCTTAAACATGTTGTCTAATATAATCATTCTAATATAAAATTTCCAAATATATTTTCCTTGTATTGTTCAAAAACTCATTGTGGTCCTTAGTGACCAATTTAAACTTCCATTAATTCTTCTGAGCTTGCTGACTAACATTTAAATACAAAATGTTTCAAATTCCATTTTCAATAAAACCATCTACAACTCGGAATTCGATTCTGTTTGTTTTGAAAGAAACTATATTCGATAAGCTTTTCAACCATATAATTTAATATCTCAAATTCAACTCGTACGATTTATGACGAATTCTAAAAGTCAATTATAGTGCTGAATTTTGGAGCACACTAGTACTCTATTTTCTGACCTTTCATCACTTAAAAATTCATATCTTTTGATATACAAATCGAAATTAGTCACCATTTGTTTTAAAAGAAACTAGACTGAACCAAGAATACAATGATTTAATGACCACTTTCTAATTATTTTTGTAGAATTTATGGTGAATTTCCAAACTCACTGTCACATACTAAAATTTCTGGGCAAATTCATAAATTTGATCTTTAACATCCTTTAACCATTCCAACACTTCAAATTAACCTTCAATTACATTATTCCAACATTTCCTTTCATGAAAACTCCAAATTAAACTTGAATCCAATAACCCTAAATTAACCCTAACTTTCCAAAATTAGGGGTTTTACTTTACACTTGAAATCAAGCTTGAATCAAGTTAGAAAAGCTAATTAAACACTTAGTCCTTCAAAATCAAACAACAAATAAATTTATATCCATAAACCCTAAACTTTAACCGTTCAAATTCATGAGCATAGCTTAACCAATCCATGAAATTTTTATACCAAATGATAGAGAATTCAAAGGAGATCAACTTTGCATTTCATGACTAAACCCTAAATCCAAGCCATTTAGGGAGAAAAATCAAAAAATAACATTATTACCTTGGCCTCTTGGAACCCCATGTTGGAGAAGGAAGATGAGAAAATTTTTGTATTTTCTTTTACCTTTATTAATGTCATTTGGCATTTTAAAATCCATAAATATGGAAAATATCCTCCAAACAGTGAAATGACCATTTTGCCCTCGAATCCAATGAATCCATAATGTACCACATGTCATCATCCTTCATCCAATGACCTAGATTTAATCTTAAGTTAGTATTTTACCAACTTTGCCCTTGTGATTTTCCAAAATTACGATCTTGCCATTTTTCATCCAACGACTCATATTTAACATGGAAAATCAACTTAAATCCAAGAGTTCATATTCTTCCAACACAAAGAATATATCTTATACATGTAAAATGATATAATTGACCTTGCCTTATCATCCTTCAAAATATCCTGGATGTTCGATTCCATCCGATTATCCGAATATTTTCTGAACTTTATCTCTTTATAGCCATTAATACAAACTCTGTACGAAAAATTTGGATAACATGGAAACATCATTCTTGGGGGTAAAATATTCATTTACAAGGTTAAAATACACAACTTTTGAAAATTACACTTTGGTCCCTAAACTTTTTCAAAGTTTATACTTTAGCCATAAAACTTTCAAAATTTACATTTTGGTCACTAGCCAAAAATTAGGATATTACAATTCTTCCCCTTAAGAAAATTCTTCCTCAAATTTTTAATACGTACCTGGTTCAAAAAGGTGAGGAAACTGCTTTCTCATATCTTTTTTTTCTCTTTCCCAAGTCGCTTTTTCGACTTCATAATTTTGCCAAAGAACTTTAACAAGCGAGATCATCTTATTTCTTAGTTCTTTGACTCCATGCGCCAATATCTTTACCGATTCTTCCTCGTAATCAAATTTGATTGAATCTCTATTCCTTCTAGGGTAATGATATGTAAATGATCTGATCGATACTTCTTGAGCATCGATACATGAAATATATTGTGAATCTTGTCTATTTTCGGAGGTAAGGCTAGCTAATAAGCCACCAGACCAACTCTTTTCACAATATTATGTGGTCCAATAATTCTTGGACTCAGCTTCCCTTTTTGTCCAAACCATAACACCTTCTTCCAAGGTGAAACTTTTATGGAATACTATATCATTCATATTAAATATCTTTTCTTTCATCTATAAATTTTTTTTATCCGATTTGTCAAAGTAGACTTGAGCTAAAGTTGTGTAACCAATATACTAATTTCTTCCAAAGGTAATTGGGCATTTAATGCTTATAAGCCAAAGAATGACTTTTGGCTAAATACATCAACTACTACTTTAGCCTTATTACATCAATACACATCCCAACCTATTATGGGACGTATTATTGAATAAGGTAGAATCCTTTCTAGATTCATACTGCTCTAGTACTACTGCTACTATCAAATCTTATTCTACTGGTAATAATATAATCATAATTTAATCTTAGAGGAATATTATTGCTTTTTTTACTAACATCACTATAGCTTCCTAAGGTGATATACTGGGTCATATAAAACCTCAATCTAAGGACTCTTGTAACTAGACCTTTAGCTTTCTCAATCTAGTAAGAACCATTATGTAGAGTGCAGTCAATATAGGTCCAATATTGGATTAAAATCCAATCTTAAACTTAGCCTCTCGATTAAGCGTCAAGCCTGACAGCTCCTTTTGTGCAACCCATTTAAAACTCACAAACAATAGGAATACTCTCCCAGCTTACCCTCGATGCTCGATATCCATAGCATAAGTTAAATAATCTTCACATTGGTAACAAATTCCAATAAAAACTCTGCATGCTCATGCATGCCAATTATTACAACACTCACTTGATTGGTTTTGTAGTTTTCTTGAATCTCCAACATTAATTATAAATGTCAGAGAATTCTTAATTTTCCTTGTCCCGATCTCTTAGCGGAACTATGTAATAAATTCAGTTTGATATCTTTTCCGAGAATCCTCACCACTTTTTAGAAGTGGTGAAATAAATAATGATTCGCTATTCCTCTTTACGAGCTGTGACCTCTGTTTAGATATTTTCTCATGCTAAACTCTTTGCATTGCATTTGGCATAATTTACGCTTCATGGAATTTTGAAATACATAGGGCAGTCAATACTTCTTTGTACTTGACCTCCAGCCCTCTGTGAGCTATTATAACATGCTCTCTTTCTGCATGTAGGAAGCAATTTAGAAGCAAATCAGCTCAGTTTATTAAATTGGCACTCATACCCGTAAATAATCCAATTGCCCTAATTAAGATGCAAAAAACTCCATTGCATATCTAGGATAAACTTTGTCATGAAACTCTTAAAGAAAGAAATTCTAGTTAATTGACTTTTGTGTATGTGCCGTAACATTACTTTATCAAATACGGGTCTAATCCTTTAAGATGAGATACAACGTTTTGTCTTCTTTGATCATCAATACAAAGTTCCTTAAACATAACTTTTATATCATTAAACCATAGATTAACAATCATAGGATCTCCATTAATATCTCTCTAAAAATCTAGTGTGCCAGAACTCTCAATTCTTTTACAATCGGTTCCTAAGCAGGCTGATTCATGATTGCATCTAATGTCTGAAAGAAAAGCTCTTAATCCAGAACATGCATATAATGTTACTCTGGTGCCTCTGCACCATGCTATGTTGAGGGTAGAATATTATCATTAACCTTATCACTCTCGTGAATCTCTTATTGATCCATTCGCCTAAACATCTGACACGATTCTTTTACCCTCACACATTGGAATTTAACATTATTATCATAATGAAGTAAGCAATTGCATCCAATCAAACAAGAAAAACCATCAGTAATTCTAACATCCTAGTGGCATGTATACACTTTTGACCTTTACCATACTTCGTTTAACTCCAGAACCGGCCCCTTTTCACATCCATACGACGAATACGAATTAGGAATGTCATAACTTTACTATCCTTAAATATTAATGATATTTGAAACAAAACAAAAGTTTTCATAATTTTGATCCCAAATCTTAAATCTTGGTACACCTGTCCTAAAATGCATATTCTTCCATTTTTATATTTCTAATTCATCCTAATTCAATTTTCAAATGTCTTCAAATGTTATGCATGCTTATAATAATTGACTATCATAAAACATACATGCTCTCAATTATCTTAGCATGCAACTCATCACCTATGGTTACTCTTAACTTTGAATCTTTCCAGAAACGCCAATTATCATGAAACCATAACGAACTTTAAAGGCCAATCACAACTCAAATAGGTTTAGCAAGTATACATCACTATAATAATCAAACCTCAATTAGGATGTCATTATTGTGATTACTGTTGAGTTTTCAATATTGATGCAATGGTTTTCTCACTCTCATCTTGATTTACCTACGTGTGCACAATCAAACACATGCTTAGTGAGGCAATAAAGGAAGTTAATAACAAGAATTTAAACTTATTCAACTTCATGGCTACATTTATATAACATGATATATGCTGATGCATCAACTTTCACATTGCATTAGTAATGATTTACTATATACCAATGTCATAAGACTTTCATGCTAGTCCATTTTTCATAATATGCCATATATGCATAAATGCATCATGATCACTAGATATGTATTACCATCATGTTAATCATATATTAACATAATATAAATCATATATAAATTTCTTATCAATATACTTGCCATTTATTCCAAAAGCTTATAAGCTTATTCACCTGTTTATCTTTTATTAACCAATAAACCATAGCCCAAGTATAAGCCTATGAGGACCCTGGTACACGAGTCAAATATGCACCGAAGTGCTAATACACATGAGGTCGTGCCCACCATAATATACATAAGTTCATGCCCACCATAATACACTAAGTGTCCTTTATATACATTATAGTGCTAAACCTAGTATGCAAGCGTCTTTGCTGGACTTTATGGCATGCCAACTATACCATATCCTCAATGACATACTTGGGCATATATTCTATATTTATTTCATCCATGGCAATGTATATCAATATAATTTAACATTGGCCAGTTCATACTCGAAATAACATCCATAATATAACATCATATATAACTAATGATCCATGCATTTATAATCAACTTTTGACATATTTAAAATATGCCAATCATATACTCCATGACATAAATATAATGACAATAAAATTTGGGTAGGCTCATTGCAAGCCATCATAATGATATATAAAACATCAATGTGTCATGATATGTATGCAATTGCACTCACCTTGGCCACTTAACACAATGCCTCACTAAGTCCAAGTTCGATTCTTTCTTTCATAGTACCTCGAACCTTCTTTGATTCATACTTGACTTCATTAATCACATGAATACAATAAAATATTTGTTATATTCAAATATAACATTACCTTAAACATGTTGTCTAATATAATTATTCTAATATAAAATTTCAAAATATATTTTCCTTGTATTGTTCAAAAACTCATTATGGTCCTTAGTGACCAATTTAAACTTCCATTAATTCTTCCGAGCTTGTTGACTAACATTTAAATACAAAATGTTTCAAATTCCATTTTCACCTTTAAAACCATCTACAACTCGGACTTTGATTCCTTTGTTTTAAAAGAAACTATATTCGATAAGCTTTTCAACCATATAATTTAATATCTCAAATTCAACTCGCACGATTTATGACGAATTTTAAAAGTCAATTATAGTCTTTGAATTTTGGAGCACACTAGTACTCTATATTTTCTGACCTTTCATCACTTAAAAATTCATATCTTTTGATATACAAATCGAAATTAGTCACCATTTGTTTTAAAAGAAACTAGACTGAACCAAGAATACAATGATTTAATGACCACTTTCTAATTATTTTTGTAGAATTTATGGTGAATTTCCAAACTCTTTGTCACATACTAAAATTTCGGGCAAATTCATAAATTTGATCTTTAACATCCTTTAACCATTCCAACACTTCAAATTAACATTCAATTACATTATTCCAACATTTCCTTTCATGAAAACTCCAAATTAAACTTGAATCCAATAACCTAAATTAACCCTAACTTTCCAAAATTAGGGGTTTTACTTTACACTTGAAATCAAGCTTGAATCAAGTTAGAAAAGCTAATTAAACACTTAGTCCTTCAAAATCAAAAACAAATAAATTTATATCCATAAACCCTAAACTTTAATCGTTCAAATTCATGAGCATAGCTTAACCAATCCATGAAATTTTTATACCAAATGATAGAGAATTCAAAGAGAGATCAACTTTGCATTTCATGACTAAACCCTAAATCCAAGCCATTTAGGGAGAAAAATCAAAAAATAACATTATTACCTTGGCCTCTTGGAACCCCATGTTGGAGAAGGAAGATGAGAAAATTTTTGTATTTTCTTTTACCTTTTATTAATGTCATTTGGCATTTTAAAATCCATAAATATGGAAAATATCCTCCAAATAGTGAAATGACCATTTTGCCCTCGAATCCAATGAATCCATAATGTACCACATGTCATCATCCTTCATCCAATGACCTAGATTTAATCTTAAGTTAGTATTTTACCAACTTTGCCCTTGTGATTTTCCAAAATTACGATCTTGCCATTTTTCATCCAACGACTCATATTTAACATGGAAAATCAACTTAAATCCAAGAGTTCATATTCTTCCAACACAAAGAATATATCTTATACATGTAAAATGATATAATTGACCTTGCCTTATCATCCTTCAAAATATCCTGGATGTTCGATTCCATCCGATTATCCGAATATTTTCTGAACTTTATCTCTTTATAGCCATTAATACAAACTCTGTACGAAAAATTTGGATAACATGGAAACATCATTCTTGGGGGTAAAATATTCATTTACAAGGTTAAAATACACAACTTTTGAAAATTACACTTTGGTCCCTAAACTTTTTCAAAGTTTATACTTTAGCCATAAAACTTTCAAAATTTACATTTTGGTCACTAGCCAAAAATTAGGATATTACAATTCTTCCCCTTAAGAAAATTCTTCCTCAAATTTTTAATACGTACCTGGTTCAAAAAGGTGAGGAAACTGCTTTCTCATATCTTTTTTTTCTCTTTCCCAAGTCGCTTTTTCGACTTCATAATTTTGCCAAAGAACTTTAACAAGCGAGATCATCTTATTTCTTAGTTCTTTGACTCCATGCGCCAATATCTTTACCGATTCTTCCTCGTAATCAAATTTGATTGAATCTCTATTCCTTCTAGGGTAATGATATGTAAATGATCTGATCGATACTTCTTGAGCATCGATACATGAAATATATTGTGAATCTTGTCTATTTTCGGAGGTAAGGCTAGCTAATAAGCCACCGGACCAACTCTTTTCACAATATTATGTGGTCCAATAATTCTTGGACTCAGCTTCCCTTTTTGTCCAAACCATAACACCTTCTTCCAAGGTGAAACTTTTATGGAATACTATATCATTCATATTAAATATCTTTTCTTTCATCTATAAATTTTTTTTATCCGATTTGTCAAAGTAGACTTGAGCTAAAGTTGTGTAACCAATATACTAATTTCTTCCAAAGGTAATTGGGCATTTAATGCTTATAAGCCAAAGAATGACTTTTGGCTAAATACATCAACTACTACTTTAGCCTTATTACATCAATACACATCCCAACCTATTATGGGACGTATTATTGAATAAGGTAGAATCCTTTCTAGATTCATACTGCTCTAGTACTACTGCTACTATCAAATCTTATTCTACTGGTAATAATATAATCATAATTTAATCTTAGAGGAATATTATTGCTTTTTTTACTAACATCACTATAGCTTCCTAAGGTGATATACTGGGTCATATAAAACCTCAATCTAAGGACTCTTGTAACTAGACCTTTAGCTTTCTCAATCTAGTAAGAACCATTATGTAGAGTGCAGTCAATATAGGTCCAATATTGGATTAAAATCCAATCTTAAACTTAGCCTCTCGATTAAGCGTCAAGCCTGACAGCTCCTTTTGTGCAACCCATTTAAAACTCACAAACAATAGGAATACTCTCCCAGCTTACCCTCGATGCTCGATATCCATAGCATAAGTTAAATAATCTTCACATTGGTAACAAATTCCAATAAAAACTCTGCATGCTCATGCATGCCAATTATTACAACACTCACTTGATTGGTTTTGTAGTTTTCTTGAATCTCCAACATTAATTATAAATGTCGAGAATTCTTAATTTTCCTTGTCCCGATCTCTTTAGCGGAACTATGTAATAAATTCAGTTTGATATCTTTTCCGAGAATCCTCACCACTTTTTAGAAGTGGTGAAATAAATAATGATTCGCTATTCCTCTTTACGATCTGTGACCTCTGTTTAGATATTTTCTCATGCTAAACTCTTTGCATTGCATTTGGCATAATTTACGCTTCATGGAATTTTGAAATACATAGGGCAGTCAATACTTCTTTTTGTACTTGACCTCCAGCCCTCTGTGAGCTATTATAACATGCTCTCTTTCTGCATGTAGGAAGCAATTTAGAAGCAAATCAGCTCAGTTTATTAAATTGGCACTCATACCCGTAAATAATCCAATTGCCCTAATTAAGATGCAAAAAACTCCATTGCATATCTAGGATAAACTTTGTCATGAAACTCTTAAAGAAAGAAATTCTAGTTAATTGACTTTTGTGTATGTGCCGTAACATTACTTTATCAAATACGGGTCTAATCCTTTAAGATGAGATACAACGTTTTGTCTTCTTTGATCATCAATACAAAGTTCCTTAAACATAACTTTTATATCATTAAACCATAGATTAACAATCATAGGATCTCCATTAATATCTCTCTAAAAATCTAGTGTGCCAGAACTCTCAATTCTTTTACAATCGGTTCCTAAGCGGCTGATTCATGATTGCATCTAATGTCCGAAAGAAAAGCTCTTAATCCGAACATGCATATAATGTTACTCTGGTGCCTCTGCACCATGCTATGTTGAGGGTAGAATATTATCATTAACCTTATCACTCTCGTGAATCTCTTATTGATCCATTCGCCTAAACATCTGACACGATTCTTTTACCCTCACACATTGGAATTTAACATTATTATCATAATGAAGTAAGCAATTGCATCCAATCAAACAAGAAAAACCATCAGTAATTCTAACATCCTAGTGGCATGTATACACTTTTGACCTTTACCATACTTCGTTTAACTCCAGAACCGGCCCCTTTTCACATCCATACGACGAATACGAATTAGGAATGTCATAACTTTACTATCCTTAAATATTAATGATATTTGAAACAAAATTCAAGTTTTGATCCCAAATCTTAAGTACTGGTACACCCTGTCCTAAAATGCACATTCTTCCATTTTTATATTTCTAATTCATCCTAATTCAATTTCCAAATGTCTTCAAATGTTATGCATGCTTATAATAATTGACTATCATAAAACATACATGCTCTCAATTATCTTAGCATGCAACTCATCACCTATGGTTACTCTTAACTTTGAATCTTTCCAGAAACGCCAATTATCATGAAACCATAACGAACTTTAAAGGCCAATCACAACTCAAATAGGTTTAGCAAGTATACACCCACTATAATAATCAAACCTCAATTAGGATGTCATTATTGTGATTACCTGTTGAGTTTTCCAATATTGATGCAATGGTTTTCTCACTCTCATCTTGATTTACCTACGTGTGCACAATCAAACACACGCCTAGTGAGGCAATAAAGGAAGTTAATAACAAGAATTTAAACTTATTCAACTTCATGGCTACATTTATATAACATGATATATGCTGATGCATCAACTTTCACATTGCATTAGTAATGATTTACTATATACCAATGTCATAAGACTTTCATGCTAGTCCATTTTTCATAATATGCCATATATGCATAAATGCATCATGATCACTAGATATGTATTACCACCATGTTAATCATATATTAACATAATATAAACCATATATAAATTTCTTATCAATATACTTGCCATTTATTCCAAAAGCTCATAAGCTTATTCACCTATTTATCTTTTATTAACCAATAAACCATAGCCCAAGTATAAGCCTATGAGGACCCTGGGTACACGAGTCAAATATGCACCGAAGTGCTAATACACATGAGGTCGTGCCCACCATAATATACATAAGTTCATGCCCACCATAATACACTAAGTGTCCTTTATATACATTATAGTGCTAAGCCTAGTATGCAGCGTGCTGCTGGACTCTATGGCATGCCAACTATACCATATCCCTCAATGACATACTTGGGCATATATTCTATATTTATTTCATCCATGGCAATGTATATCAATATAATTTAACATTGGCCAGTTCATACCTGAAATAACATCCATAATATAACATCATATATAACTAATGATCCATGCATTTATAATCAAGTTTTGACATATTTAAAATATGCCAATCATATGCTCCATGACATAAATATAATGACAATAAAATTTGGGTAGGCTCATCGCAAGCCATCATAATGATATATAAAACATCAATGTGTCATGATAAGTATGCAATTGCACTCACCTTGGCCACTTAACACAATGCCACACTAGGTCCTAGTTCGATTCTTTCTTTCATAGTACCTCGAACCTTCTTTGATTCATACTTGACTTCATTAATCACATGAATACAATAAAATATTTGTTATATTCAAATCTAACATTACCTTAAACATGTTGTCTAATATAATTATTCGAATATAAAATTTCAAAATATTTTTTCCTTGTACTGTTCAAAAACTCATTATGGTCCTTAGTGACCAATTAAAACTTCCATTAATTCTTCTGAGCTTACTGACTAACATTTAAATACAAAATGTTTCAAATTCCATTTTCTGATAGCTTGCGCTACCTTTAAAGATTTATTTTTATAAAATAATCTACAACTCGGACTTTGATTCCTTTGTTTATAAAAGAAACTAGATTCGATAAGCTTTTCAACCATATAATTTAATAGCCCAAATTCAACTCGTACGATGACGAATTTTCAAAGTCAATTATAGTGCTGAATTTCGGAGCAGACTGGTACTCTATTTTCTGACCTCTCATCACTTAAAAATTCATATCTTTTGATATTCAAATCGAAATCAGCCACCGTTTGTTTTAAAATAAACTAGGCTGGAACGCGAATACAATGTTATAAGGACCGCTTTCTAATTATTTTTGTAGAATTTATGGTGAATTTCCAAACTCACTGTCACATACTAAAATTTCTGGGCAGATTCATAAATTTGATCTTTAACATCCTTTAACCATTCCAACACTTCAAATTAACATTCAATTACATTATTCCAACATTTTCCTTTCATGAAAACTCCAAATTAAACTTGAATCCAATAACCCTAAATTAACCCTAACTTTCCAAAATTAGGGGTTTTACTTTACACTTGAAATCAAGCTTGAATCAAGCTTAGAAAAGCTAATTAAACACTTAATCCTTCAAAATCAAAAAACAAATAAATTTATATCTATAAACCCTAAACTTTAATCCTTAAATTTCATGAGCATAGCTTAACCAATCCATGAAATTTTTATACCAAATAATACAGAATTCAAAGAGGATCAACTTTGCATTTCATGACTAAACCCTAAATCCAAGCCATTTAGGGAGAAAAATAAAAAAATAGCATTCTTACCTTGGCCTCTTGGAACCCCACGTTGGAGAAGAATATGAGAAAAGTTTTGTATTTTCTTTTGCCTTTAATTAATACCATTTGGCATTTTAAAATGCATAAATATTGAAAATATCCTCCAAATAGTGAAATGATCATTTTGCCCTCGAATCCAATGAATCCATAATGTACCACATGTCACCATCCTTCATCCAATGGCCTAGATTTAATCTTAAGTTAGTAGTTTACCAACTTTGCCCTTGTGATTTTCCAAAATTACGATCTTTCCATTTTTAATTCAACGGCTCATATTTAACATGGAAAATCAACTTAAATCCAAGGGTTCATATTCTTCCAACACAAAGGAAATATCTTAGACATGTAAAATGGCATAACTAACCTTGCCTTATTATCCTTTAAGATATCCTGGATATTTGATTCGATCCGATTATCTAAATATTTTTCTGAACTTTATCGCTTTATAGCCATTAATACAAACTTTGTACGAAAAATCTGGATAACATGGAAACATCATTCTTGTGGGTAAACTATTCATTTACGGGGTTAAAATACACAACTTTTGAAAATGACACTTTGGTCCCTAAACTTTTCTAAAGTTTATACTTTAGCCACAAAACTTTCAAAATTTACATTTTGGTCACTAGCCAAAAATTAGGATATTGCAAACCGGTCCTGTTCGTTCTTTCGATAGCAATGTCAAGCTCAATTTTAATGCTATTTATGTCCAAAGTTTTAAAGGACATGGTGTTCAAAACCAACTCGCAAACTTTCAAATGTTTCAAAACTTTTCTATCTGTCGTGAGTGAGTTGTTGTATATGCTTATTTGACTTCCGAAGCCTTTGGTTTTGCTTGTCTTTACTTAATGACACAATGGAAATTTCTCTATTTTCTATAAATTTCCAATGTTGTTTACAAAACCCTCGTGTGCATCTTTTACTCTAATGCTAAGTGTATTTTAATTGAAGAGAAAAGAAATCATTGTTCTTGATTCTTATGTTATGGGTAAGACGTTTCGTCTTGATTCTCGTCGAATTTTCAATCTCCAATGCTTAGAAGATGTGGGTTTAGATGATGAAACCAAATTTCCTGCTTCTCATAACCTATGTGTCTCCGTCAAAATCCTTGAAGCCCATAAGCGTTTTCTTCACCATCTTATCACTTGGTGGTTTTGGCCATCCAGTGGTAAATGGTTTTCGATTTGAGTCGTAGATGTTTTTTTGGCTCTATTGCTTTTGTGAAAGAAAACACCCAAACCTTGCCCAAATTATGTTTGCCGAGATGGTTCGCATTGTCAATTGTCGTCGCACCAACCTTGTCAAATCCTTTACTTATGGAACTGTTTTGAATCATATCTTCCATAAGTTAGAGATAGATTGCTCATATGATCTAGCTTATCCCCTTACCAAGCCCATAAATGATCTGTCCCTTCGTAAAGCCAAATTCCACTTCATTAATGGACAATGGGTTCGAGATCCTAATGCTCAAAAAGGAGATGATGAGGATGTTGCTCTGACAGCTCTGATTGAGGCACCTCTCACACCTCCGGTTGCTCCACCTTCCCTTAATGCCTTGATGACATACCTTGATGGGAAGTTCCATGCTCTCGACACGAGGATGACTACCATGGAGATGAGCTTTCATGAGCAGTTCACCGCTATGAGGACATAGCTAGAGTCTCGTGTTTCTTTGGTTGAGACCTATATTGCCATCTTTCATCATGAGTGGAGGGCAAATGTTCATGGCGATGATGATGATGGTATGGAGGACGATGATGATGCTACTTAGGCCGTTTAATTTTCCATGCATATCATATAGATTTATTTGGTTTTAGACTTTATTATGCACCTTGTTGATTTATTTTGGATCTTCCCTATGACTTTATTTGCTTATGTTGGCTATATACTTGGGATATTTGTTGGATTTTATATGTTTGGATTTTATAATATTATGGATTTTATATTTTGGTATTATGATTGAAGTTTGGAGTTATTTTGAATATTATATTTTAGTTTTGATTTTTATTTACCCTATTGATTTTGATCTAACAAAAAGGGGAGAATTGGGTGTTTATAAAATTTTTCAAAACCTATAGCCTTTTAGTCAAAAAGGAAGATGGGACTTAAAAATTTATTTGGTTTTGTCATATCAAAAATGAGGAGATTGTTAAACTAATGTTTTGATTTTGATATAACAAGGACTATTTTATAAATAAATAAATTTTAAGGTATTTGAAATTACTCACAAAAGACAAACATTCAAACAAAATTAACTTACTTTGAAGAAAACATTTTGTATAAGTTAATATTCTCAAAGGATAAATTTTCTAAGTGTTTTGGTACTTTAAAAGACCACTTTGGTCAGTGAGTATCGGTACGACCCTTAGCGTTCCAGTACGATTTTTTATTACTGGAATTAAAGTGGTAAACGAGTACCAATATGACTATTAGCGTACCAGTACAGACTTTTAATATTTTCCTTTCGAATTGCTTGTCAATATTGGTACGGTGACCTTCGTACCAATATGCCCTAGAACATAAAATGATTTTTAGACACATCGAGTACTGGTATGGTGAATCCGGTACCGATGTGATAAGCTTTTTACTTAGATAATTTTTATTCCGAGTACCGGTACAGCCTCAAGCGTACTGATATCCAAAGTTCCATCAAATTCCATGGAGCAACTTTAGTACCGGTACGGTTCTTAGCGTACCAGTACCTCTTACTCTATACCAATATGCATTCTCGCATACTGGTACGCCCTATGTTTCTATCGACTATTTCTTCTTTAGGCAAGTACCGATACGGGCTCTCGTGTACCGATACTCACAATTGCTAGATAGCATTTAATGCAAGGAAAATTACAGCTCAACGACTATATTCAATTCCCCAACAATCCAAACGGTTAGAAATCAATGAGCTAGTATAAAAACAAGTCCTCAAAGCTTCTTCAACTACAAGAAAACTATTCTAAAGCATCCAAGCAAAAATCCAAAGTTTTTGAGCTTTTCATTGTAATATTTTGTACACACTGGAGTGAACTTCTTGTAATTTATTTTTCATCAAGTGTTGGGGTTTAGTGAGCTGAAATTGTGCAAGCAGTCTTCTTTGGAGGATTCTTAAAATTTACTTCTTTGTATCCAATTTTAGAAAAGAGGTCTCTAGACTTTGGGGTATAAGTCTAGATGATTTGTGAGGTTATCTCCTTTAGCCTAAAGGGAAAGAAAAATTAGTGAATATGTGAAATCCTTAGTGTGGAAACTAAGATAGTGGATGTAGACCTTGTTTAGAAGCTTGAACCACTATAAATCATCTTGCAAACTTCTTTTCTTTTTGCAATTTTCTCCCACCAAATTTTTAATTTCCAATTCACTCCCCTCTTGGTCATTTTCATTGATTGATCAATTCAACAGATTTGGTTTTAGAATTTGAAACCTAAGTTTTGAAAAAATAAAAAAGTTGGTTTCAAATCTTAAAGTTCAAAATGATTTGATTTATAGAATCAAACTTGAACTTGAAGCAAAAGTAAAATATTTTGAGCAAAAGAATTTGGATTTACAAAATTTGCTTTCAAAAATTCAAGAAGAAAAATATTTGATTTACAAAAGTTTTGAAAAGAAAAATGGAGAATGCTCCAAAAGTAATTTTTTAAAATCAAATTTTTATGTTAGACAATCTAGTTTCCCTAGATTTTTAAATGGTAAAATGGTTAAAAATGTTTGGGGTCCCAAAAGGACTAGTTTCTTCAAAGAAAAAGGAAGAAATTGAAAAATGGATTCCAACGGGAACTAAGGTTTTTGAGAATAATACCAATGGATCCAAAGCAATTTGGATACCAAAACAAAAATGATTTTCTACTTGCAGGTGTGTTGAAGCATTGATGAACAAAGTCAAGAATCTTGGAGAGCTTTAGACAAAGTAGAATGAAGGACACTTGAAAAGGGTGAGGCCTAATCAACCTATCTTGGTTCAAGTTTTTAAAAAAATATTTTTCAAGCAATTTGCTTGATCATGCCTAATTTGTGAAATCTTGTGATGATCTAAGCATGCTCGTTTGACTTTATATGTGATTTATTGCAATTAGATAGGGGAGTCATAAATTACATAAGTTGCATGTTTTTGGCCTTGTGTGCTTATTTCTATGTTTTTAGCCTTAAAATTATAATATTTGGATATTTTGGTGTCTTCATGCTTATCTTGCTTTATTTGATGATTTTTTAAGAAGCGTGTTGATTAAAATTGTAGCTTATATATTCTTTAATGCATATTTAATCTTCTTAAAGCCTTTATATGCACTTAGAATGTCATATAAGGTCTTTAGAAGTGTTTTTGCTATATTTTATGTCAAAATCGTGCAGTCGGTATTAATACATATAACCCCCTTAACTTAGTCTAGCTGAAACTGAGTCAAAAGGATTACATTACGTTCACCAAAGCAAACCGGAAAGGTTAACTCGAACATGGCCATTTTTTCTTTTATCTTATCTAAATGCATAGATTTAAATCCTAAGGTGATTACGCAACAACATATACGATAACGATGCAATCAAATTACAAAATAGGGTTTAATTGCTCAACATACAAATTTTGGGGACCAAAATGTAATTTGTAAAAATTATAGGGACTTAGCTGACTCCCAAATTACCAAACCATAAATTGTCAGGTTTCATGCTCACTTGTTAATTTCCAACTTAAAACAAGCATCCAAACTCATACAATTGCATACATAACATTCAGGGACCAAAATGCTCAATTCCAAACTTCAGCAAACAAAATTCTAAAGAAACAATACTGCGTACCGATACGTACATGCCCGTATCGATACGGCCTAACTAAAAAAACAACTAAGCGTATCGATACTCGTAGCTCTGTATCGATACTATGTATAGGACAGACCCTTACCGATACTATGTCACCCCTGTACCGATCCCTTAAGAAACATTTTCAAAATCCATATTCCAGTAGCTAAAGGGCATGTCCAAACATTATATAAACATCATACAACAACAATGGAATAATTATCACAATCATTCAAGTATTTAAAGCATCTCAATCAAGCATGATCCAAATATACATCTATAAGCATGCTTCCTACTCAACAACAAAAACCTAAATCCAAGGCAATATCAAACATATCAAGCCTCATACAAGTCCAAAACAACATTTAAAACTTGCACAAACAGGGAGTTCAGCAAAACAACCCTCCCAATGACAATTAATGACATTGCCTTTATTACTCCGAGTCTAAATCAAACCGTACTTTTGAAGATCAAGTCCTTAGATTCCTCCTTACTTGCTCCCTACCTCCAACTCTTTAATTCTCTGCGTTGATGGAAAAGAGAGCGTAAGCACATTAGGCTTAGTGAAGAGTGTTCTAAGATAAACCACCATCAATGCATTTAAAACCGGTTACTCAAATCACTTTGTAAACCACTTTTAAACTTCTTTCAAAACATCATCATCGTGCCTTACAAAACCATGCACTTAAGATTTCCAAAACATGCATATTAAATCATATGCAACATGTATCATGAATCAACAACAAAAACCCATTTGCTACACTCAATTTAAGCTTTCCCATGCATAACAAACCATATGCAAGGCTTAAAGAGTAAACATGTATAAATCAACATTATACAACTTAATCCATCAACATGATACATTATTAATCATATTGGCTTTCAAGTGATCATAAACCAAATTCCACTTTACAAAATCTATATCAGATACGTGGATTCAACAAGTGTCCTCTCAACGCTTCAAACAATCTCAACCGAATTCATCCAAAGTCTACCAACGGGAGTTTTCGGTACCATAAACCCCTCTACTGTTGTGGTACTCGTGGTGGAGTTTTCAGTACACATAAACCCCTAAACACCACTCATCAGTTAGATGTATAATCCACTAACAGGAGTTTTCCGTACCATATAACCCCTCAACTATTAGTGTACTCAAGGTGGAGTATTCGGTACACATAAACCCCTCAACACCCGATGTGACTTTTTATAGTGCACTATTAATCCTAAGGCCGAACAACTATATCTGATAACATTTTAAACCACATCACTTGCCAATATAATTCATTATTAACCATGTACTTCATTGTTTTTATATGCGTCAATGAAAACCATTTTCACAATGCATTAACAAGTATTTCCCATACTTACATGAATCATTTTCCAAATGCATTCATCATCAAATCACTTTCAAAATCAGTATAAACCATGCTCAAAACATGCATAAACAGTAGGTACCATGTAATTTCAAAACAATTGCATAAAACCAATTTCGTCAATCAAAAACAAGAGGGAAAACTCTTCATACTTACTTATAAGTTTAAACAAGCGTTTAAAGTTTAATTTAAACTCCCAAAACAACCTTTAAACCAATTCAAAGCTGAATTCCACGTTTTCACTCATCTACTATGCAAAACTTTGATCGCCAATGCGAATCCAAGCCTCTAAGGCTTCCGAAACCTCACCTCAAGATTGAGGATTAACCTCTCTTGTTTTAACCACACAAAAACAGAGAATTCAATGCATCAAAATGCATTCAACAACCCATCAACATCGATTCACAATAATCCTCGACAATCTCAAATCAATTTCCCTCCACAGCAACCGAAAACAACATCAAACGTCTTCCAAACTTAACCCAGCCAAAACCTAAAGGTTTGATCCATCAATTATCTTTAATTAACGTCCAAAACATATTTTCCACATCCATATACTACAACATTCATTAAACATCCATAACTCCCCAGAAAGTCATAACTAACAACCTTGGAAATTAGAGATTCACCTAGTTTCGGGATTCCATTGTTAAAACCAACTTATTAACATCATAAGACATCAAAATCATGTTCTAATCAAATCAAGAACATAGCAAAACAGATCCAATACGAAAATCAATCAATCTCATCAATTAAACCTTGATTTAACCAATT
Organism: Hibiscus mutabilis; assembly: GCA_019671005.1. NCBI lineage: Eukaryota > Viridiplantae > Streptophyta > Magnoliopsida > Malvales > Malvaceae > Hibiscus > Hibiscus mutabilis. The sequence goes on from CM033732.1 coordinate 19,519,148, forward strand.
TTTCATAATTAAATCATTAAAACTCATTAGAAAACATATATAAAAGATCAATAACTTGGGAATTTCAGTAAAGAACTATATATTAGAGGAGAAAAACGAAGCTCACCTCGAATGGTTGGCTTTCCCCTTGATTGGATGAATTTACATGAGAAAACAAGATTTAAACAATAAGGTTTTGATAGAAAACAATCAAGAACTCATTTGAAAACAAAAGATTGAAGAAATCAAGAAGTTCCCTGAGAATTTTGAAGAAGAGAAGAGTGTTTGGCTGAAGAGAATTTGAGAGAAAATCTTTTAGAGAAAAGTTAGTTACGTAAAGTTTGTTTTGAAAATTAATTATCAAATTAATTCTCCAAGCCAATTTATACCCTTTGAAAACCTTTTTAAAATAGCCAATTTAAGAGAAAAGTCTGATATTAGACTTTGGGCAAATAGATCCTTAAATATTCAAAGGTTTGATCCTTTTCCAAAACAGTCACTAGAAAATAGTTTTTCATTTTTACATTTTGGTCACTAGCCAAAATGTCACTTTTCCAAAACTCATTTTCCAAAATTGATTCCACCAAAATCTTTATATATTAAATAAAGATTTTACCATATTTTCCCATATTTTTAACTCTTTTAAAAATAATTATTTCAAGTTAATCTCAAAATCAACTCGAATCCTCTAATCCGATCCACTAGACTGTCTAGTCGACCTAGAAAACACCTAGGCCTAAAACTGGGGCGTTACAACTCTCCCCCACTTAAGAAATTTCGTCCTCGAAAGTTACCCGATGGAAACAAATACAAAAATTGTTCTTTCATGTCCGACTTACTCTGCAACGTGGCCTCCTCAACATCGCGATGTCGCCACAACACTTTAACAAGCTCAATCGTCTTACCATGAAGAACTTTACTACCGAAGTCAAGGATCTCCATCGGTTCCTCATCATAGGATAAATCCAGTCGCAACTCAACATCCTTCACTAGCATCACATGCGACGGATCCGAACGATACCTCCACAATATGGATACATAAAACACATCATGAATCTTCTCCAACTCAAGAGGCAAACTTAACCGGTAAGCCACAGGGCCTACGCGTTCCAACACCTCATACGGTCCAATAAACCTCGAACTTAACTTTTTTTACGCCCAAAGTGCATCACTTTTTTTCCAAGGCAATACCTTCAAGAAAACATTTTAACCAACCGCGTACTCAACTTCCCTACGCTTTAAATCTGCATAGGATTTCTAACTATCCGAGGCTGCTTTCAAGAGCTCACAAATGAGCTTTACCTTCTCATCCGTATCCTTCAACATATCTGTCATGGAAACATACTTTTCCCCAGCCTCAGCCCAACACAAACGCGTACGACACTTCCTACCATACAAGGCCTCATACGGTGCCATCTGTATACTTTCCTGATAACTATTATTGTATGCAACTCCACCAAAGGCAATTGTCTTTCCCAAGTTCCTTGGAACTCAATGATACAACACCTCGACATATCCTCCAAGGTCTGAATCACACACTCAGACTGATCATACGTCTGAGGATGATATGAAGTACTGAAATTCAAACGAGTACCCAAAGCTCGATGCAAACACTCCCAAAACCTTGATGTAAACTGTGGATCCCTATCCGAAACAATCAAATTGGGTACCCCGTGCAGCCGTATAATCTCAGCAATATAAAGATTTTCCAACTTTTCCAAGGTATATGTCGTATGTACTGGCAGAAAATGTGCACACTTCATAAACCGATCAACAATCACCCAAATGGAGTCCATTTTAGTCGGTGTCAAAGGTAACCCTGACAAAAAATCCATGGTGATCCTCTCCCATTTCTACACTAGAATCCTCAACGGTTGCAATAACCCAGATGAAAACTGATGCTCAGCCTTAACACACTGACACGCCATACACCTAGCAACAAAATTAGCCGTATCCTTTTTCAACCCCACCCAATAGTACTCCTCCTTTAGACCTTGATACATCTTGGTACTATCGGGATGCATAGCAAAAGGACTAGCATGAGCCTCAGTTAAAATGGTACACCTCAACTCATCATCATTAGGCATAACTATTCGATCTTTAAAACATAACACGCCATCATCATTAAAGTGAAAATCTATCGGATTTCTATCTATGAAACATTTGGTACCAATGCCTCATCATAAGGTTGCTTCTCTTTAATCAACTGTGACAAATATGGCTTCACTAGCAACTCTACCATCAACCCTCCATCCCGCGTTACACTCAACCTTGCAAACATGATCCTCAACTCAACAACCTCTTTTCTACTCAAAGTATCAGCCACAACATTAACCTTGCCCAGGTGATACTCGATTGTCAAACAATAATCCTTAAGCAACTCCAACCATCTATGTTGTTTAAGATTCAACTCCTTTTGCGACATCAAATATTTAAAACTCTTATAATCCGTGTACACAATACACTTCTCACCATACAGATAATGCCTCCAAATCTTCAATGCAAACACCACCACGGCAAGCTTTAAATCATGCATAGGATAATTGCGCTCGTGCACCTTCAACTCCCTTGATGCATAAGCTACAACTTTCTCGTCTTGCATCAATACACACCCTAAACGAACATAAGAAGCATTGCTATAAACCACAAGGTATTTTCTCGACTCATGTTGAATCAGGATTGGTGCTTGTGTCAAAGCTTCCTTCAACTTCTCAAAAGCTTATTGCCTACTCTCTGTCCACTCAAACCTTACATCCTTTTATAACAACTTAGTCAAAGGAGTAACAACCTTCGAGAACCCTTCTACAAAATGATGGTAATAACCTGCCAACCCCAAGAAACCATGAACCTTTGTCACCGACATAGATTACTTCTAATTCCCAATCGCCCCAATCTTTTGCGAATCCACCTGGATACTTTCCGTCGAAACAACATGACCAAGAAAAACCACTTCATTAACCCAAAACTCACACTTGCTCAACTTGGCATACAACTGGTTATCCAAAAAAACTTGCAACACAATTCGTAAGTGTCGACCATGATCCTCCTCAGTACAATCATCAATAAACACCACTAAGAATTGGTCCAAAAATTCATGGAATACCCTATTCATCATATCCATGAAAGCTGTAGGTGCATTCATTAACCCAAACGACATCACCAAAAACTTATAATGTCCATAACATGTGCGAAAAATAGTCTTCAGCACATCCTCATCGTGTCATCCTTCTTCTTCACAAACAACACCGGTGCACCCTATAGTGACATACTAGGTAGGATAAAACCACGATCCAACAACTCCTATAGTTATGTCTTCAACATCTTCGATGCCATGCGATACGGTGCAATTGACACTGGAGCCGTATCCGCATACGTCTCAATACAAAACTCCACCTCCCTTTCTGGCGGTAACCTAGGCAACTCCTCCGGAAACACCCCAAAAAATCACAAATGGTTCGGATATCCTTAGTCTGTACTTTCTTCATATTTGGGTTCATAACATAAGCCAGGTATGCCCAACACCCAAACTCCAACAACTTCTGCACTTGTAAAGTTGAAACCATATTAGATAAGAATTTGGCATTCTCACCCACAACCACCACTTCATAATCATCAACAAGTTTCAACAAAACTCGCTTGGTTTTAAAGTCGACCACAGCCCTATGCTCAGACAACCAATGCATCCCCAAAATTACATCAAAACCATGAAATGGCAGCTCCATCAAATCAGCCGCAAACACATGACATGAAACTGAAAAAGGACATCTTCTATACAACCTTCTAGTACCAACCGTCTCTCCAAAAAAACTAGTTACTTGCATACCCACACTTAACACTTCTACAGGTATGTTAAGTAAATGCGCATGCTCATGCAAAATATATGAATGCGTAGAAACAGAATCTATCAGAGAAAGTAATGACATAGACTGTAAGGTAAAAGTACCTGCAATCACATCAGTGCCACTCCTTCCCTCGCGATGTGCATAGATCCTCGTAGGTCCACAACCCTCAGGTTGAACCGCCATTGTATGAGCAACAGTCCCCTAACTTTCCTTCTATGGCCAGAAATTACTTTGACCGCGCCCATGGCCTCTCTGTCCCTCTACCCCTAACCAACAAATGACAATTATGCCTCATATGATCCCTAGATCCACAACTCCATCAAGAATTAGCAACAACATACGAATGAGCTTGTCCCTCTAAGGCCAAACATGGACAATCTCGCCTCATGTGAGAGCAAGAAGGACATGATGAAGCAGATCCCTCATCTCTTTCCGTCAGGTAAATTTTGAGGAAGAAATTTCTTAAGAAGGGGAGAGTTGTAACGCCCGAAAATTGGGCCTATCGGGTTAGGCAATTCTAGTTAGTTTCAAGAATTAAATCTTATAAAATTATTTTTGGTTAAAATAAAATATATAAAAATGTTATAAAATACTTAATTGATATTTTAAGTATTTTGGTAAATTCAATTTGAAGTAATTAATTTTGATTTTGGGGCATTTTGGTCTAGTGACTAAAATGAAAAGTTTCAAAACTATTTTTGGTGACTAAATCGTAAAAGGGTCAAAACTTAGAATCTTTAAGGAGTTATTTGACCAAACTTTTCCATAAGATTTTTCCCTTAATTTAGGCTATTTTTAAAGTGTTTTAAATGGTTTTAATATTAAAAGAAAATAGATTTAATAAAAAGGATTTCATTTCACAAAAACACTTTCTTACGTAACTAACTTTGATTTTACTTTTCTCTCAACTTTCTCAGCAGCCAAACTAAAAAAATCTTTCTAAAATTTTTAGGAATCAATTTTTTTATTTCTTTTTGATTACCTACTTGATTCCTTTGATTCTTGCAACAAAATCTATTTGGATTTCAACCAAACTTTGCCAATTAAGGGAGAAATCAGCGATTAGAGGTGATTTTCATTTCTCTCCTCTAATTAAAGTTCTTTATTGAAATTCCCATGTTCTTGATCCTTTTCTATTAATTTATGTAATGGAATTATGATTTAAACATGGATTTGGGTAAAGCAGGGGAATTGAATCCTTTAGTGTTTGGAGAGGTTGCGGATCGGCTAGCGAGCTTTGAGTTGTCGGTGAGTGAAAACATGTTTTACTGCTCTAAAAAGGTTTTGAATGAAGTTGTGGAGTTTAGAATAAGTTTGAAACACTTATCTAAGCTCGAAAGTAAATATTGGTTGAGCTCTCTCTCTCTCTCATTTTTGGTATTGCGAAATATAATCTCATGCACATGTTTATGGTTTTGATTACTCACTATATTATGCATGTTTTAGAAATGAAAGATGTTGCAAAAGATCATATATAATGATTATTGAGAATGAAACATGATTTGTGAAAGTATTTTCGAGAATACTATAAAGCATGGCTTAGCATGTTTGAAATTGGATTGATTTTATGCATATGTAAAACAGTGAGATAATGTTGTTTTATTGAGTATATTCGTAAGTGGTTGTGATTAAAATGTTATCGAATATAGTTGGCTAGCCATAGGGTTTAAAGTGCAATATAAAAACTTGCCTCATGTGTGTCGAAGGGTTGTGAGTTTGTCTTAGACTCCACCATGAGAACCATAGTGGTCGAGAAGGGTAAATGTTCTATTTTCTCCCATTGGTGGATTTATACATCCAAACCGTTGAGTTGGGTAAATGTTCTGTTGCTCCAGTTTGAACTGTTGAGGTAGGTAAATATTTTGTTGCTCCTGTTGAGGAATGTATGTGAAATGGTTGTCGAAAGCACTTGAGAAATCTGTGTATCTGTAGTGTTTTTGTAAATGGTTTGGAACTTGTTTTGACTCACTTGAAAGCCAATGTACTAGTTAATGTATCATGAGAAATGGATTATGTATGTATAATATGGTTTATACATGAGATAATCTTTAAGCTTGTGTTGCGTGTTTTGAGTGCTTCGCAATTGGTGCAAGTATACACGTCGCAAGTAATAGTATAGTAAAGATTTCGTCTCTACAGGGATTGATGAAACTCTGATTTCTAACTTCTTGTACTGAAAAGTGATATAAATAGTGATAGTATGTGTTTGGAAATAACAAGTAAAATAAATTAAGCAAAGTAAAATTAAGGAAAGAGTAATCGATTAAGAGAGTAGGTTGGGTTATGAGTAGTGGTGCAATTGCCGAATGAATTATCGTGGCAATTGATTGCTGACAACTCAATTGACGTGGCAACTAAGACCGACTGAATTGCCATGGCAACTGGGTTCCTTCCTTCAAAGCTCGGCGAAGTGTTCTTCACTGCCTTCGAGTTATCCCTAACCGAAGAACTGGTTAATTGTGCATGCCTTGGTGATACATCCCTACGTTAACCTTGGGTAAACAACAACTAATCTAACACTCCTTTTAGCCGTTGAAATTCGATCTTTATCCCTAAAGTGGATTAGTTCCCACCAACGATCATTTGAATGAGAACCATGTTCATTCGTTTCGTGAATCTAACTCTTCCAAGTATAGATAAATAAGAATCAAGAATGAACAAACCTTGAATTTAAATTACAATCGAAAGCCTAAATCATCCAATCGTTTATCACATCACAAACCCAAATAACCCTAGCCATTTTAATTTAGTTCATAGCTGGGTAAAAAGAAAATACAATCAAAATAATCCCAGACATGGATCGTATAAACAAAAATGAAGAAGAAGATATGTTGGAATTGTGCGATCAGTGCTTTTCTCTCTCTAGAATCCCCCTCCAAAAGCTACGATTTGATCTTCTATTTGTAGGAGAGTTTGCGATCAGATTTGTTATTGATAAGGAAAGGAATAAGCTTGAATTAATTTGAATAAGAGATAGTTAATCTCTTTTTATCTTTATCTCCAAAAAATTCTTCAAAATCTGAGTAGTTATCCCTATCCAATTCTACGTATAAATCCAAATATGGGGAATTATCCCTTGTTTTTCGTATTTATCCTAAAAATGAGCAAAATTATCCAGTTTTATCCAAATATATTGCAAAAAATAGCTTCGTCGACTCCTTCAGTATTCTCCTTAATTGCCACGACAACCCCTACTTGCCACGGTAATACTGTCCTGCACAAAATTAAGCACACCAGCAGCGAATTTTCCACAAAAACCAACCAAAATGTAATACCAAACTCAATAACTAAGGAAACTAGGAAATTATGCATGAATGCCTACCAATACAAATAAAATGAACCTAAGTTTAACAATAATATGAGTAAAAGGGTAAGAAAAATAGTACTTTTACACACTTATCACACCCCCAAACTCAAACTATTGCTTGTCCTCAAGAAATGATAAACACTAACTAGAAACCATCTTCTTACCTGACTTCAACCCTCATAACCATGGCATAAAAATTCCATTACCCTTCAACCATCGATAAGCATAGATAGTCACTCAAAAACAATACTATAATGCTAGTGCAAGTGTGTGAACATAGATGTGAACAATTCAATCAAAAGGATTCAAAGAAGATTTTTCTTTTATTCTTTTTTTTCTTTTTTAAACATATATTGCCGAGGCAATTTATTAACAAACCATGGCATTTTAGGGCTTCAGCTCATCACAACTACTTTCTTAGGCTTGAAGATAAGATGGAGCAAACAACAAACCCCTAGCCTCTTTCATTCACTCATGCTAATTTGTCTTTCCTACTTAATAATTGCCAAGTGTACCGGATTAACACAACAATGGAGTGCCTTAAGCACATGGTATTTATTTAACTAGAGCCCGAAAGGCACCTCTAGCATAAGTTCTATTTTTTTCTTCAATTAATCCTAAGTTCAACAAGTCATAACCGTGCAAATTTAAAACAACATCATAGAAAGTCTCTAAGTTAAATCTACACTAAACCTAAAGCCAAAGGTTCTTTCATTGGCATTCCGAGGTAATAAATTCACCATATATCATAGCAGGTTTAGGCAGTTTCATTAGGTAAAAGACATGGCAAGTAACATATGCAACTAACATGAGATTATAACTTGAATGCAACTAACTATCAAAGAAAAACAAACCCCAAACTCGAGAGAAGCATTGTCCTCAATGCATGCAAAACTAAACAAATAAAAAGAAAAAAATGCAAATGAGTTAGTCGAAGAGGTCATCACCTTGAATGACTAGTTTCCTTTGAGCAATTTGCTTGGTCCTTTTTTTGACTTGTGGTGGCTGTTGACGCAAAGCTGGTGGTGCATCTTGAACTGTAGTTTCCGTGAACTCCTTGCTCGGTTCATCTTCCATTACATCCTTCTCTATTTTATAAGCTTTACGCTTTATTTGCAATTTTGAGGGAACGACTGGCGGAGATTTTAGCTGTGCAGAAGCGAAGTCGTCTGATCTGTAAAACCATGAACAAATTTAGTACAAGTTGGTTCAACAATAGGGTCATTACCTTTTTGTGGGATAGAAGTTGCCGCGGCAATGTTGCTATGCTCAGCGTTAGCTGCAGGGGCAAGTAGTTCTGTAGAGAATACAGGGAAAGGGATGGTACTGTCGGGATAATTCTCTAGGATAACTCTCGTTAGGGCTACATCGTAGTCCTTCATGTACTGCATGAATAGCAGCTATCATGCCTCCATTTGATCCAATCACTGTGTCAGCGGCTAAAGGATTTCGGCAATCCCTTCTATACTTGCCGTGGCATGTGCCCTTGCCGTGACATGTTTGGTTGCCTTGGCAGTTGGTGGAGCAGAGGTTTTTTTCGCAATTGTTGGTTCCTCATGCATCATACGCATGTATTGGCTCTGGGACCACTCACTTCTCTCGGTTAGTTTCTCATCCATAGCATCGGCTGGCACGTGTTCCTTTTCATATAATCTTGATATCAAATTGGGGGAAAAAGTGCCCCCACATCCTTTTGGCTACAAGCATACATTTTATCAACAATAATTTTCCCAATATCTATAGAACACTTGTGCAAAATAGAATGAAGTAATAATAAACGAGAATAAGAAATCGTAGTATTATGAGTAGTAGGAATCAAACGGGTTTTAAGGAAGTTGTTCCATAATTTGGTTGCGGGCTTCAACATGATGCAGTTTACCATTCCCTTAAAGGGTCCTTCATTCCACGCGGCTCCCTCAACGGTGAGACCGGGGAAAATTTCCTCCACTTCTTCGGCTGTGATGTTTTCAACAAATACCGTATGCTCGTCCTTCTCAACATACATTCCAAAGTATGCGTTGATTGCAACAGAATCAACAAGAATGGCCCTACCACGCACATAAACACAAGGGTTATCTGGAGTGGAAAGATGTGAATAGAATTCCCTTACCAAGAGATGTTTCTAGGCTTTGGTTGTTCGTAAAAAATCTGCCATTTATGGTGCTCGATGATCTCGAGATTGAAGCTTCAAGGCTATAGTTCTTTAGGTAGACATCATATTCGAACCCTTGCTCTTCCCACACCCTCTGATTTGTAAATTTGGCTACCGCTTCTCAATGAGTGGAGATGCAAACTGACGGAATGAGGGCTCGATTGCTCATGAAGAACTTGCTTTGGGCATAGTCTTGAGATTCTTGGCCATGTCTATTTGGGTTCTTGATTGGGAAGACAAAGAAAAAAACAAGAAAAGAAAACTTAAGAGTTCATAAAGAGGAAAGAGGAGTAAAGGAAGAAGGTGGAGTATATGGGAGTTAATGAGGGTTTAATGGTTGAGTGAAGATTTGGTAGAAGTGATGGATGGATATGCAATCAATGGGGAAAAGAAAAGAAGACAAGGATGGGGATAGGTTGGTCGTGCGGCTAGGATAGAAAAGAAAGGGAAAAAATTTTAGGGTGAAAATTTTCAAAGGGGTGATTAAATCCACTATGAAGTAGCCAAAACTTCTAATTTAAAGGGGGTGATCAAATCCCCTAAAAACTAGCCCATTATCCAACTTCCAAGGGATAGGTTCAAATGAATCTCTATCTAGGCTCAACTCCTTCTCCTTTTTGAACTCTTATCCTAAAATTCAAACAAAAAGATAAATATTAAATAAACATAAAACTAAACCAAAATAAAAATAAAGAGATAAAGGATAAAAATAAAGATAAATATTGAAAAAATAAAGATAACAACGAAATCAAATAAAAAAGATAATAACTAAAACCTAAAAAAACAAATAAAACAAATAAAAATTAAAATAGTTGAAAACAATAAACTAAAACTAAAAATAAAAATTGAAAAATCTAAAAATTAAAAACTCTTAGAAAGAGCATTTTCATGCATCCTCTAAGGATACAGCCTCCTTATATCGAGTCACACGTGCACCAACATAGTGCTTCAACCGTTGTCCATTAATCTTGAACTCATGTCCATCCACTGTCTATTTAACCACCATAACCCCATGAGAATAAGGTTTTACAACCTCAAACGGCCCTAGCAAAAATTGTCGCGGTAATAGCTTCTTGTCATGCCATCGCTTGGTTTTCTCTTTATAGATCTTGGCATTGTCATAAGCTAGTGCACTAAACTCTTCTATCTCGTTTATGTCCAGTAGACGCTTTTGCCCTACACTTTCCCAATCCATATTCATGGTCTTAATAGCCCAATAGGCCTTATGCTCAATCTCCACTGGCAGATGGCAAGTCTTGTCGTAGACAAGTCTATAGGGAGACATGCTTAAGGGTGTCTTGTACGCTATTCGGTAGGCCCAAAGTGTGTTATCAATTCTCAAAGACCAATCCTTTCGAGAAGGATTAACAACTTTCTCAAGAATCCTCTTCAATTCAAAGTTGGAAATTTTAGCCTACCCATTAGTCTACGGGTGATATGTCGTGGCAATTTTATGTGTCACTCCAAAGCGTTCCAACATCTTGGCAATTAACTTATTATCAAATGTGTGCCCTTATCGTTGATAATTGCCCTCGGCGTCCCGAACCCTATAAAGATATTCTTCTGCAAGAATCATTGCACAGTCTTTGAATCGTTCTTGGTAACTGTAACTGCCTCCACCTATTTGGACACATAGTCCACGGCGAGTAAGATATAGAGGTTGCTGAACGATGATGGGAAGGCCCCCAAAAAATAGATGCCCAACACATCAACAATTTGACCTCAGGGATATTCTGCAATGTCATCTCCTGCCGCCTTGATATGTTTCCCGTTCATTGACAACGGTCACACCCCTTGTAGAAATCATGGGCATCTTTGTAAAGAGTGGGCCAGTAAAAACCAAACTATAAAACTTTGGCTGTTGTGCGAGTTCCTCCAAAATGGCATCCGTAGGGTGAAGAATGGCATTGTCGAAGCATATTTTGCTGTTCCCCTCGGGAACACATTGTCGTATGACCTGATCTGCACAATGTTTAAACAACAGAGGCTCGTCCCAATAATAATGCTTAGCATCATATCAGAACCGCTTCTTTCCTTGGTGAGTAAGGTCATAAGGTAAAATATCGCTAACCAGAAAATTTACTAGATCTG